>JAHYIQ010000008.1:0-1200000 GCA_030673865.1 Melipona bicolor
TTTGCTGTCGGAATTTCGAAAAGTTTGTTATTTCGCTTTGTTTGCAAACATTGTACTGTTTGTTTTGGTTTCCAATGTTTATTTACATTTTATTGACGTAAACACACTTTGTTGTGGTAGATTTTCGAAAATTTGTAGTCGGAATCTCGAAAAGTTTGTTATTTCTCTTTGTTTGCAAACATTGTACTGTTTGTTTTGGTTTCCAATGTTTATTTACATTTTTTTGACGTAAACACACTTTGTTTTGACAGATTTTCGAAAATTTGCAGTCGGAATCTCGAAAAGTTTGTTATTTCGCTTTGTTTGCAAACATTGTACTGTTTGTTTTGATTTCCCATGTTTATTGACATTTTTTTGATAAACACATACACACATTTTGTTTTCAAGGATTTTTGAAGAATTCGTTTTAATTTTTGTTTATATGTAACCTATTTAATTTTTGCTTTTATATATAATATACTATTAGAAATATGTAGCGATGTTTATAATATCACATGTAGTTAATAATATTTTGATTTAAATAATATTTTGTTTACCCATAGTAATTTTTTACTAAATAAATATCTCGTCCATATACATTATCGGATTAGTAGGTTTGTCAGAGTTTTCTTGTACGTGATTATAATATTCGTCTCTCGCTGCAATGGCAATGAAATTTCGGAGTAATATTCCCTAGAAAATAGCATAAAAATTCTGTCGCTTCGCTGTAAACCGATATCGCTTGAGATCTTTTTATTTTTGTCTGCGATAGCTACCTGTCCCGGCGGTCTTTCCCCATTTCTTTCATTGCTTGTCGGTTAATATCATGCGACCAAGACGGGGCAGCGGATTCCCTTTAACCGCGACCGTAAAACCGAGTCGCGGTGGAAAAATGTCGTTTGCGGAGTGCCGTTCGTCGACCGGTCGGCACAGATGTGGACGAAAAAGCGCGGCAAAGCCGTGGAAAATCGTCTGGACACGAGAATAGACGAGTTCTCTGCGGCTTTACCACGGGAAACCGTCTAGACGTTGACCGCGACTAGCTCACGACTTTGTCCCGTAACGATATTAAACGTCTTTTCTTTCAAAGGAAATTGCACAGGCCTTGATGTTCGTTCGAATGGTGTGAGAGGTGACGTCTATCCGAGTGATTTATTTAGGTTGAAATGTCCTTGACGTACATTCTCGATGACGTACTTTGTCAATGGAAAACGAACAATTAAATGGACCTTGATATTTGTTCAAATATTGTACGAAACGCATTCAGATAAAAATGCGGATAAGGAGGGTCGTGGATTATTTATTGCATACAATTAGTAGTACTGCTGATTGAGATAAATTGCTTCGGTGAACAAATCGTTCGTTGTTTTATATTTGAAGGAGCAAGGGATCTTGAAGGATAACAATATGTAAGGATATATAAAATATCCAGAAATATGTGATACATTGTAGTTGTAATGTCTGAATTTGTTAAACAATTTAATTTAATTTGATAAGTAATAATTAATTAAATTTGATAGACATATGAATTAAGTTTATTTAGACTAACAGTTATGGTACAATATAATATAGTGTGATTATAATATCACAATTTAATTCGGTAACAAAGTAATTCAGCGAATAATAAAATTTTAATCGAGGTTGGTATTTCAATTTGCGCTATAATGGAGTGTAGTTATGATATTTTGATTTAATAATAAATTAATTATTATTACTGGATATTATATAATTAAGTTGTAATCAATATTAATATTACTGTTATTAATTGATAATGATTAATATTAGTTATTAATTAATTAATGTTAATTATTATTAGTATTAAATATAATGATTGATTACAATTAATACTACAATTTAGCAAATAATTTAATTTGATTTAATTATAGCTTAAATTAAAGCACCAATCTTTCTGTCTGTTAAGTGTTGTTAATTCCTCTTTGATTAGTCTTTGAATACATCGATTTAAATAGCAATCAAAATAGGGGGCAACGACCTTTCTTTATTCCTCTAACCCTAATCGTTGCCTCATTGAAGCTTACGTCCGTTTGACAAGGTTTGTAATAATCGTAAGATAAGAGAAACAGCGACAAAGTTCTGCAAATTTCAGAACTGGCAATGTTACACCAACGACGTAATTAATTGAGGATAACGAGAGGGAATTTACGTTTCATCTGGACACGTGCCAAACAAAAATGACACCTAACCTAACCTAACCTAACCTAAACCTCGAAGAGTTGCTCGACTCGAAAAAAAGCAACGACTGCTTTCATTTGTTTAATGAACGAGAGACATAATGAGCTGTAAGCGCAATATTTGGAATATTATCCCACTGTACTGGACGCATTCTGCACATTCTTGTATCATAGAATTTTCTACAAATGCATATAAAATAATTATTAGATGCTCAAAGGTCAATATTTATCTCGTACGTATAGAAATGAATGAGTATACTTACATGCGTAATTCTGTGTGACATATAAGTTATTTGAAGGCTGAACTAATCAGTTTGATGATTAATTCAATTTCTCGAATATCAATTTGATTAGTTCATATTCTTGGAAGTCTGTCCGTTTCAAATACCACAATACCAGAATAAATAATAAAATTTAAAATATCAAAATAACGAGTTTCTTATATTTTCTCCGTTTATTATTAATATACTTTATACCGTTTATTATTAATATAATAATATGTAATATTAATTCGATATCTGTAGAGAAACATGTCATTCTTTTGTTTTAAATCTGCAATCGTTCTTCGTTGTAAAAGTTCTTCTTACGCTTGAGAGAAATTATCACTTGATAATTATTCAAGTTTTTCGAATTTTCAATTTTCAAGATATTCTTGGTAAATGAATGAAAAAGGACATATCTTTTTTTTTAACCACGATTCATAAATGTGATTTGTATCATAGAATGTCACACGTACTAATTTCTATACCTAATATAATATCTTTTTATATTTTGTGTATTTCCGTATCTTCAAATTCCTCATAAAAGTATTCACAATCTGTTATAAAAGTATTCTAATCTATTCATAAAAAATATCTATTCATAATCTATTAACAATAATACCAAAAAGGAAAGCCAGAAATCAATTGTTCAATCGGGGAAATTTCTCTTCATTTCGCAAAATTTTATTTCCTTGGAATATTTAGATGCCATGCGCATCTGCCTTTTATCAATCTGATTTCTCGTCGACCGAAGTAAAAAACGTGACTGCATGACGAAATTTCGCCAACGAAAAATTTTCCTGATCGCCGGAGTTACGCGATTTCACCGCCTGTGATTTGTCCTTCGCGGCGATACGTGGCGAGCATGCGAATTTCCGCGTAAAAAACAATGCGAATTTAATGCGAACGTGCTCGTACGATAAGAACAAAGAGTTACAACGTGACTAATTCTCGAAACTTCGGTGCAGAGGAAGGAAGAAGAACAACCAGACGTGTTTGTCGCGTTTTATAAACGACAACATGAAAGAGGAATGATTTTTTTTTTTTTAAGTATCAATTCTGTGGAAACTCCGACTAAAAAATTGGCAAATGTAAATGACAAATCATGCGTAATTACCTGTAAAATTACCTGTAATTTATTAATTAATGTGACAAATTGCACGTAATTTTCACACGTTACAGAAAAAAAAGCGGGAGCGTTTATTTCGCAAGTGATTGGATAAATCATTTTTAGCTTGTCATTTAATTGTAAGTAATCATAAGTGATCGATTCGTGCTACGAAATAGAATAAAAAAAAAGAAAAAAAAGGACGACTCGGATGTTAGATTAATATTTCATAAAAAACACGATTAAGTGACATTAATTTGCGTAAAGTTATCTAATTTTTACATAACTTTACGTGTCTAACAACGTAGAAGAAACAAAGAAAAAAAAACGTAATTATTGTAATATTTGCAAATGAGATTACTATAATAGTGCACGAGGCACAAATGTTGGTGCAATTATGCGACGACACTGACGTTAATAACACCAAATGCTGATAGTGAATGATCACAGAATTTCTTCATACAAAATCGAATACAAAGAACTCATAACAATTCTGCAATTTTTCTCCTACTTTTTAATTCCTCCTCTTTCGTTCAAAAGCGACGAAAAGAAATTCAGTGTCTTCTTTCTTCCTTTACTTCGGTGTAATTTTTGTTCAAATTATCTTTGATCAATTATCAAGAATAAACAGACATCGCAAATACAGTTGAAGGCCTCCTTGAATCGCCAAAGATAAAAATTCAACATCGAAGAATTTTATAATTTTCATTGTGAAAAGAAAGAGGAAGTAATTCGTAATTTTTGATCGATTAATATTTCAATTTACTTCAATTTATTTTCTGTTCGTTGTAAATATTAACTTTAATAACCAATGGAAATAATTTTGAATCTCTTTATAGTTTTGATATTAATAACAATTCTCTAGCCTGAATTGCGAATGATGAAACTAAAATAGAAAAATTAAATGGAAATTTGATATTAACACGTGTGTTAACATTCTAACTTGATTCAAATTTATTAATATTGATATTCGTATTATTAATATAAAATATAAAGGTATTTTTAGTATATAATTTAAATTAGTATAAAATAGGATTCACAAAATCCATTTTATAATTTCCACTCAGTCTCCTCACTCTTATCAATCCCCATCATCTCAAAACGAAAGAAAAGACCAGGAAATATAAAGGAATATAAAATATAAAGATATTTTTACTATATAAAACAGTATAAAATAGGATTCACAAAATCCATTTTATATAATTTCCACTCAGTCTCCTCACTTTTATCAATCCCCATCATCTCAAAACGAAAGAAAAGACCAGGAAAATTACTTTCTTATTTCAGTTTCCTCTATATTCAACAAAATTCCGCGAAATCCACGCTGATAGCCGCGATAAGATAAGAAAGAAGCCTCAGTCATTAACGATGACTAATATTCGGTCGGTTTTCAATTTGCATATGTAATCGGACAGATCTTTGCAGATGTCGAGGAATCGCGATCGAGACGATAACGTTTGACAAGTGTTGTTGCTCGTTATCTCTGATGATTAAGCTCAATATCCGTAATGTATTACGTTCAAAAAGAAAAAAAAAGAAGGGTCAAAAACAACGCAGACAGCGTTCCTCGTGTGAATTACGTAAACATGTATCAATTTGTCTAGTGCGACTCGAATCCACGAAACCTTGTCGTTGATCTTTGATCGTGGACGCCGTCGCGATCGTCTACTCTCTGACGTCTATCGATTACAAAATCCCTGATTGTGAAAAGACTTTCTTCCGATCAATGTTGACCGGACGTACGCAACACTGCTACTTTTTAAGCAATTCTTAAGTTATTTAACTTAATTCGATTTGATTGTGAGCCTTAATTTAAAACTTTTTGTTTATTTTATCTGTTTAACGTTTTATTGTGTTGCTATTTAAATAAAGATAGCTTGGGAGGAAGTTATTTACTAAATATTTCTATTACTTAAATAACATTTGAAATACAAGTTTTAATATCTGCTAGTTCATAAAACTTGGTTACAGTATTATCGCATTATGTTACATTAAATGGGAATACATTTGGAGGAAATTATTTGCAAAGTGTTTTTACTTTTCAAATAATTTTTAGCTATGGTTCAGATTTATGTACTCTTTGATAGACATTTGTTAATTCGCAAAACGTTGCTATAAATGGAAATAATTTCCAAAAGGAAATAATGCTGTTACTTTTTGGATAATTAAAATAATTAAAACACTTCGTTTCTCTCTTTTATCGTTGAAATTCTAGCAGGAAATCTGTTTAATCACCATTGCCAAAAATTGCTACTTCCTGCGTAATCTTTATGTAATGAATTAAAGTTCAGTTCACTTTTTTGCTGAGTGTGATAATTTTTTTAATATCTGAATTTCTTGCTCAGAATCCATTTTATGGAAGTTGGTCAACTTCACGAATATTACAAAATTGAAAGGAAAGTAAAGAAATATTTAAAATCCTATAAATATAGATATTTTATACATGTAATAAGCACAACAATTTTAATCATCGAAACAGCAATTTGAAACAATGTAAGGTTAGATAAAGCACTTGTATCTTCTTCAATTATAATATAATTTGACTGAATAATAATTCTTAATTAATTTAAATAGTATAATAACGATAATGAGATTAAGTAATTCATTTATTATTTATTTCTTACAATTTATTTCTATTATCAAATGATAATATTGTATAGAAATGTGCATTAATTTTGTATATTTTAAATAAATTATATAATTCAAATTTCCTATAAAAAAAAAACGTCTAATTTATAATTATTCTTCCCTATGAAAAATTTGAAAATCAATTTGTTTACGATTTATTAGTCATGTTTAGTGAATATAGCAAACAAAGCGTTAAAAGTGCAGACATAAATAACCGGACCTCGGTGAAAGATAATCTATCGTGTAATTTTTTCGTTCGCCTACACATTTCGATAGGAAAATACGATAGAAAAAGACGCAGATAAGAGGAGTCCAAGTTTCGCCAGAGTCTCTAATTTTACATACATTGACCAAAGTTTAAACGCGAGCAAGAAAACTTTGCAAGAAATTAGATAATTACCAGGTTCGTCAAGTATACTTCTCCAAAGAGAGAAAATGTTTTTTAAACATTCCGCAATGAAAAAACTGGTTTTGTATTTTGACATTGTATCTTGATGAATTTGGTTTTACTATATTGATCTATACACTTATCTAACGGAGTTTTCTAATTCTAATACATGTATAGATGCTTTCTACAGTCACTGTACGTATGTCTCAGTCTCCAAAACTCAGAGACCCGTATTAGTGACAGATTTTTACGACGTCACTGCACACACGTAAACACGCATACGTGTGTATCATATATACCGCCTCCACTGACAATCACGCGAGCAGAGCGTGAATACGCACTGCGAGCGGATGCTTCGCGGTCTATAATAATCAACCATGTGATTTTTCTGTCTCTTCCACCTAGCTGCGTGCTACTGTTGCGTCAGAGATCAATGAATCGTTGCATAAGGTCCGCGTTTATTGACGCCAGCTACATAAACTGCAGAATCCCTAATCTTTCGCAGACTGTAGACTAACGCATTTTTTCTTGGATGCCGCTCGAACTTGTGATAATAAAAGAGAAAGTAATTGACTCATTAAAACACTCGATAACATTTATGCGGAGAATCCGTCATTAGTTTTGCGAATTGCGATGAAGGTGCGATTGGCACCTCAGAAGCTTCTTTGAGCATAGTTCAATGTGTCCCCTTTTTGAGAGACGCGTGACATAAGTTTTAAAGTTTCGAAGAAGAATTAATAGAATAAGTCTCATCTTGATACTAGTTAACGTCACACGAAATTTCAATATTTTAAACAAACACGTTTGACGCGGACTTTGTACCAGCTCGGGGGCCAAACTCTGATACAATTTAGAGTTTTGTAGGCCACCGACCGTTTTCACTCACAAGGACACGTGTTAAGCCGTCCTGTTTTCGTGACGATCACGTGCCGACTTGAATCAGCCTCACCGATTTACCAGTTAAAAAGATACCGGTTGAACTTCGTTCCAAAAACAACTTACCTGAACTTTATCAGTTTAAATATCTCCTTACCCAAAGGAGACCCAAACAAACCTTATCTCTCCTCCGTTAGTAGAATAAACATTGCAGTGTATCACGCAGACCAAAGACTCATTCAGTCAGAAGTGTAACGATCAAATCAAACCTTGACAGAACAAACGGATCCCTCTGTCGGGATCGTTCGAAGGGTCAATAGCATTTCGAAAAATCACAAGGAAAGCTCGTGATGAACACGTTTACGTGACTAATCCCACGTTTCCGTTTAGGTAGCCCTTTTTGTTCCTTCGCAGTTGTTTTACCTTCCAGTAATTGGTCGGGGAACCTTTAGACCTGAAGCGAGCGACCAATCAGCTGGTGAGACGACCAGACGTTACCTCGAAGGAAACGTGGGGTCGCCACTCGTGCTCGCTTCAACATAGCCTCGCTGCTCCGACTGGAGAGCATAGTCGCTGTTTGTGTTTTGTCGTGTAGAAACGAGCCAGAGGAGTAAGCGTCTCTCTGACCGGCTTCAGTTGATCTGTAGCCCCCTTCGACGGCAGAGAGCAACTCGCGTTCAACAACCGGCCTTATCGATTTCTCGAGGGTTACAGAAGCCGCAGCACCAAAGGATGGACATATTCCGCGAATTCCCCATCGTTTTTAATCTGTACAAGAAATATAGTTAGACGAAAAACCGGTGACACAGAGGAGAGAATCGAGCGGCTTTTACGGGCAGTGACGACGCTCGACGAGCATCTATCTCAGTGCAGTTATCACTAGGACTCTATCAGGTGAGCTAATAAAAGTAGAACTTTCCAGTATAATTCACCGTCGTTCGATGATTCAAGTACGGTCAATTGACCTCGTGGTCGGCGACAATCACGCACCGCTTCCGCTCTTTGTAATTGTGTTATCCGTACACCGTATTAAGTGTCAGTCGAGTAGTCTTTTCTTCCCTCGTGTTTACCTCGTTCTGTCGATATATATATATGTGTCTCCCCGTGAATCTATCCCGCGAACAATTTTCTCGTTCTCAAAGGCGGAAGATTTTGAAAGATTAGAGATTAAGTTCAATGTGAAGATTGTCGACGTTCGTGTTCGATAAGGGAATTAGTTATACGGATATGTAGATAGGGTCTGCGCGTTAGTTTTGAGAAATTTCGGCACAACGTGACCAGCGTTCGCTGCCCCTCGAGGGAGGCTCGCGTTTACTGGCTCTCCACGCCTACGCGGTCAATTTGCGATGATGAGAAGCGCGCGGGATTTAGATGGGAGGATACATGTATTACGATCAGTCTGCGAGAGTTTCATAAAGCTTGTGTCGTTGCAAAGTTGTTTTCAGTTGTTCAGCGACGCGTACACGCGCAACTCCTCATTTTTCTTTTCTCGCGCGTTTTCGTTTTTTGAAATTTCGGCTGGAAGATACGGTGATACGGTTAACTAAGAGTAAAACTAATATTAAGACAAATAAGTATTAGATTGTTATAATAAGTTTGTTCTTTGAAAAGAGCGTCAGGAGTTTCTTTAAAAGAGCGTCTAATATTGTACATTTATATAAGGTCTATTTAGTAAATAATGTACGTATTATTTTGTTCTATTATTCTTTGCAACAGTTGTGTAATTTTTACCCTTTTATCAGTTTTATTCTTTTAACGAAAAAAATTTCAATGTTTGCAATAATTGAGTAATCGTTACCTCATCAATTTCTTTTATCGAAAAATTCCAATATCTTTTGCGAGTTAAAAAGATAATTTTCACATTATTAGTTTTGGAGCTTTTATTTTTTTTTTTTTTTTATCAAAAAGTTTCAATATTCTTGTTGCAATAGTTAAGTAGGTAATTTTTAGTTTATCAATTTGAGTTTTTTGAGTTTTTACTTTTTTATCTAGAAAATTCTGATCCATGTGTTTTCAATACTAAAGTTAAAATTAAAATTAAAATGTGAATGAATATTTATACAATCTAATATAAAAGCTTGTGGTTGCAAAGAATAGGAAAAATATAATATAAAGAAAGGACACAAGAGCTGAAGAGCAATTAAAAATTAATCTTGATTTTGATAGTTCTGGTTAAACATTGATGCAAAATTGTATCCTTTCGCATTGTGTTTTCTAATACAATTCGTGATTATGAATGGAAATTTCAAGGATTTGGTTAATATTTCTTTCATTATTATTTCCTCATTTAGATTCTATAATTTTACCAAATTAAAAAAATTTAATTATATAATTCCATTATATAAATGATAAACCATTGCTCGGTGGTCAATGAATCAGCTTAGTGTTATCAACACATTAAGAATCTATATTTAAGTTGTATTCATTGAAAGAAAAAGAATTTTGTATTTAATTTTTATTTAGGTTTCCTAATCGTAAAAATACGAGGAACTTTGACTTATGAAGACTGAACTTCTGAACCTGTCGTTAATTTATTGAATAATTTTGAGTTGCTTTTTGCAAACTGGACAACCTAAACGAAAGAAATAATAAAATGAAAAATATCCGTTGTATCTTTGGAATTTCCTTTCACAATTATTCCATTGAAAATTAAAATTGAAACAGAAATTGATTTCAAAAAGGAAACTGCAAATTGATTATGTTAGTGTTGGCCCTTAATGGATTAAAATAAACGATTGGTCGGGAGGTTCTTGAAAAAAGCAGTTCGCGTTTTAATCTCGGGGTCGCAAAGGCTATCGGGTTACGATATTCTTTTCTTGTTTCTACCACGCTTCGGCAAAGTCGAAGGTCTGTTCAACGCGAATCGGAGAGATTTTTCGTGATTTTTTAGTAGTCCGGTGCTGCCCGATTACATCGTCGTTCATCACACGAGACTCCTCGCTTTCGGAAGAATTCGGTTTCCATTCGGTTTCCATTCGGTTTTCGAACCGGCGAAAAACAATGATAAAATCATTTTTTTCAGAGGAAAACAACTATTGTGCAAATAACAATCGGAACGTCAGATAGCTCAAGAAGAAACATCCGGACGATTATTTACGATTATCGTTTTTACCATTGCGATAAGCAAAATGACCAAAGTGTCGGGAATGATGGAAAAGGAAGACGTCGTTGGCAAACAGACTTTGGTACGACGTATGTCTAACATGCTGAGAGGTAAGGGAATATAATTTGACTAATAACTGACGATTATATGAAAATGATGCAATTCATCCGAACACGAAAACCACCAACGACTGAAGCAAACTTGCATTACAGAAATTAAAACACAAAGTTTACACTATAACAGAAAATACAATTACACATTGTACAAAAGAAATTAATATAAAATATTGAAGTTGATATGATAGAAAGTTTAAAAAATATTAGTCACAATATATGGGAGAGCAGGAGGTTACAATTATAGTATAATCATTATTATAGATCGTTCCACTAAAGTTCTGACAGAAGAAAAGTATTCGCATAGCGAAAGTCATTTTAACGATCTCGTAAATTTATCAAATATCTTTCTAGTGTTAAAATAATAATCAATTAATAATTATACACTGTCTTATATCAATTGATAATTATATCTCATTATATCTCTCGACAGATGGAAGTAACAGCGAGCCGCCAATGCTGTTTCGTCACACCTCGATGCAAAAGATCCGCCATTGCTGCGAGAACCTCAATCTCTTCCCGTATCTGCTCTACTCTTTCGAAAATTCAAAGTCGCACCCGATCGCTTGCAAGCTGCACTATTGCTTCCAGCAGTTCATCCAGCTAATCACCGCAAGAATCTACTTCCTGCACAAAAGCTTTCAGGAGTCGCTGCTGTGCGACATTCATGCGAAAAAGCTGCAAACGGCAGAGCCACCAAAGATCACCGAATCTGTCAGTAAATTGACACCGAGATTTCGAACGATCAGGCAAGATCAGAAACCTAAACAGAGCAGACGCCTGTTCTTGACACTGGCCGTATACTTTGCCCCGCTGTTGCTGCTTTTCCAACTGATTGGGCTGTTCAGCGTGATGGTCTTTGGAAAATACACGCCCGGCTTCATCTTCCTCATCTCCGCCCTGTTGTTCCTCGGATGCATCTCGCTCAAGATCCTCTTCCACGAGACCGCCAAGGAGAGGCGCAAATGCGCGAAGATCGCAATTGACGAATGATCATCTTCCGCCGGTTGTTACCTATCTCGGCCACCACTCAAACGATCAGACTGTTCATCGGATAAATGAACTTGGCCTCCTTCACAGTTGTCCATTTGTCGCATTTGATTACTTAAACGACGCGATAGATCAGATAGAGCTTACATATTCCGTATATTCACGCGATACTAGCATTGTTCATTCATAATCTCTTTCATTTCTACTTTCTATGTCTCTGATAATGCACCCACATGTATGTTAATCGTTCTTTCTCACCATCAATGGTTTCGTTAGTTACTACGTTAGGATCGATAGAATTAACCGAATCATATGTTCTATGATACCTCTTTTTTTTTTTTGTACTTTATTATCATCGGACTGGCAAATACACTATAATAATCGTACATAGCGCGTGAGCGTAGGCATTGCAACACTAGAGAATTGAAAAGTTCGTAACGATTTTACGCAAGAAGAAGTTTGTACGCATTTTTCTTTTTTCTGTTTTTCTATTATCAAAATAAGCATAATTGTAGTTCTTCTTTTGATTTTCCGTTTTTTACTTCTTACTGTCTTCTCCAGTATGAACGTTTACCTGAGCATTTTAAACGCTGTTTATACATTGAAGTGCAATTTACGAGTTACCTGGATAGCGTATCGCGATTCACCTTATCCTTTATAGCAGAAGACTGAGAATCGTTTTAACATTGTTGTATGTATATAAACGAAAGCGAGAAAATGAGATATATATATATATATTACGCGTGAAAAGGAGAGTAATGTTAAAATATACATTGTACACGTATGTATGCGAGAAGATAAAATGACGTTATTCTATATCGTTAAGGTAATTATCAACTCGTCGTTCGTCGAAACGATTTGGCCTGTCCATCGGAACGAGTTAGGCTAATCTGTGATTGAAGTGGAACCAAGTGTATTTTTCACGGCCATTCGCTGTCTTACTTACTTAAGTACGATAAGAAAACGTGTAACTTTGATCTTTTTTCGTGTTTTTCCTTTTTTTAAAAATATACGTTACATCTTACATTACACGGTTGTACTTTCTCCTTTACTCATTAATACTGCACGCGGCGCGTTTAATCTTCATTGTTATCAATGAAGCAAGATTAAAATGAACGAGCAGAGGTACATGAAGATACTAACCAGATTGCTATATCGATTTCCAGCATTGTTCCCATAAGCTACCGATTCCATGTTAGTAGCGTGTGCTATCACACAGGCAACATAACTCTGTTCATGCACGCTGTGAAACAGATGTGCATACGGTCCTAAAAGAAAGAAACATTTGCCAATTAGTTTTATGATTGCTTGTTTTGAATTGAATCTATATACAGGCTGTTCCAAAATTTAGTACCTAAATTTGCCAGCGTTTTACAAGTAAAAATAAGACTGAAATTTCGTGTAGCAAAAAGTTTATGAATGCTTCATCAATAAATGGTAATCAAGATATCATAGTTTCACCGATAGATGAATCGAGAAGATTTTCTCATCACTAAATTTCTATTTATGGAAAAATATTCAGAGCAAACATTTACTGTACAAAAGCATATACACGAAATGAATTGATTGCAGGAATTAAAACTACGTGTGAAGAAATTCGACGAAACTGATGTGAAAAATTCCGACAATATATTTAACACTTGCATACATAAGTATGTATAGCTTTACGTTTAAATATATTAAATTTTAATATATATTTGCCAGATTACACTGGCAAAGTTTGAATTGCATAAATACTTTGAATACATACCTAATGCATAGACAGCAACATCACCTCCTCCGTGATAAGCTTCGTCGGTTATGATAGTTGCTTGTTGACTGTAGGTGAATGCTGTTGTATCTTCTTTGGAAGGATCTATTCTCGTATTATTCTTGTAGGCCATGTTATTTGGGCCACCTGTGCTGTAAGTCAGCGTTGTATATGGGATTCCATCGTGCTTGGACTTCTGAGCTATGCCTACGAAACGAATTAATTATTAACTCGCATTAAAGTTTTACTATTAACACACTGATGTCCATTTCATTCAATTAAAATATATTCAGCAATTGCAAAAAAATACTGAATGAGATATTTCGGCAAGGAAATTTTAATAAAAAATAGTCTCGTTTTCTGACATCAATGTGTTCATTCATATTTAATGTTTTATTGAATTTTTATTTTTAAATGTATTTAAATATAGAAATGTAATTAACGAAACTGATATCTTAGAAAAAATTTAGTACAAAATTAGAGTGAAAACTCGTGCGTTTTTCTACAAATTATATATTTTAACAATAAAAAAATCGAGAAAATGTAATTAATTTCAACGAATAGAGATACTCGTAATATCTTTAAAACAATCAGTACAAAATTGAAATCAAAATTCATACATTTTTTCCACAAATTTCTACAAATTTAACAATAGAAAGCAGGATTAAGTAGAAAATGATTATAAAGAAATTTTACCTAGAATGTTTGAACCTCTATCGCTGTATCCATTAAAGCTCAGGGAATGAGAATGATCGCTAGTTACAATAATAAGAGTATCTTGCGTGTTAACCATCCTTAAGGTTGCGTTAATAGCGTCTGAGAATCTGATGGTTTCTAATAACGCCTGTGCAGCGTGGCCACGATGGTGTGCATAATCGATGAGTCCTCCCTCAACCTAAAAATTATTTATTTGCAATATTTCTCAATCAATTTATATTGGAATTTAATGTGATGTGAATTTTATAATTTCATGAAGGTTTTCTAATTATAACAAGTATAAAAATACCACAAGAAGATAGCCCTCTTTCGACTTCTGCAGGATCTTCAATGCAGTTACAGTCATTTCTTCGAGACTCGGCTGTCCTTTGGGACCTTTCTCTCGGTTCCAATCCATACTAATATGACCATTCGCAAAAAGACCCAGCAAATAATCCACTTCATCCGTATTCACTTGAGACAATTCTTCATTATTTTGAACAACTTTGGAAGACAATTTTCTAAAAGCTTTGTCTTGCTTCCAATATTTGATCAAGTCCCTACCATCTTCTCTATGACCAGCCCAAGTGTCAATGGGATCGAATTCAGTACCCGTAGCATTGGATTTCAACATTTGTCTACCTCCACCCATGATCACCTAAATTAAAAATATTTCTAATTAATCCATATCTCATCGTAATGTTTCCCTCTTATGGGAAATTTTTGTAGAACTGAATTGAAACAAACGATGAAGTGTATACTTAACAATCTCTCAAATTGATGTGAAACGTTCAATCGGGATATATTATGGTTTACCTTGATATTTTTTCCTGGCAGGTCCTCCACCAATTGTCTGGCGATGTCTTTGCAATTTGCTGCAGTCTTCGGCATCCTCGACTCGCATTCCCATTTTCTGTTCGGGCTGTGTGCATACAAGGGTGCCGGAGTCGCATGAGTCACCCTGGTGGTCGTCACGAACCCTGTAAATGATGGTTTAATGTCTCCATTAAGGTGCTGTATGAGAATCATTTATAATACTTATCATTTATTTCGAACTCTTTGTTGTTCCATTATATTATCACTGGTCAATTTATTATTTTATTATATTATCTCCACGTTAGAAAAATAATTATTTTCTAAATTAGTTATTTAGGATTCTTCATTAGTCTGATTTACAAAAAATCTTGAGATTATTAACGAATGACTTATTGACTTTTTTGCGATCCCAAAAATTATTTAATCTTTGCTGTCTCAAATATGTATTTCGTTGAAGAAAATTAGTACAAGGTTCATTATAAAACTCTTTATGAATGCTTCGTCATTAAGAAATTAATTGAAAAATATCTTACTCCAGTCTTTTGTAAATTCTAGAAGCACCATTTATATTCCAATGTTTATATGTATTATATCTACCTGTAGCTTTACCAAACGCCTGTGCCCACGAGATGATAGAGTCCACGTGGTAACTAGTATTTAAGCTCGCAGAGCAATTATCCAATGCTACATTCGCATCTACGCCGACCACGTTGTAATTCGTCTTCACTCCGCCGAATAATGCCGTTGCTGTTGAAGCTGAATCTGGTACTTGTTTGTCAGTATTGTACGTCTACTTTAACAATCTTAATATTAGTTTATTGTTTTTTTATTGTTATAGAAGAATTTTTTATTGTATAGAATATATTTTATATTATGGGATTTTCTATATGTAAGATGTATTTTCTACATAGAAAATATCCTATGGTCTCTATACTTTTATACAAGAATTTTTTATGTTAATATCTTCTATAATTATGTGATTACAGGAGAATATTCTATAGAATGTATTCTATATTATGCATATATATTTTCCATATATAAAATATATCAAGTGATATAAATCATTTTACGCGAGTAATTTTACAAGATATCAAAAATACTAATGGCCTCAATAACTACGTATTTATAGAAGATTTTTCTACATACATAATGTATATTCTATAGTATACAAGCTTTCACATACAGATATATATAATAATTTACAAAGTCATAGGGGACATATAGACCTTGAGAATTCCTATGTGAGGAAAACTCTCCCAAGCCAAACGGCTGGTTTCACCAGCACGAAGTATTCTACTGGCGGTAATGGTATCAGAGCTCATGCCGTCACCCACGAAAATGATCACATTCTTTGCTCTGTTTGTGATAAATCTGTACGACAGAGCCTCCTCCAGTTCGTCGGTGGCTAATTTCCGCCAATGCTTAATATCTAACAACACCGTGTAACGAAATAAAAGTTGATTAATAAGAAAATGACAAATCGAGTCTGTCAATTTCTCGACGATACATTCAAATATGCGCGTTACATATGCAACACGTGTGCATTGTATACCGATAAGCTAATGGAACGGATATTCAATTTATGTATAATTTATAACGACTGTAAGTAGAAGTTTGTATTCTGATTAAAGAATAACCGCGCATGAGAATTATTTTAAACGCTCAGTGAGATCAGTGAGTATATAGAGAATACTAAATAGAAGTATATATTATTGGTATTACGTTATCGTTGACGGGAATTGCATGGTTTGCTGACGATAGCGGAGAATCATTGACAGAATATATACACGCACGAATCGATGAGATTTTGTATACCTTCTTTCAACGTGGCTCGAGCGATTCCAAGGAGAAATAACAAGGTGATACACAATGTGACAAGCCTCATGTTTAACGTAACTGTGTGGTATATTGATGATCGTTTCGTGTCCCGTGACGATGTTAATAGTTGTTCGCGTTAAGTGCGACTAAATGGAAGAGTAATACAAATAATTACCTAGTTAAATTCGAGCTGTAACGCTCCCTACAGTGAAACAGGCTGTATTAAATCGATAATGCAGATTTCTGTTTCGATTTTCGGAGCAATATGATCTAGAAAGCAATATGATGTAGATCGTGGATCGAAAGTAACGGACGAGACAAGAATTAAACAAAAATTGTAGGTTTTCAATTCTATAAGTCTGAATAAGAGAATAATAATGTAATGTTATAGCAAAATAAACGTAAATGTTACAAGGTTGTTAGCAAATATTGAATGCAGCGATAGTAATGAATTAATAATTCATGACATCGATGAATTCACAGGAAAATAAATTTGTTTCGTCTACTAAATATTGTAATATTTACTTTAGATATTTTCAGACTTTTTTTTTACATTAAATGTATTTTACTTTCAATTTTTAATTAAATCAATTAAACATAATTTTCAATTCTGGGTAAATATGAAATGCATGGATAATATAAAACTTTAAATTATTAAATAAAATTCTAAAAGTATAAAATAAAATTGTGCATAACACAATAAAGAAAATATTGTCGTGCACAATATTTTGTAATATGAAATCAATTGTTAAACGCATATTTTATCTTATAACTTTGTAACATTGTATAGCATAATAAAATTTCATTTAATAAATTGTTTCTTATTTTTATCAATAAAATTATATCGCTGCGATTTCTTTGGGAAAATGATTTTTTTTTTTTTTTTTGGAGATTGGAGTAACTAAAAAACCGAGAAGGATTGGCTAACATTCACTGTAACGTTTTATTTGATTTTTGTTCATATTCATCGTCTGTTCGTACAGATCGTAACACATCGCGTAATACAATCCTTATAGAGCTATTTTTCTCCTCTTCTCGCGTGTCTCACATCTTCAACGAAACTATGAAAAACATAGAATCGATAAAATCTACCATTTCAAAACGTCTGCTCACTCTTTCATTCCTCTTACCTATCACCAACGTCTGTTTCTACTTAAAAAAGAAAACACACGGTAAAAAAGAAATCAGATTAATCTACAAGTCTAATGTAATTATCGAACATTCTTTGCTCTATCCACCTCTTCACGCGTTCAAAACGATTAACACTATCCATTAAAGGATCCACGAAGAAGCAAAGTCCTATTATTTACATCATACAGTTTAATCAACCTTATTATAATTAATTATACAAGTTTGTAAATTTTGATTTTTCAATGTAGAATCAGCTTCTCGACACGATGAACCCTTCTGAAAGAAATGAAAACTGAAGAAATTTCTACTGAAATGAATAAATCACAATTTATTCTTAACCCTCCATAGGCAATCTGGGTCGTTAAAGATTTTATGCATAATTCCATTAGCAAATTTTTCCACGGAAATTTTATTCTTCTTCTTAAAAATCTTTTAAATGTCTGATTAACTTTTCAATTAAAACTCTATTAATTACTCAGCAATGATGTCTAAATTTATAATTATTAGACTATGGATTTTTATGCATTTATGAAAAATTTTAAGATACAGAAATTAATTGGATACTCGTAATACTCAATATATTTTGTCTAAGGGCCTTTTTTACATTATTCTCACAAAAATACGAATTTGCAGTCCTCCGATAGTTGTATATAAATGAAATAAATTTGATGATTTATTGCCATCATTGAAACCTATAAAAATTATTATTAAACCTGCCTATTAGTTACTATTAATATAATATAAATCCACGAAAATTATGAAAAAATCTAAATCATCAACATTAGACGTCGTCCCTTATGAATGATTCAGCTTTCTGTAGACTATAAACGATGATTAATATTATACTTGCCCACAGAGGGTTAATTAACCCTAGAACCCCTAAGCATCGAGATTTTACGCAAATTCTCCTTTTCTTACGCACAGCAATGATCATCAAACTTAGACATAATACACAACAATAAATAAAATTTTGAGAATTTTTCTCAAAAGAGGAGTAATTGTCAGACTTGTGGAGTTCCAGGATCAATACTAATCTATCTTTGGCCAAGAACAGGTACCTTAAAACGAAAGAAACTCATTGCCACGTAATTGCACTGCGAGCTGACGTTATACATCGTTATAATACATATTATCGTTTGATGCCCTTATCGATCGTACGAATGCTAATTCATCTTCATGGAGGCAATTGTTACGCGAGTATTACGCTGGAACGCGACACGATCATTCGCGTCTGTAGCCTGTGGCCAACTATTTGGACTGTTCGAGGTCGCTGCGTCGTTTTTAGCACTTTGCTTTCGTCCATCAAGAACATACAAATATTTCACCGATTTTTCTCATCGATTATTGAACGTATCGATTGATCATAAGCTTGGAAGATAAAACTGCAGGGGCAGAGACGAGACGAGCTGTAGTAGGTCAAAAAATTATCGACATACCCACTTTTTTTGAAATATCTTTACACACCAAAGTAATAAATTGTTCTCCTCTCTGAATCACTCGTGAATTTTTATACTTAGAGGTTTCTAACTTGACAACTGACTGTGTAATATCAAGTAAAAATTTTTTACATTTTCCTGGAAGCTTGGAATAATAAAAAAAAAATTAGGTGTAAAGGTGAACAAGTTAATGCTTGCGAAAGACTAGAAACAAATGTGACTTTTAATATTGAGGTATTGCATGATTTTCTTAGATTTATGGTTCATTATTGAACAAAGATTCCCAAAATCCATTTCAATATTTGGTTCGTTTCATATAAATGTTTTTCTATTGGAACTAAACACATCAAGGGATGATGCACGGTTTATAGTAAAAAGTACTACATGTACGAAGATATTTCATAGTAGGCGTGTCTGTAAATACTTTCCTGATCCACTGTAATTGAAATTGTAGTTTAAAACAGATACTCTCTTTTGCAGTTTGCAGATGGTGTTCGAATAGTTGGCCACGACTGTCGAGGAGAAAATAAAAATACACATTGCTATCGTAGAACTCTCGCTGTGACAATTGGCCTAATATAAACTCTCTACAAATCTCTCTTACACGATAAAATACAATAAAGTTGTCCTCTGTACGTATTGAACGCGATACATGCACGTCGCGCTGTATCGATTACCAGACGCCGCACGATTCATCTCTGTCGCACAATGTCGCTTCTCTTTCCCTGCCTTCCTCTTATTTTTTTTTTTTTACACTATTCTCTTTTTTAAGTTGAATATTATTGCCAACGATTTTTGTGGTTCTAGCTAGTTTAATATATTCCTTCTCTCTCTTTCTTAAATAACACTTTCGTTCTTTCTTGCGTGATAAATCCTCGTAGATTAACCCTTTTACAGTGCAATACAAGAGAGACTATTAACCCTCGAGTTGTAAGTGGCTGTAGTAGTATTAAATTTTCTTTCGTGTTTCACATTCTTCTAATTTAAATAATTTCCCTTCTGGGAGTAAACGGAACTCTAGTTATGGAGCGTTAAACATTATGTATAACGCATTGTTAATATTTATATCTCATAAAAATAATTTGCATTCGATTCTAAATTCTTTTTACTCATTTTACTATACTTTGATAAATCAAAAAATTTTGACGATAATCTTTAAGTCGTCTGAATTCTGAATTCATCGTCGTGTTATTACACTGTCAAAGGATCAACACGTCCATATTTCATCATTCCTCGTGTAATACATCGTCAATTCTATCACTGATCGAGGCTTCCTATTTTATCACATCTCTTCAATCATATTTCTCGATCATTTTACGCTCGAGACGAGCAAATCGAGTACTACGTAAAATTCGTCGTCACGAAACTAAGAACCAGAATCTTGTACAAACACGTCCGACACCGGAAGTCCAAACAATAGCCAGACTGCGAGATATTTTACAATCGTTTACAATCAGACTATAGGAATAATAAAGTACGACGAGTTTGGACTCCGGTGATCGGTACTAAACGCCTAGTCTATTCTTTTCCTCGTTTCTCGTCTCTGTTTCGAGTTTCAGGCCACGTATGTAACGGAGAATTCGTCCGCTGAATCTCAACAAAAATATCCTACATGCAGCGTCCGTTTGCGCGCGCATTTCAAACGATACATGTACATACGTACACGATAAAATTGACTTTACGATGGCAGAAGACACTCGCACACCCTGTCATCCTTTCTTTCTCTCTCTCACACACACACACACACACACATACACATATATATACGCACGCACTCTCTTTCTCTCTTTCTTTTTCTTCTGTATCTGCAATCCCTTCTAATCAACCACTCTCGCTCTCGACATTCTCTTCTTCCTTTTGCTTGTTCATTCTCTTCTTTTCGTTATTGGATTCGAGAAAGTCTCGCGAACGCAATGAAACGATCGGAGGTGTGAACGCGTGAAGATTCTCGCTCGATCAGACTGCGGATTTTTATGAAAATTTTTATGAAAACCTTCGACGGTGTAATTGATCTCTCAACAGGGGAATGATTTTTGTTCGCGCAGAGGTAAGAGTTTGTTCTACGATGATGAATTTTCTCATACTCTGTTAATCCATTGAGGATCAGTTTGAAAACTATTTAATATTAAAAAGTATTAGTAACGGATCTTTCAATACTGGAATTTTTTGAAATTAAACTTGCATTCGAACTCTGTCATTTAATGTGAAAGGAGATTCTAAGGATTTTTATAACTTTATGAAATTTCAAAAAACGCATTGGCAAGACTAGGTTGCTTTGTTCTCAATGGGTTAAAAGATTAAAGAAATGAAATTTGTGAGTGGAGATTTGGAATATTTATTGCTTAACAAGTATCACGTTACTTACTGTAATTATCGTACGAGTTCCTCAGAAGCGAAACAGCGAATTCTAAATTAAATTTAAAACACAATATTCGCAACATCGTTGCCTTCCTCAACCTTTTAATTTACAGAGCCGAGTAGTGTGTCTAATTTAAAATATTCAAAAATGTAAAAATGTTTCACCTCTTAACGCACAAATTTGCCCACATTTTACAGTATATCACATTTTTTACAACAATTTAAACAAATAACAACAGTTGCTATACGACACATTTCTTTTACAAACGTATGCCTAAAATCGTAGCTTTTGCGTCTATAGAAATCAATGACTAAAAGAATCGACTAATCACGTATATCACAGTCGTGTGCGTTAAGCGGTTAAAATACCTATTTCGTACATTTCTGCACTTTAAAATTTCGCAAAAGGCGCATAAAAATCCGCAGTGCGCTCTTGACGTTCCTCCATCGACCTTCGACCCTTCAGCCACAGGCAATTTTCATAGTTTTTTCAAAGTCTCGTGTAACTTTTTATCGGAAGAATATTAACAGGAATGATGAAAACTGAAGAAAAGAAAGAATCGAGCTACGTGGAGAAGAGTGAAATATCACCGTCACCTGTCGAAATTAATGGATCAAGTAGAACGTGATTTCGGTGACGGTTCGCGGCTGAAGGGTCAAAGAAGCACAGGTGCGCCTTAACAGAGTTCAAGTGGCACTCGAGTGGCAACACGGAGGATTTTGTCAGACCACACGTTCTCCAAAAAATGCTCGAGACACGGTTATCGTATGAAGCCGATGTAACAGGTAATAATTGACAGTCTACGTTACACGCTAATTGGCAGCGTCTTCGTGAGTTGTTGAAACTTCGCACGATCGTTCGCAGCCTGAATTATTCGAACTTTCACTCGGTTCTTAACCAGACTAAGTCTAACGACGATCTGAAGTTGGAGCAAGGACGCCAAGTAAAATTGCATTAATCACTACTGATATGTGCGCGATGTTTTTCTCGGATACAATAAAAGTCGTCTGTCGAGTTCCTTTCTCGCATTCCATCGAACGCGTTCTTGAGCTGTGATCCTATCATGAAGCAACAACGAGCAACTGATTTTTTTCGGAAACATTAGTCGTTGCACAATGTTCTGTGCTATGTTTCTATAAATGCTGTTTGTTGTCTGTTTCTGTAAAGAAAAAAAAGAAAAAAAAAGAAAAAAAGAAACGAATGAAGCTATGAATTTTAAAATAAGACGAGTTTAATTTTTGATATTTCATTAAGATTATTTTTTAAGGTTATTATTTGCTATAACAATCTTCGATTTGAAAAGACTAATTTTGTAATTGGATTGCGAGATTACGAATTATTTTATATATTTATGAAATTAGAGAGAAATTCAAAGATGCAAAAATGCAGAGACAGTAAGTGGTTACAATTTGAAGTTGCAAAAATGTATATAATATAATTAATATGAAAAAATATATAAAGTATACAAAATATGATATACTAAACAGAATAATTTTCTATCTGGGTCTTATTTCTTTTTATCTTCGTAAAAGTATAATTACTACACAAATATCCGCAATCCAATTATAATATGTATTTAGCAGATGAAAAAAATCTTTTTTTATAAGATAAAAATCTTAACCAGACAATAATATCCAAAGATATATAACAATAATGATATATAATAATAATGTTCGTAGGAGAACTCATCTCCTCTGAAAGCTACGAATAACTACTATTATAGACAGAATCGATAACAACCCAATCTAGAAATTGATGCAACTTTAACCTTCAATTAAAAAGAGAGATAATTAAAAAATATTGACTACCTCGAAACATTGATGGGCTCGAGTTATTTTAGAAATCGAGGACAGTTTCAAATGCAATTCGTCGACTGCTTAACAGCGGTAACAAGCAACGAATGTCTCGTCGTTGCTTCAACGAAGACACAGCTTCACCCTCGTCTACACGCGAGTTTTGTTCGAACAGAGGAAAACTGGAGACTTTCTCGAGAGACCGCCTTTTTTCTTCTTTCTTTGCTCCATGAGAAAAACCTTGTCTACGTAAAACGAAGGAAAAACTGAGGGAAAGGAAAGAGAACGAAAACGACTTGCTTGATCAGAACGAGACGATTTTCTATCTTCGAACGAATCCTCGAACGTGATTCTAATAAAAAGAAAAAAAAAATTAAACTGGTTAAAATTCCACGAAATGACCCCTGGAATAACGAGCCCTTTTGAACAACAGTTACTTTTCCCTCGCCAGTTCGATCGTTAAGAAATAAAAATTACCGGCAGTGCAGAAATTAGGTCAAGTTGGAGGAGGACGAACAACGTTTGAACGCACGTTTCATGCGGAACAGAGTGACACCAGAAGAACGAAGTAGGATGTAATTTAGAAAACGAATTGAAAGTAAATGAAGGGAGCTTTCATATTTCCGCGAGATTGTCGTCTACCAATAATTGGATGCTTGCAGCTCTAATTTCTCGTTTTGTCTCTTAACACTAGAACTACCGATCGTTAGCAAAATATAAAATTTGCACCGGGAAAGTCATTAGAGAAGCGTAAGAAACAGGGAAAAGTTAATGATACAGGAAATAATAGAAGATTTTATTTATATTTATATTTCACTCGCTAGCTTCTAATTATACAGGGTGAGGCACATAAGTTGTTTGGTCCAAATAACTCCGAAAATACGTGATCTAAAAATCACAAAAAGATGTTTCATATACGAAAATATGAAAAAAATTATATATATGTCGAAAGGGGTTACTGTGAGTTAAGGCGTTGTAGTATGATCATGAACATTGTTTCAGAAATATTCTGCTAATAATTAGTTTCAGAATAAATCAAGCCTATAGAAAATTTTGACACAAGAAAATTACGCTGGTAATATGTAAAAAGACGAAATAAAGAATAAATTTTACTGTACTGACTTTCCTATAAAACATTTTTCTCACTGAACTGGTATTTTTGAAGATATTTGGAATGGACAAGTTACGCGACTCATCTCGAATACTTTATCATTAAGTTACTCAAATCGCTAAAAATATACCGTCGTAAGTCTACAAAATTCCCAAGAAAAATCACAGACTGATCGTTTTTTGATCATTCTGGTAGTTCTAATGTTAAATCTACCCGTCTGTACGCTTCGTGCGATTATTTTCTTCGATCCTTTTGATATCTTTTTCGTCTTTTCTTCTTCTTCTTCTTCTTTTTGTAAATCATTGTCGCGCGCGCTGTAAAAAATTGCTTTTGATTTTTGGCTACTTGAGCTGGCTCCGGAGCGATGCTGGCACACGCGTCTCCTCTCCACGGATCGCTGGACTAAACGAAAACTCGAAATTCCACGCAACCGATCTCGCAGCAAGGGCGAAACTACCATCCCGTTTGCCTCTAATAATAATATAGAATATCGATTCGAGCATTATTAATTCTACCCCGAGTATCGTTTTATCCAGTATCGCTCGTCGAACCGAGGGGTTGAAAAAGTATGGGGGTAAGGGGGGCAGAGGGCGAGAACAGTTTCAAAGAGGTTTAATCGCGGATTAGTCTCGTAACCGTGAATCGTATACTCGCGATGTTCAACCTACTTTTCCCTCCTTCTTTCGTTCCTCTTATTCGCGAATGTAGTAGAAGTAGTACGTGTAATATTTAATATGTATGCAGTTCACTCACTCTCTCTCTCTCTCTCTTTTGTCGTGTGTCTTTGTATTTTGGTAACCCTTTTACTGGATCATTGTCTCTTTTTTAATAAAATTCGCAATTTTCGAATATTCAGCTTTTCAACCCCTTGACGACTGTTAATTTCTGTCACTTGTTTAATTTGCTCGTATCTGATATCTGATTATTGTGATATTAAAATACACGCTAAAATAATATTATAATTGTAAATTTTAAACACTACGATAAATTCTACTCTGGATATTTTTATATATCCTTACGTATATTATAGATATGCATTGTGTATATTTTTACTGCCTCGAATTTCCCACGAATGAACAAAAATCTGCAATGATAAATTTTAATGCCTAAAACACGATAATTGATCATTTTACAAGTAACCAAAAATTATTGTAAAGCTTCCATAAAGTTAGAATAGGAAGCTTGATACAGTATGCATTATAATTAAATCATATTCATATTAAAAATATTGTGAATAATAATAATCATATGTAATATCATAAAATACAAATTAAAATTATAAAAAATAGAGTCAACTTCTAATTTTCATCTAGCAAACGATCACAGTACTTATATAACGATCCAATATTTCCTATATCATTAAAAATATATGTAATATTTGCAATAATCTATGGAAACATCCTAAGAAAAATTCATCAAGGGGCCGAATCAAAGCCATTACACTTTGAATGCAAGTCAGAGAATAATAACCAACCACCTCGAATTAACAGGAACGCCTGCAAACTTCATCACGCGCGTGCACACACACTCGACTGGTTACTCGTGAAACGAGTATAATTACCTTGTTTCCGGCCAGTGAAAGGGTTACAAGGGTAAAAGGGGATCTCTGAAATAGCGTCTAAAGGTAACGTTGTAATAGTTTTTTTGTAAATAGTCGATCGATTTAACCAAGCTTCTCGAGAGAGAGAGAGAGAGAGAGAGAGAGAGAGAGAGAAGAGGAATCAAACGAATCGATAAAACGCTACGCATCTACGGTATTAATCACCAAGTCGATAAACGAGGCACGCACTGCGCTCGAAACTCTGGCTTTCGTCGTTAAATCTATCTATCGGTATTGTACTATTGATTATTTTTTTCGTTTTTCTTTATTTTCTTTTTCTCCCTCTTCTTTTCTTCGCTACTCGGTCGTAGACACATTTTCGCGTGATTCTTTTTCTTTTTTTTTTTTCTTCCTTTCGATTAATCGAACCGCTGCGTCGTCGCTTAGGCTTATCATCGTGTATTTTACGCGAATTGTTCGTCTACCTCCCCCGAGTGAGACGTGTACTCGTCTGGCGAGTACGTATGTACACACGCACTCACGCACACACATACATACACAAACAAACACACGTGCGCGGATAAAGGGATGAAATAATTCATTTCAGGGATGAAAGCGAAAAAGAACGGTATACGTATGGCTTTAGCCGTCGAAATCAGTACTTTTTGATCAGCACTCTGATAAAAGTATCATGGAATCTTTTCTCTCGCGTTCGGTTATCCCCAATTTTTTTTGTTTCTTGTTTTTTTTTCTTTAGATAGTTTTCGGGGGAAACGCGAAACGTTTCAATATTCAGACGAGTTTCTAACGAACTAATGATGGCTGCTACGAATCGACTGGAGGAACAGGATTATCGATTGCATGATCGAATGATAAAAGGTTGCTGCTAACGAATAGACTACGGATGTTCATTTTGGATTTCTGTGTCATTTCTTTTCAATTCTTCTCCTTCTTGTAGTTTTATTATTATAAATTCGCATTTTAACGAAATTGTTCCATGCAAATCGGAATGAATAATAAATAAACTGAAGACGTATTCGATTTTATGTAAAACACTCTTTGCCTCGAATTAATTCAGACTTGTTATGTAGGCTGAATCTATACGAAATTAATTATACATGTACATGTATTGATGTGACGAATCTCTTCTCTGACTGTGATCTTCAATTCATTACGAATATTATTTTACGAGTATTTTTTTCAAACAAGTATTATTTTTTAAGTTTAATTATTGAAACATTATTCTCTTACTAAATCGATAATAAAAAGAAACAGATGATGTCTTGTAAAACGAGCCCATAAAACTAAATTAAACTGTTTCGTCGATTTCCCAATAAAAACCCACTTTCGTAACACGAATCAATTTTAGTAACTTACATTTATTATCAACTTCTTAACCCTCCATCTCTGCGTATCACGTGTATTCTCGCAATTTGTGAAATTTATCCAAAATTCACAAACATCCGTAGTCCACCAACAAATAGTTGCTTCGTAACGTTTCTCTCCGTGAATGTGACGAAGGGTAGATTCGTAACTGCGAATTAAACTACACTTTCTCAAAGTATTGTCCGTGAAGCAGAGTCGAAAAATAGGTCTCGGATCGGTGTGCTCCGTCAAACCGCTAAAATGACCGACGATTTCGAGTGTCTCGTATCTTTCTTTCGTTCGCTTGTTAGATCGATGAGAACGGTTTTCGACGATCCTATAAAAAAGTAACGACAAAACGTCACACGAGGTTTACTGTTCCTACAAAAAGGAAACGCCCGGGACAAAAGGGTTAAAGATTACGCGATAATCAAATGATATATATGTATATATATATATATGTATATGTAACGTAGCGCTACGCTTTTTTTTTTTCTCAAGTCTTCCTATCGATTAGTAATTATTAGTCCGCGATAACTCGATATGACAGGTTACTAAGTTTGGCCGCTTCTAGGTTATCTTAGATATATGTACGTCTCTATATCGCCGCTATAAGGTTCTTCATCATTGCTCGGGATTCGCTTCTCAATTCGTGGTTCAAGCTGCATCGCGAAAGCCTGTGCAACCTTCGTCTCGCTTATTTTATAAAACGTTAAAATGTCTTATCCTAATTTTTTCGATTAACACGATGACTGCCACGATGTTTTCGTTTTTAGAAATTTTTCAGAGCAAGATTATTAAACTATCAAATTACATTTTCTATGATAATTTAAATTATATTTCAGTCTAAAATGTTTGATCAATAACGAATAATCAATTTTGTTTAGATTGAAATAAAATTAATTAATATGATTAATTCTCGTCTATCTCCGATATTTTAAGTGTTTCGTGCTCCATTTTTCTTTTCACTAAATTGTTCTTTCTTTCAAGTTACGATGCAAACACACATGTCTGATCTCACTATTTTCATACTTGTAGTGCAGTAACTTTTACGTGATGTTAAAACCACGTCTTATACAATGTTTCGGAGACCTACTCTACAGTTGATTTCACTAATAAAATTTTTCGGACGATCCAAGAAATGAATGACACTGGTCTCAATCAATGACGCACACGTTACGTCTTTGGCTATTGAGTAGAGGTATTAAATGAAGCAACGGTTACGTCATTGATCTCGTCAAATTAGAATTTAACGTAGAAATCTCGCGTGTCAGTCAACGTGCCAGTAAATAGTCAATAAATAGACCCGTTCTCGCCACGATGAAACGCCACTTCACTTGGCGACACCGTGCGAAATCGAGAGATCGCGCGTACCCCGAGAAAAATTTCTAACTAGGCTCTAAGAATTACAAAATGCTCACGAATCCTTTGATTTTAATCCTTTTCACTTCTTTTTCTTCCATTCTTTTTCTTTTTCCTAATAGTGATTGCGCTCGCGAGGCAGCTCGAACCAGTCCCGAGCACGACGAGATCAATCGATATTCAAAATCCCATCTCCAGGGTCTTGAAATACCTTATTGATCACACTGAACTTCTACCGATCGCTCTTGTTCGACTACTAGTTCGAAGACTACTTTTCCTCTCTGAGGAGGGCTTCCTCGGCCTCCTTTCGCCTCGCTTTCGCTTCTTTCTTCGCTCGTTTCTTCTCCTCTTTGGCCAGTTTCTTCGCCTCCTTCTGCCTGGTCTTCTCCGCCTTCTCCTCCTCCTTCTGACGAGCCTTCTCCGCTTTCTCCCGCTCCTTCTCCCTCTCTTTCTCCTTCTTCGACTTCTGGATCTCCTGGACCACCGACAACTTCGGCGCCGACTGAGGCCTCTTCGACGTGGATTTGGCCGACGAGGACGAAGAACTGGTCACGTTGCTCGAGTCTCTCGGACTCGGCGACGTTTCCAATTGTGTCACGATTTTTTGAGCACATCTGGCGAATAAAAGTCGAACATGCAAAGTCGGACGCGAAGCAATTGAGATTTAGCAAAGGAGGAATGAAACTATTGCAGGGTGGTTTCGGGAGGTGTTTGTGACGTCGTAGATTTTTACATAAAATTTCATGAACACGATGGAAGAAATAAGAAAAGCGTAGAAATTCGGTATTACTAACTACTATATGTCGTAACAAGTATTGTATTTTAGATATTTTTATATATTTTCATATTGAAACTTCATTCACGAGTAAATATCTATAAACATTTAGACGTAAATATTTGTTGGAAAATTGTTAAAATTTTCAAAAACTATTATTTTATTGTAAATAATTTTAGAAGTGACATTCAAATTTTCGTATTTAATTTATTCTGAGAAATCTAAAATTTGCAAAATTTATTACCTTATCCTAGTCGATGCTTTTCCCGCGCGATAGTCTCTTTGGAATTCCTTGATCGGCGGCAATCTGCGATCCCGATTTTCCCTCATCACTTCTTCCTCCTCGGCGATTTGCTGAACTGGATCTTGATACTCCTAATATCAATTAAAATAAAACAATTTCATATCATCAATATTATATCAATTTAATGTTAATATAAAATCTCGAAATGTTCCCGAATTCTCATTTTCATAGACTTAATTAAATTAAAGGATTATTTTATCAATTTCCATTTTCTACAACTACATAAACAGAAAAATAATGATATCATAAATGTTATTTATTAAATTTATCTGTGTCATATTCTTTCCGAAATTAATTTAAGTTTGTTTCTTAAAAATTACAATGAAAATCAAGAAATTAATAAAACGAAGTAGCTCAGTTTGGCTTTTAAGAAACTCGCGTTTCAGCAATTGAATGTTGATATAGAGTCAGAAAGTAAGTTCTTTCCGCGTATCAAACCGACCTGAATTCTCATTTTCATGGATTGCGTCTGCGAGCGTCTCAGAGTCGCGCCAGAAGGTTGCCTAACTCTCGTAGGCTTCCCAAGGTTAGAGCTTCCTGTGCTACTTGCAGAAGACGAACTCGTAGAAGATACGGAAGACACTCCTGTGAAAACCGAAACGATATTATTAGTGGTAGTGATTTATAACGTAGACGATCTGTTGAAGATGTGACGAACCAGAAATAGAGGATGAGCCACTGGCCATGGAGTATAAGGACGCTGAGGCTGGCACATTTCCAGCGACCCATCTACCACCGGGTCCAGTCACTCCAACCGGCACGCCTGTTCCCATGTTATACTCTGACGCGCTTTGTGGCAGAACCCAAGACTTCCCTGACATCGAATACTATAAAATACGGATATTTTAGGTGTTACTAAAACACACGAAAGCTTCTGAAAGTAGATAATGGAGGTAAATGTTTCTTTAGGAAAAAGATACTATATTTGTGTATCACAAGAAAAATTACAACGTATTTTTGTGTACGTTTTTTTGTAAAATATTTTATAAAACTGATTATGCAATACTGATCATCAATAAATTGATAAATTAAATCAGTCATTTCATTTTTATTTACAAAATAAATTGTATGATTAACGAGAATATTGGACCTCGTTATTTTCGACTTTGTCGTGTATATCTAATATTCATATCATTTTAATATCAAAATTTTAGTATTATGTTATTATTAAATCAATATTTTGTACATTAAATGGAACACATTTTATATCAGCACTTTTTTTAATTAATTACAAATCTGGTGACAGGATGGACAAGAAGGTAAAATATAAAATAACAATAGAATAATAATAAAATAAATTAGAAATAAAATTATATATTAAAATGGTACATGTAATCAAATAAAAAATGATTATGAATGTCTGAAATTTCCATACATATGAAAGTTTCATCGATCCATTTCTTTTACACCTACACAATATAATTTCTATCTATATTGTACAATTAAATCTATATCTACATTATATAATTAAAAATTCCCAGAACTCTCACTGCCACATAATAGCATAACACCCTCGAGAAAATTTCATCGATTCATTTCTATCGAGTATACATCACACGCGTGTAATTGTTTTTCCGCGTACACAAAGTTACGACAGATCGCTTTGAAGTTTCATTAAACGGACGGGCACGTGGGTTCCGGCGAGGCTGAACGAACAAAACGAATTACTCGCGGATCGTGCCCCGTGAAACCTGTCCGAAAATTTCGCGAAATTAATTGCGGGACTGCGTGGAACGAGAAGCCGCGACGATATTTATTAAAACCGTTTCGAAAAAGGCAAAAAAAAAAAAAAGGAAGAAAGAAAGAAATGGTCACACGTTGTACGTGACGAACCTATTTCAGCCGCGTTGGCGAAATAACGACGAGTGGCTTTTCCAGCACGCTCTAATTAACGACCGTTTTCGCGCCGGTGCAATCGCATCGGCCAGCAGGCAATACCATTTTTATTCTGGTTGCACGCGTTTTCATGCAATCCCGAGGGTGAACAAAATTGCGCCTCGAAATAATCGTAAGATGGCAAGATGTCGTGGACTGGTTCTTCGACCACGGGGGAGAGAAGTAGGTAGAAGGGGAGGAAGAGAGAGTGCGAGGGTTGAAGAAAAAAAGGAAACGATGTTGATTATTTTGCACTACTTACGTCCCGAGGGATGAGGGTCTGTTTCAGGCGTAGGATCTTTGCTCTGCATATGACGCATCTCAACGGTAAAAGCCTCTGCGAGACGGCCATTTGTATCGTTTTGACGAAGCAACGTCTGCAAAATGATTAGAAGGAAGATGTAGTACAGGTATCTGGTTGTAAATATGTATATCCGACTCAGAAGTTACAGAAGTTTGTATAGTTTGTGTTTGCTTGGAAGAATATATAAGTAAATTTCATGAAAATTTATGTAATTAGAAGAATTTTGGATATTTTATGGATTTTAATTTATTTGTTGATTATATATATTTGCAAAACACTCGTAGCGTTTCTTATGTTTATTTGAGAAAATGTACAAGTGAGAAAGGTATGAGAATTTAGATACGATTCTAATAAATAAGTACAAAGAATATTTTTCTCGGAATTTGTATAAATTCAGTTTATAAATAGTCTTTCCAAATGCTTGAAATTTGCCAAATACATATCTGCTGCATAGCCTTCTGTGACTGATTGTATATTGCTTCAAAAATATCCGGACACTTTTCTATTTTTGACAGATATAATTCAATTATAAAATTAAGAATTGGAGAATCTATAATAATTTATTCTTTGTAATGATTGCACAAGTTATACAAAGACAAACATAGACGAAATATGTGTATATTTGTACACATCGTTGTACGAAAAAATTCCTCATGTTAAAGTAAGGATGAAATTTCTTTCAAGATCATGTTTTTGAAGAAATTTTATTTGTTATTTTCATGTTACTACATTTGTATATAGAATAAAATAAACTATAAATTGACACAAAAGCGAGCAACTAACTAACATAGAGAATATCATAAATAATGTCTCTAATTATTAGATATATTTTGTTTGATCATACTTTGTATTATATTATATTTTCATAAAATTAAAAACTGTTATTAAAAATTCACTAAAGTGTCCAGATACTTATAACATACATATATATTATAGAAGACTGCAAGTATAGTTTTACCTGCAAACAACCCGATGACCACACGGAGCAGTTTGCATCGTGGCCCTAGCATTCACACAGATCACGCACTACGAGAAGAAAGAGAGAGAGGACTAATTAGAATTTCATCTCGACAAAGCGTATTAATTTGATCATTCTCGACCCTGCTTTAAGATTCATCGAACGATCCACGTCAAGAAACGAAAGAAAATCCAATGAAATCCCATTGGAGAAGTTTTTGATTGGTCATCAGAAATTTTCGACGATTAAACAGGCAAAGAGAAGAGAAATTTACGTAAAGGATCTGGATTTAAGGGTAAAATTTGGTCACGACGATATCTTAAAAACGAGTTTCTTTTCTTTTTTATCAATTCATTTATTTCAATGTTTTCAAAACCTAAGCTACATCAATAAATCCCTTGACCTTTTCTAAAGTTCTATCGTCTATCGTCTTGGAGGTACGACGTTCAGATGTAACCTGTAACATAATGAAAATTTTAAAAAATTCAATCTCGTGAAACTAGATGTTTCGATCTTGTAATTACAAAAATATGCAATTGCTTTCGGTAAAATTAATGTTCATTTATAGTGATACATAGTGGTTCGCCATAGCAAGGATAAGTATCATTGCGATCATGATAAAAATTTGAAGACAATTTGAAAATGTATATAAAAAATACGAGAAATTTAGTGAATATTTATAATATCTTATAATCACTATACACACTTCTTGCTTGACATAATATATTAATAAATTGTTCCTATAGATGTTTGAATTTGATATACAGCATTGATCTACAACGACAAATGTGTAAATAGATAAATTCTTGCTCATAAGAATTAATGAAACATAGTGTAAAATATTTAATTTTACATTACCTATATAATACAGAATCAAATAATTGTTTTAATTGTCCATATATCTTGTAACTTTTATTACAGTACTAATGAAATTTCAAATGTTCACGACATACTAATAAGTGTTCAAATACTTTCGCGAACTTCTATAATTCTAACAATAATTCATAATACTTTCATTTTCCCTATCTTTTCAACTCACCACCTTGACCTCCTCCTCCTCCTCCAGCTCTAGCTCCTCCATTAGCACCCATGTTAAATCCAAATCCCAGGCCACCTCCCATATCTCCCATACCTCCCATACCTGGCATACCTGGCATACCTGGCATTCCCGGCATGCCACCTCCACCACCTCCACCATTTTGACCATTATCTCCTCCATTCTGAGCAGCCCTCCTGCCTCTATTCATGTTACCAGACACAAATCCAGAAGATCCAGATGCCAAGCTAGGCATCGCTGTACTAACTGAATTCATTACATCTTCAGAAGGTGGTGGTCCAGAAGGTGGTGGTCCAGGAGGTGGTGGTCCATGTGGTCCATGTGGTGGTCCGTGTGGTGGTCCTTCTTGATTATCTTGAGGGCTGCGCTTATTTCGTTCGCTGCTGTCGCTATAAGAGGCGTCAAAATTGGAGGAACGAGACTGCGAGGAAGCTGCAAAGACCTCGAATTGTTTTCAGTTTAGTTAGTTTAGATTTTTAATTAGAAGTATAGGTGCAGGCCGAGGCATATGACGAGGTTGCAAAAATAATCAATTTGATACTTTGATTTCTAATTTAAGATTGTAAAAAAGATGTGTTTGCTCTGTGATTTTAATGTAACAAATGGAAAAGAGATAGTCGTTACCAATAGCATTTTCAAGCTCTTAGTTTAATATATTGTAAATTGAGTTTGCAAGTAGAACAGTTTGAAATATTCACTACCTACATTTTTATTTCAATATATTGTAAATAGAAAATCTATTCTATAACAAATTTCATTTACAAAAAATATAGAAATCATGTAGAATTCATTTCTTTAAGTTTCTACTGTATACATATATTAGAAATAATAATATACTGGTCATGTAATTTATTTTACTTGCATTCATTCTATTATTCCTCTCAATTTATACTTCAATAAATACAATGTCTCAATGCGTTGCTTCGTTACTCCAATAAATATACTTCCGTATACTTTAATAAATAATACATTGCAATTATTTCTGTACATTATTTCGACGTCTCAATAAATAATACAAATACACTATTTCAATGAATAGTAGATTGATTCCGCGTTAAAAATTCCTCCGCCCGACCCTGACCCTATTTTCGTTTCGCGATCTCCATTGTCCCAAACACTCTCGGAACACAATTTAATTTCATTTTTACAACCTCGTTACACATATCTTGACCCAAGCTACATATATGTGCGAGAAATTGAATTGCAAAAAAAAAGAGGAGTCAACAGGACCAGAGGTGTAATTAAAATAACATTTTCGTCGTTCGAGGGCACGATGAAAAAAGGCAAAGGTCTGCTTACTGTGAGCACCAGCAATGCAACCACACTGCAAACGAGAAGATACTTCATGTTCACTGGTATCTCCGACACTCGACACTGTTTCTCACGCTTTTGGCCCGTCGAATAAATAGTCACGATACGATTACGTGAAAAAGGGGAGACGGAACGAGATCCGTCAGATATTGCACGGAAAAAACGGAAATCACGACTGGCTGTCATTATCAGCTACCTTCATTGTCGCTTGTTTTTCCGCAGAGGCTTACGATTTTGTATATTTTTATTTTCCTTACGTTCGTTGTCACGATCACGGCCGGAAGTAATGGAAGAATCCTCCGTGCACGTTGGCGTTGCTTCGGAAGATATTATACCGGAACCGAGGTGTGCGAGTGATAATTATCGTCGCCTGTCCGAATGTTATCGTTTGTCGAATCGTTTATTTAACACGACCTTTAATAATCGCGATGGCTATCTTTTCTCACAGAGGAAACCAATTTGCTCGTCGACAATAACAAAGTTGACCACTCGCGTCAAATTATATAATTCTTTTTCTCTCTTTTTGTTTTTTTTTTTTTTCTTTGGTGCAAACATGTTAGTCGATCGTTTCCTGTCGTAAGATGCAACTTGCGAGTTGGTTTCTCTTCACATAGTCACGAAACGTACAACGTGATCGTCGAGATTTCAAGTATCTTCCGTCCTTTCCGTTTCTTCCTTTTTGTGTTTAATACAATTGATATTGTCTGTATATTAAATCTTACTTACTTATATAATATATAAAATATTTTATGTATATTTTGCATCAGAAAATTTAATTTTTACTGAAATATTTATGTAAACTTTCCTGACTGAATTGTGACAATTAGAATTTTTTAATATTTGAAGATGTAAAAACGCACAGAATGCATATAAAAGTATATAAAAGGCATTACTCTATGCAATATATTTTCCAAATTTTATTTCTAAAGATGTACAGTCTGGTAAACATAAAACACTTCGATTATAATCGTCAGTGAAATAATCCTGTTTGTTTCGGCCAAGTCCTGCCTTTGCAGACACGGAATATCGTAACGAACGTAACTAAATGAAGCGTCGATTAAATTGGAATATTAATAGCCTGCTCGAGGGTGGACGAACACGTCAGGAGTCGCAGGATCGTGGCAACCACTTTGTCAGCTTCGTTAATCAACTTTTTCAGCCCATTGAGCGACCTGTTCGCTTGGAAATTGCAACTTTTCTGGACCAGCGGCTGTCTTTCGAACAGGCAGAAAGGCCTCGCTCTTTCTCTATGCAACAGAGATCCATTTGACCGTTGAAAATTCCCTTCTGCAACCTCTCTGTGTGTCGTCGCTCGTTTGGTGTATTAATTTCTTTCTGGGTCACTGTACCTGCCCATCTTCTCTTCCTTTCCCACTCCGCCAACCGATTCTTCCACCGTCGTTGAAAATAATAATAACCATTCACCAGGTTGAAAATAACGCCAATTCCGTTTTTTAAGATCGAGGCCAGGCGTTTCTGAACTTTTCCTCTCGCGTGAATTTTTCTTTTTTTCTCTCCCTTCGAAACAGTTTACGTTCGTTCACCTCGCAACTTACGCAGATACGGGGGTTATTCGAAATGAAATTGAGCTCGATACTGGAAGTTTGCGAAACTGGAAAATTCTGTCGTTTTCGTTCGTCAAGAAGGGTTGGAATTTTTATTTTTATTAAATGACTTTTGAGATGAATAATTCATTTGTTTCGTATTGCTGTTGAATTTTCGATCTTTTTTCTTTCCCATCGAAATATATTTCTTTTCTCGTGTTAATATCCTTGTTATCTTGATTTAAAATATTGATAATTTCTCTCTTGTGAAAATTTAAACAGACTACGAATTTATTTAGTACCATTTGCAACAAACATTCGCAGAAATTTTAACGAATGTATTACATGTCTTTTACAAAACGTTTCATGCGAATTCATTGTCTGATTTAAAAATAAAATCTCAATAAAAGTGAAACACAACTGCTTCTGACACTCGCTGATATCAACCTGTTTGTCGTGTATCAGTTTTCAAAAATAAATTGTATCAACTCAACAGTTCAAACAAACAACAAAATTATCCACGCTGTTTCTGATATCCAATCACCAAATTAACATTTTGCCAGGAATAAACTATCGCAGTTTCAATTATAACAAAAGTCTTGGAATGTACGAGGAAGCGTCACGACAGAACTTTCCAATCGGCTCGAACAAGTTGAAATTAATCCAGATCCTCGAGGAATCAGTCTCCGTAAAGAGGCATCGAGATCTCGTTGATTCAATCAAGTTTTTCTCGCAATGACATCAAAAGGGGGACAATTTCTTTTCACTCCATCCTCTCTTCTCGCGGGTGTACCGTGAAAATCTCATTCTCTCGCCAATCATCGTCTCTCCTTCCGGCGAAATGACGAATTAGGCTTGATTATGCCTCGACTCTGGTCGGCGAGGGAGAAAGTAACGAGGTTACCTCGAGGAATCACGAGGAAAAAGGCGAAGGGGAGGCGCGTTGGAAAATGCAGCTGACCTTGTTTACTGTCGGAAAGTGGAGAGTGTTTTCGCGGTGTTAATTAAATCGAGGATTACCTCGGAATTCCGTGGCAAATCTTTTTCGTTCCACGCCGGGATTAAGTGGTAATTTACCGCTCTATGGCTTTTCGACGAATGGAAATGTTCGATTTTTATGGCTAACTAACGAGAGGATTGAGGATCGTTCAAACTTGATTGGTCAGAGGGAAGACTGATTGAATGCTGGAATAGAATACTGATGGCGTAGATAATATTTGAGAAAAAAATACCCAATTACATAAAAAATAACTTTTTATACGCATTGAATGACAATGCATACACATTCGAAATTAATTGACAAAGATTAATTAAGTTATGATCCTGGAACATGATAAAAAAATTTACTATACTCGTGAAAATTAGTAGTTTGATTTCCAAAATTATGTACATATTAATTCGATTACTCTGTTATTATATTATTGTTGACTACTCTGGTAGCAAATATCTTTAACTATAAGATAAGTGGAATTTTTACAAAATAAAAATTGTTCATTAAAGTAAAGAAATATTCAAAAAATAAATATTTTTGAAACACCGAATTGTTTTGAAACACTCTGCTATTACAGTTTAAGAACACGTTCAGTTGCAATTGAAGGAAATCGTTCACTCACCTCGTCTTCTTGAGAGGACGCTAATTCCGGTTCGTTCTTTTCCAGCTTCGTTAACAGCTTGTCCTGAAACAAAAATAGTACATATTTGTTAACAGAGATTTCATTAGAAATCCACGCATTTGTTGGCAGAGATTTTATACAAAGTAACAGGTTAATAATAAACGAGAAATTGATTTTTCTTCTTTTGAACAGACCAGTTGAAAGGTTGGACATTTTCGCAGAAGGTTAAACAACTATGATATAGTACTTTAACGGTAGTTCCGGTACTATTATTGCACGACCACTATAACTCGATCGATGTTACATCTTTATCAGTTTCCTTTTACTATTGCAACTTACTTTTTAGCTATTGAGAAACTATGTCTCTACGCGGAAATTGCAAAAATGAGTTATTAAAATAAATAAAATGAATAAAAGTTTCACAATACATGATTTAACTATTGTTACAACCAATTATTTGTACTATTCTCTTGTGACAAATTTATTACGAAAACAAGTAATTTATTTGTTCCAAATTGTCCTATTAATAATTATAAAAGCTGAAAATTTATAGATTGATTATTTATAGTGTATTTTCTGCGATAGACAAATTTATAGAAGCAACTCGTCGATTCAATTTCTAAAAGGCTCGATCGTCTGAATGAAATCCAAAAAGGAGAAGAAAGCAAAAATCCAAAAAGAAGAAAAAAAAAGAAGAAAGAAGAAAGAGAGAGGGAGAACTGTTGGGATTGAAAGGGTCGATTGAAAGGGGTGATCTGTAGCGTGGTTTAAATAGAAAATTAGGCGAGCCGTGATTCGAGATGGTCCACAGCTAGTGCGTCACAGTGAAAAGTTGCTGTACCAATGTTGCACGGTGGTGGGGATATTTTGCGCATCATCCCCCTAATATCTGGAAAGCACCCTGACCCAGATACACGTACGTGCGGAACAACCGGACGGTCCTCTAGCAGGATCATCCGACATCGAATGAAAACCTCTGCGACAGTCGCCGTCGAGTTTTACGCTCCTGTTTTGCAAGAACGATAACGCGGCGAGATCGTCCGCCATTTTGTGTACCGGAAATTTCGTCCCAGTCAATTTTTAATATCCGGTTTACCGACAGCGAGATTTTTCTGCATGTTTCAATCCACTTTATTTATCGTTGTCGTATTGATAAGCTCGAGTTCAATTCATAATATTCAGGATTTTAATTTAAAGTTAACTTTAATACGAAGAATTTGGTTCGTGATCGATTGTAAGCGTAAAACCTTGCTTAGATTTAGAGGAATTAGAGTCGAATAGAGATTCGTTTTATTCTGTTGAAAATTTATTAAAAATTTTCCATTTGGTAAAAAGTATTCTCTTTTTGATGTATCATGCGTTTTTCTGCATTAACTGTACAAAAATCGAATTATAACATTATTTTCTATTTTTCTGCATTTGTAACATACTCTTATTGGAATTTCATTGAAATTCTTGACATTAGGAAATATCGAAACTTGCGAAAATAGTGCTCAAACTTTAAAAGGTAAAAAATTGTACAAACGAACGAAAATTAGTTGTTTCCTTTTTTTTGAAACGTTAAACATGAAATTTTCAGAAAATGGAGTTGATCAATTTAGCTTCTAAATAACTTATGTGTACTCCATCTTTTCTCTAGGTCAACATAGTAAGTAAAAAATTATTGTTAAAGAATTAATTTTATAACTCTGTGAAAAATAAAAGATAACAATTTTACTAAATCATATAGTGATTTTATTTTGTATAACAAGTTGATTTATGAGCGAATTTATCAAAGTACTTGTTCGAAATATTCACAAATATGAAATGTTCGAAACTTTATAATCAAATTGAAACTTCTGCGCAATACACTTGATCTCATTGCTAGTTACTGTTCTTTCCGCTAGTTTCGCCATTTCCAGAAGTATAGTTCTCAACGTGTAATCACTACAACTAACTAAACTGCTCAAAATCCTATGTCGTTGCGATAATGGAATTACAGCGAGGAAATTGCGCAATTTCAATTCGATACAGCGTCGATTGCCAGTGAATTTGCAATCGTTTCCATCAGAGCCAAGAAGTCCATCAAGCATTCGATTAGGCCGCAATTTATTTGTTTCCGATTTTCTCAGTAATTGTTGTAGCACGTATAGCAAATCGATCAAACGATGCTCTTCGCAGATATTTTCTCATTTCCCAGTGAAATATTCGCGAAACAACCATATCTAAACTATTGCATTATCGATTTTACAATTAGAACCGGATAGAACCGTAGAGTAGAATACACGTAAAATAAGTAGAAATAAAATACAAAATGTAAAATAAATGTTCGAAATATCACGTACATAAAATAAATAGAAATAAAATACAAAATACATAAAATAAGTAGAAATAAATACAAAATGTAAACTAAATGTTCAAAATATCACATACATAAAATAAGTAGAAATAAATACAAAATGTAAAATAAATGTTTGAAATATCACATACATAATATAAATGGAAATAAAATACAAAATACATAAAATAAGTAGAAATAAATACAAAATGTAAAATAAATGCTCAAAATATCACATACATAATATAAGTAGAAATAAAATATCACATACATAATATAAGTAGAAATAAAATACAAAATACATAAAATAAGTAGAAATAAAATACAAAATGTAAAATAATACATCTGTAACATATTTTATAACATTATTGTACAGTATAATATTTAATACTCTACGAAATTTCATTTCTTTGTGATCCTTTTAAAGATGTGATTATCTTCCATATTTTTCAAAATTTTTCTTTTCATTCTAATGTACTTAGCTGTAGTATTTTCCAAGTTTTCCTTTCCCTTCAACAAATCTTGATTATTTCCATCTTAAAATAACAGCGAAGATTCCTGAAATATACATTCACTCGTACGAGCGTCCTTGCAAGAAAAATTCCAAAAAAATAATGCAAGAATGTTCCGCAGCGGAACAACAATTCCAAAGAACGACACTCGAGGTTGAAACCTGACTACCTTGAATCATACGACGGACATTAATGGTCCAGAACAGAAGAAACTGTTTAAAATCGATGAAAAAAGAAACTGGCGTCATGCTCGAGATCCTCGAACGGAGGTGCTACAGATCGCGACTCTCGATTTCTGTCAGTTTGCTGTTACACCTACTGCCGACGGGAATCTTGTTTTTCAAACAGTTCTCTCGCTTCCAGCTTCTCGTTTATCGACATGGTGCCATTGCTTCTAACTTCATTGTTGTGTCGCCTAATCGTCGTCAGAAAAGGTAATCACTAATTCGTTCAATTATTAATAATTTTGCTTCGTTAATTCTTGAACGCGTGATTTTTCCTTTTTTTTTTTTTTAATTATTATTGATGAAGAACGTCGCGTGCGTTTAACGAAATCGTTGCAAGTGAATTCTTTCATCGATTAATTTCACGAGCAATTAATTAGTTCTTAGTACTTCGTTGGTGAAAGCAGCTGAAAGCGGCAGAAAATGCTTGTTTTTCCTCCTTTGTTCCAAGTGAGGCCGAGTTTGTAATGCGCGCGTATTCGGAACGGAGGAGGCGAATAATGGCGGCTATTTAAATTTTCGGCGGATCACCTGAGCCGACCCATTTTCGTTAAAAGCTTTTCGTTCAAAATCTCTGAATGCTTCCTTTCACGGACAGGAGTTCCAGCGTTCGTGGAGATTTTTCCCCCCTTGTGCGTGCCAAAAAATTTGTTTATTCGTGGATCGTATTTTCTATCTGAAATACAGCATTTCTTGAAAGTATGTAGGTATCTTTTTGTTGCGTAAAGTGTGTTTTAATAGTTAGTATAGCGACGATTTTACACTTTGTGTAATAGCATATAAGTTGAATTTTAATCGTCAAATATTATACATTTGGATATTATTATTTTCTCACTCGATGAATCTTTTAATCTTTGAATGGAAGAGAAGAACGTTGATTCGATGCCAGGACAATTAAAAATTAATACATTGTACCAACTAAATGGTAATTGCTTTTATATTACAATCATCCAATATTCGAATTAGATATCTTCGAATACAAGAATAATTTCTTTCGCAAATAACATTGTAATTATTTAATATTCAAGTGAATTTAATCTTCGAAGAAAAGAATGATTATTCTCTTAAATATAACCGGAGTTACTAAATTATAACTGAAATTACAACCATCACATTGAAATAGAGTACTTCTTGGAAAGTACTTCTTGGTAGTTACAAGGTTTATTCACCGATCGACAACAATATGTTACACGTACTTTCACTTCGAACATCGAAAAGTGTTAGGAACAAGCTGCACCAGATTCAACGAGAATCGCATTATCATAAATTAGCAGTGTTAACTAGCGCGTGCTGCGCGCTAGTTTTCTCAGATACCATTATTAAAATCTTATCGATATATTATTAATGAAACCTAATCGTCGCGATATGACGGTGGTAAATAAATTCGCGTTACAGCGAGATCACGGTTATCGAGCCGCCGTGTCGCCCTGTTAAATGAACACTAATCGATATCACGGCAGTCTGGCTTCCTCGAAACGATTCCGTCTCGCTCGATTCTTCGCGCTTCTGTTTATGCTCGCGCTGCAATAATACCTGCGGTTGATTAACTTCTATTTACACTTTCGAACACTTTCACCGTCGTTGAAGAAATCTTTGTCGACGTGAAACACTGCATATCGGATTCTGTGGGAAATTATCGTTAGTAATTAACTTACTATGGCGTCCTTATTTTATTACAGCTAATTGTACGAAGTTTCTGTGTGCAAAACCAAGTCGAAGAGGAAGAGAAAGATTCTTTTTTTATCGAAGAAAATTTGTCAAGTATGTCCAGTTGAATTTGACTCATTCCGAATTGAATAGGAAAGTAAGATTTTCTTTAAAAAATTAAGCAGAAAATTAAACTTGAAAATTTTGTCGTGCACACGTGTGCCAAGCAAATTTTTAATTGAAAATTTGTATCAGCAATGCTACCAAGAAAGCATCAAAATTAACGAGATCTTACTAAGGAAACATATCTAAAAATAAAGAAGAATCTAAACTGTCTGCTTCTTGAAATTACACAATTGTCTGAATCTTATCAAAATAAATTAGCCTTAGATTATAAATTTAAAAAAAAATAACATTCAAATTGCCTTCACTGTCCCATTTGTTTCACACATCTTTGACTGTATATACAGAAAAAAGCATCAAAATTAACGAGATCTTACTAAGGAAACATATCTAAAAATAAAGAAGAATCTAAACTGTCTGCTTCTTACAGCTTCTTGAAATTACACAATTGTCTGAATTTTATCAAAATAAATTAGCCCTAGATTATAAATTTAAAAAAAATAACATTCAAATTGCCTTCACTGTCCCATTTGTTTCACACATCTTTGACTGTATATACCTCCTCCTAGACATTTATATTTTTGACAAATCAAATCGGCCACTGTAGTTCACAAATTCTTCGCTCAACGATACTGAAACTAATATAATATTGAATTATTTTCATATGCATATATTTAATCGACAAACATCTACTCAACAGTGTACTAACTAAATCACACTGACCATGAATTTCTCGTATCCACCGACGAAATCTACCACCGTTTCATTAAGCGAAAGGAAGGAAACGTCGTGTCCACGATAGGGTGACAGACGCGGTGCTGTGCGGTTTAATACTCGAGTGGAAACCATAAACGCGAGCCGTCCGCGCGCAGCGTCGCGAGCCGGAATTCTGCGCGCGAGCGGAACGTAAATCAGCAACGGCGTTTACGGCCTGGTAAATTTCGCCGGGCGTCAGTTACACGTCGCGAGACGCTGTCCGTAATTTCGGCCGAGGACAAACGACGACCGTCTTCGTTACGAGCCGATCTGTCGCGTGATCCGCTGTCGTGCACGTTGGCGATTAAATTTTTATCGCAACGGACCGCGCCGTACGACGAATGTTTATCCGAGTTCAACGTTGAATTTCCGAGGGACACATTATTCACAAGGATGGCGAACGTGCAATAAAATTACTCGCCTTGATTCCATCGAACGAACAATTTCAGCGTCTGTCGCGGTAGAAACAAACTTGCTGAAATGTTGGAAAGAATTCTTTAACAAAATCACCGAACAAATTGATTGGTATATGTATTCATCTTTACACATTATATTATTATTATTATTATTATTGTTATATTATATTAAATGCATGACACATCATTTGATCCATTTATTCAATTATGATGTGTTATCCTCTTTGAACTTTTAACAGGTAAACCAATTATTTTCATATTGATTATACTTTAATAGACTAAATATTCAAAGGGTTAAATGTCTGTTTTCTTTTCATAAATTACGTTATACTACAGCACTATTATGATATTAATTTTACGTTGCAATTATTAAGTACTTTCGTAACTGCTGTTTTATTACTATAGTGCTGTTATTACTACTGTAATAATAATGATAACACGCTGATCAAATTGCTATTATATTTCTTTCTATCTAAAATCTCTATTTTATCGCAAAATTTACTATTTGTTAATAAATCTCATGAAAAATAATAAAAGATGCTTTGCTTCTGTTCTCGTTTGTACTTTGAAATTTTACAGTAGATATGCGAAGTGATAATTTTGCACAACATCAGAATATCTAAATATAAAGCTTCAGATTGCTCGCAGAAACCACAAACGTGAATTTATAAAAATTTGAAAATTCGAAATATGAAGCTGTATGAAAACTCTGAAAAGAAAATGGACTTTCGTATTCTTCCAAATCCAAATGGTTGATTTCTAATTATTGTGTTTTCGTTGTTTTAATCGTTCTTACAAATCGCATAAAAATATGTGACGCAAATCTCTTTGGTGAAAGAAGCTTTCAGCGAAAAGGGATACAGAATAAGAGACCTGAGAACTAAATCGTAAAGTGGAATCGACATGCCCAATTTGAGGTTCAACGACGAAGATCACGACGACTGGTCGAGACTAAGCGTCGTCATGCAAGAGCAACATTCCAAGTTGGGTTTGTTTTTTCTGTCACCAGGTGAGAATCCACTGCTCGCCACAGCGTTTCCAGCCGGTACCTGTTCTTATTGCTGTCCGATCGACGTTGACCGAGATATAGAGTACCTGCTTTTCACCAGGTACGTTCACGATCAATTTCCAAGCATCGCTTTTAGAAAAACTTTAAAATTCCATTGGCGACGGACACCTCTCTTTTATTAAAGAGTATCTATCATTAGATTTGCGATAAATTTTTAACCAACAATTTCGCAAATTTTAACAGTGACAGAGACCTACCAGTCATCAGGTTTTACAAATTCGCAAATTTTTCATTTTAAGCGTAAAAAATTGAAACATTCATCACCAGGTTTCGTAAATTCGCAAATTTTAATTTAGCAAGTTAACTAAATAGGATAGAGATAGAAAATTATTCAATTAAATTATTATACATAGAATATACATATTACTGAGTGGCTGGATCGTCATGAAAGTTTAAGTAACAATTGCAGAATCGAAATGAAAAATGTTCTGTCACACTCTATCTAAATTCTAAAATTATTGTTCTCCCTTGTATTAGGAGGAATCCAACTTGCGGGGCAACGTTGAATATTTCAGACCCGTATTCCTTGCGGAAGAGTTATTTCAACGACAGACATCCAACAGTAATTTTCATTCACGGATACAGCGAGAGTGCGACGTCAGGAAGCGCCACGGCAATAAGAGACGGTACTCTTCAAGTTACTAGCTCCACGTGCTATAACCACGAATCATTTTTAATTAAATCATTCATCTCACGGAGTTTCTCGTTTGATTAACCTGTTCCGTGCAGAAATGCTCAATGACGCGTGCTTACTTATTATTAAGGTGAAATTAAATTAACTTACGACGATTAAATTATATTTTAGAATTCAAAGATTCACGAAAGTTCAGGAAAAAATCGCAAATTTTACTTTCACTGCGACAAAGCACACAGTGGATCGAATAAATTTTTCATTTTTTAATTAAATTCAGAAAATAACAAAGTAATAATAACAAAATCCACAAAACTCGTCATTTTTAAAGCTCTGTGCAAGTAGAAAAATAAAAATAATATTATTGAATTTAATACAGAATTAATATTTAATTTACATAGATTAAACATTGACATAGTGTCATTTCTGTAATTGAAGAAATAGAATCTTGGCAGAAAACTGTTTTTTACTAATTACGAAATTATACTTTGGATATTTTACATATATTTCTATACTGTGCATATTCTCTGTGATTTCGCGTTTGAAAATTTTTCATAAATACACAAACATTAACAGTCCACTCGAGACATACAAACGAGCTTAATTACTCCATCCAGAATTGAAAATTGAATTTCAACAGACTCCAACTTAGATAACCATTTAAGTTGTTACAATTAAATTCGAGTCGTTTAGCACTGTCGATCACGGAAATGTTCCTTTGGCAGACGTAGAATTTCTGAACGAATCTACACCGGGAAACACAGACATCTATATGTTATCAGATTTGCCAAGACAGAGTCAGTAGACGGGAACTGATAGAACTAGGCTGACGACATTAGTAGTTACAAGAATCAAGTGGAGAAGCCATCGCAAGACGTTTTGACAGGATGATGAATCACGGATCTCTCCAAAGTTCAGCCTTTCACTATGGAAACTTCGCCGTGCACCCGCGATCCATATTTCCGCCCCCGACTGTGACATTCGCTTTCCTCCCTATTCAACGACCAACTCCATCCTACTGGCCGCAGACAAGTTTCCAAATCGTCGAGAACTTTCTGGCGTTTGCATGCTCGTTTTCGTGCAGAAAATGGCGACTGAAAGGGGCACACTTGAACTTGAATTGAATTTCGCTGCTGAATGATGGTCGCTTTGCTTCCCTTTTTTGTGGAAAATTCGTTTCGTTTACTACATATTAGAGTAAATATCTACTTTGAATAGAAATCTTAAATTTGTTAGAAACAAATATATCAAATAGTCAATATCTGATCGAATCATTTGTTTCAATTCGTCGATCTCAGAAAGAAGAAACGTAAATAAAATAGAGAAGAAGAATAAGATTTCCGACATAAAGTGTTACTTGAGAAACTAGCATCAAACGACACTCACGTATTAATTTAATATCCAGATGTGACATATTTCATGACATCCTGAATCAAGTATTCTTTTCACTTAAAAGAATATTTCCAAGATTGGAGATTTCCTAAAAAAAGATTTACTATAAAAAAATTGCTAGACACCTTTTAGCGTATTTAAAACGAGATTAGTGAAAACAGGAAGATGATTCTTATTCTCTTGCACCAACGAATTCTAATTATCTGAAAAAATATCTTAAATAATTCTAATCTCCTACTCTTCACTCCTACCCCATATTACCTCATTCCCTCAACAGCAAAACTGTTCTCCCCTTTCAAAAGTTACGGAACGTCTTTCAGTTTATCTGAGACGAGGCGAGTACAATCTGATCCTGGTGGACTGGGCCAAGCTGGCCGGACTGCCGTGGTACGTGACGGCAGTTCGAAACACGAGAACAGTCGGACCGCAGGTCGCCCGTCTGGTGAACTGGCTGGACGCTCAGGGGGCCGTGTCCCTGGCCAACTTGCACGTAATTGGTTTCAGTTTGGGGGCTGAGATCGCCGGTTTCATGGGGAAAGCTCTTGCGCCGCGAAAGGTATCGAAAAAGTCGATGAAACGCGCGACGCATAGCCAAAACAACCGATTGTCAATTTCAATTTAAGATTGGAAGGATCACGGGATTGGACGCGGCCTATCCCCTTTACATGAACACGGGCAACGATGGACACCTGACGAGGAGCGACGCGATGTTCGTAGATGTGATTCACACTGACGGCGGGAATTTTGGTTTCCTGAGTCCTCTGGGACACGCGGACTTTTATCCAAACGGCGGCACACCTGTTCAACCTGGGTGCAATTTGGAGAGCGTGATTCGGAGAAGCATGTCGAGGCTCATCAACCAGTACAGTATGGACTCGCGTCTTTTATACTTCGAGCAGTTAAAAATACAATGAAAATTTATTATGCTTCTAAAAGTTAAAATTTTCGAATGCATAAATGATCGTACTGTTGGATGCAATACTTCAATCAATTTGTATCGTCAAATTATACTTTTTAATGTCGAAAGAAAATTATTTTCAATATTAATATTAATTTTTCATTTCGTTTCATTTCTTTGAGTATGTAGATCTTAGGGATATATAAAATTTCAAGGAGTCGAAGCATTTGTAATATTACGATAAATTATCGCTCACGTTCTTTCTCACGTGTGTTAAGCTTCATCGCTGTGTCTTTAAAATTTCATTGCGAAGAGATTTATTACAAGAAAGCAGAAAAATGAAATCTTCCGATAGTGCAATAAATAGTCAACGAAAGAAATTAATTTTTTATTATTATATCGTTTTGATATTTTCTTCGAGCATTTTATAAATATCAAACGAATAAGAACACATTCTTTCTATATATCACCATTTTATAGAGTAAAAGAAATTATATAATTAAAATTTCATTTACTGTATATATTACAAAATATTATTTCATTTATTGATACATTATAGAATAATATGAATGGTATCAACGAAACTAGATATGAAGAAAAGATATTATAAGTAGTCTTGCATCCAATAATACAATTTTTTTCACAATGTATTTCTATTATAATAATAATATAACAAAACTGTAACTCCAAAAATAGAAATTCGGTGCAATTCCATGATATGTACCAGAAAAACCAAAGAATTAAAGAATCATACTAGAGTTAGAATATCATCTCGCGACTTCACCATATCAGTCAAAACCAAAGAATTAAAGAATTATACTAGAGTTAGAATATCATCTCGCGACTTCACCATATCAGTCTTATATAGTTATAATCCAATTTCTATCGACGAATTGTTGTTTCTTCCAATCTAGTCGTCTGTGGGCATAACAGAGCGTGGATGTTGTACGCCGAGTCTGTGACAAATCCTTTCGGATTCTCCGCGAGTCGATGTCCAAAATGGCATCCCAGCATCCGGGTAGCTTGCAGGTGGACGCCTGACGTCTTAATGGGATTTGCCGTGGATTCTAGAGTCAGAGGGCAATTTTATCTAAGAACGAACGCGCAGAAACCTTTCGCGAGGAACACGACTGGATACATAGGGAAATGATGAGAAGTTTGGATGAACCAGACGAACAGACCTGAACTCTTTGAGCAAAACTCATAAAGAAGCGAAAATTTCAAGCAGCCAATTACTGGATGAAATTAAAGAAACTGTAAAGTGTAATTTCTAGACTACTGCAGAAACGACGAGAAACATTATGGAATAATTTCTTTTCCTTTCTGCGAGAGGAAATGGCCTGCCAAAATGGCAGGAGACGTTATATAAACAAATCAAATACGGAATAAAATTCGAATGAAAAGGAAATTAAAAGTTCAACCGCGCTAGAAATGAAAGATACGTACAAAGATCGGAGAAGAAAGAAAGAAAAACTGTGAACAAATGAAGTTTCGAAATTAAATTTTGTAACCTGTTAGTTAAGAAATTATTTCGCGAGAGAGCTCAAGAAAATGGTAAAAGTATTCTGGCAAAAGATGACCACAGAAAGAAATAAAAAACACTGATAGATATGTAGATATACAGAAAAGATCCAGAATTAGTCAATGATTCACATTATCAATAGTGAAGAATTACCATAAAGTTCACTGTGTGTGCCATCGAAGGTGCAGTTTCCCTCTTTTGCGACCACGAACAGCAAAGATGAGGCAAAATGACCTGCAATTTCATTGTTGTTTCTGAGGCACCCTCGAAATATGGAAATTCCAAGGGCGCCTTCTTATTTCTTATTTTTAGACAATCGATAAAGGTTGCAGAAGAAGACTGCTCCGGGCGAGGGGGTAATTGCGTTAAACATTTCATAAGTCGGCTACGAAAGCACAATAAGGACGAAAAAGTGAGAAGAAGAAAAAAAGAAGAGGGAAGCTGGCTGATCTCCAATACCGCATCGAGCTTTTTCCTTCGCTAGCTGTGATTTTACTGGACCAGAAATATTCAAAAACTGTGCAGCCTTTTGGAAGAAAATTTTATAAATCAGAAGAGAAATACCTATATATAATTTTGTCTGACGATATAAATAAATATGTATGTCAAAAAATCCTTCAATCTTTGAAAGAAAGAATGATTAGTGATTTTACTGGATCAAGAAAATTAAAAAAATTTCATGACTTTTACAAGATGTTTATAAATAAGAAGAGCGATGACTGTAATTTCATTTTATGTTAAAAATCCTTCAATCTTTGAAAGAAAGAATGATTAGTAATTTTACTGGATGATCAAGAAAATTAAAAAAATTTCATGACTTTTACAAGATGTTTATAAATAAGAAGAGCGATGACTGTAATTTTATTTTATGTTAAAAATCCTTCAATCTTTGAAATATACGAACTCTCAAAATTATCAAATTTTTTTAAATTACTATTGACACGATATTTGAAGTTTTAACTTTTAACTTTAATTCCACGAATGTGTTTCTAGATTATTTATTACATTTTGTTATATCATTTATATATTAGTCATATCACACTGAATCAATAATTACTGTTGTATTTAGATATTTCAGTTGATCTATGGTTATTATTTACACGTAGTTACGACAGATATTTCCGAACGCAATAAAAAGAAACAAATTCAATTCAATTTCAATAAATCTTCCCCGCTTCCTGTATCGAGAAATATCAAGGAAATCAAAAGTTCTCTATATGAAACTCGAACGTATCCTGTTGGTATCGGAGACGTTCCAATTCGTCGAGACAACAAAGAGACGTTTCTATAAAGCTGGTGGCTGGCTCCTTCCTTCATTTTGTCAACCACAGAGAACCGTGGATAGTTGCGATACAACGTGGTTCGGGCATCCACGCGAGACAATGCCTTTTTTCCCTCTTTTTCATCGTCAGAGCTTTTTTCCACGTTCGTTTCGTGGGAAATGGGCGCAGTCACTTCCAAGCACGAAAGAAATCGAACCAGGTTGAATTGCATTGGATCGTCAGCCTAGTTTCTCCGCTTCTGATAATTAGATCGCGCGATTTTATGCATATTCATGTTTTGGGGGGGATATGTTGCAATTAACCCCTTTGGCGGGACTTTCAACTTTAGTTCAATAACTGGAGTTTGCGTTTCATTTACTTCTGTGTTGAATTAAAAACTGAAAATAAATTTTCAATAATTTCTTGAGAAGAACTTCTGAAGAATTAAAAATGTAACTGGTATATATATTGATACGAATATATAGTAAATATAATTATTATATGGAACATAGAATATAAAATATATATAATATAGAATATATAGAATATAAAATATATATAATACAGAATATATAGAATATATAATATATATATAGAATATGTAGAATATATAATATATAATATAGAATATAAAATAGAATATAAAATATAAAATATAATTATAATAATTGCATATACATATAAATATAATTATTGTACAGAATTACAAAGTTAAAATATAGAATATAGTTATAAAATTAAAACAACATGACAAAGGTAAATTTTTTAAATCAATTTTAGTAAATGATCGTGATGTAATTTACTTCTAATAAAAACCGAAAGATCGTGTCTCGATATTACAAGGAAAAGGGTTTAGCAAATATCCCAAGCTCTACTTTGTCTCAAGGACGATCGAACTTCACCCACGAAAATTTCCGATATCCCGCGAGAACAGTGAAAACAGAGAGGAAACTTTTCGAAAAGCTGGCACACTCTAAAATCCAAATGTTTACCGGGGCCGAGTGCATCGAGTCAGCTGGTATTTGGTATTTTCGAACGAATCGCGAGTTCGAGTGGTTTCGGAGTGCACTCGAGAAGTCGATAGAAGCACGATAGCCCCGAGACTTTCGTAAGGTGGTTACGTAACTAAAACGATTGTCGAAATACACGTGGAAATTTGCTGGCGAATTTCGTTAAACCACGAATAGCAAGATACAGCAGAGTGGAGACGAAATTGAAAAGAATCCAAGCGATCTCAAGAAGCACGGTCTCTCCTCTCTGTCTTGAGAAGACCAGTCGAGTGGCTGCACTTATTGTTAGATGAATCGTAAACGTGGCGCACAATAGAAAGCAATTTCGTGGAATCGATGAAATGATTTATGTAAAGTGGTGAACTGTTTGTACAACTCCTCTTTCCACGGACACTAACTCAGCTAGCAGGTTTCGCTGTTGAACTATCTTCGACAAAGTGAACGACACTTTTTCGAGCAGAGTGAAACGGTATTGTTATCCTTTCCGAGTGAATGCGAGAGAGAGAGAGATCGACTTTCCTAACTCGAAGATGAAAGTACAGTAAAGATGGTTTCGAACATGAAATTTATGACAGAACTACTACAAGATGGAATGATAGAATCACTATAGAAGATAGAATAGTACACGTGTAATTAATAATAGAATTACTACAATGGTCAAAATGACCAATTACGTTAATTTTAAACACTTGAAGATTTCAATGATAGGTGTTTAAATAAATAGAAATTTGTGTTTTTTAATGTACTGTAAATTTTCCCAATTTCTTGCATTTGTTGTTAGGTCTAGCGTTGATGCAATCTTAAAACAATTTTAAAGCAAATCGAAATCAAGTAGAATGCAAAACTATAATATATAAAATAATTAAATATTCACTACAACTATATTTAGGATATAAAACAATTTCTCACAACGTATGTTTTTGAAAATTCAATATTAAAAAGAAAATATTCAAAAAATTACCAAAGATACTTTGATAGTATCTTGCCGAATGTAATATTCACTTCAGTTTTATACAAACCGGAGGAAAATATCAAGGTTAATCGCAGTACACGAATTGCAAGCCCCATCAGCCGGCAATTATTCAACTTTCCCCGCTCCAATTCATTAATTCGCCACCAGGTTTTACACTTGGGGAAAATGCACGACGAATCGATCAAAATGTACGGATATTTATGAGCCGTTGAGTGTAGCTGCACGCGAAATCTCGCAATCTGTACAGTCGGTCAGTCAACCCGACACCGCGCGTTAAAAAATTCACTACTGACAGGTCGATAACGATCGACGACCTATGGCCAGGGTTATAGATGACCCTAGTCTTGAAAGACTACCACCAGCTGTAAAGACCGAACGCGGAGCGTGCCTTCGTCCACGTTCGACTACGTTTCTCTCAGCTGTCGTGGAAATCCCACGAGTGTCGTGACCAGCCGCGTCCTCGTCAGGGGTCCTTTAAAAAAAAAAAAGAAAAAAAGAAAAAAAGAGCAAAGTTTCGCGCGAGAAAGAGACCGATTACCACTGTTGTCGTGGATCGTTAATGGATCCTTAATTAAACTTTCGCTGACGGCAACCGTTCAAAGGTCTTGGTCGAAGATGGTTCAGATTGCCTCCATTTTTTACTACCAGCTTTCGCCCCGTCCTCTCGCTGGCGTCCCAATTAGGAAAAGTTAAAATTCCTTTCCGGGATTTAATTATAAAAAGAATTTTCGTCTGAGAATGTTGAAAGACGCGAGTTAAGTTGAAGGCTTCAGTTAACTTGATCGTCGTCATTAGACTTTAGAGATTTGTGGAAATTTGTATTTTTAATGTAGCATACGATGTAAATATAATTATAGTGGAATGTCATAACATAAGCATTGTATTAAGCACATTATTTTCTCCACATTTTAAGCGCATGAGAATCCACACTTGATTATGACTATTATTGGAATTATGTACGATGATCATTAATGATAATAAAAAAAAATAGAAACCTAAAATAACTAAAATAACTTAGAAACCTAAAATAACTAAAATAACTAAAATAACTTAGAAACCTAATATAGCTGAAATAACTAAAATAACTTAGAAACCTAAAATAACTAAAATAACTAAAATAACTTAGAAACCTAATATAGCTGAAATAACTAAAATAACTTAGAAACCTAAAATAACTAAAATAACCTAAAAAACCAAAAATAACTAAAATAACTCTAGAAATCTAAAATAACTAAAATAACTTTGGAAACCTAAAACAACTAAAAAAAAATTAAAATACTCAATGGAAGAAAGATCGAAAAGAAATTTCCAGGCGGTAAATTCCTAAAAAGTGTAGCCAACCCAAACCGAGAGTTAATTTTCAAATTCTATATAGAAAAATACTCGCGAATGGAAGCGGAGATTTCCGAGCGAAAAAATCGACGCCGATTTTAAGACTGAAATTCAATTTCCCGAGGCAGATTTACAGAAGTGCGAAAAGCACAGGTTATTTACGAGACGACTCGATAAGTGAAATGCCAGGAGAATATCTACAAGCTGGGGAGAAATCCTCTGTGGTTTTGCGACACGTTCCACTTGCCCCGTCGAATATCCCCCAGAGAATTTAATGTTGTACACGTTAAATCTATGCTTAGCCTCCCGACCGAGTAATTTGAAATTTGTTTCTAATTTTAGTTCGTGAACACATTTTACGTTGAAATTCATTCTGATCTTATCGGAGATCGATTTAGGGTGAAACTAATTTTGCTAAATGTTAAGTGACTCTCCGGCTGTTACATAACGAATCGTGCTTTCGTTGACATTCGGAAAGTGTACGAATAATACACTTCGATTCGTTCGTTCGAAATACCTTTTCTCATTTTTTAACAATCTTTCAAACGTGTATTATACATGTAAATTTTAAGTTCGTACTTTTAGCTATGAAGAAATGGAACATAGGTAGAGATTTGTTTCATCCTTTATATCACGAGCAATTTGTATGTTTTCGCATTTTTAAATTCTACTGTTGGATTCAAGATGTTTCAGTGACGAGAAACACACCTCCAAACATTTAAAAGTGTAAAGTTGCTACAAGATTGTTCATTCAACGTTAAAAGAAATTTAATATTTTTACAATTTGAGATCTGTAATGAGTTTAAATTATAGATCCAAGATTCTTATTGTGTAAATTGAAAATAGAGAAATTTAATAAGAAATTTTTCTATTAAGATCCATTTATATTGTTAATCAATTTTTCCAAGTTGTTCCAATTTTTGTCTTAAAATTGCACTATAAAATAATTTAACGATTAACCAAAAAGCATTTGAACACTTTATATCACGCAACGTTCAATAAAAATGAAGTTCAGAGTGTAAAAAATCATATAAAAAAAATCTAACCCTGTGTAATAATATTTAACATAGCAGTATAAATAACAACACCTAATCCATCTAATCAGATATTAGTAAAATCATCTTTGAGACCGTTCTTCTGCATCCTGACACTTTGATTTCTGATAAAGACGCGCCAAACGTCTGCAATTTAACAACAATAATATGTAACGACAAACGATTGGACGCGCGGACGAGAAGGGTATTCGAAAATTTCGCAGCAAATTGACTCCAATGAGACATTATAACGATATTGGGTTCTGCTATCGCTGTCAGTGACAACGGCGGAGATCGATGGAACGGAATAAAGTCTAGTTGGCGCAGTCTCGGGCTGCATTCAAATCGGCAGCGCCCCGGTCGTATCGGTGCTTCGATCCAGCCATCGACGAAGGTGCATTGTCCCCCGCGGAAATGGGAAACGAAACACGAAATGTCTCGGGGTCTCCTCTCTAAAGAGCAAAAGCACCAGGCACCGGCGGCTATCTCCCTCGACTAGCCGCCCCCCGTATCGATTCCCACCTTTGTCCCTTTGTTCTTGGCCGGCTCAGATTATGAACACGTCAGAACGATACCAGTCGATGCGTTATTCCACCTATTCCAGTGGTTGGCGCACTGCTTTCCGTCTGTTACGCGGCTGTGTTCCTAGAACCAGAGCTCGCCACCGCGTCCAAGAAGGGGTTGTCTACCCTTTCGTACGCCCACACCGATCGCGAGCTTCCCCTGGCGTGTTGCACGCCACGTGAAATCTAATTTTTTAACGGAACTGCCGGTGAATCATGATTCTTGGACGGGCAACTTATACACCTTCATAGGTAAGAATTTTACTTTCTACGTATACGGGCGTAGAAACGAACTCGCTGCCCCCTTTTGGATAAATTTACCATTTGTTCATCGATTTTGCCTTGGAAATCCATTCCATGTTCCTCCTGAGTTTTCACTCAATAATTGTTTTCAATTTTCAAATTTTTAGGTAAAAATACATCTAAATTACTATCGTGTAAATCCTTTTATTGGAAATCAAAATTGCTGTAAAATTTAATAAAAAAAAAGAGATCGAACCAGTCTCTACGATAGTCTCGATAGTGCAGTGCTATATCTGAGTAAAACGAACGTGTGCTGATATAGCACTCATTTGCCGCTCTAAAGTATTCAATATGAAGATGATGTAAAGAAATATAGAGACTATGCAGAATATTGGCATTGCTTGGCTTGTAAAATTATTCATTGCAAGAGGGCAGAACTTGTTACCAGATCCGCCAATTAATGGAAAAAGTTTAAGAGGCACGTGAAAATTTAATAAATTCCATACAAAATAGAGCTAGAAATTATATATAGAAGTAGAAAGTGTTTTGTGCTTTGAATCTTTTTTTGTTTTTTTTTTTTTTTTATAATGAATGGTAGTTTGATAAAAAAAAAACGTTCATTTCACACTGATACGGGGCTGTATGGGCAGAGTGAAATCAGTCGGAACGGCGTGCAAAATCATGAGACCGGATGGCAACAAGAACAAAAAGAAGGGAGGATGAAACGAGCGAAACAGGGGATGTGGAAACGAGTGGTGGCACGTGACGAAGGATCGCGTCATTTATGGAACGCGTTAATGAGGCGTTACTGCCTCGAGCGTCACTGCCGGCTGCGTAAGCTTTTCCTTCGCGGAAATAATTACGTGACGTCACGAGAATATACTCGACATTGTCCAACACTGCGAATTCCAACCACTGTTATTCGTATATCGTTTTCTTCTCGGTTTATTTAACTCCGAGTCGTTCATAAAGCGACTGTCACGACGCACGAGTAAAATGCAGGGAGATACTCATGCGAGCCGAGTGATGCTAATTCAGTTTCTCGTCTGTTATGCTTATATGAGAAAAGAATTGTACGTATGCAATTAAATATATATGAACCTTCCTACAAACAGAACACAGGAATCGTGATGTAGGAATAAAATATAAGATACTCGTACGAACTGAATGATGTTAATTCATCGATTCGTTTGTTACCTTTATATGAGAAAAGTAATGTAAGAAACACCAAGATATTCGAAACTGTATGTATACAATTAAATAGAACCTACATCGTCGATATGCTATCGATTTTATTCTTAATTAATTGATAATTAATAATTTGACTTGTAGATGTCCTTTTATGAATTAAGTATTGTACGTAAAACTCAGAGAAGGTTAGGTTAGGTTTAGGTTAGGTTTAGGTTAGGTTTAAAATTTGACTAAAAATGTGGAATCAAACATGTATGTATAATTTAAATAGAACAGAAAAGTATTAATTAAAAAGATATGAACGTCAGAATTAGTCAGAGAGTTGAACAAAAGAGGTAAAGAACTGAATATTATCATGTGAAATGAAGTGACTTTGTAAATGAACATTTCTAATGTCACACACTTACTTCAAGATCTTTATAATCTCCCCTAAATGGTCGAATAAACGTTTAAACAAGTTAACTTTAACACTTGTTTATACTTTATTCTCGGAGTGGAGATTCTTTCCCAGGAAATTTATAGAAGAAAGATTCTACGATCTTGCATCGAAGAGGAAACACTGGAAATCTTATTGCTTCGTACGTTCCCCTAAGGTCCATTTAGCGCAGTTTCTGAAACGAAACGACGGCCTAACGTCTAGAAAGTCTAACAAGTCTCCTAGGGGTTGCTGGCATTTCCAGGCTGGTCTATAAACGTTCATCCTCGCGAGAACACGTTGCCACGCTCTGCTATCAGCGTAAAGGCGCTTGTAACCGTAAACAGTTCCGCTGCAAACCTGTGCGCGAACAGACACTTTGTTGCATTGTATAAATAGAACGTCGAGTTGCAAACAAACACTCGTCCAATATAAAACGAAGTAATTACATAAAAATAAAACAACGACGATAACAATTCTTGGAATAATTTTCAATTGTTTTTATTTATTGAATCTTTAAATAATTATTTGTCTTCGCTCTTTCTGAATTTTTCACTTTGAGGTCTTTTCAACAAGTTCAGAATTTTCATTTATTTCTAAATTATGTCTTTTCCATCTTTTGTTTACTATAGGAATTATTGTGAAATTAAAAAATACTTAGATTAAAATTAATTTCTAAATAATTTTAAGAATTTCAAATTTTTCTTGTCATAAAATTTTAAATCGTTTATTCTAATTTATTTCACTTTGTATTTAGAATTATATTTGAAATAAATTTCTATTTAAAGTCGTCCACAGTATAGTTATTACATTAAACCGTAATGAAGTTTGATTATCATATCCAATGTGAAATTGAATTTCGAAATGATTCACGTAATCCTACCTTATCGTAATTGTAACAATAAGCACATACCGCGATTATGGTGTTCCCATATTCCACAAAGTAAAATTATACTACAGTTCACCTATATATGAAACCTCATTAAGCCTGAGGATAGCCTGAAGTATCATGATTATTCTATTTCTACCGTGTGCTATAGTTCATCCAGGATCTTGCCTCGGGGCAATTAAGCTCTTCGTTTCAATTGTACCCACCTTCCCACACCTTCGATCTTTTTTCCACTCTCCACTTTTATCTCCTTTCTGGCTCTCCAGAAGAGGTGTCAAACTTATAAAATAGAGACGAATCGCCGATTTGAAAGACTTTTCTCAATAGAACGTCAGTTTCTAAAGCCCAAAGTTCCCCTCAAACGAGATGAGATTTATGCATGACCAAAGAAGTCGATTCTAAATAGAAATCTATCAACATTCTAATAAAGAGAATTGCAAATATTTTGTTTGGAAATCTAACAAAAATTTATAAAGTTCTAACTATTTCTTCCACATAAATTCACACTTACTACTATGGATATTTTTGTACAATATATGCACTTTACAGATTTTGGGAATTTAAAATTTCAATTAATTTCAATTAAATTCTCTAAATTTTCTACATTTTCAGACTTAAGATACAAGATAAAAGAAATGAAGAATTTCAAACCTTTCCTTTCACATCTATCAATATATATGTATAGAACAGTATTCTATACATATATATACTGTTCTATACACATATATTAATAAATGTGAAAGGGAATTCTTCATTTCTAAATTAAAAGATTAAAATTACCAGAATTTTTCTTTTATCTCATATTATGTATCTTAATTCTGAAAATGTGGAGAAAATTTAGAGAATTTATGAAATTTTAAATTTCCAAAATCTGTAAAGTGCATATATTGTACAAAAATATATATATATAGTATCAAAGTAAAATAAATATTTTTTATAATGTAAATTATATTGTACAACCAAAAAAAAAAAAATATATATATATAGTATCAAAATAAAATTAATATTTTTTTCGGCCAACGTAAACTCGAGATATGCATCTCTGAAAATGGCAATTAAAAAACTCAACATTTTTTCGAAACTATTCTCCAAGAAAAGATTAACGAGGTTAATTCAAATTGGTTTCCAATGCGTTAGTTTCATAGCTCACAGTGAGCTCGAAAAAATCGCAATGCGCGAAGTAATCGTGATTTTTTTCTCGTCCTTTCACTCATTCCAAGCACTCATTCTCGCAGTTCCCATTCTACCGTCCCGCTCTTCTTCCATTACGCTGAATTATGCGCGATATAGTTTCATTCATCCTTGGAGATGCGAGCGGACAATAGCGACGGGATCCACTCACGCGTTGAAACCCCGCAGGAAGTTGCTCGGCGGCCATTAATGGTAACGGGGGATAGGTGCATCGTCACGGAAGCACCGAATTATGCCTTGCAATTTCAACGAGAATCTCCATTTAGACAATGCGCCACGTTTTATGGAATCGATTCTCGTGCTCTTCGTTCGAAAAGAACTCTGCCAGCTGCGAGAGTTTGAAAAATACCGAAAGATTCAACGTTCTTTTCTCCCTCTTTTTGTTTTTAACTCGGGATAATTTCTAGCTCTTTCTCGCGTAACGATCTGCTGAGAAATATTATTTACGATTCGAGAGGATCGTGAAATTTAATTTTGAATCTTTTTGATCGTGATTCAAACGTTGAGAATTCTGAAAAATTAGTTGAGGGAATCTTTTAAATTCTGAAGGAGTTTTTAAATAAAAAATATCTTGGAAATATCTCGGATTCGTTCGCGTGTTAGGAAGAATTGGGAATTTAATTCAAGCAATTCAACGCGTTTTAAATGTTAAGTAACTTTTAATTTGCTATTACGTTATAAAGAAAAACGAATATGTTTATGATAAAAGGAAATGTCAAGTTTCGAGGGTCAAGGTGCGGAATTTAATTAAAAATTTTCGTTTTGAACGTTGAAAGTTGAATATCTTCTCCTTTCGCTTTTAGTTGGAAAATTTTATTTCGAAAGCACATCGCAGAGAAAAATTGAGCTATACGTTAAGCGATAGGAATCACAGGTCGCAGAGTTTAATTTAAAATTTCCCCTGCATTCTAAAAGTTTCTCCACTTCTAACTTTAGAAATTTCGTGATGCGAGCCTCGCCTGAAAACGAAACAGAGTGAAATCAAACTATAAACTTGAAAAATGCTAATATTCAAGGACTGCAAAATATAATATAAAACTTTTAACGTGCCACGAAATTCTCCTCCTATTTTAACTTAAAAATTTTATACGGCGAAACATCCTAAAAATTGCACAAAATGAAACTGAACTGTATGTTGAAAAGTTCTTAGTTTCAAGGATTTCAGAACAAAATTCTGTTCGAAACTCTCAGCGTACCTTAAACGTTAAAGATTTTATTTTGAAAAAGAGGAAAAAAAATCAAGTGAAATAAAATCAGACATAAAATCTTGAAATTTTCAAAATTCTTCTCTTTCTGTTCTGAAGAAAAGAGATATATGTAAGATCATCTAGTCCAAAAATCGAACGATATATTAAAAAGGTACTAAAATTACAAAATCACAAAATTGGATCGAAACGATTAGCTGAAATTTGTGTGTTATATTCCCTATCAAAATGAAACAAAATGTACTAATAATAAATCCGATTCGATCTATCCCAAATGTTATCTATTTATTATCGGAAGTTTTAACGAAACTATCTTTGCCCGTTCGATGCACTCGTTTCCATTTCGCCTAATGTTCTGGACTCTGTTGAATTGAGAGGCTGATAAATCCCCCAGAGTTAGATAACAAAAACTCGGTTGCGCAAGTAGCGTGGGACTATTTGTTGCGAGAACCGAAACGAAGAACGCTTTGAAACTCGTAATCCGATTTCGTGGGCGTTTTAAACGTCCCATGATTACCCTTCATCCGCGTAAAAGCTAACAAACTTTCCTCTTCTTCCTCCCGAGGGCGAAATTTCTCGTTCGGAAATACTCGCAACACGTACGTATATCCAAAAAAAATAATACCAGAATTTTGTGTGCTAAACAAAAATATAACAAATCACTTCTTTTAACTGAATATTTCTTCTATATTAATTAATTATTTTTGTATCGTTATTCGTGATCGTTTTCTTAATTATCTGACAATTCGTTTTTATTTTTTTCCAATTTACTCGTTAAATTTTCTTATTTTAAATAAATTTTTCTTTCCTGTTGAAATTCTTATGAAATTGGCTGTTTAATTCGTCGAATTTCTTATTTTTGTCAGTTTTAAATTAATTCTTCTTTTCTATCAAAACTTTTGTTAATTAACTTTTTTTACTGCTACTTCATTTTTGCTGTTGAACGTTGAAGAGTTTGCTGTTGAAGAGTTGAAAATTGACAGATGCTTTTTATAAGAGACACGATAGAAAGGGGAGATAAATTAAGAATAATACATATCGATTTCTTCTAATTTAAACTTCGTGCAAGTAATTTTGATGGAGAATCCAGAAAAGTTTGATTAAAGCTTGAACGAATGAAAAATTCATAGTACCAGAATTGATACGACGAAAATTTTTATTTTGATATTGAAGATTCTATAATTTTCGTCTATTTTTACGTATATAAAATCAGATGATGGTTTTTAAAAGTTTTAACAGTTTTCTAATAATTCCTACGGTTGACCTGATAATTATATATAAATGCTGCAAAGTATGTGAGATTATATTTTACTTGTCTACAATTTTTATAAATGTCCAAATGAAATTCTATTCGATTTTATGACAACTTGAAATATAATTTAAAAAATGGAATCCAAAGAGGCAATTATACTTTACTTACTAAATATCATATACTATATTTGAAATTATCGACATATTTGTTTATTATGTGCATTTTTGTGACTTCAAATTTTGCATAAAAATTCTCAGTCTGATCTAATTCCTCACTATCAACACTTTAGAAATAGTCCAATTTGATCCAACCTAACAAATTAAGACTCATAGAATACCTAAAACACTTCTTCTTCTATCTTAAATATTACAAATATCTCCCCCTTATAAATATTTAAAATATTTATAAACAAATGCATTGTATATTCAAGCACGAAATACCACACAGTTTCAGTCCGATGATATCAGCACAGTGTATCCACATAATGACTCTATCCACATAATGTCGCGGTCTTACGCAAATTGGACTTTTCTACTTACAGGGCCAAGCGTTAGGACGACGATCGTTAAAAATCTGACATCAAGATTAAGTAAATTACACCGAGATTAAATAAATCATTCCAGATTCGCTGCAGGTGCGAAAATTCTACGCGACGCGAGGGTTGCTTTTATGGGGCATAAAGAAGAGTAAGTACGTGTATGCGCGTGGATAATGACATTTTGATGATCGTTACCAGTTATCATCGCTACGGCTAAACTACCCTTATCGTTCCAGCCACGGGGACCGGGACACGGAGATAAATGGCGAACGTCCTTTACAACAACGTCGTTAATTTTTAAGATTACTTCAACGTCCAAGTGTACGGTCGAGAGGCTCTTGCTGAAGCTAGAGGGGCTAGGTCCGGCAGTAATTAGGCCCGTAAAATATTCAACAACCGAACCACCCTGTTACGGTTGAAGCTACGCTGCTCTATCATCGTTTTCCTCCATTTTGCCACATTTATCACTCGTACTTTATCATTTCTGGCAATCGTTGGATTTAATTGCGGGCATGAATATTGAGACACATTTAAATTTAAATGTGTTATTTATATTGTAATTAAATTTGAATATTTTATTTAATATTCAAGTAGAGGTGATATTATCTTTTTGAATATTTTACGTTAGAAGGCGAATACAATGTGGAGGAGATAATAGGAATGGGAAACATTCAATATGTACGTACGTATTCGATACACCAGATAAATTTTGAAACTTTTGAGAACCTTATCAATTTTCATTAATTTCCTAAAATTTTATTTTCTAACAACTTTTATTAATTACTTAAAATTTCGAATTTTACGAATTTCTACCATCACATCGACAGTCTGTTGATCACAAACTAAACTAAAAATTACGTTTTCACGGAAGAATGTTTCCACACAAGATGAAGAAACCCATCTGTTTATCTGTAACATGAAAAAAGGGAGGAAAAAATTGATCGGCTAAAACGCGTTTCGTATTCGAGATCCGGGTTGAACCGAGCGTGAACACATGCGATATTCAACGAGTATCGAGAAAATGCAGCCGGGGATATTCATCACTGGACGTTCGTGCAACAGTTTTTCTAGCGAGCAACCCCGAGCGTATTCCAGTCCGCTTGGAACCCAATAAAAGAAGCGTACCGATCTTCGCCGGTCATCGCTTTAAAACAATAGCAGCAGACAACGCATGGGGTGGAAAGGATACAAGGGAGAGCTTTCAAGATACTCTCCAAGGTAGAAAATATTCACGATCGATACTTTCTCTATCCTCTCTTCACGTTTCACGACGAAGTTGCTCAGCTTATTCTTTTCTTATTTAATTAGATGCAGAAATTTGACTTATTGAAATCTGACATAGTCTCACTATTCAATCCCTATGTCAGTATTATTATTTAATTTATTATCCATTTTTAATTTCACATTTTTCGACTGATGCGATCCATTTCATTCAAAATGAACCTGCTAGTATTTTCGAAACTTGAGCCAAATGGAAACATCAGAGAGTCTCCGTGAAACAGAACAAAAAAACCGAAAGATGCTAATGTCAATCGATTATAGAGATAATCCTCGAAACCTGTGTTCTGGAAAGTGAACAAGCCTCGTGTAATCTAACAGAGGCAGAAAGCTGCATCGATCGGCATTTCTAAGGTCTGCGCATTATGGGGGTTCATGCGGTCGGTCTAATGGTATTATCAACCCTTAAAGCCGAGCTGCTTTCAGGTCATTGGCCAGTCTATTCTATTCTCTTCTGTTTTCCCTCTCTCTCTCCCTCTTTCTCTACTCAACCTTCCATTCCTTCTCTCTCTTCTTGTCCCACGTCCGGTTCACTCTTCTTAATTAACTTGGTTTCATTCGAGGAAATTAACACGAAAGAGCTCTAAAAATGGCACGACCCACACGTGTGGAATACTACCGGCTGGTTCATTGTCACAAAGGGAGAGTTCATTGGCGCCAACCATGCGTTACGTGGCCACGGATAAGGTTACAACCCTTAGACCCTCCTCCTCCAATCGTCATTTTCAACTAAACTGCAATTTTAACGTTGGAAATATTAGGCTAGTAATTTTCGTGACGTTTAATTTAGATAAAATCTAAGAGGAGGGTTGAGACTGAAGAAATTTCTTGACAATAAATTGTCAAATTACATAGGTATGATTAAGCGTAGAATGCGGTCACGCAAACGTGGGAAGTGTAGATTTCTTTTGTAGGCGATTAATTGAATGTCATAATTTATCTTAAATCTTTGAATTACATCAGTGTAGTCCTTTCATCGAAGGAGTTTTTTTAGATATTCAGAATGAAAAATTATTCTTAAATGAAAAATTATGTAAATAGTGAGTTGTGTGTACTTAATGCTCTTATCGCAGGCGTTTTCCTTAAAAAGTGATTAAATGACAAACCTTTCAAGTATAAATATTTGTTGTAATCACGATAGAAGTGTTCGATTATATTCTGCTAAAATGGAAAGCAAAAGTAAAAGGAATTCACGAATACTCAAAGACTAAAGTAATAATAGTTGGCCTAAAATAATAACCCATTTTTTTTCATTAACAATTGATCAACTACAGTAAAACTTTTCATATCCAAAAGAAAGACGAAAGAATAAGACAAGAGGCACCTCTACTATACACAGAAAAAGGAAAAAACACATTTTTCTTCTCGTCAATAACCAACCTAAAGCTCTCCATATCTGAGATAACAGGGAGTCAAAAGATACGGGAGGCTCTACCATAATTAATTGACCGTTAATGGGAAGAAAAACGAATTTTCTCTGCTTCATCGCGTAACGATGGTGTTCAGGCAAGTTAGACGAACGACGTTAAGGTTCACGTACACCGGGTGATGGCGATCTTAACGCGGAGTTGGCGTGCGCCTTATCTGGCACGACGTCTAGCTACCGGTTGAGTTACGAAGTCCTTCGAACCGGCAAGAAGGACTTGAGCAACTTTTACTTGGCCAGTTGCACGTGTTACTGCCAAGGCTGAAGTTTCAGGATCAGGCCTTATGGTTTGTTCAAGAATCCAAAAGCAATTCCAATATACATAGGTGTGCGTAAATGATTCTTAAAAGTTGGTTTGATCCTTGCACGATTGGAAAGCCAAACTCAGGAAACTTGGATCCATATTGACTAGTAAATATCTAACAATCGCCGCAACTATCCTATTAACATATAATATACAAATAGAGATGGAATAACGTGTGCTAAACTGAATCGAGGAATTCAAATATGTGCATAGTGAAATTATTGAATAACTAAATATAGAAATAAAAATGTGTGTAAATAATAGATAAAGAATTACAAAAAGCAGAGTAAAACGACTAATAGTCTCGCAACCAGTCAGTATTAAATATTTAATGCTCAGATTTCTTTTTGATTGAAATAAATAATGTACATACTGGAAATGATGTTAACAAAGTACATTATAGCCTCTCAACTGGACAATATCAGTAACCAAATCAAACCACAAAAGAGCGAATGTGTTGGCTCTATACTCTACCACTATCGTGGACGTTTTTATGTTCTACTTATTCACTCGTATACACGGGCGTAAACATTAAAAGATTAGAGTTACGTTTGTATACTGTGTTTCGTAAAATAAAGTAAACTTTACTATTTCGATTTTAAGAAACACACCCAATCTTTATACGTTAATCTTTATTTAGAAAGAAATTAATTTTGCTCGCTCAAAATTATTCAAATTAGTCATTCGATATACGATTTCTATACATTCATCTATGAAAAAATTAATTTCACCCTCCTTAAAAGTATTTAATTTTTGCCTAATGTAATGATATTGGTATGTTTCAGTACAACTGAACCACACAAAATTCTTTAAAGCAATTCCTCACATTCAAAGTACTCAAAATATCAAAATATCAATAGATACGTACTGAAAATTTGGAGTACTTGCCGATAATCTTGAAACGATGACCAAACTGACATTAAAAATTCTCGGTATCTCTGTCTGACACTTTGAGAAAACATAAATATCAACTTGACGCTTGTACGAATATCTATGACTACGACTGCGATTGCGGCTCTGTTCGACGATTGGTCAATTCACGTGGCGAAATGATCAATGCCAGGGCGTCTACACGTGCAAGGTCAAGACCCATTCCTCGACCAATACTCCAACTTCGCTTTCGAGCGTTCAGTCGCACGCGACCGCGTTTAGAATATTTTAAAAGGCATGAAAGGCAAGGCCCGTGGCAACAATGTTGTCGATAATCTGCTGATCCGTTGCAGTCATTAATGATCACCATTATTAAGGTCGCTGGATATCGCGATAAGCTCGAAAAATTCCAAGGCTCTCCGGTTGTCGTTTACCGACACGCGAGTTCCAGCAACCGGTCCACGGGCAATTCGATTTCCCTCTCCAAGTTTCGTGACTGAAGGGGCTTAATTGACTCTTCAAGTACGAATTTTTTTTACAAATTGGTCCTCTTACAAGTGACAGAGACTGTAAGACTCGTGGAGATATTTTATGAATACACGCGTTATATGAAACGTTCTCAAATTTCGTTGAAACTACGACTAACGTTGATTATCTCGAATATTAATATACTATTAATATTAATAGAGTATAATAAGTATAAATATTAATATTAACTTGTGGCGTGATGATACATTATATAATGTAATGTGTAATTTTATATTATGATGTTAATGCAAATACGATATTAATATTTATTGTACTATTATAATATTATCACCATGATAAATTTGCAAAATTACAAATATGATATTTGGCGTTTCAAAATGACGTCTGACAGATAATTAGTGCAGCCTGAAAGATAGCAAAGACGTGATTAAATTAAATACCATTGTGATAGAATATTTTAGTTTGTCAATTTTCGATATTATTTTTTCCAACTGTATTTCTTTCTTCTTACCCTTTCACATTGTCGCAGCCGATACGTAAAATGTCAAACATTCACCACGTCGATACAATAACGTATGTAACACGAGTGTAACAATTGGTGGAAAACATTCCCTTAACTTTATAATAGATCCAACATTGACATTCATTCATTTAAGAAAAAAATGATATAAAAATTGCAAGAGGAAGCTGAATTGTTGTATTTTATATAGATTCTAATATCTGTAACACTGTTAAATTTTAAAATTTATAATTAATATATTATTGTATTACATTCACAATTCCCTACAAACACATAAAAAAACCTACTCGAGTTTCCACATTCCATGAAAAATTCATGATCGAAGTTTAAAATATCAAACAATCTAATCCAAAACCACGTCCCCTTTTCCACCAGTTAAATCGTCCGTATAATATTCACGAATCGAACACCCGTACCGATAGAAATATTCCCATCGTATCCCTGTTTCCAGTCACCGATAGGAACCGGCGGAATCGAGAGAAAGAGAGAGAGAGAGGAGCAGTAAATCAGAACTGTGACGGTGGCTAAATGGATTCGAGAAATTCCAGTTAGGTGGGACAGAAATGTTGGTCATACTAACCAGACCAAATATCCAGGCTATCCGACCAGTCGATCCGCAGGCCGTGAATATTGCTGCTTGGCAGCCATCCTGACAGGGAGCACTTTTTCCATTTTCATTTTCCACGGACCATGCCAAATCTGCGACTGACCTACTCAACCACCACCAGTTTCGACGAAGGCAATTTCCCAAGGTGACCCGACGATAATTGTCCCTGGATGTAGAAAACTCGGTTGGAGCATTAAGAGAGTGACAAATTGCCGTCATAAAGCGCCGTTGGGCGCGTGTTCAAGAACAGACAAGATAATATGTGCTTGGTTCTTTAAAGGGGAGCAGAAGGAATTGAATCTCTGATGTACGATCGCAGCACGATACGAATCGAAGACTCTTGGCTGGGTGATTAAGTGCGCTGAAAACAGGGAAATCGATATCTGCGACTGTAAAAAGCCTTCGACGTGATATTTTCGAAAGCTCGATGTTATTTTGGGAATAGAATTGATTCTTGATATTTGGAGAGTGTCGGTTTCGTTGGATTTTTAGTATCGAAATTTAATGTAATGTTTTGACAATTTTGAGAAGTTACGCTACGTTCAGGTTAACCTGATTAAGGAGTGTTATAGATTCTATATTTTCCCACGACAACCATAAACCTGACAAACTTCGAATTCCTAATTCCAAATTTCCCATAAATCTATAAATCCAATGAATTTTCAATTCTTATGCTTCGGAATACCCTGAAGATACTAAACTATACCTTCGATTTTCTAAATCTGCAAAAGACCTCGAGATATTCCTATAAATCCACAAACCTGATAAATCCTAAATTTTCCATAAATCCATAAATCTAATTTTTAAAAAAATACACACACATATATATAACTGATCCAATTGTCCAATATGCTGTACCACCATTTCCCAGGAAAAGAAATCTCGAAAATTGCACAGGAAGAACCAATAAAAAAGATATATCTAGGTGTATAAAACGCGAGGATAGATCCGTGAGCAAAGCAGGACATTCAATACGGTCTCGAAGTATACAGTAATAAATGGCTTTAGCCTTTCGGAGGTGTTACCAGAGGCTTTCCAGTGAGCGATGATCGCGTTAACCTCGGGTAATTGAACCCTTCTTCCCTCTATCGTGCTTCCCTACAGTGCAGCTCCTGTACCTCCTTTCGAGTCTACTTTCTCGGATATCGTGTGTTTAGATACGCCTCGGTCCCTGGTTGTCGTCTCTCCGGTAATCATCGTGAGAATGTCTTGAAAGCTTCTTAACAACGGTGCAACACGTCGAGAGGGCACACACAGGTTCATTGAAAGAAGAGAATCGACGAAGCTTCTTCGGTTATTTAGGGAAGCATTCTCTCCGGTTTTCGAAACTCCATGAAAATATAATGAACGCCCGATGAGGCATTCTGGCGCTATTTCGAACGAAGTGATCTTTATGCAGAGACAGAACCGTGGAGAAGCCACAACAGGTAGGATCAGAAAGTCGAAGACGTAAAAAGATTATGATTTAATTCTATTCTGTATTACTCGGTTCTTCTCTGTCGAAGAATTATCTTATTGTTCCTGATCGTGTAACGAAAGTAAGATACAATATTTCACGACAGACATATATTTCTATGACTTGTGTCGCTTGGAAAAGGGAATTCACAGACTTGGGATTTGTATTTTTAGCGATTTGAAGAGTAAAGAGTTTATGTCTGAGTTGGAATTCCAAGATTCTCTTCTTTTAAATAAATTGGTTCAAATAATTGTCTTTGAGTCTGCTCTATTGAGAATTTTACATTTAAACTGGAATAATAGGAGTGTGCTACTTTTTCTCGACGACTATCTTGTTTCGATATTTCGAATTTGTAAGGAGTAACAATTTTAAAATACAAAATTCAAATTAAATGTATCTTTCGTTTAAATTAGTTAAATGACTGCAACATTCTGTAACACTAATTTCCAAATCTAAATTATTCAATGAAATATTTCTCCTCCTCCAACGTAGTTCATTAATAATTATAATCTAATGAATAGTATTGATGGCTGCCAAAATGATATTTTATAAGCATCGATCTAATATATTTTTCTTTTATAAATATATCTTTCATTTAAGTTAATTTAATATTCAATTTATAATATTCGAATATATATATTAGATTTATATTTATTATCACTGAAAGTGATTTTAGCGGGGCTAACCCAGAAAATCGGGCCTCTTGAGGTGCAACGCTAATGCAACGAAAATTAGCGATTGGTTGATTTGGGTCACGTGATTCGCGAGGGGGCGTGGGGTAGACCTCGAGTAGGAGTGGCGTTGCCTATAATTTGTTTTGCATCGATTCAAATGTTTGCATATCGATAAAATTTTATGGCAAAAAAGATCGTCTTCATTCTGGGCCTTTCAGTGAGACGAATGTACTGGGGTACAAGTGGCGCAGTTTTTTATGTATCTATGCATATTAAACGTCATTTTCTGAAAGTTTGATCTCACCACATCAATGCAATCTATTAAATTTTCTCGTCTCTTAATCGTAACAACATTAAAAAAAAAAACTATTTCAACGATTACGTTGAAGAAGCATATTAAATTCATTTTTCACTAGACATCAGTAGTTCGATCAAGTCCAAAATTACTCACGATCTTATGATGAAGATGCTGAAGTTCTCTCTCGGTGACACGTCTCCGAGACAATTCGCGTTGTTCCCTCCTGTATTGGCTGTACTTGTAGAAAAGATACATGCCAGGAAGCGCGAGAACGACCAACGGCTTCATCAGGCTGGCCCTTCCGCTTCCACCGCGTACACGAGGCTCTGGGGGCTCGTCAAGGTCCTCCAGTTGGCCGGCACCCTCCGCCAAAGCTGGCACCACCGGCATGATTAATTATCTGGAACGAGAGCGGGAATCAATATGAAACTCTCGGGGAAAAAATTCATCTGATTGTTCGATTATCAAGCTGTTAGAATTTTGGAGCGAAACTTGCGAAATGCAAAGTTATTGTAATTAAGAGATTTTAAAACTGGTACTTAAAATTGTTCTACTTCTGTGTGCTTTCTGATTCATTTTCGTCGTTGGTTGATTAAATTCACTTTCAAAAAATAAGAAATTTATTATTTTCACAAAAATAAGAAATTCTTAAGATACAACAAATAACGAAAACTGCTAAAAAGACCAAGATATTTCGTATCAAATTTAAATTTGAACTATTATGCGAATGCAGAAGATGAATTTATTCGCAACAAATTGTATAAAATGTACAATGTAAGTACTTTGACGAGCATTTTTCGCTATAAAGAATTCTTGTAAATATATTTAGTACAACAGACGTAAAACACAAATGATCGTGTTACCGCATTGATCAGATTTCCCGACGCATCAGTAATTTAGTAACCTTCAATATCGCCACAAATAAATCAGATGGAACTTAATTATCGCCGTAACCATCACCGTACAACATCGCATACTATCGCGTTCTAATTTTTGACTCTGCCGGCGCAAAAAGAACCGGACCCTTCGAGTTGGTCTAATTAATTCGACACTGGCGCGCGCTCGCATTGTGAAACGCGCGTCAAAGGGAAATCGTTTCGGCGCTGATTAATTAACGACATCGCATCCGATTATTGCCGTGTCGAACAATAGCCAGCTGCCGGCATATTGTGCCTCATCGAGGATATTGAAACGACGTGGCTACCGTTTTCAATTGGCCGGAATGCACTTGACAGAGGAGCGTAGCAGCACGCCGAGTCTCATAATGGATCATTTGTTCAAGACTCTTAATTAATAACGCTAGTTCTTTCTCGACAATCTTCTCAAGAATTGCCGTGGACACAGCGACTCGCGAAAGTGTACATCTGGAATCTCTTTTTCGAAAGATGGACGTGTACTTGAGGAAAAGAAGACGAGCTGTGCAAAGAAAGAATTGTGTAAAGAAGATTTTATTACATTTGCATGACGGTGTGTAACAGAGATGATAAATCGTCGGGCTCGAGGAAGAATCGAGCAGTTCAACTTAAAGGGGCATAGATGATAATAAATGATAGGAAGTATTAAATTCAAAAAATGAGATTCAATTCAAATAAAATATAAATTAGTACTCGTATTAATAAACTTCATTGAAATCGTGGAAATATATCAAGTCTTCTCGAATTATTCTCAATAAATGTAAAACTGATAGTTATATATATATAATAAGATGTTATTGCGGCGAAAAATTTCAAATTTTTCTTTCTTCAAATTTCTCCGATAGTCAAAACGAAGAAAACAGCTAGGAATTTAATAAAAAATTAATTACGCGAAGAAGAAGAAAAAAATTATTCCTATTTTTCTATCTTACAATTAAACAGCTTCTAATTATGTTTAATTATTATCTATCTACATTTTTTAGTATACATTGTTCAATTGTATTTTAGTTCATTTTGGCTTTTAATTAGACACTTCCTACCAGTGCTGAAAACTTCCACGCGGAGTTCACCAACTGTGAAAAGAAGAGTCGCTGGATACCGTGTGCAGACCCCGGGAATGATTCTTTATAAAGTGATTGGAATTTTTATACGTTTCGTAAAGAATTTCAATGTGCTGATAAAAGTTCAGCAGGCGAACCGGGTGAGTTCTAGGTCAGCGGGAGATGACTATTGGGTATTGGTTTTCCATCAAATCGTTTTTTACAGTGCCACGTCCCTTGTCATCCGTATTTCTTCACTCGTTTCCCGATATTTATAATCCTTGTTAATGTCTTCCTGGAACACGTGCAACGAAACTAGCTCTCTGTAGGTGATCAGAAGAAAAAAAATACTTAGTCTTTTCCTTTGTAACGCTTCGATTATTGGAAAAAAAATTTGAAATTTTTCGTTAGAATTATTTAGTACAAGTATCAATGTTATCGAAATATTCAATATTCCTAGCAGAAAATTTAGTATTATTGTTCGTCGAAATTAATTTATCTTAGTAAATATTTATTCGCAATTCTTAATAATTTATTTTAATAATATTCTCAATATGTTAAATTGTTTAAAGAATTTTTACAATTTTTAAATGTTTACAGTTCCTTTGAAATATTGGAAATAGGTGGTTGAATATTAGTTCATAATTCATTTCAGACTGGAAGCAATTGGTCACAATTTGCATCTGATAACTATTATTTAACAACATTTTTAAAGTCGAAAAATTCCAAATTAATTTCACACTCACTTGTGAAATTGTAACACATCACGTACGATCTGATATCAACGTATCATTGATTCGACAACGTATTGATTATTTTCGCCGGTTCGAGAGGATCTGTCTATCGACTGGACAATAATCTGACGGATTTCCGTGATTTCAATGAAATTTTGTAATATGCTAGCTGGTCATTCACCGGCTATATTTAATTCAGCCGTCTACTTGCCGCGCTATTCTTAACCAACTGCTCTAGAAATACGCGAGCTGTTACGCCACCCGTCGCTAGGTCATGCACCCCTTGTTCGTTGTAATTTGCACTTGAGATGCTGCGAGACTCTGTCTCTATCTCTGGTGGCACGATTATAGAAATCTTCGTGATATCTTGAAATTCAGAATTGTAATGTAATACCGTCGAGTCACGGTATTATCGATTGATTCAACAACACTGATAGTTATATGTTATGAAGCTTAAAGTAAGATATTAGAGGGAGTTAGAAATCAAAGTGATCAACTCCAATTTCCTTTTCATTAATTTCTTAATTTCAGTAGAAATGTATAGAAGAATAGATAGAGGATTACTATTAGATTTTTTAAAAATAGACAACCTCTCAACGAATTTTTATTTTCAAGGACTTATTTATCATCAGAAGATAAATTTTCACAAATAATGAATGTTCGTAATCGTTACTCTTTTCAAAATGCAGAGAAGCATCACAAATGGATTACAGATTTTTGTAATTTATATCTCTGAAGAAAGAGAAATGAAAGAAATAAAAAGGATAACAAAATTTTGATGAATCATTAGTAAATAATCAATTAAAAGAATAAATTTCACATAAAAGAACAATAGAGAATTAGATGAACAAATTTATTAGAAGAATAAATAAGAGATGGTAAAAACACGAAAAATAAGATCTCAGTGATAAGTAAAGAAATGAAATTAAAAAAGGAATTCTAGACGTAGAAATAACAGTGCATGCTAAAAGAATTTCAGTTTAAAAGGGAAATTGCAAATGTAAAACTCAAAACAAGAACGTTTCTTCAAGAATTCTGGTAATAAAAAAGAAAATGAAATGGAAGAACATAAGAAAAGAAAGAAGCAGGAACTTCACATGTATAAAATAGTGCGAGGGCATGGAAGGAAGAATTTCAGTAGTAAAAAAGAATTGAGCAGTAGAAGGAAATGAAATGGAATTCCAGCCATAAAAAAAATAGTGCAAGGATATCAAAGAGGAATTCCATGAATGAAGAAAGTAGATCAAAGACACACACAAGGGCTGAGCAAGGAATACCTACAATTCCTTTTGTTCTACTTCCAGTTACTCAACAATAGAAAATATGTGGATCTTACAGATCTTACTACATAGATCTTACAGGGAGGATCTTTCAAATCTCATAACGTAAATCAGTACACGTAATCAGCAAATTTAAACGAATATTTATGCAAATTGAGATTCTTGTGATTCTTACTTTATATATTTTTTCTGTATGTTATTCATATTCATAGTTAAACTATTAAAACTATTATCTAGACACAATCTATAATGTAGAAGATTTATTTTTATATTGATAATGAATTTCAAATTGCGTCTCAGTCAAATTATTAATATAATCAGTAATGTATACGTATTTATCTTAATCAAATAAATGTCAATTTTTTAATTAATCCCCAATTCTGAAATCCCATGACTTTTGAAAGACAGTATGTAACATTATAAATATAAAATATATGTTATTAAAGTTCGATAATTCCAATATCAATAAAAACCAACTAATTCAACTGAATCTATCTATAAGTCGCATTCACTGTGACTCACAAATACTACTCGCTACTCTATTCCTGTCTCTAAACTATGAAACAACTCCAAGTCGGCAGATGTCACAAAGAAGAAAGAAATACGATCCACCAAATACAATACAAGCGTACAAACGTGAAATTCGATACTGTTGTTTCAAGACAAGAAAACGTATCAAATAGAGCGCACATTGCTCTACTAGCAATTGAACTGAAGCCATAAAAAAAGGAGCAACTCGGTACGTGAAGCGTGGCATCGCGAGGGCAGGCAAAAAAGTAAGAAATTCGATACGTTTTCGAGAAAAGGTATCTTCGGCGTTCCCTGTGTCTGTAACATAAGCTAAGTGTGGCTTTGTACGTGTTATCGCGTCGACTGGCAATACATTATCGGAAATGAGTCGATATATCGACTGACGTTGTGTACCCGACACCGTAGAAACGCGTGCCACCTTGGGGATTCGTTGTTTCTCTAGGCAAGGGCAAGGTTATTCCGCCAGTTTTTTCCACCGCGACCGGCTCCGAAAAAATTCGACAACGAGCCACGGCTACGCGGACATTGCGTCTCTGCGCAATTTCCGTCTTTTTCGTCCGGCAAAAAACTCCTGAATACGCAGTTCTGTGAGAATCTGCTGAGCATGGAATTCTGTGGGTCCGTCTGGAAATTGAGGAAAAGGAACGAAAGAAGATAGGAGAGAAAGGAGAAAAAGAAAGACCATTTTCTCTAAAATAACTGAAATTAACTGAAAAAATATAATAATTTCTACTCCGAAAAATTATTATATTATTCTGATGGTAATTGAGGAATTGGAAGCAATAAGTATGTACGATATTGTAAAAATGTAAAAAAAATTAGAAAAAAATATTGAAAATTCTTCAAGAAATTATTACGTTGTTATTGTAATAATTGAAGAAATAAGACACGATGAATACATGTATAATTGATGTATCAAACTGGAAGAAATATGGATAGAATGTGGAGGATAGTGTAAAGACCAATTAAATTATATTCTAGAAAATTATTAGACTATTGTTATTACGATTTAAAAAATGGGAAAAGTTAAAAGAAACTACCGAGAAAATTTCAACTATTCTTCAATATCACTCATCTTTTCTCTCCTTTTTGTTTCTTTTTACCTATATATGTAAATATAAATATATTACTCCAAAACTAAGAATTCTTTACTTCATACATGTACACCTATACTCTAAATATTACAAAATTAATCGCACCCTTCTCAGAATGAAAGATTTATCCAATATAAACACCTAAAAATGAAACATTTTACGTTACAATTGTACAAACGTACAATCCCACAAAAACACACAGGTGGAATTTTTACAGATAAATTTCCACGGAACTTCCAAAGAAAAAAAATCTGTATAACATACATAGAAAAATTCTACAAAAATCCACAAATTCTTACAGACAAATTCTCATGAAAAGTCGAAAGAAAAGGACGAAAGAAGAAAAAGAACGAGAGGAGGAAGATAACGTCGATGAGCGGTCGAACAACCACGCGGCTAGAAATTATTACGCTATTATCACGACGATTATCGTACGGGATCTAATATTACACGTACATATGCGTCTCGCCTTGACATGTCGTAATGGCGGTCGCAAGAACAAGGACACCCACCGCAGCAGGATAACATCGTATCGCATAGGCTACACGGCCAAGTACACGTCCTGTGGCTCTCGCTTCTATTTTTATGCTAGTTTTCCACCCTCTGTTATTCACTGTTCGCTTCGGCTTCGATTGTGCCGTGTGTTGCGCGATTAGAATCGATCTGCCCACACTTTTCCTCATCCCTCACGTGACTCCGCGCGAAACCTGATGCCGTGACAGACATCAGAGAATGAGAGAGAACACATGCACACATACATACAAGGGGTTGATATTTTGATTTTAATAGTTTTTCCTTTTTCTTTTTTTTACTTGGTCACTCGACGATACGGTTTTTTGCTCAATGACACGATCGAATAGAACACCGGATCGACCATTCATTAGACTCCATTGTAGTATCATTAACGTTTCGAGTACGCCAGCCTAGTGTTATCGAATTGCAGCGAACGTGTAACTTTAGACCAGCTGAAAGGGGTTGGGCCGAACAGAAATAACGCGGTGGTTTCGTATACAACTTTATCGCATTATGCGCGAGATTTTAATTAAACAAACGGGTAAACAACTTAACCAGAACGTCCCGCAGCGACATTTACATTCTTTTTACGTTGTTGGAACGTCACGAGCTGGCAAGAAGAATTTTTATACGTCTTTGCACGTCTGGATTCTTCAGTTTCCCGTTTGTATTGCGACGATAACACTGGTTGTTTGTCTGATGAAAATGGAGGCATTCGCCGAGATTTGATGGTACAACGCGATCGTATCGTATCCAGGAAATGTTTGCCCGATTAAGCTCGGCACGCTTCTACGAGCCCGCTGCGAATTTATTCGACCAAGTTACGAAGGCCGTTCATCGTCAAGGATAGCCAGCAGAGAGCCAGCCGATTCGACCGCATATGTAAACACAACCAGCGATTGGCCGAGGGCACCAAGCGACAGCACATCGACGCGACAGAAAGAACCGCGAATCCTTTCCAAACACTGACACAAACCTACCCCTTGAACTTAACCTTACCATCTTGTTGCCGTCAACGCACTCGACAAACCTAACCCAATCCCCACCGATTCGTCGTTCAATCCAACAGCAACCCCGTCGAAAAACATTCACCCGAATGTTCTACGTACAAAGAACGACAGAGAACGACAAAGAACGTGTCGCGACTCGGCTCTCGAATATCAATATCAGCATCGTGCCACACAGCGGGAGGAAAAGAAATACGGGACTATGTATCTAAGCAACAACACCGTTGTCACAAAGCACTTACGTCGTGATCGGTGGTCTCGGTGGTTTCGTTGCGATGGTGGATCGCGCCAGACGATGGTTGTCCACCGGGACTCGGGATTCGATCGGGCACGTGTACGCGTGCACGGTGAATGAAAAGGCGGCGAGAAAAGAGAGCACGAGCGGAAAAAGCACGAGAAGGGTGAGAGCACGGACGCCAGAGCGCCGGGCGACACACGAGACGTCCCTCGTGGCGCTCAGCTCAGCTGAAACGTCGCCGAGCAGCGACTGCGAGGCTACTTCCACCGGCGGCTGCACTGCGCGCCTACAACGAGGCAAACCGCGCAACGGCTCTGGCTCGTGGCTGTTCGCCGCGCTTCGGTCCCATCCGTCGTCGATCGCCGCTCTCCGCCAGCCGCCCTCGATACTTTTTGGCGGTCTTCGAGGAACTTCGACCGCCTGCGCGTACGAGCCGCAGCACGGTTGTAACTACGTACGCGGCTCTCGCTCTCACGATCCTCCGAGCCGCGGTTCCCCGACGCGCATCCGTGCACTGCGCATCCAACATCGTACCGGGTTCTACCTGTGCGAACGCTTTTTCCACCGCTACGAGTGCCTTCGTCGGTGTTTGGCTCGTGTGTTGCAGGGCTCTGGCTCTATTCCAGGTTCCGCGAGCAGGTTTCGCTTGGAGGGGAGACACTCTGTGGGAAATTTCGTTTGAGCTGCTGGAATTTATTGTAGATTTATAAGCTAATTGTTGGGAGACTCGGGGAGGATGTTTAACCTGTATAATGGATTCTGCCTGGACGGTACCGCGAGGCGGCGTTGGGGGATTTCGTCGAGCCTACTGGAAATTTATTGCTGGAAGACTCTGTTTGGAATTTGTTGTAGACGGTGTACGATAGATTCACTCCCCCGAAGCAGCGTGAGAGGGTGTTTGTCGAATGTCCATTGAAATTCATTGTGAGAGGTTAATGGCAAATTTGTTACTCGCAGTACGTTCACCTGTGTAACAGATGCTAAGGTAGCGTCAGAGGGTGTTTATCGAAGAATTTTGTCGAATCTACTAGAATTTATCGTAGAAGGTTTTCATTCAATTTATAAATTCTGGAAGATAATTAGAGGATTGAGCTGATATCGTAATCGTGTCGACTCTATTGCTATTTTTGTTCAAGTGGTAAAAACGTAGCGTGACAAAGAATAAAGTTGAGCATTAATTAACTACGAAACTAGTAGTATGTTAAACTATTAAATTCATACACAACGAGTACAACACGTACGAGTATCTGTTGACGAATTTTGTTAAATCTTCGTCATAATCCACAAAAGACTTTCAGAACAAAATCTCGTACATTGTCATCATCAAATCGTCGAGTACAATTTTTCCTGCAACATTCTACCAATCGATCTTCGAACCAACCACCAGTAAAGTGAATCATACAATCAGTCGTTGTCGTACGTGGTTGTCGACGATCAGCGTGACTGTACAATCGAGGGTGTGCATGACGCAATGCACGTAAAACGGCAGGATCGAAGACAGTTCTGCCGGCATAGTGGCCGGGTATCCACTGAGGTGGTACATGGTCCCCGTTGCTGATTCCTAGCGACGATGTTGCGCTACCGCTCTGCTGGAGAAGGATCGATAAAGGGAGGAGGGATGGATGGAACCACCCGGGAAGAAACGACGGAATCTGCGCTCTTCCTTCTCCCGCAAACCCCCGCAAGCACGCTGCTCTCGCACACCCACAACGCATGACTGTTTGGTAGATCTGCTGATGTCGGTCTATTCTTCGGTTCCCCTTTTCCACCTGGCTCTCTCAACCTCTTCTTCTCCGCCCATCTCGTTTTTCTCCCACTTTTTTATCTTTATCCTCTGTCACCCTCTATCTTTGCCTACTTCTCTCCCTACCTTTGGAAAACGAGTTCCATCTCGCTCGCGATATTAGGGTTAGTGAACTCTGGGATCGACGCAGATAAGCGTCCGAGCTCTTTTCACCAGGCGCTTGATTATTTCCCCGCACGTGAAAGCGACCACGCCAATGTCTTTCCGTTCTTTGTTCGCTGGCCTAGCTTCTATCTTCCGTGGTCACCGGTTTTTCGCTGATTCCCTCCGTGGAGGATGGAATCAGGTCGCTCCTTTATTTAGTATTCAAGTGTATGATAATTCAAGACGCGGTGGCGACTGGTTAATTAACCATCGTTTAATTAACCAGTCGTGCCTGCTCATTGATGAGCACGCGGACTCGAAATTGTGGTATGTACGGAGCACACGTTCTTCGGTCCACCGAGAAAACGTTGGAGATGTTGCATGCACCGTTTCAATAATTCAACGACAATTTATCAAGGAACACCTGCTTGCAGTCAGCCTTGAAGAGTCCCGAGAAAATAAATGATCCTGGCTGAAGAACAGTTTGTGTGCAAAAGTGGTACAAGAAGTACACATATCCTGCGTCTTTCTCTAGATCATTTTTAGATGATACTATTATATTGTAAATACGAGTATTATAATTTCTTCAAATTTCATCGACTTACGTATTAGGTGCGCAAGTTAATTCATGGTTCTTGTAATTAAATAATTGCGAGTTCGATTCTTTGTTCCGACATCGAATGATTGCGACTAATTGTGTATTTATCACGAGAGCTAATTGTATATTTATTGCAATGTCGTTTGATGAAAAACACATCAACTTTTTCAATTTACAGTTTTAAAAAACTGTAAACTTGATAATAATATCGAGTAGAATTACGTTCAGTAAAAGTTCCAATAGTATATTGGTATTTTAGATGTTGGCATGTTGATTCTCGCAAACAACTTGCTACTTGTTATCTAACTTGCCGTCGAATGTCACACCTCAGTTATTATTTACGAATTTTCCAAAACTGGTGCTTCTTCAGGCTCGTTTTAAAAAACCGTCCAGAAAGTCACTTTACTTCTAAACTTTAAGGTACTTTTCACTCCCACGTGTCTAGAATGAAAAGAATATTACGAAATTAATTTATGTAACAAAAAAAAAGAAAAGTGGAACTCAAAGGGCTGAAATTTCAATCTTGAAATCGTACAGAGTTCGCATTTTCATCGTGGAAATTCTGCCACCCCTGTGTTTTCTGTTAATTACAATCTTCCCTCAAATGTTATCTATGTTTAATCGTGCTATAGCATCGCGACGTAACTCCGACTGGTGGATTCTATCGCGTTGCTCGAACAAAACTCAGCGCTGATCCCGAGCCAGGGAAAAGGTCACGTCGAATATACGCCCTCGCACAGCCGGTCCAGGAGATTGCCAGTTACTTTGATTCGCTGATTCCATTGAACGTCGGAATCGTAGAACTGGCATTGTCTTGGAATCGGCCAGCCGTTGCTTTTAACCCGAACACCCGAGGATTAAAGCGGGCAAAAGTAGGTAGAGAAGGAGGCATCGCGAGCTGGAAAAACGAAGAAAAGAGAGAAAAGAAGAGAAGATCCGTGAATCCGTGTCCGGGTTTATGTGTCGCGTTTCAATGCACGGCCTGGTAACGAGTACGAGTTTCTGACGTCCCCTCGAAATAACGAGGCCTCCGAACAAAAGTGCCCGGAGGTTCTTGTGCACCTAAGCACAGGGGTAAAAGAGTGTCGTTACGTAATAATATCTCTGAAAATCCAACGTGTTACTGCTCCCGCGCGCCAAGCTGCCAGAAACAAGCAATTTAATCCTCTCTTTCTCTCTCGTTCGCTGCAAGGACCTCTCCAGAGTGCACTACTCCTTCTTCTTCTTCTTCTTCTGTTTCTTTCCCCTTTATCTTCTTGGATTGTTCGCCGGCCGGTGCGCGCTTTGCAACTCGATGGGAAAAGGGAATTGGACAGTGTCGTTTTCTCTTTCGGACTTATTTGACGAGAAAAGGTAAGTTTTATCGATGGCATCGCGTGCAGTGGTTCGCAAAAGTATTCGAATAGCCATTTGAACTTTCCTCCAGTGTATCTTGAGATCTGAGAATGATTGTATAGCATATGTTTGAAAGCAATTTGGAATTTGTTACAAATACGTTTGGTAAAAAATTAATACGCAGTGGTCTTGAATATATGTATAAGGAAAAGTTGTTTTGAATTTTTTTGAAAATTTCAGTGTCACAGCATTTGATCGATGCTTGATCTTTTTTGTATTTAAAATAATTTCTTTCGGTAATTAATAATAATTGCTTTAATCGTTTCCTTAATATTTAACTTTAATATCAATAATTCATTTAATTAATTTAATAATCATAAAATAACTTTCTTTCACGGCGCCACTGAATGACGAAACTTTCTTTGGGCGTGGAATGATAAATAATTTATTTCCCAAGGATTTCGTCGCATTTCATCGCCTACGCCTGATACATATAATACATTCTGCAACATTCATCCGAGCTAAAATTTCAAAAGGAATTTTAAAACAGACCGCATTCTATTTTATCTTCCCTAGCTTGCATTTCGCGGGATTAATCGATCTGACAAACGAGTGGCTCAAACTGCCGAGTGTGTCGGTTTCGCAGATACGCGAGGTAGAAATTAGAATAACTGTGAACCGACCGAACTGTGTGAGAGTTTGCGACATATATATACACACGTGTCTCGTTATTCTTGATAATCTTCGTGAAAAAAAAACTCGTGTGGGTAGTGTTTGCGCGCGTGTGTTTACCAGAAGCGGAGGCTGAACGAACCACGAAGAACATAAAGGTGGCAAAGCAGTGCCACCAACCCCTAGGGACCATTGATCTGACATTCCCCACGGTGACGTCACGCTCATCCAATAGAAGCGGGTCAAACGTCACAAAAAATCGCTATGCTTGTAGGATGCTGGCTGCGATTCAAGGATGTCGTCTGTGTGTATCCTTGTCGAATCGCCTGGCAAGATGGAAATTCCCTATATTTCACTTTCGTCAATCAATCAATCGTTCCGCTCTGCGTGGCGAATTGAAACTCACGGTTGTAGTTGAATACAGTGTATTTCAACTTCTAGAAATACCATCAATCTCGTGATTAATTAAATTCTAACTATTATTGAACAGAGAATTGAATATAAATACAGAAAATTGAACAGAGGATGCGCATAATATATTATATATTATATATATAATATATAGTATATTTGGTATATATAGTACATATAGTATATTTAGGTATATATATATAGTATATAATATATAGTATATTTGGTATAGTATATATATATAATATATAGTATATTCGGTACGATTTTTAACTGAAGGTCTGTCTTCCTAAAGATATATAATATATAGTATATTTAGATATATAATATATAATAATATATTATAAAATATTATAAAGATATATAATATATAGTATATTTGGTATAGTATATATAGTATATATATAATATATAGTATATTCAGTACGATTTTTAACTGAAGATCTGTCTTCCTAAAGATATATAATATATAGTATATTTAGATATATAATATATAGTATATTTGATATAGTATATATAGTGTGTATATATATATATAATATATAGTATATTTGGTACGATTTTTAACTGAAGGTCTGTCTTCTTAAACTTCGTTTTTTTCAAAGACACGAATCCGCATAAAAATCTACGCAGTCTCTACACGTTTGCGTTCAAAGTGAGGAAGAGACTTTGACGTACCGACGATATTGTTCACTTACGTGTTTCTGTTCTTCATTAAGTGATTAATTAATAGGTAATCATCAAAGTGGAGAATAGTCGCTTTCAGCAAACACGCCATCATCTCGCGCGTATGTATTCTTCACAAACCCATTACCACGAAATTGTGGCCTCTCTATAAGGCATCAATCTAGGTTTAATAGTCTCAGTGACAACAGTCACTCCTCCAAAATTGATGTCTTGGTCGCCGGTGCTCAAACGTTGCTTCTTCGTTCTTTTCGAGACGTTCAATCGATCTTATTTAATCTCGGCTATACTGTTTCGTATTTAATATAGTTCGTATCGTGGAGAGGTATCGAACAAGACGATTGGTCGATGACACGCGGCACGAAAAGTAGACTCGCTCTTAGGGTAAGAACACAGTGAACAGGTTTAGATCGTGACGTCGCTGACTACCTCCGGGAAAAAATGCAAGTAGCAGACACGAAAGGTTTTGAATGATTTCAACTACTTGCATCTGATCGAAAACTGCTTGTCGGAGGTAGTAATTCAACTGACTGAATAAAACAAACGCGATATTGCAGAAAGAGACAACTGATTGATTTGCTCGCTATCCACGCTTTAGCCTGATTTAACATTTAAGTTTCGGATATGACGATGACGAGGTATCCTGCAGATGCGAATAAATACCTGACCATTGAGAAAAATCCGATCGGCAATGTGTTAACCTGCTTGGTCAGCTGAATAGTCAACTACGTCGCGACCAAAACTTGAATGAATAAACGTAAATAACGTTTGAAATGAAAACTTCTAACAATAACGACGCGTAAAGAACATTGCGTCATTTTCAGTGCCACTGACGTTACTATGCAACGTCGTTGTTGACTGTTTCATATCGAGATCCATTGCTAGTACAGGAAAATCACAATTTGTCTCTGTAATCTATGACGTCGCGTAGCTTTGAAGCTATGAGTTAATATATTTTTAAGTCTAATCTCATTTTCAACTGATTATCAACTGAAGAGATTCGGGTTACAGAGGGTTAGAGCGGGGCCAGATACGAGAGAGTTTACTCTGAATTTTCAGAGGGTTGAGAACCACCGGCATGACGTCACAGAAAGTTCAATGACGTCATAGACCGTTCGATACACCGCGATCTGATGGTGGGGGTTGGTTCACCGAGAAACGCTCAGGACCACGGTAGGGTGGAAACGAAGCTGTGCGCACATACAGGGTGTCTCCGCGCAACTGGGAAAAGCTGTACCCCCCAAGCGATTAAAGATAAGAAAACGCGTTATAAATTAAAAATAAATGGTATCCAATGAAGCACGATCTGCAAAAAATTTTATGTATTTTTATATGCACTGATATTTCTGAAAAGATGCAATTGTATCTTCGTTTTAAATGGACACTTATACAGTTGGTGCTATTTTTGAATTTGCGTTAACGTACTTTCCATTAACTAATCGTTTTAAAAATTGTTACAATTTAAAGTTTGCTAAACAATTTCGGTGTATTTGCAGCAATAGTTACGCCATGATGTATTACGATATTCGTAAACACGCTCGTACAGTGCTATTCTCGGTCAAACACTTACAGCGCAAGAGTTTCATGACATCTGCAGACGCACTCAAATAATTTAGCAAACTTTCAACTGTAACATCTTCTGACCATATAGAGCAAAAATGTGTCGACAGTTTTCTGTAGAAATTGAAAGACTGGCCCTATCATAACTACGGAGATTTATTTAAGAAAAATATGCAATTGCATTTTTCTGAGGCATCAATGCACAAAAATTATTTCCACACTCCGTTAAACTTAAAGAACTGTTTCGCAATATTCAGTGAATCCTCGTCAATTTTAATTAATATTTTCTTTCTACTTTCGATTGTAACCGAAACTTGTACAGCTTGTTCCAGTTGCAAGGGACACCCTGTGTACACACACACATACAAACGCAGCGCCAGAGTGGAAGCCAGCGTGGAAAACGAGAGACTTTTCACGCCGTTGCAGCTGAATGCTACTACTACATCCGCCTCGTAGATCAAAGAACTAGGCTGACAGATTCGGCCGCGTTGTTACCATTTTCTCTCAATCCTTTCCCCTCTCTCTCTCTCTCTCTCTCTCTCTCTGTTTCTCTCCGTTATTTTTTCCAACGGAATACTAAAATTCTATATCGCGCGCGTTTATGGGTACATTTTCGCGAGATTCTTTTTTAAGAAGATGCCACGTAGGATTTTTCATCGTTAGTGCCATTGCAGTGGTTTTGAATTTAACTATTTATGGGAGTTTTATATTTATATCGTACGCGTTGTATGAATTTATTTATTATAAAACACGATTGGCATGATCATATTTGTTTAATTTTTTGAACCAATTTCAAAGTTTGTATGAAAATCACAAGATACTTATTGCATGTATGTATTTAATAAAAATTAGAACATGTGGCGAGTAGTAATTAAAAAATTACTTCACTGAAATGTAATTACTCGTTTTGTCATATTCATGACAATAATACATAATTGCGTCTGTTGTTTCTCAATGAAACATATTATTTATCAGGTTTTATTATTCGTAACATCAAGTTTTGGTAATTAAATAAAAACGGTATTAAATAATGTTAAAATTTAACGTACTTGAGCTTAAATAATCAGTACGTGTACAAAAATTTTTTATAGCTACTGTTCGAGCTATTTGAAAGCCAAATGACTATCTTCGCGAATTTGAAATATCGAAAAAAATGACGAAAACTTTTTCTTGGTATTGCTTATACTGTGCTTCTATTTTGTCAGTGAATAACAAAACTGAAAAACCCACGCAAAATAGAAACATTCAATCTTACCTACATGTAAGTACATGTACCAAATATCAAACATAACCTCAAACATTTTATCTTGCTAAAATTTTTCCAAATTTCCACCAAAATTAACATAACATTCAACGTACGTTCGAGCAGCACTGACTGAATCATTCCATGAAAAATACATTCGCAAACGAAAGCTGAGACGTCTCGCTGGAAGTATAAATAAGGGGAAGGGGCGACGCTCGAAGGCAGCATCGTTACGTAACAGGATTTAACGGTCAAGAAGAGCGTGACGACGGTGCTTCCGGTGTTCCGTCTTCCGGCTAGCCGGAAACCGCAGAGTGCACCGCGTCGCGGAACGAAAATTACAAGCGTACCTTTTATAAGCAGCCCTGACTGATAGTAGGGGGTGGCGCAATGCGGCTACCCTGAATTGCATCCTCAAGAACGGATAAACAGGTCGCTGGAGATCTCGCGGAACGTTCGTTCCGAAAAATCGTCGTGTCGAGATCAACCACGCGCGTGTTTCATCGATCGTTGATTAATCAAAAGTCGAACGTTACAAGAAATGATCTTTGAACGAGCAAAGCGACTGAAGCGAGTATAGAGCACGAGATTTGTTCGAAAGGACAAGTTGGAAGAAAAAATCTTAAAAATCCAAATCCAACATCTCAAAAGATCATCTTTGGAGCAATGAAAAGCAGAATTTCTTTGACAGGATAACTAAATTTTGTCCGTAAAATAAAAACAGAAGAAAAGAAAATTTCTTGGAAATTGTCGAAATCAAAGAAATCGACTGAAAACGAGTCAAGAATCATTACAACGCTGATCAGTTAGTGATTTTTATGCTCTTATAAAACAATAAATGAAGAAAAAATCTTTTAAAATCTGAATTGAGACGGCAGCAATTAGAGAGTAGTTAAAGTTATTCCAGCGAGAAACGTACAAGTATAGGTTGCACGAATACGTGTGTATGAAATAGGGGGAGCAGAGGCTCACTATGTCGGATTCTAGAGCATGAAGAAGAGGCGCGTCGAGTGGATACCGAGGCTCGAAGAGGCAGGTGGCTCGGCATCTAAACGAGGATTTTCTCGGTACGACGTATGTATACTGGTCGGTCATAGCCCCGAAACTTGAATTTTCCCTTTTATCGTTTGAAAAAAGCCAACTTGAAGGATCCTCTTCTCGTTTCAAACTTCCTTTCCGGTTCGTCCATGAGACGAGATCTCGTTTCGCTCGAACCGATGCGTCCACGAAAGTCTGTATTTTATGCGACGTTGTGACGAAAGGAGGAGATGAAGAAAGTCACGGTGGAGCGACTCGATTCGAAACGAAGCGCGAAATATTCTTATCACACTCTAGTTTTCGATCTTATTTTAATTTCCACGTAAACTCGAATACCACAGAACGACATTATATCCCAAGTCTTATATCTATCAGTACAGGATGATTTTTAATTTCGTCAAATTCACATGCTAAATAAGTAAAAAATATCGTACAAACTTACTCTTACACACAGATTCCTTATTTCAGAGTCGAGTTATTATATTCGAAAATATTCCTCGAATATTCTTAACACAAAGTAGATTTCTAAATGCATTAAAAAGGAGTCTAATTGAATAAACGTTGTGATATTGTTTGTGAGTACTGGATAAAGTATAGTAATACGTAGTGAATACAAGGCGAACATATCGATCATATTTTTCAATCAACTTAGTTCGAAAACTAAGATACACAGAACGTTGGTTTCATACGACAACTTTTAGTTATTTTAGTGTATACAATACTTTAACTATTGACATACAATTAAAAAACACCCTGTACACAGTGAAAATCAAAAGTAAACACATCCACAATTTATAAAAATGAGGTTTGTGTAGTATTTGAAGAGCATATTACTAAAACTGAAATAATAACAGAAAATTTTTAATAGAATAAAATGGAACAATTGCAGGAAATGCAAATATGGCAGCTTCTGAAGTCAGGGAATTGGCTTTTATAATTTGTTCGTTTGATGTTTTGTTATAATTTTCGCCATCATTGAAGTTATGCTTCGCGTGGAACGATCGTGACTCTTCACCTGCCTATATTCAACTCGCTTTTTTCACGGATCGTTAAATCTTCAAGCGAAATTGATTTTTTTTCTTTTTTTTTTTTTAGTAATAATAAAGCCGGCGAAGGCGCGCCTTTCCAAGCGTCCTATTTTTACGCGCGACAGCCGATTTCCACGTTTAATTACCCAGGCAAGATGAATGAGGATTTCCTGACTCTCGAGCATCGATTTCCTTTCCCGTTGAAACAATGTCTGGCTGCAGCTATTCAGAAATTAGATGGAGGCCAACGAGAGAATTTCGTAGGAATGCCCGCATTAATCAACAAGGACCTTATTCCACCGGTCTCGAGGAAACTTACACTTCGCGTAATTTGTACGCGCCTGAATTATCCGCGTAAGAGGTGAAATTATTGCAAATTAAAGAGTAGCTTTTGGCGAACAATGGAAATTTTAAGAGATTACATGAATGTAATCGAATGTAGTTTTTTTTTTTTAATCTTAAGTCTCATCTTGATTTGTTGGATGAAATGATTTTGTAAAATAAACAAAGAATTTCTAATTCTAAAAAGGACATATTTGAAAATTATAAAAATAATATTTGGTAGGATTTATAAATTGTTTAACGTTTTGATCGATTGATTGAAGAAATATTGAATTGAAATTTATATTTTCTGTGTTGCCCTCGATAGCACGCACGAGAACCAATTAGACATATCTTACTCGCTAGGTAAAATCGCCGAAAGTTCTATCCCTATCTATCGATAAATGAAGAAATGAGTAGTTTAGCCATCTATTGGACAGAAATAGAACTACTTATTTAGAATATATAAAATATATATATATCATTTTATCTATTATTTTATAAATTCATTGATTTATTTACTGAATATTTAAATTCTGATTTCATCTCCCAGAATTTTTGAGAGTTAACTGACCCACGTTTTTGTGTCATGTTCTACTATATCGATTTATACAGGTTTTGCACAGCAGCGCCACTAGTAGTAGGAATTGAAATCAGAAAATATGAATAATTTTGTTACATCTGCACCGAAAATTATTTGTTGAATTGAACGTGGACGCGTTCTTATTGCATAACTATTCTTAAGAGATAACCAACTTAATTTATGACTATAACATTATTATTTTCTACATAAATTAGCATTATATGTCAAAGACTCATAAATTAGCATTAGTAGCATGTTAACAAAGTTACAACCGTACAAACGTAGTTTCAGCTTGTAAAAAATATAAAAATTACAGTATTTGTTGTTGCCTTGAATTAGCGGGGGCTATAAAACAATAAAAATCTAAAAACTCTAAGATCACTGATTACGTATCATTTTCGTATCAAAAGATTTTAAAACATAAGTTTTGACGAATTTAATAAAAGTATCGCATATCACACGAGAGTCTGCCATAAAAATTCTCGTCGCGTGTCGTTTCGAAATAACTCTCGGACCATTCAAAGCAAGTGTTCTAAACTGTAACGATTTAAGAAAAATGTTCCATACGAATCGCACAATTTGCATGAATTTTAGTAATACGAAACGACACGCGAAAATACATTGTCCCCGCATTCCGTCGATTACAATTCAATTAGTCAACGCAATGATTCATCGTTGAGCGTCGTTTTCGAGCGTCGTCGCTCGAGCTCGATTTGTTCGCGAGGATGCAACGAGCAAAACGATCGCGTGGGTTCATCATCCGGCGAAAAGGAATTGCATCAACACCTTGCGCTTCTCTTAAATCGTTTTCCTCATAAGTTGAATAAAGATTCGTGGCTGGCTGATTAACGCCTCTGTTAGTCACGTTCTCCGCGTGTCAGAGTTCATCGGCGCTATTGAGTTTATATCGGCGACTGCGTTTGACAACTGTCGCTTCTCTCTTTGATAGCGAGCCAGTCTTTCTTTCAGTGTGCAAATGAAAATAACACTACGATAGAAACAGCTGCGAGAAAGAAAATACAACAAAACAGTCAAGTTGTTTCTTTCTTATTAAAGAAGAAATTATAAATTTCTTGTAAATAAATAAGTAAGAATACCTTCAATGTTATCCTAAAATTAAGCACCAAATTTTTTAATATTAATACCCTTCGTCTTCGAGCCATCTTCAACTTCTACTAAAGCAATAGTAATATAATTGTGAGATTAGATAGAATGATCTAGTATAAATACGCAATAAATATACTGTATACTTATATAACAATTAACTGTCGTGGTTGGAACAACAACTGTCGTATCTTATCGCATCGTATCTTTCGATACTCTGCTAAAGAAACAATAATAACCGAAGAGACGCATTAAATATATGTATGTTTCAACATTTGATATACTTTTGGGAAGAAAGAATTATTATTTTTTAATCGCCTAATCTCCAATTCGAAGATTTGCTACGTCAAGAGACACTAACTTGAGTTCATTTATCTCAAAGTTTTAGAGACTTCCAGAGCAAAGAATTGTTATTTCTCCAAATCAGATCTATTAAAAAAATACCAACAATTTAATAAATTTATTAAACTCTATTGTGTTTTAAGAATTTCTAGAGTAAAAGATTTGTCAAAGAAACGGCAAGAATTTAATAATAACTTGTCCCAATATTTCGCGAGTTTCTGGAGCAAGGGATTATTATTCTTGCATCAAAGAGATTGGGATACGAACTGGTGCATAAATAATCTCATTCCTCCGAGTACCCGCAATTTCATCCTCTGGTTATCAGAGAAATTGCGAAGAATTGCCCTCCGATGTAATGAGAGTTGAATGTTCATCAGGCCAACCACTTCGACGTTGTTCTCGACCAGCAGACCCTTCATATTACGAATTTACGAATCGTCAGTGGAAATATTGAGCAACCTTCGCGTCCCACGATGTTACCTTCGGCAACAATACCCACCGAGAAGAAGAGAATCTTCTGAATCTTTAGAGAATTTGTTCATAATCTGGCCTGAGAAGAAGGCTGGCGAGGAAGGAGCAAGCTTTTGCAATTTGCCGATGAGTCAACGAAAGTAAAAATACATCAGCAGAAGGAGCGGCCCGGTGTCTTTCTCTCGACTTATCGTAAAAATTTTCCCTATCGTGTCGCCTCGTCACAGGATGTGACAAAGTCCTCAGATAGCTCGCGAGATTCCTCAGATTCGTCAATCCTGTCTAGGTTGGCTTGAAAATTTGAAAAGCACGTCAAAACTGGGGTGTCGCAGTTGCTGTCGTTTGACGTGATTCGTAAGAATTTAGGATCAAACGATACGCGTGATTTAACTTTACTTGCCATTTGGAAAATGAAAAACGAAATAATATATTTCTTTGTTTGTATATTTCGATTGAATGAGGCAATTCGATTTTAATTTAAACTGTTGCGATCATTAAATTGAAGATGTTTGTGCATGTTTGGAGAATCCAAGAGTTCGGAACTGTACAAAGTAGAATATTAATTATAACATTCAATAAACGAAACAAATTTTTATTTAGTTCAGAGAAGCACATGCTTCGAAAATATCGCACAAGTTAAAAATTGTCATGATAGAACGTATGTATTTCGTATTTCTGAAATCTTTCGCTTTGAATAAAATTCATTCGTGTGATTGAACTTGAATAAAATCTATTTTGAATGAAGCGATATATAATCTCGTAAACTGTCTGTTCAAATTTGTAAAATAATAAAAATATAAAATAATAATAATATAAAATATAATATAAAATATAATAAAAATATAATAAAAACATAAAATAATAAAAATAAAAAATAATAAAAATATAATAACACCGAAAGTAATAAATAATAAATAATATTAGAAATAGCGAGTAATAAACATATAATATACATAGATGAGAGATTTTGCGATTTCAGAGAACCGGCGGATTTCACGGCGGAAAGCGTGAAGTCTCGTGATTATTATTATTGTCAACCGCGGCAGGAACGTTGAAACGTGCGGATCGATAAAAGCCGAGTAAAACGTGCGGTTTTGCACCGCGCGAGCCAAGTGTTGGGCCAGCTTTTACTTTCACCTTTGAGGAAACGTGTGCCGCTCGCCTTTGCGGCAGCCTGTCTTTATGGATCAATTATAATACGTCGATTAATTATTTCGAAATGCAAGCCTGACCAGTTCCGCCAATATTGTTTACCGCTTTACTCGTTCAATATCTTGACTTTTGATCATTCTTCTTTTACAATCCTTTCAATTTGTTTTTCTCAAATCTCTATTATTGCATTTTAAATCTCGATGAAATCGTATTTTAATCTCCACTGTCCTTTCACAGTCCACAGAAAATTCTACATTCACTTTTATTTTCATCTCGTGTTTTCATTTGATCGATAAACAATTATTCTTTGTGTCAATATCAATATAGCTGTCACGGGACGAATAGATTTTATCAGAATTTTTTTCGGGAGGATTAAACTCAAGATTAAGGAAAGAATTTTTATGACACTCGTAGGTTGCGCAAACAGAAAATGGAATTCATACGGTGCACTATCAGTGGAATACACCCTGAGAAACCGGCCAAATTTAGACCTTCGCTTACGAGTCGTCTGCGCATTCGTTAAGTCGCTCTCGAGACTTTTTTTTCACCCTTTCAAAATTTCGAATTTTATATTTTGAATCTCGATGAAATCGCATCTTTTCTCTAATTAAATCGTACTTTAATCTCCACTGTCTTTTCACAGTCCATAGAAAATTCTTTATTCATTTTGCTGCGTTACTAGTGCTTTCTGTGGCTGTTCAAAGCAAGTAACTGTGAAAGCTAGAGAATTTTAGAAATTTTATATTTTCGACTAAACACGTTCACTGCAAATAACATGTATTACAGTTATTTCTTTCTCCAAAATATAACTCACAAAAGTATTTAATTTTTTACTGTATAATAACTCACAGCAACTACGTATTACTATATATATAAAATATCTATCGAATTACAATTTTTAATTTTTACATTATGCACACAGAGTCGAAGAAAACAGTAAAAAACAACTGAGAATAAGCCCATTTTCTCTTATTTTAAGATCGATCGAAACGTTCGATTCAATTCAATCGACTGAAATAAACGAGTATTTCAAGACTTGAATTACAAATTTTATTCACAAATAAGAGGTTCACGTAGAATTTCTCGTTTTCTCAATTTCCTCAAAAGATAGACCGTACACCGCTGTCGAGATAAATGGCCCAATTATAAGTGGAATTTCTAACGATCCAAATATCCTAATAGCTGACTACACGCTCTATACACATCGCGTACTACACATATATATATAGTTACACTTTCATGACGGCCAACGTAGCCATCCCCGTGGCCATCATAGCGTTGGCACCACTTTACACTCCGCACATGTTTAATTAAGCGGATTGTGTGGCAATCGTGCACGGGCTGCATGCACGCGTTTGCGTTAATCTGCATCTGTATCGTGACTCAGGATCCGTCTCGCACTGTTTTCTGAACCGATTGCGAGACCCGCGCTGCTCGCGAAGCCACGATTCAGCTAGGTTGCGGGGTATTTTAGCCGGCGTGCACGTCCAGTTTGCATTTACGCGAGTATCGATCAAAGTAGGGTCAGGTTAAGCGCCAAGGTAAGCTTGGTTCTCATTGACTCGAACGATACTCGAGTCAATTAGAACGTAGTTAGCCGGCCGTATCAATTCCCTCTGGATTGATATTCAAAACGATCGATGATCGACGGATATCTGTGGCTCTGCATGGCTGCATTAGCCAAAATGAAAAGTAAATATACGCCTAGTGGTCAAGATAATAAATTTATGAAGGTTTCAAATACGGTGGAACTATGTTTGTACAAACTTCTCAGAGGCCAAATATTTTTCATATGTAACTATAGAAGTTCATCGATTCTATAGTATTTTCGTTCAAATTTAGTGGATTCGGCGAGGGAAAATTCATTTTACTTGTTGAACTATAATATCAAAATGCAACATCATCGGAATAAAATGACCACTTGTTTTATCAAACTGTTATTCATTATTAAAAAAAAGTTAAGTATTCCTATATTTAATTTTTAACTAAATTTTTAATGATTTAAATTTCAGGTAATATCCCTCCTAAAATTAGTACAAATTTTATGTTGTTGTAACCAATAATTTTTAAAGACAAGCAATACCAACATTCTGCATTCTGATGTAAAAATAATCTCACAAAACAACGTTGTAAGATCGTACAATTAAACAATCAACGTTGTTACATATTGTCCACGAGAAATTGTTTCAATCAAAGATCAAACGACTACAAATTCACTTATTTCTTCAATTCTGTTCTCTATCAGTCTCTCGTCGCCAATTTTCAAGAGAGCAGGCTTTATTCGAATAGATTTTATTTCAACTCGAGAGACGTTCGTTTGTACAACGTTAAGAATCGGAACGTCGCTCGTGCGAACTATGCGTCAGATATTTTTGGCACCGTCTCGCCTCCCTTTTTCTCTTTTTTCCGACTTTCGCTTTGGGGAGTCGTTTCATCGTGGCAGTCACATTTTTTCAGTTCGATGCAAAAGTATCTTCTTTTTTCCTATTTTCCCTCATTTTCTTTTTCTTTTTTTCTTTTATTTAACATCATTATGCGTATCGATCATCAGATTGTTGCGATTGGACGATGGCCACGAGCCTCGACACACACACATACTTTGTATGTCTCCATGCGCAAGTAAATATGCGACGAGAATACTGATATCGAATCACAGGCGACATTCGAGAGCTCTCAATCGGCTGGGCACCGTTGTCGATACAATGCAACCCCGATATGGATCGATGCATTGTCCAATTACCTCTGACGTGCTCGGTTGCATTGCCGATCGATAATATTAGAACGGATATCGAGGATATTTCGTTAAAAAAGGGAACGGGAGACAACTGTTGCCAACGACATTTTTCAAGAGTCGCATGCTCGACATCGCGTGGAGCAGGCTGCGTATAAAAGAGTGAAGTTGAGTATTTTACATCACCGACACTGACTTGTTGCAGTAACTACTAACGAAAGTATTGATTGTTATATTATTTTCCTCTTATTCTTGATAGATGAATTTGACATCACTTCTACGATCTCTATAACTAAATATCCAAAACAGGATTTCATACATTAAATCCTGTTTCAAATTTAACTAGAACGAATGAGGAATATTTAAAATATTCGAAAAATGTTGCTTCTTTAAATTAAGCAACGTTGAATTACTCGTCAGAATGTTACTTTGTTGATTTTTATTCGAATTTGAACAAATTCGACACGAACTGAGAGATTTTCAAAATTTTTTTTACAAAGAATCACGAGGCTATTAGATCAATAGTAAAATATCGTCTAATAAAAAGACTGAAATAAATTTTTCTAAATCCCGTTCCAAGGTTAATCTTCAACCTACCCCAATTTTTTCACAGAATTTAAATTCCCAAATTCATGCTCTCCCCATACCTACGCCTTAATACGTAAGTCAAACAGAAGGAAAAGTTTGATCCGCCTGTAATTTCATATCTCACGTGACGCGAATCGATACCAGTCCGATTCACCCTATTTTTTCACCTGCCTGTATTGAAGTAACCCTCGGCGAAGTAATTCTTCCTTCCTCTGCCGATCCCCTCTTTTCCTTGGCGACAATGGGAAGCTACTAATATGTCGTCGCCACAGTTCCGCAACGAGGAAGCGCGTGTGACATTTTTTTCGAAGTTAGTATTTGAGCTAGGAAGATAGCCCTTTCCCTTATTGGGGTGTCTTTGCTTAGTGAATCATCGGAAACATTCCCATGACTTTCATATTCTGAAATTACTTTTATATTTAGAGAGCGTAATTTTCAATGCCTAAAAACGCTATTATTATTTTTTAGATCGTCTAAAGATAGGGGAGATAGGATTTGCAAGCTTGGGCAAGCAAATTTTCGTTATTTCAGAATTTTAGATCACGGTAGTTCCATCTCGGTAGTTTTAGGGTTATTTTTATTGGGGTGTCTTGCGTTTTTATTCGAGTGTCTTTGTTTGGTGAATCATCGAAAACATTCCCATAATTTTCATATTCTGAAATTACTTTTATATTTAGAGAGCGTAATTTTCAATGCCTAAAAACGCTATTATTATTTTTTAGATCGTCTAAAGATAGGGGAGATAGGATTTGCAAGCTTGGGCAAGCAAATTTTCGTTATTTCAGAATTTTAGATCACGGTAGTTCCATCTCGGTAGTTTTAGGGTTATTTTCATTTGTCACGGAAAGAATAATATTTAAGAATCTTCCCTGAAATAAATAAACAAGAGTGAACAAATACGTCTAATCTATACATAGATACCCTTTCATATTTGTAAGGATTTCAAACATTTTTGAAAGATGAGTCAAAAATCGAGAAAGAATTCACCTTAAACATCACTGATTGCCTTTCCATTGTACTTTCTATTGTATCTCGATATCTGCGAGAGGAGATCGCCTCGACGGATTATTTCTTTATCTACGCAGGTTTGAAAGCGAGGTGGTGAGTCCAGGGTGTGACTCAGCTCCTTCCTTCCACCGATATCCGGCGTTCCGTATTGTTTTCCACGTAATTAGACGGGATTTCAATGACTCCGGTCGCAGATTGCCCGCGAGATCAACGAGTGAAAGTGTGTCACCGTATTTTTCGCTTTTCGCGCGTTATTGGCAGACAGTGGTCTTGAGACGTTTTGACGTCACACGTTCCCGCCGACAGCCATTTCCGCAGGCCATTCACTTGACGCTCGATTGTACATACAGGGTGTTTCCGCGAGATCTGCAAAGTGTATAATCTACCTCTCTGTTACGAAACTCTGTTGCATTCTTTGCACAGACGTAGTCGAAATATATCTGAGACAGTTCGCACGAGGATTGTCGAAAATCTTTAAAACGACTGCTCTTCTGCATTGGTGCAAGTTTGACGCCAACTCTGAATTTGTTGAAAATTTTACTTTATTTTATTTCGGCAATTGAATTATTAAATAAATACTAGCTCGATTAGTTTAGCTAGTGCGTATTCAGTTCTGCACTGCATATTTTTTTGTTTCAGAGATCACCATAGGTAGAAGTCAAAGGGTGTTTAGAATTCGACTCGATTCAGGCACTGTTCAATATTCGCTTGTAATTTTGTAACAAACTTTGCGTTCGTGTAATATTTTTTTCTCATGTTCACTTGTAAAATTATTCAGTTATTATACAATTTTTTCAAAGAGGCTTCGTGTAATATTTTTCTCTCATCTTCACTTGTAAAATTATTCAGTTATTATACAACTTTTTCGAAACATACGTAGTTGTAACGAGATCCAGATAGAAATCCACCAGGGAGAGACTTCTTTAACCAACGTGAAAAACGACGACAGGTACACGAGAACAACACGGAAAAATAGAAAAGAATGCGTGTTGAATTAAAACGAGACGGGATGAATTACGATTTGAAAATGATTTAAAAATAAACTTCCATGAGTCTAATTATTGAAACATTACGATAGTATGTTTCAAAAATTTGTACTTTCACTCGTGTACTTTGAGAAATAAAAAATCAGAGCGAAATTTTATAAATATTGAATTTTTCGATTAAAAAAATATACTTTCAAGAGTCTAATGAAAATTTACAGAAATGAGAAGATTAACAATTGCTGGTTTATCTGAGGAGTAAAAGGAGTGAATCACGATCCTAAAACGATCAAATAAAATATTGAAATGATTAAATTAAATGGCTGAATTTCAGAGATTACGGAAATATTAAATTATTCTAGAAGTTTATGCGACTGCTTGAAATTGCATGAATTTATAAATAAAGAAATTCAACCTGGTATCGCGAATCGATCCAACGAAAACACGCAAACACATTAATTATCACGTACGACTCTAATTTAATTAATGGTCCAATTAAATAAAAATATACCTTAATAAATGTACGTTTAACAAAGCACTGAATTACATCTTCAATGATTCAAAAACAAAATGCCGCAAGCCGAATTTCAATCAATGACGCATCGTCGTTTCACTAAAAATACATTAATTAATTATAGCGTGTCGTTACTGACATGTTCGATGCGAACGAAACTTCCCCGCACATCAAAATCGTCCAATATTTTTCAGTTATTAATAATAATAATCACTCCCCGTTATTTATATTAACGATAAAATCTATATATTCTAATCGTATCGTATAAAGAAAAAAAAAAATTAGAACATCACATAGAAACAGATTCTTTCAGAGATGAGAGTAAACGACACAAAGAATAGCCGAGAGCTGGCTCAAACTCTCACAAACAATTTGAAACAGTTTGAAAAATAAAAAGATTGTCAATGTATGTTTCTTTGAAATGACACCTGATCACTAGATCGTCGATATATATTTATACATATAAATAAATTCATATTTTTAGAGAATAAAAATTTATCTCGTGCAATAATAATTTACTTTACATTAGGTATGTCGTACAAATTATTATAATTCTAAATTTTCCACGAATTCATAAACTGTTCCAGAGTTTTATAATAAATCTGTTAATAAATATCGAAAATATGTGTCACACGTTATATAAATATAAATATATATATATAAATATATATATATATATATATTTACTTTTTAAAGTATGTTATTTATATACATATGTATGTTGTGTATGTTATTTTATATATGTATGTTATGTATGTTATTTGTATATGTATGTTATGTATGTTATATATAAATAACATACATAACATATATATATATACATATTAAAGTATGCTATTTATATATATGTGTTATGTATGTTATATATATATGTGTGTGTTATGTATGCTATTTATATATGTTATTTGTATATGTATGTTATTTACATATATATATATATATATATATATATATATATATATATATTATGTGTGCTATTTATATATGTTATTTGTATATATATGCTATCTATGTTATATATATATAAATAACATACATAACATATATATACATATTAAGGTATGTTATTTATATATGTGTGTGTTATGTATGTTATTTATATATGTTATTTGTATATGTACGTTATTTATATATATATATGTATGTCATGTGTGCTATTTATATATGTTATTTGTATATGTACGTTATTTATATATATATGTATGTTATGTGTGCTATTTATATATGTTATTTGTATACGTATGTTATTTATTAATATACATATATACACATATACATATTAAAAGTATGTAAAGAATATGTGTGACATTTTACAAGGAAAACTGACACAAGGGAGGGACGAGGGTTAACCAACTGTTCAAATGGAACTTGTGAACGGTAATGTACTTACGATAATGTCATCACCTGAAAGAAAGAGAGAGAGAAGAAAGTTGAAAAATTAGCGTGCCACGGCTCGAATTCTCGAGGGATGCGTGTAAACAGCAACGAAGAGCGACAGGGGGTTGCTACCGAAACGGGGGGGAAAGAGAAACCAACACGTTGAGGTGGAAGGGGAACACGAGGCGGCCGAGCTCGATGCACTCGGCCGTCTATTTAGTCGTTGGTCGTGCGCGCGCCATGCTGGATCGGCAGCGATCGTTTTCACGTTGCTACTGCGACCGAGTGTGCTCGCGTTCTCCTCATCGACGCGTTAATTAAACGGCCTCTTGGCTCGCGAACGATAATTGACAAAGCCGGGGGGTTGGGGGGGAAACTCGTCGAGAAAATCGAGACTGATCGAACCGTTCTTCGCTTGCACGAACCTCGTGTCTCTCTCTCTCTCTCTCCGTTTCGAAACTACGTGCAGAGGATATAATTAGGAGTGCAGAAAATCGCGGGCGTCGTCGAAATTAGCCCCGATTCGGTGGTTGTCAAGCGAGATCACATCGAGTGCTGCGAAACGAACGAAGACAGTTGTTAGACGTACTAATAACAAAGTGTACAATTGAAATTTCGACAAAATCGAACGCTCTGAGATTTGAGTCGAAACTGGGAGATTGGCTCTGAGAGAGCGTTGACGACAAAGTGAAATCGAAGATTCTGTAACTGGGAAATTCGCGGTAAATTGGAATCAAGGTCTCTGGAATTAAAAATCCAACGATCGGAGGGGGTCGACGTCGAAATAAAATTGGAGATCCAAGAATTAAATTATTTCTTCGTTACTGAAACGTCCGAGGGGAACGTCGAATTAAACCGTAATTAGAGTTTCTCTCTACTGAAAAATAAACGAACCAAGGAAGTCGGCGAGGAATTAAAATTGAACACTCTGACGATTAAGTCGTAATTAAATCTCCTGTTTTGGGCTACTTTACCATTGAGGCGGCTACTGAAATCAAACAGCGACTAAATTCAGACCAAAGTCGAAAGAAAACGCTGAAGCAAAACTACGAAACGGAACCTCTCGAGCAATCGACAAACCAAAGTGGGCAACCTCAGGGTCAAAAGATTCTAAAATTAAATTTTGACGGAAGTCTCCGTCAAAGTCGATCGAAGAATCAACAAACGAACGTTCGAAACTAGCCGAAATTAAAATCAAAGATCCCAAAGTCTTCCGGAGTAAGAAAGAAACAAACAAACAAGAAACAACGAGCTTCACCAGTCGACGATTCCAAAATTAACTGGAACCAGCGATCCGTAGAGAGAGTTGACCGCGACGGCGCTCGTTAACTCGAAGGCAAAACGCCGGGCTCGATAAGCTGTTATCTGGCTGCAATAATTGCAGGCTGCGTGTATCACGGCCGACCATTGTCGTCGGACGTGGAGGCTCCGCTCGGTCGTGAGAGCTGATGACCGCGCGTGTCAACAGGTGATACGATCGGCGAAGACAAAAGAGCGGGAGCAGGGGGGGTTGCGTTATCAACAGAGGCGAAGGATCGAACGAAAGGGAGCGAAGCTAGTATCGAGAAACGCCATTGGAACGAGCGATCGGATCGGAGCGCGTTCCAACGTTTGATCGCGCAATTGGACGGAGGCTTCGCGCGACTCGCCAGAAGCAGATAGCGCGATAACGTCGAGGGAGAGTGGAAAAGGAGTCTGGCGCCTCGTTCCTCCGCTAAAGTGACACGTCGCCTTGGCCAATAAAAACGACAGACAGCTGTTCGAGCCGAACGAAATCGGCAGCTGCTCGTTCGTTGGCCCCCGTCGCTCTTTAATTTCAGGCAGAAGCCTTAATCCGAGTCGTTGGGTGGGGAAAAAGAAAAGAAACGAAACGAAACGAAAGAAAGAAAGAAAGAGTGATAGGCGGTGTCGGTAATTCGCTCTTTAATTTCAGAGCGAGGTTAATTCAACGTTGAACCGTTGATCGAGCTGAGAGCGGGAAGCACGAGCGATCGATAGATCTGTCTCTCTTTCTCTCTCTCTCTCTCTCTTCTGCTTGAAATCCGATCGATTCCGACTTGCGAGTCTAAATAATACCGGTGAAGTGCGAACAGGTCCTTCCTAGCCTGGCTTCTAATTGCTTTTTCCTCTTCGATTTCACACCGAGTCTAACTAATGACATCGAACCGTTAACCGAGCAGCGTGCGGAAAAAATTGTGATCGCGTAGATCCGCGTGTCTGCTGAAACCAAAAGAAGAAGAAAAAAGTCGACAAAGTGCTTGAATGTCCTGAAATTGACGAGTCCGGATAGTAGACACCGAAGGAATATAATTTCTTTAATTAACGAAAGAGCAAGAAGAAGAAGAAGAAGAAGAAGAAAGTTTTGGTGTGTTGGTTCCTCGTCTCGATCTTGGATTAATGGTGAAACGAAGACGCTGTGAACGATGACAGGGCGAAACTGATGGAAAGGGGAGAACGAAACAGAGGATTCGTCAGGATGATGATGGCACCGCCGCAGGTCGTGGGTGTTCTGTTGAAGAAGCCGGGACAACAGAGCCACCCACGTTTCCCACCGTTGGACCCGCAGGAGACGAAAATCAGAGGTTGGCCCTTTATCTTATCGAGCTTCTAGAGGCTTTGTTTTATTGATAACATCAAGGATAGCGATAAACGAATTTCGCCTTGAGAATGATCGTTTCCCCGAGAGATTGTTGAAATCCTTCGACTGGAAATTTTCGATGGAATTTTATTACTGGAAGACGGAAGGAAACGTGTTTCTATCTTATGTTAAATTCGATTAAACGCGATCCTAAATGACGTGAAGGTGCTCGAACACGATGAATACTATAACATCGAGCGAGCAATCTTTCTCTCGAAAATAATCATTTTAGCAATTCTTTTCGTTCAAAATTTATTACCGCGTATTTATATATACTGTATTTCTGATTGAATGATTTTTCCTCCGAGGACGATTCTTTTTAGCGATCGTTGAATTCTGCTTGAATTCAGATCGAAATGCAACGTCAATAAATAATTATTCCTTTCACAGATAGTTGAATTCTCTCTCTCTAATCTTCGTTTTGTTGAAAATTTCATCAAAAATTTTATTATTTTATTGAGAACTGTGCGAAGGAAGCGTGCTTCAGCTCGAATTTGAATTCGCCCGAATGTGACCCTAATTATCGTTACTTAGTCTAGAAACGGCTGTTTACCAATCGATTGGATACGCGAGAACGTAAACTCACCATTCACCGGCCTCCTCTGTCCGATCCTCGTTACGTATTATCGATGTTATGATTCATTGGGCCGTGTTGTTACAACATCAATCTTATCAGGCTCGTAACTCGAGGCGCTTGCTTCGAACGAAAGTGAACGTTCGACTGTTCTGTGAAACGCGCGGGTCTCGCCAGTCCAGATCTATCGATTTTCTGGATAAACCTCTCGTAAATATCGAAACGAACGCGGTCGAGTGTTTTACGTCTTTCTCTTGATTAATGACTTATCGGAATGATTCAGCGTGACATTAGAGCGACTTATCGTTGCGAAGAAGTACGTTTGTTAATCCTTTCATAGCTGCACGTTCGCGCATTCGTCTGAAAGAAATTGTTTATTGCGTAATGGGAGAAGTTTTTGTAATTGGGGATGGAATTTCATACGCGGTGATTATTAAATTTCTATTTTGTCGAATTTGTTTCTTGTTAATTTGTTATTTTTCTATATAAACAAAATAACGTTTAAACGTTAATTTAAATTTGGTTTACGAGTAATTATATTATATACTGTTACAAATAATTGTTAAATGACTCATCCTACATACGTTATCGTACACGAACATTTGCTTTATTCCGGATAAAGTATAATTTGCGAGACGTATTAACTCTTTGGAGCATGGAAAATGTCCCACATGATCTCTTCAAATCGTGAAACTTCGTCACGAAAGAAATATTTCCGTGCATTGCGGAGTTGAAACGTTCGTCTCCTCTCCGAAAATTCTGACACTCGAGAATTTAAAAGAAAAAAAAAAGAAAAAAAATGGAGAGAATCCGAAGAATCGACGAGTCTCCAGAATTTCGTTCGACCCGGATCGCTACACGAGGATTAATGATTCACATAAATTCCGTCGCTGAACCCGGCGAGCAGCGTGCGTGAGACTTTCACGGTGAAATTTCCTCGGGTGTCGTCAACCCTGACATTAAATCGTGGACGGTGTCAGGGCTACGATCCCTCGTGTGCGGAGAAAAAGGAACGAGAAGCTCCGCGCTCGGTGGAAGCCGACGCTAGACAGCCAGTTTTCATGTTCCCCCGGAGTGGATAACCGCGTAAAAGTATCCCGTTACCATGGTAGCCCAGATACCGGATTACGGAGCACGAATTGTCAATCGAATCGTGAGAGGTTGCGAGTTTCCGTGGTGGAAAAATCGCCGACCACACTAGTCGCCCGGGGGACCGCAAGAATTTCGTGATACTTTCTTGTTTTTTCTTTCTCTCTCTCTCTCTCTCTCTCTCTCTCTTTCTCTCTCTTTTCTTTTCTTTCGCGTTGCGCTAAAACGAGTACGGAATGGCGGCGATCGGTAAACGAGGTTTAGGTTCGCGGATGTGTTTTTTCTGTTACACGTCATTCGCGTAAAGCTCAAAAATATTAATTAAAAGATCCTCCTTCTATCGTCACGATCTTCTTCCCTCTTTCACTGTGATCAAATTGCGAATCAATATTTGATTATTTTATCAAGTTTTATCAATATGCGGAATGTTCTATTCTGTTACATTAATGTTTGAAGCCTCTTTTCTCTAGGAAATATTCAGATCTTTGATTTTACGTACAACTTCAAACATAGACAAACACTTTCATTCGTAGTAGAGCACGTTGCTTTTATTCTATTTTAATCATCGTTTTGACTAAACAATTATTCCAACTCTGTGAAACCAATTCGTCATTTCACGAATCAAGAAATGGTTTTAAAGAGTTTTTGTACAAACAGAATGATACATTAGGAAACTTGTAATTTATTGGGAGAAGATTGTACAAATTTAACGATATTTAAAAAATATCATGCTCGTTCAAAGTTACTATTAAACACCAAACATTCCACGCTACGATTTAATAATAACTGAAAAAAAGTTTAACGACTTTTAAAAATAATTGAAAAAAAGATTTTGTACTAGAAAGAAGAGAAAGGATGTTTAATAATTAGGCGCGTAGAGGGAGGAAAAGCAGGTAGAGGTATTCAGTCTGGCAGCTTGAAAACGTATCCAGTACGGATACGTTGATAGAATCACCTGCTTTCGTTTTACTGTTTCTTGACCTGCCGCAAACGATGGAATTCAGGTACTCCACTTGTCAGTCTACAATTAATCACGCCGTGTAACAAATTTTCGCGCCACTCTATTTTCATTTCTGCATCGATATCGTTTCAACGAGGAATTTTCCCCGAGTACTCTTAGATAAATTTCTTTTCTTTCAAGGCATCGTTTACAAAATCATCTAATCGAATGTCATAGATTAGATAAAACGTCACAAATATGTACATAACTGTCATCGATGTGTAAACAAAAGTCGCAAAAGTGTGTAACTACGACTAGCAAATGCAATTTTGTTGCTTCGTGTAAGAGTAGTGTATGATCATAAATTAATGTATATATAGTTATTTGTATTAATTTTATAATAAATGTACATTATGGAGCATTCTTGAATTTCATTTTATAATTTTGTATTTTATATTCGTAATTTTATTGTGGGGTATAAATATGTAAATGTGTATTTATTTATATAATTAATACATTCTATTTGTTATAATTTAATGTTATAGAATATTTGGTGTATAGCTTTGAATGAAATTGCTTTTGCTACAATGTGTATTATATGCACAAATGAGATTTCAACATAACATGTTTATGTTTCACATATATATATGAAGTTTATGCATACTGCATAATTTACTTAGACTTTCACTGCAATTTAAATTTTTATACACCAAAAACTCGTGACATCTTATTAATGTCTATTAAAAAAGTTCTACTTGTTTGAACAGTAACTACACACTCCTCCAATTGGGTTCAAACTTTTTCAAACTTTTCCAACTTTTAACGCCACTACTGGCGTTGATAGAAATTTCAATTTAGACTTTCACGGGGAATGCTTCTTGCAGTAGCCTCGATTTTTCCCTAAACGCGGGATCGACGCAACAAATTTGGCGCTCAATCGTGCAGAAACCGAGTTAATCGCGGGGAAAGTTCCTTCGCACTCGAATCTAAGAAATTGGGGAAGTGTGTTGCGCTGATCTTCCAAATTCTCGTTGAATTTTCAAGTCGACTAGCTTCGAACGATGCCCGGTGGGTACATTACGGTGCGTTGCACGAAGGGGAGACGACGAGGATCCCTTGTATTTCATTTTTCGAAACACTTTCGAGTTCCTCTCGGACGTTCCTCCCCTTCGTGGAGGATTTTTCGCGAAACGCGAGTCCACGCATAAAGGAGCGTTCTTTGTGGCGTAGAGAGGGGTTCTCGCTGTTCTTGTAAATAGCCAATGGGGCCCCTTAAAGAACCCCACGGGACTCGCACGAGTGTCCGCAAATGGTGACACACGTTTCACACTTCGAGACCCGCGTGTGCGGAGCCGGGAAACAGGATCTACAGATTTTTTTCTTTTTTCTCCTTCTTTTTCTTTTTTTTTTTTTTTCTCCGAGCGACTGGCCTGTTGCCTTGCCGCAAATAAATTGTCGCTCGTGGAATAGCCGACCGATGGCCGAGGTGAGGTAAATTTGCAACTCAATGACACGGCCTCGCGACGATAACGCGCGCGCTGACAAGAGAATTGCGACGGATCTCTTCGAACTTTTGTGATTTCATTGCATGTACGAACATTCTTTAGGGTGATGGTTCAATTTCTTCTCGATTTGTACAATTTGAAAGGCGAAGCTGTTTCTTCGAGTGCCATCAGTTTCACGGCTGTCTTCTTTTCCTTTAATTTTTGGTTATCACTTGCAACTGTTTGACTTTTTGACTCATAATCGATGGGTGTTTATGTATATATGGAAAGTTTAAAGATGCAAAAATGCACAGAATACACATACGTGTATATATGAAGTATAGCGTAATTATTATAATCAGATGTAAATTGATATCTATACAGGCACAATTAAAGAAATAAATAATATTATAAATAAATTGAAGTTGTATTGAAATTACATGTAATTCCGTTAAAAGATTTATATGTCTGATAAACCTTATAGATTTTTATTCGTTTTAGTCTTCCCACTGTACCAACGTAGTGTTTAATTAAGGAGGAATTTAATTCTAGTCTTGTGCATCTTCGTGACTCATGTAATTTCTTCCTGTTTAGAGATGTTTGATGCTTTACGAATATGCAACTGACGCATCCTCGATCTTCTGAATGATTTTATCGCGCGAAACTTTTGTTTTTAAACACTGGATTTCAAATTTTGTATTTTAATTCTCAAACAATATCGTTGGGTCATTGATGGATGTGCGAGATAATTAATTAAAATTTAGGATATTTTACCTAATTAAATAAAAAATTCTAGAATTAAGATGATTGCAATTCTCTAAAGCTAAAAGTTAGTTACCACTATAATATATAATTATATATAATATAGTTATTACTATAATATATTATAGTTACTACTATAATATATAAAATATATAATCTGAGAAACTACGAATAATTGAAAATTGAACATGCAGAGTTTAAATGATGGACTAATTTTACTCTCTTAACACAAATAACAAAGACTCTTAGATATAGCTGAAGCAAAAGTGATTGGGAAATGCACTACTCTGTTATATTATTCCAGGGTTAAGTATCCTTTGTCTCGAAGAAATCTACAATATGTTATTCAATAAAGTCAGAATTGTTCTTTCGTTTTCACATCGACCTCGAATTCGAAAGGTAAAATTCCAGATTCTTTCACTGTTACAGAAATCTGCGAAATAATTCTTTCCAAATATTCTTTCTGTCTCAAAAACTTGCCACAGTGTTCCATCTATCAACTCTAAAAGTAAAGCAAAACTCTCGTCGAAATGTCTCAGAATTAAATGCCTTGAAGACACACGTTTTTATTGTCACAGAAATCTTTCTTATTAATAATTCCTCTCGAGTATCCTTCGTCTGAAAAAAATTCATAAATAATTCTTCCTGTCAATCGTAAATTCAAAACTCCCTAATCTTAAGTTCAATAAAATTAAAATAATTCTTCGTAATAGTTTGTAATAATTCTTTGCCTTAAAAAACCGACACGTTGATTCTTCCCTTAAATTTTTCTAAATTTAATATACTTTATCACGTGTGTCTGCGTTTAAAAAAATCTCAAGTATCCCTTGTTTCGAAAGGAACGCTGAAACATATCATATCGGACGAAGCCAGAATTGGTATTTTCGAGTATAGTATTCTGTATCGTGATTCCCGTTGCGTCGCGAGGACGCCAGCTTGTGCACGCCATTGAAATTTAGGTCACAGCGTCGAATTAAGCACGGTTCACAAGTGCCATTGACGAAAACCCGCCACGACCGGAGATTAAGATGTATACACGGAGATAATGTTCAATGCCCATTCGCCGAGTTTCTTCGAATGTCCGCGAGTTCTTTTCACCAACTTAATTCTAACCTCCTGTGAGAAGTTTGCCCCGGTTGAGATACGTTTACCGGGAATTAATTCCTTAAGCTGTCCTCGCCGAGGGAAAACGGAGGATCTTTATTGAACGCGAAACTCTTTGAACACTGGCTAGGTCTCTTTAAACAGCCAACAATCGTATATTCTTCTTAAACATTTTCTATCATCCGAACGAAGAGAACTAATAACAGCACGAATGAATCTTTGTCCTTCTCCGGGAAAATAAAAGAATTTTGTAACATCTTTTCAATTTGTGTCCGATGTATTTCAATTTTTTCACATTTCAGAGAATTCTGATATTTCGTTAAAATATAATGTTAATAAAATTGAGAAAATAATGGCATAAGCTTGAATAATTGATATTGAAATTTCTAAGATTAATAATTATAGATAAAGGTATAATATGAATTGAATTTATTACAAAATTTCTTGATAAAATTAAAATTAAATGTCCAGAAATTAAATTAGATGATAAACGAATAGATAACGCTTAAGGTCGAATAATTATTCTAATTAATTCAATAATAATAATATGAAATGTATTAAGACTTTTGGAGAATTTAATGGAACTAAATGTTTCAAAAAATTAATTGGAAAATTGAAAATTAAATAAACAAAAAATCTTAATCATAATGAAAGAGATGTAAATAAATTAGATAGATAGATATAGATGAAATATATAGACATATGGAAAAGTTAGGAGTGTGAGAAGTAGTCATTACACATCGCGGAAGAACTTGTTTTTTAATTAAATCCTATAATTGTGGAATCTTGATAAATGTTGTTTTTACGAAATCAGTTAATTTACATTCGACAATATGTAAAAATTCAAATAATTTTTTTGTAAATTACTAATCCTCGTACAAAGAATCAAGAATCAAATTGACAAGAGTTGCTCTTCTTACTGCAAATAATAAAATCTTAACTGCAAACCTTTCTCTTATTGTTCAAATTTATTATTTAAAATTAATTATTACTAATAATTTATTAATTACTAATGTTACTAATATTATTAATAATTTATTATTTAAAATTAATTATTACTAATAATTTCGTTTCTTATTATTTAACAAATCTCAATATCATCATCTATTATTTGGTACAACGAAGTATCCTTTTAACGAGTTCCTTGACGTGAGAGAACACACCGCTAGATGCCATAAAACTCAGTTCTAATTAAACGATATGTAAAAGCAACGATAGAACAATGGAGTGAAAAATAACGTGCAAACGCTTCTAGTCTCGCTGTAAAGGAACGTGAGCGTAAATAATAAGGATATGGGGGTGATCGTGCAAATGACACGGCGAACGGTGCGAAGAGGATCGACTGCAAGTCGCGGGGAACGACACGGTGACTTAGGTTCGTCGATCGAATCGAATCTCGGCCACGGAAGACGCGCGCGTTCTGCCTTTCACTAAATGCTCGACCGTCTTCTTTTACACGTATTCGGGATTCAAATGGTCGACCCGGTCGTGCCATTTACCATTCGAGCTTCTCTCTCTCTCTCTCTCTGTATCGTTGCACCGTTCGCAGAGCGCTCCTCATTGTGCGTAATCGAACCACACGTTCCCTCGGGGAGGCAACAAGACCAAACTTACATTCATTTATTCAATAACACAAAGTTTAAATTAATTATTCGCCCTGGTATTCAATTGTGATGTTTGTATTTCAGCAAACAATTTTTCAAGATAGTAGGAATTTTTCTTCGTATTTTTTAATATTTATGATAATTTTAGAATATCTCTATAATTTTATATATCTTTTTTAATTTAATTTCTTCTTTTAATTTAGACATTTAGCCCTACTGCGTACTTTCGGTTACTTTCGATCAAATTTTATATTTCCAACGTAAAGAAATGCAAATATTAGTTAAAGGCATTTCAGAAACTTGGTTACTAAATATTTTGAATATTAAAATTTTTGTCAAAGTTAAGAAAGATGTCCTAATAAGTTAAAACTGCCACAAAATTTTGGACAAATGCTTGTCCTTAAATATATTACGTCGCGTAAAATAATAAATCGCGCAAAATGTAGCGCTACATTCAAGCTAACTAGTGCGAAAAATTCACATTTGCGCAAAAAATAATTGAATAAAGTGATACAACTTGAAATTTCTTTGCCAAATATTGGAAACTGCGAGGATGTCCGAGTCAAACCGTGTGAACGGGGCTTAAACGCGCGACGCTGATTAAAAATGTTTGTAAAGTCGAGGGAAACGAGGGCAAAGGAAGTAGAACGATTCCTCTTGCGGCGTTATTCGTAGGTAAACAGGTGTTCCAAAGGAACGTGGGCGCCGCTACGGTGGGCGATTTCAATAATTCACTTTCATCTGCTTCGGAGCTCGCCTAAAGAGAAGAGAATAATGATGCCTGACTAGAAATACTTCAGACACCACGAATGTATCCCCAAGTTACGCGAATACTGTTTTTTTAAAAAAATATTTGTCCGTGTGAATCAGTTTATTTTTGATATTCAAGATTGACAAAATCTTGTTGATCTTTTTCAAAACTTCTTTTCATAAAATTATACTTTCTGGCGTTGGATTATTTATATATTTTTATTATATTATTATTATATTTTTCATTTTATATGTAAAAGTAGCTAATTCGCGTTGATGGTCGTCATAGAATTTTCGAAGCTCATTCGTGGAATTTTAAACTAACTCAAAAATTTTGATTCTTACACAAATGCAATACGAAAAAATTTGCATTAGTATATAGTGGAGATTACAAATTTTTTATGCAAAATCGAACAATAAAATTTATAAAAATTTCATTTCATGTTAATGAAACGATAAATTAACATTCCACTGTTCTTTTCTTCATTGATTTCAAACTCGATCTTTTTAACACTACACAGTGTTAAAAATTACGTGAAATATCCAAAGTGAAATGCTTATCAATTTTTAACAAATAAAATTAAAATGAAAATGAAAATTGTTTTGTACATAAAAATATATCTATGAAATTTATATGAAACTAAAAATAAAAATTTTTTCCACAATCGTAGTCTTTTTTTTACAAACTAACAAAACAAAATTCAAAAATTTTCGAATGATTTACGTGTATTGTACATACTCTGTAACTTTTCACATTTTTAAACACACATAAAAATCCACGGTCTACTTGCCAAAGTACATTGTCAGGTTTTTTTCCTCTGATTTGATATCGTTCATCCTGGAGCAAAGTACTGTAAATCCTTTCCTCGCCTCAGCTTCATTAATATTAAAGCATCAGGTAGATCGGAAGAGCGTTCCAGTTGCAGGAGAATAATTAAAACAGCAGGTGTGGCCTTCGATTACCGAGCTTAGCGAGGTTGCGAGCGCTCATTTTCGTCGATCGTCGATCGTTCGATAAAGATTCAACGATTAATCGAGTCCCGCAACCAACAGCTGACAGTTTCCGCGATTTTTCGCGCAAACATCGCGGTAACGGAGAGAAAAATATTCGTTTCTCCGGAGAAATGCTGTTCGACTAGTAGCCATTCGTTCCATAGATCGCGAATCGATCGTGGATCGTGTCGAGAAGCTGAGGAATCGTTCCGGTGAAAACTGGACCTGGTTGTTCTTATTTCTTTCTTCTCTTCTCTCCTTTTTTCTCGTGGCGATCGATATCACAATTAACCGGAGAGGAGAGGATTTAATAATATTCACTTTCTAATTCTAGAGTTCGTGGTTGCATCGAAGTTGCCTGGTCACGACTTAACATTTTCGAATGAGGCGCTGTATCGATCGTTTTCGAGTCCTCGGATCACTCTGCATTCCTTCGTCGCGGGGAAAATCATCGCGATGTAGTCGTATTTTATAAATTGAGTACGACAAAACGAGTATAGCACTTGAGCGTATGAATTTTCTAAGTGAAAAATGATTTTGGAACAAGAACGATAGCCCGAATTAATTTAAAATAAATAAAATAATTTAATTCACTCTACCATTTTTTTTACTTTTGAAGATTTCCTCTTTAGTGAAAATCGTAACAGTGTTTTTGAATCGAAATGGAACAGAAATTTAAAAAATTGAGGAAACGTTTAAATTAAAATTACAAATCTCTACTTGTCACAAACATTAAAAACAAGTAACTTGAGACATAAAGCATTAAAAAATTCTAATAATAATAAATGTAAACATGACAAATTCTGCTCGATTGTCTAGTAATTTTTTATTTGCAGAATTTCTTAAAAAATCTTTGTCACTGATCTGTGTATAATTTTCGGAGAAAAATTTCTAGTTGGATAAAAATCATTTTGAAAGTCTGTACATCGCTCTTCTCATTTGTAGAATTTGCTATCCGATTAATTCTTCCTATAAAAATAAAAAGAAAGAAAAAGGAAGAAAAAGAGGAAATTGGATAGTTATGTTGATTGAACATGCAAACAGCAAACTGCAGAAACGAGCAATCAGTCAAAACAGTGTATTATTTGCGACGAGGCTAATCTAAACGGATTTTACATAAGTCGAGCTCGTTGGAGCGGGGAAGAGCCACTTACATATACGCGATCTCGAACAGAAATAGTAGCACAATGAGAAGCCGGCGGCTATACGCAGAACTGCACATTATCTCGTTGCTTCTTATCACAGCCTCGGATGATAAAGCATCCGGAATTATTCAACGTTCAACGTACGCCTCGCTGGACCGTGTTTCCTTCGTAGTTGATGAGCCTTTACAAAAACATTCACCAACTGGCTAGTTCGAATTGCACGCTTAAAACCGAAGCTTCATTAAAAGCAAATCAAGATCAGCCGTCTATCGCAGCGCGCGAAGTCTCTCGTTGCACGGAATTTCTTTCCTTCCGACAAATATATTTTTGTCGTGCGACTATATCGTCTACACGTTTCAAAGCTGATCTAATAACACATTTTCGCGTGTGTCGATTAATTTCTTTTTTCAGAATTCAGTGAAATCAAAACTTTACGTTTCGACGAAAAATTTAAATAATCTCTCTTTCACCAGAAGATAATCTTATCTTCAATTCGTTTCTCTTTCATACAAAATATAGAATTCTTTTCTTATTACAAAAACAGTCATAAACTGTTCAAAAGAAACAATTCAAAATTCATCGTGTTATTTACTTTTTAAGTAAATAATAAACTTTTTTTAAGTTTCTTCTCGACGAATAATCTTCTCCAACGACAGACAATAAATAAAGTTCCTTTGTAGAACTTTCAGAGAAACTATCGATTATTTACTCGAGGATGAAACAAGTGTCCATCTCGTTTTTTTCACGAAAAAGAATTTCGAAAAGCAACGACAAGGAACTTTCCAAGAAACGAGCCGAAGCTCGTCATTATCATTATCATTATCATTCGTACGAAGCATAAATCAGAAGATTCCTCCATTAGAACCGCAGACGGATAGTTTTTTGTCGACGAACGATTTTCTCCGATAGTATCAGGCGAGTTGTTCCGTCGACCCCTTTAAGCCGGATTTCTACGAGGTTGTATCGCGTAGAACCGGGTTCCAGCCGCCCGGATTCGCAACCAGTCCTGCGAGGGAAAAGCGGTTGTGAAAATGTCTCGCTGCGAGTCGTGCGGCTAGATCTATACGTGGATCCAGGATCTACGATCGTGGCGCACGGCCTGATCGTGCGCGCGTTCATCGCGCAGAGTCGAATTATTATTAGATCGTAGATTTTCGCGTGTTTCTAGAAAATTTTAAGACAGAAAAATTGCACAAAACGCACGCGTAGAAAAAATATATATAACATAAAATTCGAAATTAAGATGCTTCCCGTAACATTTATAATGTGACGTAATTTTCTTCTATCAAAGTTCCAATTTTCAATAAGTTCCGTCACTTTCGTTCTCTGATTTCTTTTTTCTTACATAATTTTAGAACTGCATCGGTGTACCGAGGAATTCGACGGAATTCAATGAAGTTTAGGAATAGGTTACGCCAACAGCTCGAGAAAAAATTCGAAATGAAAATGCAGAGTATTTCTCTCATTGTTAATCTCCCTTTTCTCCCTTTTTTTCCCGCAATTGTGAAATAATTGGCAAGTAGTGGTTTAGGTGAGATGGAATCATTCAACAATATATAAATAAAATATTAAAATAATAATATTATAGGATAAATAATAAACAGCAAAGATATTATGAGATAAATTTGCGAAATAAGGAAATTTATACGATTTGCTACTTATTTTATCAACTTTCTGTTCATTTCCAAATTATTCTCGCTTTATTAAGACTCGTCGCGGTTGTTAACATTTATCAACGCCGCTGGCTTCCAACTTGCAATTTATCAAATTTCTCTATTAATATTAATTCAGTCGCGAGCAAGAGGATCCGTGTCTGCACTGATATCGCCCGATCTTATCTGAATCGAAGTTACTTGCGAGGAATTGAGCAACTAGTTCTCCACCATTTGCCAACGTGTGTTCGATAAAACCGCGGATTGCCGTACGTGTGTTAATCAGGCTGAAATCGTCGAGGGAATTCGACGCGAAATAACCGCGACGCTTCCGTCTGGCCTTTTGATCTTTGCGCAATTACGAGACTTGACGAATCAATGCGCGAACGAATTCGCGCTTTTACGGGAAACGCAAAAAATGCAAAGAACGCGCAAGACACGGAAAAATGCATAAAATATGACCGAAGCGGAGCACTCGTTACGATATCCAGCGAGTGGAACTAATTCCTGATTTAAATTCAGCGTAAATAATGTATTAATACAAAGTTCTGTTAGAGCTCGTTCGAAATGACCAATTTGTAAATTAATGCCAGCGATTTTACAGCTGTTTCAAAAATGATATGTACGAATTTTCTCAATATTCTTTTCAGAAGTTTTATATTTCAGTGAAACTAATTCTTCCAGAGTCGATAAAATTTCATTCGTGACATAAAACACTTACCAACAACTGGATTGTAACAATTACTAAAATTTATTAGCAACGTTTTATATATTATTTAATTTATTATTATACGTTTTTTATATTTAATATATATTATTCGCTTAGTCAGTCGGCTGACAAATATCAAGGCGCCCATGGCGTTGATTCAATTCGTAGCAAAAAATTTCTGCGGAGTCGAGGCGAAGAAGAATCGGAAAGCTCGTTAATTCCATCGAAACCGACTATGTAGGATGGCTGAATTTCACCAGCCGCGATTTTTAACTCCAACCGGCTTGGATATCGTATTTTACCGCGATCAATTTTGCTTGGAAACTCTTGGGCGCGACGTTGTCGGACTTTCTAAAAAATGATTTGCATGAGGCAAAAATATTCCGGGCGACGCGAAACGGCACGGATGAGACCTCGTTCAACTGTCACGGCCATGTACGAAATTCTAGGAAATGAAATACGTAATTCGCCAGGGGGAGGAGGGGGAGAAGGAGGGAAGAAATTGTACCAGCAAAAGGAAACAGAAACGAGGAAGCAAGAGTAATATCGTCCGGGGTAGCAGCAGTACTTTTATGGAGGAATGAATGTAATAACTGGGAAGTGGAAAATGGAAATCTAATTGGCTGTGAAGTGGAAATACCCAGTGAATTTTATCCCGTAACAGTTGAATTCTGATAATTATACCAGAATATCGTACTGTATATAGTAATGTACAGGTGCTGACTAGAAAATAGTAGGATTGAAATATATGTTATTTGTAAAAATTGTTGTATCTTTGTCACGTCGCTTGCGCAGTTGCAACAAACCTTTCATTGGAATTTTATGATTCTTTATGTGGGCGCATAATTTAAAAAAACAGGAACTTGTTTTGAATATTTTATACACTCGTATCCTGCATCCTGTATATTTTTCTACGTCTGCAATTTATTGGCGAAATATTCGTTACCCACGTATAAACACAACTCCGAAACAACGTTAAAAGAAATCCTTCGTAAAAGTTCAGGACAGACTCAGCTTTAACTTTATAATAAAATAAATACTACAATAAATATATAAAATAAATAGTACACCTAGATAATAAATAAAATAAATGAATAATAAATATAAAATGAATAATAACCTAGATAAATATATAAAATAAATAATACACCTAGATAATAAATAAAATAAATGAATAATAAATATAAAATAAATAATACACCTAGATAATAAATAAAATAAATGAATAATAACCTAGATAAATATATAAAATAAATAATAAACCTAGACGTAATATTCAACTTTTAAAATTTCTAATTTTACAATTTATAGTTTAGCAGACGTAACCTAATCCTATAAATTCCTATAAATTGTAGTTTAACAAACGTAACTTTAATCCTGTAAATTCCTATAAATTATAGTTTAACAAACGTAACCTAATCCTATAAATTCCTATAAATTAGTGCAGAAATTGGAACATAATATTCGAGCAATTTCTGCTTCAATCGGTCACGAACGAAAATAACTTTCGCCTGGAAGGTGTCACTCCCTTTCTCGCAATATCCAGACAAACTTTTTCCGATACGCGCGGCTTTTCTCCGCGAAGACGTCGGGCGTCCGCATGATTTTTTGCCGGGGCACGTGTTTCTCCGGTCCACGAATTAATTAACGTCTCAAGTGGGTGTAATTAGACGCCCTCGCGCGTCTGTCGTCGAGTTGTCTCGCAGTAAAGAGACGAGAGAAAGAGAGAGAGAGAGAGAGAGAGAGAGAGAGAAGAAAGGTCTTGCTCGCGTCGCGACAAACGATGGCCCCGGCAGAAAGAGAAAGCAGCAACGCGTTTGAATAGAAAACTATCTCGCTGAAATCCCTCGGTTTTAGCATTTTCTGCTGAAATTAACAGTTGCACGTTTAGCCTTTAACTACTTTCCTCGTTCTTTTTTTTTTGGATATCTTCTCTCGAAGTGTTGGACTATTTTATACATGAAATAAGATTTAATAAATATTTGAAAAATTGTTGTACATTTTATTTATATAATCACGCGTTTCGTAAATGAATAATATTTGAAAAATTGTTGTATATTTTATTTATATAATCACGCGTTTTGTAAATGAATAATATTTGTTGAAATATAACATTCATTTTAATAACGAGTGATCGTATAGAGAAAGTTTCGTTATCTGGAGAGTTACTATTCAAATGCTTTTTTATTAAAATATTCTACTATCACTCTGATATTTAAATTTTTTTTTATAGAAACATTCTATTTTTCAAATGTTCTATTACCTAAATGTTTTGTTATTCGAATATTTTACTACTTATCCGTTACTATTATCGAAACGCGATCTGGTGTTCGAATACCATCCTAATTATACTTATCAAAAATTGCCTTGCAGAGTTCCATATATGCATTTATGCTCTAGTAATCTCAAAAAATATCTATACCTTATAATTACACGCGTTATTTGGAGAATCTTGAAACGCTTCGAACAGATGGATAACCATTTTCTCTAATGCATGAAACGCAAAAATGCAAAAAACAGTGTTTGAGAGTGTTTGAGAGTGTTTGAGAGTTTCTTTACTTGAACGACCATCTCTCTACAAATTTGGATATTGAAAGTTTCACTGTATTTGATTATTCATGAAGCCGATTAGATTGTTTAAACTATACTATATCTGCTCGTTAATTTGAACACAAGCTCCGGTGTTTAATTATTCATAAACTCGATTGCCTTTTCTCAGAAAAATACCCGACTTCTTATATCCTTTAATTGAATTAAATCTTCTTAATTTAAATGAAGGTACCTCGGCTAATTTCTTTTTACAACGACAGACCAGAATATCCTTTATCCGAACTAACTCAAGTACTGAATGAGAAATGAACTTAATTATTCCCAAATCCAATATTCTCGGTCGTCTTTAGTCTCGAAACAATATCCGATAACTTTTTGCAATTTAAAGACTAAATCCTCCTTCTTAGTTCAAGCTTGAAACTACGCAGAAAGAACCGAAGAACGATCGTTTGTTCAAGAGTGTATCTCTATCGAGCGAAGTCTCTATGTCCATTAATTTCTTTCCACAGTTTCTTTCGTTCCGAGGGCGACTTTTAAACTTGCTCGCCCAATAGCCAATGCTTCATCGCGTTCGAATCGTTCGTGTTAATTCCGAGGGAAAAACTTTCTTCTCCGCTGTGGAAAGAACGCGAAGTTGCCAAGTGGACTGTACCGCGTCAGAGCTCTGGACACGATAGCATGGTTAATATCCATTAATTTCTTTGTGCCAGCTGGTTTTAACCCATTAAGGACTACGCTGCGGAATAATGCGCGAAAATTGTACGGACGTTATTGAACTTGCGTTACTTTTCATTATTGTATATTGCAATACATATGTTGTTTATACAAGATTCTCAGGAGACAAACTTCACTTTGTATCAAGTTTTTAATCGATATTAATATTTTAATTAAATTATTAAATTTTAATTAAATTTATCGTGAATTAGAAGATTTTAAGGTAAATTTTATTTGAGATTACAGTTGCCATTTTTCTCTGAACTTGGGAAGACACAAAAATATTCCAATTTAATCTTCGGCGTTCAAAATTTAGATTCACTCGAGTATATAATTTATTCAATTAAAAACCTTAGATTGTGTAAGAAGAAATATTACACAAATTCAACGCTCTATTTGTAAAACTTTACGGAAATCCAAAGAAACATAAATATAAAATTCTCTCTAAAATGTAAATTCTTAAAAAAAAAAAAAAAAAAGAAAATGAATACGTAAAAATTTCTAACATTGGCATATTCAACCTAATCGTACAACCACTCTGAAATTTCACTGATCCACAGGGAATCATTCGTAAATAAAACAAAGAGGGAAGACGCGTCTTGATTAGTCAGGTTCGCGATCGATCAACTTCCTCGAGGAATTTCAGCTGCCTCGAGTCCTCTGTCCGAGCTGACTGTACTTCATCAAGATTGAGCCAACTATGTAGAATGGGAAACATCTTGCATAGTGGGGCGTTGGTTCAATAATGATAGAGCAGACGCGATAACGGGAACGAAACGGAGCTGACGAGATGCGGCGAGCGATGTGGAATTTTCGTGTGCGTTAATTTAGCCTCTCAGCTGATGGGAATAATGCGTGGATAGGGAATGGACCTCTCTTCTTCCTTTTCTTCTTTTCCACTGCTCGTGCGTCACAGATAAACCCGATTAACAGAGAGGCAAGGGAACCAGGGAATTGACGTAAGAAAAATTCCTCGTGGAAATTCCTCGAAATTGTCACTAACAGAGCCTACTTGTAAGCGAACTATGTAACTATATAACATAGTAAGCAGTATAACTATATACTTTATATAGTATTATATAGTATATATACAGTAGTATTATATAGTATTATATAGTATATATACAGTAGTATTATATAGTATTATATAGTATATATACAGTAGTATTATATAGTATTATATAGTATATATACAGTAGTATTATATAGTATTATATAGCATATATACAGTAGTATTATATAGTATTACGTAGTATATATACAGTAGTATTATATAGTATTACATAGTATTATATAGTATTACATAGTATTACATAGTATTACATAGTATTATATAGTATTACATAGTATTATATAGTATTATTATATATTACTATGTAATGTATAATATCTAATGTATTATATAGTATTATTATATATAGTATATATATTAATAGCAGTATAGTATATTAATTACGTATCACAAATCTAACTATATACTTCTGTTCTCTTTTAAATTAAATTCGTAAGTTTCACAAGTTCGAAGAAACACCAAACTGAACTAAACCAACTTTCGCCAAAAACTGAAATAACAAAGTAAAACTTAAAGCTGGGAGTTTCAACAAACTCTTCAGTGACCTAACAAAATTACGAACGGAAGATCGATCAACGTCTCTGTTTTATTTTATTCGTACGAGGAGAGTCAATTTCTGCTACCGTGGAATGAAAAATGAATAAAGATGAATCAACGTCAGATATATGGATCGACTTTAATCCGTCAGAAATACATCGTAATCCACTTTCTGAACTGAAGATGGGACGTTAAAAGAGAAGGCCAGTAAGAGGAGAAGACTTTGAGACCGGAGATGATGTATTGGAAGGGATGCCAAAGATCGCAAGGAGAAAAAAGTGTACGCGTTGCACGTATTACATAAAAGTGTGTGGACGTCGTGGAGAAAGGAAGACAGAGACAGGTCAGGGCGTTGCACCGTTTGCTGTGACCCACTGGTCTCTTATGGGGGCGCCTCGTGACGTCTTCGTATTTATGCTCCCCGCTGCCGCTGTTCCTTTCCACGCCGATGAAATTGCCTCTTTGAACTTTCAAGACCGTTTCGGACCGAATTCTCCCTATTTTATGCCATTCGACTGTTACTACTTTATTTTAGTACTTTGTTACTACTTTGTTTTATTGCCTTCGTTTTTACTGCTTTATTTTATTACTCTGACTACTCTTACTACCCTGTCTCACTTCGTTCGACTTTATTTTATTACTCGGACCATCGTGATGCTACTTTGTTCGATCTTACGTCAGGAGTTTGAAAAGAATCTCGTTTATAGAATTGGCTGTTAGGATCAAAACACGCAATTCACAGTCCCTGCTGAGATAACGCTACGTTGTATGTCTAGAAACGTGATTTTACGTAATCCAAAGAGTTTGCGCGTGTTCTTTTTCATTTTTGTTCGAAACGTATAAAAGCAAACACTGCGCGGAAAGTAATAAAATACTTGAAACATCTCAAGTAAGGAGAGCAATGATGTATTTCTGTTTTTCTCGAGTCATTTGTGCCAATCCGCGGCGATGGAAAGATGATTAGAGAGTGTTCGAGTACATACGTTTGCGGTTACCGTGGCGACAGATACAGCGATACAGGAACTCGCAATGATATCGTTTTCTTCCGTTTGATCGATACTCTTCGACTCTGACCTGGTCCCAAGGACAATTCTCGTGGAGGTGAAATAGAACACAGAACGTAGAACAGATCTGATGACTTTAACACGATGAAAATAAAAAAAAGAGAAAATATCTGTATGCTTTAAATTTCGGCAAAATATCAAAAACGAGAAAATAACAATCTTGCTGTAATAAGTTCAGTTATTACAATAATAGAAATTACATACTGTAATAGTTTTATCTGCAATTATGAATTTTGCATTATCTATAATAAAAAACTGCACGACTTGTACCCCACTAGGAAATGAAGACGACTTTTTTGCCATAAAATTTTATTGGTACGCAAACATTTGAATCGATACGAAACAAATTACAGGCGCGATCGCTCAGTACCAGGCAACGCCACTCCTACTCCAGGTCTACCCCACGCCCCCTCGCGAATCACGTGACCAAATCAACCAATCGCTAATTTTCGTTGCATCAGCGTTGCCCCTGAAGAGACCCGATTTTCCGGGTTACCCTCGCTAAAATTACTTTCAGTGATAATACGTAATTAATATTCAAAAAAGAAGCTTTACTTTCATAAACTTGTTTTTGACAGAAATAATCGTGAATTCCCGAACAAATTTAAAGAGAGATCGTCACTTTGGTTCATCCGTTCGTAATTGTCACTCTTCTGTGCATCTCAATTTACACGATTAATCGATGCAGCGCTGTATGTCGCTACTTATCAGATCGTTAGTAACGAGTTAACCAATTTTCTTTCAGACGACTCGTAACCTTCCGATCAAACTTCAAAATCTTTCTCGTTTCAACAACATTGCTCTGCCCTACTCTAAACGATTCAACTGCTGAATTTCGAGTATAATTTTGGCCTCGCTGTAATAACAGCCGCGTACAAATTGGCAGTTCTAAAGTGGATTTTCGCTCATAAGCGCGACAGACCGTGTCACGGGGAATTCCTCGAGACTGGAACAAACGAGAAGCAATTAGACTGCTGGCTAATAACAACATCACGTTAATAAGTCCGTTTTCCATGTATCCTATCATTTCGATTAATGACAGACTGACCGATGCAACATGGAACTGCAAGACGATTTCAGAAACGCTCGTTCTCTTTTGTTTCCATTCACGATTCTTTCGTCCCTATACCGCGAGAAGTGTTGCACGTGCTCGTTATTTCAGCAAGGCTGCGCGCACCTCGAATCCACCGCTATACTTTTTGTGGGTTAACTAGCCGGGCATTCCGCTATGTTGAAAGATAAAGTGGAACGACTACACGAACAACCGTGCAAGATATCAGCAAGCCTTGTAATTCCTGCGCGTTACGCGCACGAGCGTAGCGCCTTCTTTTCCGCGTTGCCCGCTTCCTTTATCTTCTCAGTCTCGCTCCTACGTACATGCATATCCTCCAGATTCTTTGTACCGTCTTTCTGTCATTTCCTTTCGCACGTAATATTTGACAGAGTGTAGAGAGGTTTTATGCGCGTATTTATTTTTTAACAGTTTTTCAATCTCCGCACGACAAAATTGAATCGTTTGAAGACAGAATAATAATAAAAAGTGTAGAGTAAATATTTATTCTGTTGAAATAGGAAGATTTTCCTGAATTTCTTTTCATTTTCTTTATCCCTTTACAACCTTTTAACGCTTGGACGACGGTGACAGAGATTTGAGTACAGGAGAATAATCGTATAATAATAAATAAAATATGATAAACATATTTATCTCCTCAATTTTTATATGCGAGAATAATTTCAAGATATTTAACAGATATAAAAATTTGCTTGCAGGTACGTAACGAAAGAAAACGCTACTGTCGAATCTGATCCAATCCATTCGCCATTTGTAAGTACAAAATCCACCATCCGAGGGATGATCAATTTCTAAATTTTTAAATTTTCGTCTCGTTAGTTTCTTCTTTTTCACAAATATGTCCTTGTTTTTGAACAGATACGATTCACTCTTTCGTAAAGTGTACGAATTCCTCCATGAGGACAATATTTTCAGTCGTTATTCTGTTCATTGTCTCAATTTTTCCTGGATCCTCTCCCTCTTGATTATCTTTTTCACGAATTTTAGCCTCTCGCTGCCTTTCACCAACGTTTTATCACTTTGTAATCTCTCCTCGCAACACAGAGGAAGAAAGAGCTCGTGAATCATCGAAACTCGACGTACGTAAGTTGCTTACTCGCGACTTACTGATTCCTTGGATTTCTCAACATTCTACACGCGTTCGATCTCACTTCCGCGAATCGTTTCGATATTTCTCGATTAAGCCTAGAATGACTGAAAGGAACCGTCGAACCGAAAATACGAAAAATAGTTATTATTATTTCTCTAATTTCCTAAAATTCGAATTTAATTCTTAACTGGCCACTATAAGTTAGTTAAAATTTACCATACTATTGTTTATCTTTTAACATAGCGTACAAATTTAATTCTGAAACGACAATCCCAAATTTTAGAAACTTGACACAAATTGCCACAATTCGTGAGAGTCAATATCTCCAATATTCATGCAACGTACTCTCCAAAGTGCCGATATACCTTGAAGATACAATGATCCTCCACGATCCTTTGCGTAACGGTTTAACCGATAAAAAATCGCCAGTTAATCGCGCGTAGATGGAAAAAAGGAAAGAAGCACGAAAGAAAGAAGGGAGAAAAAGGAGCGATGCGTGTGGAAGGAAGCGACGATTAAGAGCGATTGGCCGAGTTGGCGTTTCTAGTCGGACGGACACGCTCGAAGGGATCCGGGCGAATTTACAGGAGCCGTGGCGGAATAATTGCCGGCTTGGACGCGTTGGATCGACGTGATTGCACGATTGCATGCCGCTTTCCTTTTGCACGTTACGCCCCTGGTTTTGTCGCAACGCTCCACGGGTGATGTCTTTTTGCCACATGCTCCTTGCTACTTTCAATCGTCGCTCGAACTGCCCTCAACGTCTTTCAAAGTCTTTCGAGACTTCGTTAGGGTGGAGCATTTTATTACAGCATGGGCGAGGGGTGAGATTCAGGAACGTTGATGATGTCAGGTCACACGCAATTGCGAATGAAACGATCGAGCTTCGTACTTTCGTGGAAATGATACCAATCGGACTGTGAATTTTTACGCATTTATTTGAAATTTCAAGCGAAACATGTGAAAATACGTAGCACAGTACTCGTTGGAGTAAAGCAATTTTTGTCAGCAATATAAATTTCAGGATTTCTTAAAAGCAACATTCATCAAACTTCGTCTCGGCAGATTCAGTGCACTGCAACACACTTTCGCGAATTATTATAACAGATATAACTGAAATCTTTGGTTGATCCTTTGGTGAACTTTTGAAAGACTCGACCCATCAGAGACCAAGCAATACATATTTGTATTATTGCAATTACTTCAAAAAAAAAAGACTACTATATAATGATGAAAAATTAATTAGAATAAAAAGTTAAATAACTTTTATTTCGTTAGATCCAAGTTTTATATAATTATTTTAGTCACTAAATTCCAAGAGATCTCACACGCTTACCAACCGACCAGCTTGTGTGTAACAATCCAAGAAAAACGACTCCCACTATGGCCATAGTTAGTCATTAAAGAATTGTCCATCGTTAAAAGGTCGTAGAATCAACAGTTCGAACGATCAACGTCGCTTTAACCAGAATCCTGGAGTTTCCAAAGGGCTTGACCCCCTTCATTGTGATCGATAAGGGGACAATTATGTCAGCGGCGATGGCAACTGGAAGTTCTCTAGACGGTTTCCTGGCACACTCCACTGAACTCTAACGAGCCTACGTTGAACGGGCCACCAGTTGAACTTTGAACGCACCTCCATGTACCAGCACGTTGCTACGTCGACTTATCGAAAGTACGAGTTCGAATTGGGCGAGTTCTTGCTCGATAAAGAGAGTTATTCTCTGCGAGTTTCAAAGAAGCAGATAAGAACGGAGACGAGCTTGCGGAGACGATTCGTCAGAGATCTCTCGCAAAATCCGCTCCGACATCCTGGTCAGTGACGTCAAACAGTGTCTGCAACAGTAGCACGAGTGATACGAGCGCACACGTGCGTCGTGCGACAGATTTTTCAACGAGAGACCAGAGAGAGAGAGGGAGACCAGTTTTGCGCGTAATTCTGGTTCTCGAAAAGAAACGGCCCGGCAGAATGGAACTTCCGACGCTAGCCACTTTGTTGGTTCGACAGAGGATCGGATGTGAGAAACTGTCGGGTGATAAATGAAATTGCTAAGGTGAAGATGAAGTGACTTTGAGTAAAACTTAAGTAACAAAATAAGAAAGAATATCTGAGTTTAGAGAAAATCCCGGGAAACTATTTTAGAAATTTTTAAAGAAAGACTTGGAAAATTACTAGAACAAGATTAGAAAATAAGATAATTGAAATAAATTATAGAGAAAAGTTTAAAGTCAAGAATATCCCTGTATTCTGGATTTAAAAAATAAGCTAGAAAAAAAATGTCCGAAGTTGAGAAATCTCGGAACTGTATTTCAAAGATGTTGAGGTATAAATCGCGTAACAAACTTCAAATTGTACTCTAGATTTAGAAATTGGAAAAATTTCTACGATAAAATAAAGGAATATTCAAAATCGTAAAAAGTTTCAAAAATATCCAGAAAAATATTTACGTTTAAAATTCAATAATTTCTTGACTGATAAAAAGAATGCCTAAAGACACATTTTAGAGATGCAGCTCTGTACTTCAACCTATTATACATGAAAAATTTCAAACTTTAGATCTATCAAGAATCTGACAAACTGCTACTTCCATTATTTCCCAATTAATGAAGATAACTTAAGTAACAAAGACTATATAATAATCTAGAAAATCGCTACTTCTATTAATAAAAATTTGCTAATTGACAGAAAAAGAAGAACATTTGACAGAGGAGAAGGGTGAAAAGGAAACTAGAAAGTCACCGCAGTGGGCGTGCATAGAAAATTTAGAAAAATGACTAATTCTAATTACTAAGAACACACATCTATTAAAAGAAACTGCGTAGAAATTCACTGTGGGCGTGCATTAATTCTCCGTCAAAAAGTTTCCAGAAGGATTTCACTTTCAAGTCCAAACAAACTTGCGCACAATTATTTGATCTCGGGCCACGTTGGGACGAAAGGGCCCGACATTGTCCCGTCGAATCATCGAAACGTGGCTCATTCTCCGGCAGGGTGAAACTTAAGCAACAGCTGGCGACGTGGCAACTCGTCACGTGACAATTATTATAGGGGTACCGTGTAGTGTGGATTACGGGGATCAATTTGTGTACACGCACACGCCCGTACGTATATACACGCCACGAAAAAAGCATTCTTTCTTTTTTTTTTTTTTTTTTGTTCAGATGAAAATATTCGACAGATCTGGGTTATCTACCGTGTTGCGACAGCTGTGCCATGCTTGTTCTGGATGGAGGCCAGCACCAGACGCTATGGAAATTATTCGAATGAACTTTAATGGATCGTGTGGAAATTGTTTGTGGTATAAACAGGCATATTTTGAAGAAAGATGACACTTTGTATCTTCTAAATTTTTTCGTCTTCGTTATATTACTATACTGTCAAAAGGGTAATAAAAAGGGTTGAGGAATTTGCGAGAAATAGAACTTTTTTTTTTTTTGAGAAAATGATTGAAAACGAGCTTGCCTCTGAACAGAAAATTTGTAAAAAGTTATCTCTCAAAACTTAAAGCTGGTGTCTCGTTTTAAATCATTAGAAATTACGTTCGCGGACTGAGGAGCGGAATCTTGTAGCGAGTGCTACATTTTCGAAATTTTATTCGATTTGTTTCGTCCTCCCGTTGTTTTCTTCTTTCTTCCCTCTCCTCGCGCAAAACAGATTAAGGAGCTGTGTTTCAAGCGAGGCTAAACGTCAGTGAACGGAAAGGCCATCCGGTTTTGCACTTCTGCAAAGCGGATTACGCATTCAAGATTCGTCATCCAATTGTTGGGTTCGAGGATTCCCTCAAATCGACAGCCAATTTGTAGGGGCTTATTTTCCATCGTCGGGGTGTAACGGTCGCGATACGGTCGCACCCTTCGAGGTCAATTAGGCCTCCTCGAACTGGGGTATAATACCTTGTGTCGTATTACACCCTACGGTGGAAAGCTCACGGTGAGAAAAAGGTGCTACGCTGGCCTGCGGGGAATAATTGAATTTTCCCCACCGTTCCTAGAACCAGCGAAATGGCGAATTTCCATGCTTAAGCCTCGCCCAGTGCAAGCCTCGCGAATGTCGAATGTTTTATTTCACTATGATGAATCGCTCGTGTGAGTGTCTATTCTCACGCGATGACAAAATTGATTTAAACGATAAAATCGTAGTCTGATGGAATAACAACACGTGAACGCAGCTCGGAAAGTGATAATTTATGTGTAAAAGAATGTGTCATAATATAAAAAATTAAATTGTTGTCTAATTTAATCTAATCAACCCTTTTAGTACGAAAAATAATAATTTTGAAAGAGCGAGAAATAAACTCTTTAAGTTTGGAAGAGTAGAATAATCAGAATAAAATGAAGAACAGAATAATTAAAGTAAAATGGAAGAAAATCCATGATCTCTGATAATAATGAGCAAATATTTGCACTGCTAAATAGATTTTATTTCAATTTAGGAAAAACTGACTCCAGAGCGACGATTAATTTCGAAACGAGAGAGTTAGGAAGTCCTTTTAGGTGCTCTCTTGGTAGGGGTTGGTCCTCTGGTCATCGAGGGATGCGATCGACGTAATGGTGGTACAACCCTTTGACCAGATGTACGGTACAATGCTCGTCACGAAAAATCCGGTGACAATGTTATCTCGATCTACTTTCTTTATAGGGTCATGTCGCAGAAATTGAGTCGTCAAGGATGCTGGCTGACGGGGTGAATTGTACGGTAGAGATCCTCGCGATAAACGGGCAGCTCGATTTTTCGACTTCTTTTCATCCTTTCTTTTCATTTTGCTTTTCCTTCCTGTTCAATGGGAGACAATGCTTTTCTGATACATTATGAAATATCGGGAGGCTACGGAACGTTCGGAAGAATTAAACGGAGAAAGATCAAAAAGAGAAATTGATTTGAAGAATTGAGTCGAAGAGGTTGTCTCTGAAGATTTAAACAAAGAACAAAACTGACCTCTGAATTGAAGAAAGAACGAAATTAGTATCGTTTCTTACGATTTATTCATTTGACAGAGGATAACGAACAAATTTCGAAATAAAAAAATTTATAAAGCACAAAATGTCCCAAAAATATAGAGATTATACTAATCAGAAGAAATGAAGAATTGAAACTGGATATTTCTTAAATCTTCCGTTGCTTCTCTCTTGTCGATTCATTGAGATCAATTAGTAAAAAAGAATATACTTAGAAAGCAAATCTTTGAACCTCCGACTCAAAGGAAGAAGCAAATCATTGGTCATTTGCTACTTTCTCACCTGAGGCAAAAGGGTTATCCGCACAATAAAAGGATAACAAATTAGTCGTCATTTTGGCCTGTCGTGCGAGCCGGACCAGCCGCACAATGCAGCGGTTTGGCTTTCGGTGAAAAAAGCAAACAACACCGAGACCTAAAACTACCAAACTCCCTCTTTCCCTCTCTTTCTCTCTCCTTGCCCCTCGACACGTTTCTTTTTTCCTTCCGCTCGCCTACTAGAAAGAGTCAATAGCAGGAAAGAATATTTTGGTCAGCGATTCTGCGTGGCCCGAGAAAAAGAAAAGAGAAAAAAAAAGTAGGGTAACCGAAGGAAACCGGTCTTCCACGACGGTGCCTCTCGCGTGTTCCTCCACGTTCGACCTTGCCGCCGAACAATTCGATTTCCATTGGGACTCGCGTCGATGTTTGCACAGTACCGCAAATGTTGCGGCCGCTTCGCCGTCTGGCCGCGGGGATGAAAAGGGTGAAATGAGTTGGACGAGCGAAAGACCACGAGGGTTGGAAAAACAAGTCGTGCGCTGATATCTGGGCAGCGGCTTCTTCCTCCGTGGAGAAAACAGCCAGCAGAAAATCATAATCATCTACAAAAGGTCTGGAAGGCACCATGGCGTGCAGTCACGTAGACAAGGCAGCGTTTCGCACCCCTTTCTCACGCAACACCTCACACTCTAGGAAGATCCATCTTTCTTCGCTGGCACCCCACGAGCATTCGTAAAGGGTTCGTTGATCGTAAGATCGAACTCTGGCGACCAGTTGATAACGTCTTTACGGATCACTGGGATCGTCTCGTTCAATTCTTTTGATCGATTCCTAGGTTTTCAGCTTGAGATTCTGCTCCCTCAGACAACTATTGGAATTATTGTTGATATTCATTGACGAAGACATCTGTTTCTTTCGAGTCCATTGAAATAACGAAAACTGCTATTGGTATTTATAGCATTAATTGGGTCTAATTTACACAGAGAGCTATCGACTCTCGATGATTTTAAATTAGGATAATCTAGTTCGTAGATTAAGAAAAGAAACAAGTTTTATTTCAATGGCGATTAAAATTTAATTAATAGTGAGTAAGATAAATTTGTAGAATACAGACTGTATAATGAATGTAGCTTGGTAAGTTTTTGCAAAATAAAGATCTCTACTGTGTTTCATCAGTTTTCTCAAAGCGTAACTCGACCCAACTGCGAGTCGATAAAACAAGTAGAAATGAAAAATGATCCCGAATCTTTGACCAATAATTCTTCATTTTGTACGAAAATCCTATAGATTAATTCCAATGCATTTCCGAAAACTCTAATAACTTTCTAATGAAGTATATTACTTTTCTCTAGAAAAATGGAAACGCGAAATGCAGGGAAGATTTCATTGTTTCACACGAAGTGAGCCATCAAACCGTTCCCAAGAGGCGTACTCTCGCGTTCCTACTCTCTCTCTCTCTCTCTCTCTCTCTTTCTCTCTCTCACCCTTGAAAACAAACTTGCAAACCGGAGACGGAAGTAACCCGTAGAATCGCTCGTTCCACGCTCGACTCGGTCCTTTTTCCCTCTGCGTGTCGTGCGATCGAACACACGGAGGGAGTGACGAAAACGGCATTAAAGGGGTAGCCACATAGTTGCACACAATTGATGCCAGGCTCTCATAAATCAAAAGCATCTCTCTCTCGTTTGGATTGGTGAGCGCGACGCACCGGGTAGCCGGTTCAAGGGCTGCGCGTATCGAGTCGAATTTCGTGGAATCACATGGGCCGACTACGGGGACCTGGAGGAGAAGAGAGCCTCGCCAACCCTTTCGGTGTACCGTTACGAAATTACGCCAATAAAGTGGCAAAAATATCGCCTGCCACACGGGGCGGCGTCCGTGTACGCGTGATCCTCATTTGCATTAGAATGACGGGCTGTTAAGAGATGGCCATTCTATCGGTCGAATCGCGTATTGGCCAATCGGCAGTTGAATGAAACACGATTGCTAATTAGACGTGGGGAGAGCTCGGACAGCTTGAATGGACGCAGTGATTTCGAGTCCTGACAAAGTATTACGAGTTACTTTGCAACAACGCGTCGGCCATTCTGATATTCCGCGGCATTGACCATCGCGCCATTAAGGTTTAATAGGTTCGCGTTATTTATTGTTACGAGGATTATTAGTTTGGTCATTGAATTAGGTCACCGATCACTCGATCATTGGAAATCGATCACAAATCGATTTTAAATCTGTAAAAGAAAAATTGGAAATTCCGATTAACCCAAAATTGCAGGATTTCTGCACCGCTGCAAGTCGACGCACGTAGAAACTACAAAAACGTCACGAATTAATCTGACCACTGATTATATCTTATTCGATCTGTCTTTTCTTTAAATCTTCCCAAGTCACAATTCAACATACCTTATTTAGAATTTTATTTTTCAAACTATATATATAGTGTCACTCAAACTATATATATAGTGTCACTATATACTCAAACTATATATATAGTGTCACTCAAACTATATATATAGTGTCACTCAAAAAATCTCAAATAGAACTCTATGAAAAATCTCTATGAATTAATAAATAAAACGTTCGCGACTTTGGACAAATTCTACGTGAATGCACGATAAATAGTAACGAACTCCCTGTATTAACCAGGATGGGGGTAAAATCACCGTTATCAAACACTTTCGTTCAAACGACGACGTGCCATTGTCGCCTGTAAAACGTTTAACTGAAATTCGATCTGCATCGAGGCTTGCTTCCAACGGTCGCTCTAATGACCACAGTAATAGCCTCTAAACTGGCGATACGTATGCAAAGAGACGGAGAGGCGCATAGTGCGAAAGTCAGTTAATTTTAACCCTGCTGCGAGGCTGCAGCGGTCCGCTGTTTGTATGGAAATTTTACCGGTCGGAAAATGACCGTGTCGAAAGGCTGAACGAACGGGGCTTCTTCATTGGCTCACCGTGTTCTCGCTTTGCTTTCTTCCCAGCAATTTACAGAGCAAATTATCGGGACCAGCGATCGTGTTCAGCTGTATACATAGAAAGAGTTATATACACGTCGCGCGAGATTTTACAGAGGGAGAGAGAGAGAGGAGAAACACATTTTGCTCTCTTTGTAACAGGCTGGTCCAATTAAGTTCGATTGCATAGGGAATCGTATAAATAATGAGGAAGAAGCGGAGAACTTTCTTTCAAATCAGGGAAGTGATTGCTAAAGATCAGAACTCTTCTGGCGAGTAATTTGGGATTGTTTCAGCAAGTAATTGCAAAGCGAGACATTTTTATTTCGTGATTTTAATACAGCTTTTAACTGTATTTTCTGTTTAAAAGACACGAGAAATGTGTATCCCTAATATTTCCGGAAGTATTGTCTTTACTACTGATAATAGCAACATTTCCTGGTATAAAATTATTCTGCGTTAAAATTGGAGACTGGTTAGTTAGCAACGTGTTAAAATACAATATTCCTTACTGAATATATCCAGGGGAAAATAAATACATCCTTATATACCGATCAGCATTTGTAAATTCAAAATCAGAGAAAAGTGATTGAGTTTTTAAATTTATCTTGAAACTTATTATTTTTTACGACAAGTACATTTTCTTTCACTCAGTTATTCTGTATTTCTACGTGTTTCTATATTTTTATATTTTCCATATATGTTTCTACATGTATCTAGAAAGACCTCTTATTGACTTTTCAACATTCGAAAAGAGAAAATCGGTCCGTGATTAAATCTGTCCGTGATCTAATGCCCTTTAGTCGAATCACTCGTCGTTGGGGGACCAAAACACGACCACAGCGCTATTATAAGATCGCAGAGCTTTTGTCAACCGATAGCCAAACTGAAAGAGTAACCAGCAACCTATTTTCCCTTTGATAAATTCTACGGCTATTATCATACAGACGCAACGCACAGTACAGTGATGCCATGGGGCACCATCGGTCTGTACGAGGGTGTGGCGCGCGCTATGCGGGCACGTATGAAATTCGAAACGCTTTTCAACGATGCTTGCACGTTTTCCCTTTTGAAAACCCGGGCGCTTTCTTCTCTCTCCTGTCCCTTTAAACGCTGTTCCACGTTCTATTCAAAGATCGATCGAGGCTTCCTCCGTGGTTTTATTATTATGAAACTGTTGGTGCATCGTAGATTATATGGTACAGTGGGAATATGAACTTGTGCGTTGAAACGTAGCGCGAGCACTGTGCCGATTATAAAACAAGACACAGTTATTCGGCTCTAATTAAGGAAGTAGTGGGTTATTGTTCTCCTGGCTGAGAACGTTAATGGTTGCATGGCAGGGAAGGTATACCTTTGAGTTAATTATGAAGTTGGCAGCAGTTCATGTTCTTTCAAACAAGATTTCTAATTCGTCATTTATGTACGTTAATTATTGGGCTGCAGATTTTTATGCAAATTCATATATTACATATATTTATATATTTCAAAATATAAGGAGACTTGATGAAAATTATTTTACATATCAAATGTAATAAAAAGCACTGTACTTTGGACATTTTACATATTTCTGTGCAATTCTGCATAAAAATCCGCAGTCTATAATATATTAAACGAGGAGATATATTAACTGAGAATACTCTGCTCTATTTCTAGTAACTATTTCTATTTCTAGTAACTCTATTTCTAATATTTGAAATTGAACAATGCACAATGAGTTAATAATTGAAGGAAAAAATTCAAAGAACTACTATCTTTTTTATAGAAGAATTAGCAGATTATTTGATTACTTACTACAGTTGAGTTTAATTTAATACTACAGTTTAGTTTTAATTTAATTATATATGTATATTTTATACATATTTAAATACTTCCACTTGCATTACCATCAATCTTTCCATCGTTCTCTATCATATCTGTGGTTTTAAAAGAACCTTCTTAGTTTGGTTTATATATAATTCAAAAGTCAAATCGCGACAACTATAATTCTATAAGATTTGATTGTTATAAACCTCAATTTTATATTTTAAATTTAATTTTTTTTTTTTTAAGAAATAATATAATGATGTTATATGTTATTTAACATTTATCACAAGATTATAGCAATTGATAATTAGCTTGACATGGAATTTTATTTAAATAGAAATGATCTATCTGAACATTTCTTTCGTACATGTATCCTTCTGTTTGAGATATTTTACAAAATATACTAAATATTAACTGCCCTGCAAGCAAATTCCAAAACAAAAGAAACGTGCAATTTCCAGCACCAGATGTCCGGCGTTTCCAACGATTTTTCGACGACAGATACTGTAAAAATTGAGGTAAAATTCGCGCCAGCTGTTCCCCGAGAGATCCTGCCCGGCGCGTGAGCCCGGCAGGACCTTTGTGCCATTGTTTCGTCAGGCATAATGCACTCGAATTGTGCGCCGAACGAACGAAGAGAGGACGAGAGAAATAAAAAAGAAGAGAAGGGAAAAAGAAAGAAAAAAGGAAAAAGAAAAGAGAGAAAAGGAACGAATCGGCGAGTCGGTCGCACGATCGATCGGGAGGAAAAGAAAAGCCCTCTTGACTCTCTCGACTCGGGGCAAAAGAGAGGATCTCGAGAGTGCTCTAGCCGCATGTATACGAGCATAGGTGGTACTCGTGCGAGCCGGGAAAGTTGAATCTGAAAGAAAAAGCGTAGAAACGCTCTCTGACAGATGTGGTCTCGCCGCAAAAGATCGACTCGCTTTCAAGGAGACCGTCGTGTCAACCAGAATGCTAAAACCACGTCCCATAAACAATCCGGCTCCGCCATTGTGCCTCTCGAAGCTCTCCCATTGCGGATCGTATTGGCTATTCCGTCCAACAACGAATTCCCCGCTGATTAATTTAGCATTTCTTTCTCGGCAGATAATAATAAAATTTCAGAGTAAATTATTTAATTATTAATCGGATGTTTCATACTTGACGAAATATTTTCTAACGTCATATTTGTTGAATGTTAAATCCTGTCCTAAGACTTTCAAGTAACAGTGTGTATTCGTCGATTTTAATCTTCGAGATTTATGATGAAAACTGGAAAGCTCTGACATTTACAGTTTGAACCTCGACTGAAGCTTTCAAAGCTCTCGACTCTCGTTCAATCCATCCCACGAGTCCTCGGCGAAAGATAAAAAGAATTGACGCGAAAGATGACGCAATCTGACGACGATCGAATCGTAAAACGGGAAGCGTCTGCTGAAAAACCAACAGAATCATTCTTTCACGACCCTTCCGGTTGGATCTTGATAATTTCTCGGGTAAACAGAACCATTGTCCTCCGCCGTGCGTCTTTTATCGAGAGCGGGGACGCTGGTCGAGGATCGTCGGTCATTTTTCTATTCTATCTTCCAGCGATAAATCATTCGGTGACAATCGTATCCTGCTTCCTGCGCGTGCGATCCTTACGAATTTCCTCGATTCGAGCTTGAACGTTTGCTAATACTAATGTGTCGTAGCAAGCCGTCATCGTCTCGATTTATAAGTTTCTTTAGATACAAAGTATTGTCAAGTTTCCCTATGAATCCGTGCAGGCTCCTTTATCGAATTTCTAATTCATCGTTGAACAGTTCTGCAACGGAACTAAATAATAAATTGCGATTGATAATTAAATAATAAATAATGGAGTGTTTCTAGCAGCACATAAAAGCTCAATTCTCATACTGGAAACATAGTTCGTGCCAATATTGATTCAGCACTAAATTAAAAAATTAACCAAAGAGTCACTTTTTTTTCTACAAATTTTTACGCAACGTTTTACAGATGAAAGCCAGTTTATTTTGTTTTTATTCGTCACCAAAAGTAGAGGGATGAGGGGATTCGTATCGATCGATCGTCATTCCTTTTTGCCTTCTGAAAATTTGTTCCGGCGAAAGAAACGTCCGAATCCATTTTCTTCCTCCTCTTTCTATCGTTTCCCCCCTTTCACTCTTCGGAAGACACGGTTACTCGCGTTGTCAGCTCCTTTCTTTCCGCCACGTCATTTTCTTCAGCTACTTCAGTACCATGACGTTTCTGAGTCCCCGGCCACGTCCCCCCATTGCAGAAGGGTAAGTGAATGTTTACCGTGAGTCATCGTCTATTCACGGCCCTCCTTTCTTCGGCACCGATAAAAATTCACGGTATAAATAGATAAGGGCAATTAATTGCGAATCGAGACGCGTCAGCTTCGCGCAAAACGTTCGACTTCCAAGTGATCGAGTGATTCTGACCCGAAATGGAGTGTCTTCGTTGTAGAAAATTTGCTGGATTTGACTAACTTATAGCTGGGAATATTGCAGTTGAAAATATGTTAAATGTAGGTACATAATTTGTCGATGCGGTATTTTGTTTTACTATATTCTACATGCATGTACATTTTTCTGTTTTTATCGTTTTCAAAGTGTATAAAAATTCACAGTCTGGTTAGTAACGTTAAACTAGCTAGATAACTTGAAAATTAAATTATTAAAAATTAAATTGAATCCGTTTTCATCGTTTCCAAAGTGTATGAAAATTCACAGTCTGGTTAGTAACGTTAAACTAGATAGATAACTTGAAAATTAAATTATTAAAAATTAAATTGAATCTGTTTTCATCGTTTCCAAAGTGTATAAAAATTCACAGTCTGGTTAGTAACGTTACACTAGCTAGGTAACTTGAAAATTAAATTATTAAAAATTAAATTGAATCTGTTTTCATCGTTTCCAAAGTGTATAAAAATTCACAGTCTGGTTAGTAACGTTAAACTAGATAGATAACTTGAAAATTAAATTGAACATCTCACCTAAAACTGAACATAAAAAATATATCTTTTGTTTCTAATGCTATGGCAAACGTTCCAAGCATAGAACGTCTTTCTTATGATTGTTTCTTTCCAACGTCTCTTTTATATTGTAGTTTTTATTTTACCAAACAGCATTATTCATAGAAAGTATTCATGCATTCAAATTTTTATAGCGTCAAAGAGAAAGAAGATATCTGGGTATCATCTGAATCGACAGTGTTTGAATATTTCCATCCGAGAAAGTGACTCAACGACACACACCGCACACGACAAATCAAACCGTCTTCTGATCTCCGAAGTATTCCGAGCACTCGGGCAGACTTTATTCGTCGCGACGCAATTATCCACGCAGCCGGAACACGATCCCCCAATTCCCGTTCTTTCATCTCGCGCATCATTTTTTCTCCGGCGCACTCTGTCCGAGACGCGATTCGTGGGCGTCGTGGCACGATAGCTCAAACGGAGAAAAATTAAAAAAAAAAGAGAGAAAAGAGAAGAAAAGACACGAAGAAAGGTCGGATGCGCGCGCCCGAGAGAGTAACGGATACGCGAAGACAGAGGGAGCATTCATGGAACCGACGACACGTGTTTCCTCGCGCGTTTCCCCTTGCCGAGAACGCCTTACACCGAGAGCGAATCGCAGCGGCGCGAAACTTGGGTAATTGAACGCGAAATTTCTTCGCAAGCGAACCGGGAAACCAACAGCCGTTCGTGGGAAAGTCGCCTTTTCCTCGAGAACTTTCTTCCTTTCCTGGCTTTTCCCTGTGCACTCAGTCCACGTGCTTTTGCACGGACGCGTGTTTCCTTCCTTTTTTCTCGGTCTGTGCAATCGAGGACGGAGCAAGTCATTGCTCTGCCGATCGAGAACAGTGCACCGAGTGTCCTATCAGGATAAGACGAATTTTTATCAGATTGTTCATTTTAACTGTCCATTTTATCAGATTGTTGTACGTTGTAGAAAAGTTAGAGAATATTTTTTTAAATAGATGTCACATCAGGATAAAATATATTTTAGGAGAATGTTATTTATTGTAGGAAATGTTGACAGGTAGGAAAAATGTTTAGACATCCAGCGTTTGACATTTTTATTTCATGTATATAATTCTTTAATTCAGACGTGGAATCAAAGTGCTCTTGCTTTCTTTGTTACTCGAGATTATCCTGGATTCTTCATTGGTTTGTGAATTTGAATAAATCTTCACAGTTTAATAATCACTTATCGTTCGTTTGATAATAAAGAGAGATGTATTGATATTCTTGCCTCTTTATTTTAAACGTAAGATTCAATAAAATAAGTAATGAGAAGTGTAGTAAAATCCTCGAATCTTCACAAGTATTAACTTCATTTTGTAATTATAATATCCATATATTTTTATACTTATGCACAATAGAATAGCTACCAGTTTTCTGATAGGAATCTCTGCCAGATTAAAGATCTTACGACGATGATAGTCAACTGTAAAATTAATATTCAGCGCCAGGAATTATATCAACGACACATCGTCCTCTTCCTGTAATTAAGTATTCCAATTACCATCTCTGTTCTCAAACTCAAGAAACAAGAACTCTACGAAGAATTCTTGTTTAATCTCCGCCGAGACTGATAGCTTCTACAACGTCTTCTTGTCGATTGTCACTCTCGATTGTTCCTGTTCGTCATTGTCGAAGTTAACAATAGCCTTTGTCACTCGTCGGACAATCCTCGGCTGTTTATCGCTTAATTTTCCGGTTGGAAAACTCGACGTCGATCGATCGACGAAAAAATAATAATGACAATAATGACGGAGCAAGAAGTCAGAGAAAATCAGATGAAACGATTGCTGCTGAAACTTGAACTATATTCAATTTCTTCAGAGTTATAATTTCTTCTGAAGTTTAGTTATAGCTTCTTTATTTAATAATCTTTCTCAACATAAGTTTATATGTTTATATTGTAATTTTGTTTTATAATATCTAATATAAAAACATATATTATTTTATAATATATATTATAATATTTTATGGTATGTTTTATATATTTTGTTATTGTAATATGTTTATAAGTTTATATTATAATTTTGAACTAAATTTCGAATGATTTTTAATCTCCTACAAATCTTATAATTTTATATTGTATTATACTACAATTTTATATTTATTTTATAACTTTTACGTCGTGCAAGGAAGACGAATCTTCCCAATCCCTTAATATGATAATTCACAAAAATTAATACAACTAATAATTCACAATAAAATTTAATAAATTAATATAAATTAAATTTAAATTAAATTTCTCAAAAAAGAAAAAACAAAGAGACGACGTTACATCTTTACTAACCCAAGCTCGACGATGCAAGATGTCTCACGGAAGGAAGTACAGAAAGAAGGATTAAAGATCATTAAACGTGCGCGGTTAGGGGACAAAAAGCTGCATGATAATAAATGATTCGCCTCGGAGACGATTGCATGTTTTCTATACGAAGATTGATGAGCAGAAGGGAAGGGGTTGCTTCTGCGCCCTTTCCACGCATATTTTCCACGCATATTTTAATCCTCGAATCGTTACTTCTTCGTCTCGGCATAAAAAGCTCAATGTTGGATTAGGATCGAAGGAAACGTGTCTCGAATTAATGATAATTCCGTCCTCTGAATATATTAATATATTTTCACTACGGATACTTGTGCAAATTCATATTTTTATGAACGTAATATATTTGGTATAATATGGACTATTTAAATATTATTACTTGTATTAGATCTTTGTACAATAACAAATATTACGCAGTACTTGAAACAATAAAATTTCTCAAATATAAAATGTTGTTCCATTTGTTAAAAATAAATAAAAAAACCTAAATTAGCGATTTCAAAAGAATTCCAATGTTTTCAAATACTTTCGAATATTTGCGTTTAATCGAAAAATTTTTGGGATAGTACATTATGTCCATGCTACGAATTTTTGCAACTGTAAATTTCTCATGAATGCTTCACTAGTATGTTACAAGTGATACAACTAAACAAGAATAAAAAAAAAAACTGTCCAAGCAAACCTAAACATTCCAGGTGCAACGGAAGTTTCTCCCAGTACCGACTTATTTCCAGACAACGTTCAGATTAGAAAACCGTCCGCAACGTGACCCATGAAAATCGCAGAAAAGTGCAAAAGGAGAGTCGAGTCTTGAAAAGGAATCACCTTTGGCGAGAACGTTTCCAGACGGAGGAATCCCCCAAGGATTCTCTTTACGACTTTCTCCAGCAGGCGTTCTCGCCACCCATTGTGCAGGGATTGTGAAAAGTCAAAACTTACCGTTAGCCGGCTCACGTACGGAAAGACCGACGCGTCTCGCAGGGACAGGAGGAAAAAGTGGTCCTAATGGAGTACGGTGGAAAAGCCTGAGGATTCGTTTGACGTTGCCGGGCGTTTACGAGAAGGGTTTAGGACGCCTGGCTGGCCCTGAATCTTTCACGTCGGGGAGGAACCATCGGTGCAAACATCGTCTCGCAGAGGGAAAAAGAGAAAAAGGAAAAAAAAAGGACGAAACTCGCTCCCTCGTAAGCATACCTAACGGGTTTCACCGTGTAATTACTACTAACGAACCGTTTGTTTCGCTCGACGAGACACACGGTGACTCACAGGTGTGCCTCTAAGCGCACCGGGATTACATAATGCTCGACGTAACCATTCGCGAACGTTGCACCGAGGTATTCCGTCCGCGTACCGAAACAAGGATCTTTGGTAATTGCTCGTTAACGATCGCGATGAAGATATTCCGGATTAAAGTTCGACTTCTTCGCGAAGATTTGAAACTGCGAAAGGAAGTGATTTTTAGGTTCTTAAGTCGTCAATTGTTTCGTCGTTGACTTTTAGTAGCAGTTTCTATACTAGATGGATAACTGTTGAAATAGTGTATATATATTTCAAGTGCTCTTTGATTTTCACGATATGTGCAAGCAGACACAAAGTAATAAATTTGTAATAAAATTAGAGAACAGTTGGCAATTTTGTGAAAAATACTCTAATATTAATTATGGTGACTTTGTAGAAAATACTGTATCACATTTTGCGAGGGCTCATTTTAAAAAGTTAATATTCTGCAATACTTTCGTTAAAATTCTTATTGAATTGAATTGAACAAAATTAGAACAGTTTAAACCGAACTAAAAATTAATGATTTTTCAATCTTGCTACTATCTGTATATAGTGATACTACCAATTAACATCTATGAATCATTTAATTCTAAAATCTATAGGTACTCGTTTTAGGATTCGAAATCAACTTGTATAAAATGAATACATTGCAAATATAATGTCAACAGTCTTAGTTTTGAGCAATATTCGAGATTTATCAAAGAAAACTTATTGTTAGATAACCAACTTGACTCGGATTAAACACGTATATGTATTGAACTTGATCCCATTTTCTTCTAGCACTATGATTCAACTAGTTCAGAAATCAACAACTATTGTTCCATCGATGGTACTTGTTTCCTCCTCTTCGTCATTTATGAGTTACGAAAGCCAGTACTTTCCCATGGTTAATAGAATCGAATTAGATCGGTATTTATCTTCATTTTCTCGCAAGCACTGCCTGAAAACCCGGTGCGTTGCCTCACCGATTATTCCGCTGTTATATGAACTGCTATTAACAAGACTTTCATAACACCAGTCTCTTCCCCCTTCCTCTCTTTCTCTCTAGGAACACTATCATAATTACTGTTCCATCGACTAGAGAAATGCATCAAACGAACATCAGTTCCGTCTATCGCTACATAAATTTCGTCTATCGCTGATAAAAATCGACCGTTAAAATCAGTGAAAACGACATTGGTTTCAATGAGATTTCATAAAAATTTTAACACCTTGCGACTTAGTAAATTCTACTCTTTTCGAGTAGTATATAGGTTTCGACGAGAGAATATTTAATCACGCAACGAGGAAATTTTATTTACATGCACGCGTGTATTGTTTTCGTTTCGTCATCTCGCTTATACTTGGATGTTCCCATAGTTGTAAAAATTCAGCGACTCAAAGACACCAGTCCAGTTACGAGGTACTCGAGCCCATCTCTAACTGTCACATCTGGTTAACTCCGTGCACCAGAAAGTAACAGCACACGATAACGGTGACCGTTTTTATTTCAACTTGCTCGTTTTATCTTCCGCGCGGCTCGCATGACGACTGTCAATGCATACGGTTGCCACCTCCGCTTCCTGGTACCTGGCGAAGCTTCCGGTCTCGTGACAGCCCGTCCTGGTCCACCGCTCGTTCCGTCCCATACACTACACCTTCGTCACTTTCACATCGCATTTCACCTACAAGCTCGGCAAACTTCCTTCCTTGTGAACTACCGGTTTGCGTCCGCCGTCAAACCACGGCGAAAGAAGTCGAAGAAACGCAGCTTTAACTCGCTTATTAACACTTGGTGAGTTGGCTAGGGGCGACACTAGCGCCACGTGAGTGCTAACTAGTAGCGTGTGTAACGTTCACAATAGGGTGTGGCGGAACGTGTGGTACAATTAGACGGAAGGTTATCTCGTATTATCTCGTTATATAACGACGTAATATCTTATTGTAATGTAATAATGCGAGATACAGAGATAAGCTCTCGAAAGTGTAGAAAGAAATCTTTTTGCTTTGAAACTTTCTTTTTTTAAGCAAATTAACTTTGAAAGTTGACTCTTATATTATAGAATGCATTCTTCTTATTAAAGACCGTTTTTAGAGAAATTTAAGATGGATTGGAAATGTTAAACTAAAGAATCATCACACGTATTCTAATTTTCGAATCTAATTCGAAAAATTCTATTATAGATTTTAATTCTTTCTTTTTAATTTTCTAATATTCGAAGCTATGAAATTTACCTACAAATGTGTGCAAGAAGAACTATAGTTTTCTCATTCTTGACGTGAAAGTGACGCTCGAAACTAACGCGTCGTGTTAAGAAATTGCAATAGATTTTCACTACTCGATATAATTAGAATACCAAACTACAAAAAGATTATTATTACAATTACTCATAGTCTTAATTCAATCTTCTACTAATTCATGAAATTCAAACATTAACTTAATACATCCCGCATGGATGTATTAAAAAATTAAAAGAAACAAATAAACGGGAGAATGAAAAATTATATGAAAAACTGTAAAAATACCGATGATCCATCAGTGAATAAATAATTCATGGTGTTTGCGAGGACAGAACCATGACTGGAAAAGTGTTCTGAGCCTTGGAACCCTGTTTGACCGGGATGACGTTCTGGGACTGACAGGAGGCAGATGAGCGTGAAGGAACGAAGTGAAAAATGAACGACTGTTAAACAGGATTTTCGATGTTGACCGAGGCAACGGAAAACGGAGGACGGTACTTCCTGAGAGACGTACAGAAGCTTCGCCTCTCTGATCTTCGTGGGATCGACGCGTGTTTTTCCTCTTTTTTGAGTTCGAGGGTTAAATTCTCTAGACTCGAGGTCTCTATCAGATTATTTCAGATCGATGTGGCTTCTTGAAAAGTGAGACGAACAAGAGACACGTGTTTTATCGCAATTTGATAACTTTTGATACGCAGGGTTTAGGGTTATTCACTGAGCTAAAAAGAATTTAGATTCTTATCATATAAAGATTAAATTAATGCAACTATAGTAAGAAATGAGATTACAGTTATATCTGTATTATCGTATTTATTTAACAATTGTCTAATAATGAAACGTATATTACTGCAGATTACTATTTTTGAGAATACCATTATTTTAAATTAGGAAATCCTGAAATGCAATAAAACATAAAATTAAAAATATAAAATAATATAAAACTATAAAACTAAATATAAAATAAATTAAAACTATAAAACTAAATATAAAATAAATTAAAACATAAAATAAAACATTAAAAATAACATAAAATATAATAAAATAATTTTCTATAAATGATTTATTTTTTAAATCGTATTCTCAAAAATGTGAATTTGCATTAAAATCTTACTTTCTCAAATTAGGCTAACCTTGTACGCTTTGAGAACTGCAGCTGAACAATACCGATTTTTCGAAAGGGTCACCCGGTATACGTGGCAGTTGTACGTTATCCTAGGATCTGAGGAAATAAACGGTTCCCTGAGTGAAACGTGCCCATTGCGGTGTGGGCCAACCACGAGGGACAGAAAAATACACGGCAAGGCACGTTTAAATTTTTTCCATGCCGACAATCAACCAACCAACGCCTCTGCGTTTCTGTGCGTTCATATATATTCATGCATCTTCGGATTAAAAATTCGTGAATGGGAGAAGGGATTATCCTACAAACGAACTTTCAGTTTCATTTATCTTCCTCCAGAAGGAAACTGAACAGTTGTGTTTATCTCATCGAAGATCTTTTGCCACTCAATAACTGGATAATAATTAACTCCTCAATTAACTATTATTAAGCCCGCGACAACTTTAATTTTCATTGCAATAATTTCAGAATAAAATTTAAACATTCAATTTTAATTTTAATAAATTCTTATAATTTAAATTTCAATGTTTAAACTTTTATAATTTTATAACAAATTCTAGTGCTACGAGCAAAGTAATTTTGTCGTTAAGAGATGAGTCAACGCGTATTTGGTATCGAGGATCCTCCAGGTATCGGAAATAAGGCCACACATGACAGAGTTACTGGTTTCTATAGTACTTTTGTCACGGACGAGATACATGTTTATGTACCTCGTCGGTGCTTTCGTCGAGGAACTTTCGTATCGACAGGATGCGGGTCTAGAAGAGGATTGTCTTATTTATGGAGCGTTCGTACGAATGTCGCAGCATATACTATACCATGCTTCTCAGGTTTAATGGACCGTGAGAGAAAGAGAGAGAATGCTGGCTCTCCTAGGGATCTTTTAGCTCGAAACATCTGTATATATATATATATATATATATATACATATCCTAACCTCAAAATCCTACAATTTAAATGATAATGGATATAGTCAATCACAGAAGTCTATATACAGTCTTTAAACGTAGCGTCAATCACAAAAAAGACAATTAAAAAAGACTATACCATGCTCCTCAGGTTTAATGGACCGTGAGAGAAAGAGAGAGAATGCTGGCTCTCCTAGGGATCTTTTAACTCAAAACATCTGTATATATATATATATACATATCCTAACCTCAAAATCCTACAATTTAAATGACAATGGATATAGTCAATCACAGAAGTCTACATACAGTCTTTAAACGTAGCGTCAATCACAAAAAAGACAATTTCAGTTGTATTTTTGGGCCTTCAAGATTATTTGAAATTCGATTGGTTGAAATTACCAACTTTTTGATTTCTCCAGTATCAATCTAATTCGTTCTGATAAATTAAAAACGCCACGAAAAAGAGTATTTCCATCTTTTCCCGAAATTCACGCGCAGACGTTTGTATACACACTTTCTCGCTTCGAAGGGTTTCATAAATGAAGCCACTCGATCAGAAAACGCGATTTATTTGTCCCGCCCCAAACAGATGTTTCCTTCGACAAAAAGGAAAGGCTCGCAAGAGCGCGATAATGTTCCGTTTTGCACGACGCGCGTAACTCCGGCGCCGAAAAAAACCGAAGTCAACGAAGCCACGAGGATGATTCACCGATTTCGTAATAACTCCCTTCGCGGAAAATCTCTCGCGGAGCGTCCGGCAAATAGACCGACCTTGAAAGCGGTTCGTGATTCAGCGTTGCGAAAATGTTTCGCGCCAAACGATTCGTAACCGCGCTGCAAGCGAGATTAGAAAATTCGTTCCAGAAACGTCAGTCCACCTTGAGAGACGCCGCTTTCGTTTTCCATTTTCACGCGAGCGAAACTTTCGTGGCTTAGTTTTCCAATCGACCTGTTCAGTCCCAACGAGAGGGAGAGAGAGAATTGACTCTCGGCGCAGCGACACTTTCACGATAATGACGTGCTCAATCTCTCGCGAAACGGGACCAAAAACTGTCGGGGTATTTGCTACACGCGAGAGACAGTACAGTATGTATCCCGATCGGCAGACCTGTCACGTACCTCACGATCAAGTTGTTCGACTCGCGTGTCGCTCCAGCACCGAGTAATTTGTGCCGGCGTAATTTATGCAAGCGCCGGCTGCGTGTTTCCACGGCAGAACAACCGCACGCGGAATTCGCGTTGCGATTTTTAATTCGCACTTTCCCGGCGTGGTGTTTGATGACAGGAAAGCAACGTGACTGGAAGTTTCGACGTGTTAATCACGGTGTTACCGATATTATCTTTTGCTTGGAAAGCGAGATGGACTTTTAGACTCTTAGACGAGGGATTTGAAATTTTTTTTTAGAATCGTGACAGACGTGGAACTTTTTTTGGAATTACGATATATTTAGACGAGAATTATTATTAAACTGCAGATTTTAATGCGTTTAATGCGAAAAACACGAAATATTTGAAATTGCATTTAGAATTTTGTAATTAGAACAAAATTCGCAAATTTCACTCCTTCCAAAAGCTAGACGAGATATAAATGTCCTTCAAAGTAAAGTTGAAACAATGTAGAAAGAAGCTCTCGATATTTATTTCTGGATCGCCCACGGGATTCGCAAGGAGTGAAATTTCACTCATCGTAGTCATCTTCGGAGAACAAACAAGATATAAATATCCATCAGATCAATTACTACCTCTGCAGAGTTAAAAAAAGAAGAGAGGAGCTCTCCACAATTATATTGGTTTCACCTACGCAAAGCTGCGCGATACGAAACGTCAGAATTTAAATAAAATGTGGCTCTTCTTCAAACTGCACGATCTGCGTTATTTAAAAAAAGACGGAAATTCTCCACATTTATGTCCATGTCTGTGCGTAAAATTCGCGAAAGATGCAATTTTAAAGGTTAAAATGCGACATAAACATTTTTCAAATTATCCACAGTCGCAGATAAAAATCCTCATTAGTGAATTATTTTTATTTCGCGTAGGCAGAATTCGCAAGGGATGAAATTTTATCCACAAGTCTCGAAAGTGAAACAGGGCAAAAAGTACCAACATATTTATAAAATAATTTTTACCGATATACTGTCCGTGTTATATAAAACTTTACTGTGCTACACAAAATTTTCATCGACTGAACGATTCTAATTGCAATAATTATCAAATAGTTTTAGTAATAGTTGTAAACGAAAAATATTGATATTATTCAATTTTGATGCAGTACAATCTATCCTTTTAGTTACATCTACAAAATCCACAGTCTAAATTATTATTGTATTTTCAAAAAAAAAATCTAACACTACCTATTATTTTCATTTCACCACGTTCCCAAGGATAAAAATATAGAGCAAGTTTAGACACCGTGGTGCAGCTATTCAGCTGACTGTTCAACTATAGTGCGATTACTCTGCCGACTAGCGATCAGTCAGCTGTCTCTTTATCTAGTATCGCATTTGTTTTACTCGCTTTGTTCCCTCAGTCAACCGAATAGTCAGCTATACCACGACCTAAACCTACTCGGCATCGTTCTACCCTAACCTTCCCACATTACAAAAGCTTCACAGAATTCCACGAATACTCCAGTAACAATGCACGCGATAAGCGAAGCATCCTAGCGATATAGGATAGCACGCTCTATCACCTTCGTAATTTATTAAAATGTCCAGCTGTATAGTACGCTCTCCACGTAAGGTCAAAAGCGTGAAGAAAGTATCGCGCCGCGATGGGTGGTTTCCCGAGCCGGTCTCTATCTTTAGCAATGGCAAATCGATGCGAATATGGAAATGATCGCCGGCTATTCGGCGACCATCAGCTGGTTTCCGTGGAAACCAAATGGGGGCGTGTGTCGTAGGTCGTTGAGCGTAGGCTCGTCGTCGAGTCCATCCGCGTGGACGTGCAACAGCATGGAGGAGGGAATGCAGGTGAAGGACTTCCACGTAGCTCGTCCGCGGCGATTCGTTTCCTTATCGGGCGAAAAAACGCTCGGAATCCCGTCGATCGCGTCCTTCCCCGTGATACTCTACTCGTGAACGTCCTTCGTTCGTGATAAGGAATTCCACGTTGAAGGTTAATGGATGTACTTAACCGGTGATTCGTTCTTTAACTACTCTGTTCCGCCGTGTCCTCCTGTTGCTCTGCGTCGAGTGTTTGATACGAACGGACGAGATAACAACGTGCGTTCAATTTCAAATGTTTCAATCCTTACGCGTTCCTCGTGTCAATTTCGATACACTTTTCTCGTATAGATAGGTTATAGATAGGTTAAAGTTATAGATTAGGTTATTATAGATAGGTTAAAGTTATAGATTAGGTTATAAATTAGGTTATTATAGATAGGTTAAAGTTATAGATTAGGTTATAGCTTAAGTTATTATAAATAGGTTAAAGTTATACATTAGGTTATAGGTTAGGTTATTATAGATAGGTTATAGATTAGGTTATAAATTAGGTTATTATAGATGGGTTTAGGTTAGGTTTAGACTGAGTGTGCCTCGTTTAAAAATACATACGTGTATATTATACTTGAAAGTATCTGTAAACGTAGAATTATAAATTTAGATCATATTAATCAATTAACTCATCTTTCCTAAGATCCAATTACATTACTCTTCACGATATCCGATATCCCTCAAAGCGAACGACTATTCCTCAAAAAATAGCTGACAGCAACGAGAAAGTTCAATTCGCCTTAAACTGCTCGAGGAGACAAAAGAATAAAAAGAATATTACTCTCTATATAAAACACAACTAGCACAAACTATAGTTTGGATGTATATTTGCATTTCCCTATCTGGCCAAATCGTCTCTGCAGTACCAGCGAGTATATATTCCTCTACCTCTAAACTCGGATAAGGTCTTTTACCAGCGTCGTAAAATTGGAAAATACCGACGACAGGGGTGTAGTAGGAATCCCGGGTTCTATTTCTATCTTATGGTTAAAACAGTCTCGACGATGGTGTCGTGACGTGGGTGTGTTGTATAGGTGCTGTTCCCAGCACGGTAATTGATTGGGGAAAAAAGGGGAGAGAACAGAACCGTGGACGGAGAAAGGCACCCTGGATGCCCGCGATACGCGCAGAGACACCCATCTTTGTACTCCTACGCCGTCCAATTGAATGACGTCAATCTTTTTGATTACTTAAGCTTGCGCGATTCGTCCGCCTGCGTTCAAGAGCGGAGGAAAAGCTCGAAACGTATTATTAAACTGAAGTTGTAGCACTAGCCGACGAAACGAAATCAAAGGGAATGTCAACTAAACGCACCGACAGCTCTCACTTGCGGATAAATTATGCACGGCCGACAGGGTGCTTTTAATTAGACACGATTGGGGCTAAAGGTCGCCGAGCATATCCGCAATTACCGCACCAACGATCCCAAATATAATTCGAATCGATTCGGGCTGCAGACGTACGGCGCTGATTGATCCTCATTGAGAGTTTAATTTTTATTTATTTATTTTTTTTTTCTGTCTGTCGTTTGTTTCAGGCGAACTGTACGTGGAGGATCTAGGTGAGAGAAGGATCGTGTCCATCAGAATGGGATGGCTTTGGGTCGAGGGTACTCCCAGGCTCCCGTTGAGGGCGTTGAACCTACGACAGGCAGCGCCCAGCCTCTGTCAACCACACGCGTTGGCTCTTGGATTCACGCTCAGCAACTCGCAGGATCACACCCTTGCCACTTTTTGGGTAATTTCTTGGTTTTTCCCTTCTTTTTACTGAATCCAGCGTTAGTTGGTTACATTGTATTAGTAAAATTTTACAACTTTATGCTCTGAAAAATCTGAAGCCAACGTGTAATTTCGAATGATCTTTCTTGAAAAGAAGTGACGTGTAAAATATCTAGATGCGTAAAGCAGTTTTTCATCAGGGCTCCATTTCTCTATAATTCATAAAAGCACGAATTTGCATAAATCGTTTAGAAATAAAAATAAAAACGATAAAGAAATTAGGCTCAACTCCGCGTTTTAATATTGAAGATTTTCGGGGTGTAATTCGAGGAACAGCAGTATCAGGAACCTGAACATAAAATGGAGACGTGGTAGCGAGATAGAATAATTCGCCGCAACACGCAATGTAATTGCATGTAAATGGCTTTTATCCGCTGCACGATCCGTTTCCTTGCCCGCAAACACTTTCTCGCCTTGGTCACTCGCTCCTACTTTGCTAAACGCCGCAATTTCTAATTACGCTCTGCCAGCGTCGCGATTCGATTTCTATCCAGTTATACAATCCTACTATCCATTGAAAGCTTTGATTCATTAATCTAACTTTGAATCATTTATTGTCTACGCGTTAACTGTTAACTGTGGTCGGAATGCAAGTCACAAAGCTATTTGGATACTTGAAAAAAAATCTCTATTCACAAAAGTGGCATATTTATACTATATTCAAGTAACCTCATCATCGCTTGTAAAATGAAAGACTCGTATAAATCACTCGAAATATCGATTAACTCCGTAAATTAAAGTGTACGAAAAACGAAAGCATTACGAATGCTATTCTTCCACGAACTCATGATTATTTGTACAACCTTCCTTTGACAACTCATCGAGATAAATTATACATCTTTTGACAAACTGGCAACAATGAAATTGAAAAATGTGGAGTTAATTCGCTGACACAACAATCAGTATAAAAAAAAGAAATGGAGACCAATGGGAAATATGCGAAGGTCGATGGCTAAGATAAGGAAGAGACGCGAAGGACGCGAGCAGGTGACGTAACTCGCATCCGCCCGAAGGCGTGGAAGGTAATAAGGTCAGTAGGCAAGGTCAAAATCCGCCGGCACGATCACGACGATAAGCGTACGCGTGGGAGATCCGCGCGCCATTCTCCCATGACCCGGCATTGTCAAGGAGTCCCACCATCTTCCTTTCCTGGCAAACGAGTTCCTTCGTCTCGTTGCCTTACTGACTCAAAGGACGTTCTCGCCCGGTCAACCAGCCACCAGTCTCGCTCGTATCGCTATTCACGGATCTTAATAACAGCCGAGTAATTGAGTCTGTACCCAACAGATTTCCAACGTCCGTTTTCGTGAATATTTCAAGAATAATTATGCGATAGCACTCTTCACTCTCCGGAGAGTTTTATAGGTGCTTATACTTGTATACCAAAATAGCTGGGTCAGATTTGATTTTATTTCGGTTCCAGGAAGCAAGCCTGGATTTTTATAGCCTTTTGATATATGATCACTGAACGAGAAGAAAGATTAAGTTTCATATAAGTAATTATATAGTTGTACTTTCGTGTGACTACAAAAATTTTTGTCACTACGGAAATCGATTGTGCATAGAATTTGATAGAAAAAAACATTTCAGTGAAAGATACTTTGCTAGAGTACATATTGTAACAAGTCTTGTCAATTAAAAATTTTTATATCATCATTTTTGTAGATATATTCAAAGCTGAGATTTCTTCTGTCACATAACACACAAATATTTCAATGTTTATATATTTAATTAGTACTCGTTTCTGGTCTGGGCTCACGAAAATATACAGAATTGGATATTTTGTGCTATTCAAGCAACATCATGAAACAACATATATTTAGAACGTATCTAATATTTAATAACTGTACTCAATATTTGTTAAGAAAAGATATATATTTTTGTCACACAGGCAGATTCAGAGCCCGTCTATTGGTCCTGGGTGAGAGCAATCGCGGCAGAACTGGTCAGACAAACGCCATTCCGAGCTCAACGCTGTCTAAACTTTCTGGAGATTCTGACAATCTGTCCGAGAGGGCCCGTACCGTTACCGGACAGCCCCACAGAATCTAGAAGACGTTCCAGAAGCGAGTTACGCTGCTGGCCCGGTGACTCTCCCATGGAGAAAGACCCCAGAACAACGACGACGATCCTGGAAGAATCCAGAAGAAGAGCGAGGAGCGAATTACGGGGTTGGTCGAGCAGCAACTCGAGCGACGAGGATCTCCTGGGCGACTTTCGAAGTATACCGACGATAATAACGAAGGACCAACCGATGACCAGGACCTGGGGCTGCAGCGAGAGTAGCGAAGGAAGCGACGACAGCCTTACCTGGAGCGGTGTCTGTCGTTCCAGCGTGGATTGCGTGGACTCTGCCGTGTCAATCCCCGAGCCGGAGACCAGGGAACAGAGAATACAGAGGTACAAAGAAGCCAGGAGACGAGAGAACGAAGCTCGAAGCAGAAGGGTATTGGAAGAAGACGCCAGGAGACGAAAGGCCAGAGCCGAAGAGAACAACAACGATATCCTCAAGACGTACGGCTCGAGTAGATCAAGAAGCAGGTTCTACTCTGGCAACGACAACGACAGCTACTGTCTAACACCAACGAAGAAGGATCGCGACAACAACGGCTACGAGACGTCTAGACTGAAGAACGAGAAGAACATCATCAGCAAATTGCCTCCGGTGAAACCCAACGAGCCATCCTTGGTTAGATTCGAAGACAATCACAGGAACGAGGACGACAAGAGAAACAACAACAGTTCGAGAAACGGTAACGCCAGTCCTGGAATACTCAGAACGGACACGACGGAGAGAAGAAGTCGCGCGCGAGAAAGGAGGAGCGTGAGGGAGAAGGGCCAATTGCTCCAAACGCAGCAATTCAGCAATACCGCCGTTGAGACGCTTCAGGAACGTAAGGAACGACTGGCCCAATTATCCTCGAGGATTCCCGTGCCTCGACAAACGTCGCAGAACGCGAAACTCGCGGAGAATTGCAATTCGACGGCTCTGGCCAAGTCGTCCATCTCTCTGTCGGTCCTGACCGAGCCACCGTGCGAGGAAGACGTGGCCAGATTGCTGGAACGGTGTCAGAGGGTGGATCATTACGTGCCAGTGCGAGAGAAACTGACTTTGTTCGAGTCTCTGAGCAGGCTAGGTGGTCGACTGGCTAGGAGCACGGAAGATCTTGGTCGATCGTCCTCGAAGCCGAGCCCCAGAGGGAAACAGCGCGCCAGATCGCTTCACGATCTCAACAGAGGGGCCAGAGCCGTTCCAGTCCGAGAGATGTGCCGATTCTTCGAGGGAGACGTCGAACACGATCAGACTCAGAAGACCCCTCTTGCCAAAACGAGATTCAGCGATCCCGTGACGCCTACCAGGAGCACGTGGAAAGATTCTGCGAGTTCCAAAGGCAACGAGGCGCCTTGCGTAAGATCGTCCACGAGAAAGAAACATTATTTGAAGTAGCTGGAGCGGATTCTAGGGCCTTCCGCGCAATGACTCGATAACTGATAATATTAGCGAATTGACAAATGGATTTTTTCCTTTCGCCTTTTTTTCTTGCAATTTCAAGTTTTATATATTGAAACAGTCAAACGATTGGTAATTTAATTGACAATAGGTAAGTTTCTTTCTTCACATTTTGAATTTTGAGTTACATTGGAAATTTTGCAATTTCACGAAATGATCTTAAAGCAACTTGGTGACTTGATTTTTATTATTAGCACAAGCCAAAAAAGAAAAAAAAATTTCACTAACATTATCAGCTAAATTGTGCCGAAGGATGTCATCTCCTAGTCTTCGATCTCCAAATCTCTAACGCGTCTCTGCTGAGAAATTCCAGAAAATGTTCGAAAGCAGGTCTTTCAGAGGAACGTGCTCTGTCTTGGTACGTTAGAGTGACAAAAAAAGAAAAATCATCGAACCTGACACTTCGAATTCCGTTTCCTAGAATCGTGGATCCTATCGCGTAAGGTTAGAAAGGATCGATGTCGATCGATTTAGGTGCGAATCTCGTTCTCTTGACTGCGACGGATCGTCAACAACTCTCGTGTCGAGAGAAAGTCTGGCTGCCTGGAGCGGCTGGGTTCTTTTTGCTCTCCAGAATTCAAACTGTTCTCGATACGAGGCTTCAATCAGACGCGACGTCTAACACGCGACACGAACATCAACGACGCCTGGCCAAGTACAGGAAGAAACGGCGAGTTTTTGCCAATTTTTCTTATTTATTGTACCTTCGTTCTGCTGTTTCTTTTCTGTGCGAGATTCCTCCGGAGAACCGAGCGTGATTCGACGCCACGGATAAAGAGCGCGTCGAATCGAGAGAGACGAAGAGGAAGAGGAAAGGGGAGAGAATCGGAGAAACCGGTAATTTCCATTCACCGAGCGCGACTCTCGCGCGCGGAGAACACCTGCCGAATGCGAGTCGAACGCGGTCTTCGATTCGTCGATTAACCTTCGATTAAAGCCGTCGATATCCGGCGGAACGAATGTCGCAAACAAGAGACTGAATCATCCACGCGAATTGATTTCGTTAAATGAAGCGAGAGTTACGTTTCCCGGTAGTTTTTGAAACGAGTTGCAATTATTAAGTTGTATAAATAGATTAACGAAGCTTTGGAAGCCTCGTGAGTATTGAGGCTTGTTTAATTTTGTAGATAAAATGATTTATTTTTTTTTTTTTTTTGGTTGCTTGGTAAGTTTGTAGAAATTTGAAAAATGGAAGACGAGATATTTTTATTATATATCGTTGGAACTGTAGTGAGGTTTTGCTATTTATTGAATCAATTTTTTTTTTTTTTTTTGAGGTATTGCTCGTTTTTAAAAAAGTTGAAGAACTGAAATAAATCGAAACAATTTGGATAAATATTTAATTGCTGTATTCAATGATTTGGATAGAGTTGAAATTTGAAGTGAAGTTTTGAAATCAGTTTTCTGAAATCTTATTCTTGTTCAAAAGTAACAAAAATGATCTCAGACGTTTCTCGTTGCTACATTCAATGTTTACATTTATTTGAATTACATTATTTCATTCGTTCACAACTCTGTTTCTTGAACCAATGAATCTCTCTGGTCAAGAAAGATTTTGTGAAGATTGAAATAAGTAATTCAAAGAAATGAAGTTGAATACTTTCACTGATAATCAGATTCAACATATCTTTAATCTAACGTCACGTTATTGATTGATTAATATTTTTTCCACTGACCGACCAATTTTTCTCATTTTTTTTTTCCATTTAACATTCGTCTCAATACCAACATAATCATCTTCCAACTAAACGCTACGAACTTCTCAAACAACTTGTTATCTCCTTTCACGCGTACCTGAACGAAGAAAATTCGCATTTAACTCGCTCGTCGTTTGATCAAACGATTCTTGTAAATAATTGATTTAGTTAAAGAACGAGAGCCGGAAGAATGTAACTAGCTATCGGACCTCGAACATCCGTTTCAACGAACGGCTCGTGAACTAATGTTGACTTCCGTTTGCTCTTCCAGTCGGGACGATCATTTCCATTCCTGTTTCTCCCTTGCCCTTTCTCTCTCTTTCTTCTGTTCCTCTTTGTATTCAATTGTAGGTCATGCGAACCGTACAGATCCCTAAACCGTATCGTGGCTCTTCTTCTCTTTCGTTCCGTAAAAAATAATCGCATTAGAAACCAAGCGACAAAAAAAAAGAAATAAAAAATAAAAAATAGAAAAAGAACAGGTTTTTAACGACGCACAGTGGCTGATTTTGTCAATTTACGCGGGCGAAGTGAAGATGAAAATGTCTTCTAATTCGAATTTGAAAGCATCTGAATTTGCTCTTGGGTTGTTAATATTTGTTATTAATACGCAATTGTTAAACTTAGTTTCCTAATTTCTTATAAATTTCCCATTTAACATACGAGTATTGAAACTTTTTGTTACTATACATTTGAAAACTTACTTTATGCAAATCTGTCTACGTAAGTTGTTTAATTTAGCCACAGCGTACTATAACAGGATGCTCGAAACTTTTTCCTCAAAGTTTCTCAAAGTTTTGACTGGGACACGGCTTTGTTAGTTATCGGTAGCCCCGAGATGCCGAGAATTAAAAAGTATAAAAAAACAAAAGCGTCGTAAAATACAACGAAGTGCCAAAAGAAAAGAAACATTACGTTGAAATATCACGAATTAAGAAAAAGAAATGTCACGTTGCTTTTCTTAAACAGAGATGTGGAAACGCGTAGGGAAATAGAAAGTAATTAAATTTGTATATACTTGTTAATTTTAGGATTAGGAGAGAAAGATCGACATAACTTTTCTGTTTCGTGTTTCGTGTCTCGGTTGTTCCCAGATCGCGGGAGAGTTACGTTGGAATTACCTTTCCTGCGATCTGCCAAAACGATTTTATTATTTATTACATGCGTATAAAAATATATATATATATTATTATTGTAATGTTAAAATGATTATATTAAGTTGGTTCTGCGAGAATCGATCGACTGATGTTGGATGCGTTTCGGCGACCGTTTTATACAGTGAATTAATTCGTTTAGATGAAATAGGCCTTTCGCCAATCAAAGAGAGAGAACGAACCCATTTATTTTTCGTATCTTCGTGTATCATATAGGAGGCCGTATGAACGATTGTGTGACAATGTACGATATAATTCGAAAGAACAGTGTGCTTTGAAATAGAAACCCGTAAGCCGATGCAAGTTGTCATCGAAACACGTGTACGATAAATATTAACAACAGGAATATTAATTTAAACGACGGTGGTTTGATCGAGCCTTGGTGATCCTCGACGTTATCAATCCGAGTGAAATTTCTAATTGTTCACTCGACAAATTTGACAATTTTGTATTCAGAAAAAAATCCAACTGCTAGAGATATATATTTTAAAAACGAAAGTAAAGTACGAATGTTAAAATCATATTTCTAACGTGATATATTTGGAACGGGAAAAAATATTAAAATGCTACTTAGTACACGCACATTTAGAGGAAAAATATATTGGATTGTTCGCAAAAGTTTGAGAAAGATTTATTGTGCAAAATATAAGTGTAAAAAGTTTTATAAAATCGGTAACAAAATTACTATGGTAGCGTGATGGATTGTGTATGAAATAAATGGAATTATTTAAACATTTCAATCAACATTTAATATCATTTTATTATAAAGCGGGACGTTTTTAATTAGGTAATTTCGATTTTTTGTTCAAACGAAAAACAATATTTGTTTGACTGTAGCGTTACTTTTGACAAAAATAAATACTTCTCTTCTAATGTTGCTCGTATAATACAGGACATATTTAAAACCACTTTAAAAGCTGCAGATTTCCCGAACAATCCAATATATGCAACAAGATCGAAAATATAAACAGTGGCGAGTGTATAAAAATAGGAAAATCTTTACCAATTGTACTACGAATTTCATTCAAATAAATTTCATCCAAAATAGCACAGAGAATAAATTGTAACAATTTTTAAACTTTTATTCTGAGCAGTAATTATCAATCTGTGGATTACATCTTTCAAAAAATTGAATGCACACGTTACATAAAAGCATAAAATATCAAAATCAGAGCTCTTGTTACGATATTTAATCGTAGAAACAAATTTCTGTTCAGACTCCATTTCTTTAATCGTTTTTTAATTCACAAAAACACAAAAAGTAAATACGAATCAAATTAGGTATTTTCCCTGTTTATATGCACTCGCGACGTACACGTAAAAAGAGTACAGTTAACAAAACAACCATGAGCAGCAAGGCTCGATCGTCTCCACCTTAGCAAGCCGACGACCGTGTTCAGGGTGAGTCTCGGCAACCCTCTGCGTCCCGGGGACGTCTTATCTCCTCTTTATTCCTTCGCTCGCGAATAATGTCGAGAGGAAGCACCACGTGCGCAGGTCGTCTGTAAAAATGCAGCGACCAGGGCGAACGTGAGAAGTCACCCGGGGAGCAAAAGGGGTTGTTGCCGGAAAAAAGTGGAAAAATCCGGGGCGGACGTTGTTCCGCGGAAACACGCAGCCTGTAAAACCGGTCGATCGCCAAAGAGTCCTCTAGTCCCTGGTCGGAGAAATCCGAAAAGGCTATATACATGTATCCCCTATAACCGGGGCTGCGTAACAAAAACCCCCATGAAGAAGAAGAAGAAGAAGAAGAAATAAAAAAGAAGAAGAAGAGAGATCATCGTCCCTGCAATACGTACGATCCTATCGTGGCTGAAGTATTCCTTGTCTTTAAATAATAATGATAATAGTAATAAAAAAAATATTAGATGAGCAGACACAACTATGACGGATTTGTATGTTACGTTTGTTGTAATAAAAAAGGAACGAATAACAGTTACATAAAAGTGATTGTCGTTAGAAAGTGGACGGGAAGAGAAGGCCTTGGCACTTCTCGTGCACTCTGCAACCGCTTCGGCACTTTGTTTCATTCCCCTCTTCGCCCAACGACCGTCGATCGCGCCACCGCGTTTCTTTTGCCAGCGGACACCCACGCGATTTTCCTTTTCCACCTGGATCTGTAGCGGCAACCACAGCCACGCGCTCGCCGCTAATTAGCGCGTGTTTTCGTAAGATCGCGAGCGATGATTGCCAGGCAAGGTGAACTTTAGAAAAGGAGAGGGACCTTGTGCAACATCGCCGGCATCGTGAAATTATCGTACGTCGGGAGTGTGCTCTCGTTTCAACAGGAAAGTGGAGAACCCACGGGGAGTCTTGCGGAAGAGAAGATAGAAATTGGGAATTACATTTGGTGGAGTATACAACGCCGTCGTAATTGGTACATCTAGTTGATTGAATTAGGTGAAAATAAGTCCGCAGACTTATTTGGGGAATTTTTGCGTGTTGGTTCTTACAATTTCACGTTTCGTCAATCACTTGTACGAACAAACATTCTGAATATTGATGAGAAACTATGGAGATCAGTATGAAGATTTTTACATTTTTTGAATGTGGATTTTTCAAATGTTGTTTACAAATTAATACTGCAAACTGTTTTCTGTTTGAAATTGTATCGTATTAACAGTATTCAGACTATCAACTTATAATGTGCACCATACGTATATAGTTACATGACAAGAGTCAAAAAAGAATAAAGACATATAATTATCTTTCTGTCTTGACACAAATCAACAGTACTTAATATTTGCAAAGAAATATCTAGTCATTTTGATGGATGTGGTAGTATTATTATTTATACGAAATGTGCACAAATGCATAAAATATCCAAAGTAGAACGCTCGTCAAAATTTTCGATAGGCCAAACAAAACTCCAATTTGGCTCCATTTATTTCTTCACTTGCATTCATAAGAATATGTACTGTACTGTACTGTATACAGTACAATCTATTACAATAACCTGTAAGCCAATAATACTTGTAAATTTAAGAATTAACAAACTTTTTCCTTTTCTTTCCATCAGTTAAACACTTCAACTCGCGTCAAATATAATTCAACGCCTCGAAATTCTCGAAATTCTTCTTTAGTCTTGAATCTTACAATCTTCGACCAGCTTCAAGTCTCGAAAGTTCAAGAATTTCAAGACAGTCGAAGCAACTCAAATTTTCACAATAGCGAGAAAAACTCTGAATAATTTCGAAACTGAGATTTAAAAAGTCCCGTCAGTGGTTAACACTTACGAGCTGCGTGATCGGTTGAAATCAGAGTGGAAAAAAATCGAAGAAACGCGCATTCAGATTCTCTGGCAGAGGTCGTCGACCGTCTACCAGGTTTCGTGCTAGCGCAGAGGATTTTTTTCAGGGGCACGAACGCTTTTTTTTCACGACGATCGAACAAGCAGGTGTTGTACCGGGCGTGGTAAAAACAGCCGACGTAAACTAATGTCTGGCCGTTCGTTACGAGGCAGAGAAGGCTCTCGTGTGTCCCGTCTGGTTCACGTTGGACGTAGAAGAAATCGCGCGTAATCGAGTGACTGGCCTTGATAGTCGCCGGTGTTAAAGCCGCGTAAACCGATTCGAAGCGGAACAGGTACACTGGCAATCCCTTGATCTATCGATAGATAGTTCTAGCTTTTCAAATGCTATCGCGGCGGTATTTACTCGCTGTTTATCTAATTCCCTTAACGAGAGCAGTCTACAGTGGTTCAGCAAAGTATTCAGGTACATAAGGACAGAATTTGACATTAGAGATTCTACGTGAGATGATATAATTGAGACTGGTGAATTCCTTTCGTTTCTTTAATTTTTCTTCATTTGTTTCATTCGTGAATTCGTCTGTTCTTCTTCTCTCATTTCTTCATAAATTTCTTGATTATTTTATTGTAGTTACGTGTCATCGCAGTGTCGATGAAGATCACAAAAGGTTTCTGTGTACGAATACTCTTACGAACCACTTGTTTTCTCCCGACTCTGAAAGCTGAGAAATTAGTAATTTTTTCGACAGAGAGCTCTGTTTGAAGGGAAAGAAGATTTTACTGGTTTTTTGACGAGAGTCATTAATAATAGCGATAGAAAGACGTCTGGTTTCAATAGTAGTCGCTCGTCAGAAAGGATCGTAATGGGATTCGCGATCATTACGAAGAATTAAGGTTCTGTTAGCTTTCTAATCGAGAGCTTAGTTGTTGAAAACTGATCTATCTAAAATACTATCGGTGCTTCGATTGACTTACGATGTTGCACTTACTGCGCGCAGTTTGATAAGCAAAATAAACAGTCTCTTTAACTTAACATTCGCACTCCATTTGTACGTTTGAACTGTAACACGAAGACCGATATGTTGGCGTAATATCGTAGTCAATATTAAATTCTCTTTTTATGTGATTTTATATGAAATTTACCAACGGAGCTTGAAGGAGAAACAGAAGAAAAAAGAAACGTCGCCATCTAATCCAAGCAAAAGAATTTCTCAAAGTTTTGACATAATGAATATGGAATGAAAAAATTTGAAGAAATATAATAGAAATATCGGTTATATGATACATTTTTGTATCACATGTGGCTTTATCGAATAATTCATATTAATTTATTTCTTATTAAATATTATCCCAATTAATCATGTACATGTATAAGTATAAATACTCAAGGAAGCAGTTTCTAAAAATGCCAATGTGTATCTCTTTACTTTAATACGCAATGAAAAATTACACATATATAAATAGACAGATTATATAAAATCTGAAGATTTCTTTGCCTGAAATCTAAAAACTAAAATCTAACATTTCCATCATAAACAGATGTGTTTATGAAGAAGCTAAGAAAATTGTAAATTCTATCTGTAAACACCTAAAGTAAAGAAAAAATGATGGAATATTATTGTCTAGTCTAACAGTACACAGTGATGACTTATTTATGACACGGACGTGCTTCAGAGTTTTTAGATTAGATATTTTTGTAGACATTTGTCAAACAATATAATTTACTATCGGGTAACTATAGATTTTCTCGTATGCGAAAAGATGCTTTCGACATAATAGTAATTGCTGTATAATAAAACAGTTACATACATATGGATATTTTACTTTTGCAAACATTTATATTGAAGATATTTTGATTTTATAAGTAATTATTATAACTGTATGTAAAATATATAAAAAATATATAATTAAACTATTTGTTAAAATCGCGATGTGCAAGAAGCCTTGTCCTAATCTAATACATAAAAATCTTGAAAAAATGTTACTACTCACGGGTATAAAAAATACCCGCGGTTACCATGCTCTTCAAAAAAATTCTACGTATACAACCAGTCACCCGTGTCGATTCGAACTTTTTGTCCTACGACATGATTGAGTGACCGGAGGAACATAAATGCATGCGACTCACGAGATAGATGTGAAGAAGGTTGCACTGGAGCAGGGAAAGTTATCGTGAAGATCCTCTTCATAAGAAATAAATATCACTGAGAATCCCATAGCAGAAGTGAATGCCGTGAAAAATTTCCTGAAAAATATAAAACGTTTTGTTTCTAAAGACACAGTTATTTGTGAAAATATAAATTTTTATAATGACAAAAATTGGGACTAATAGTTTGAAATGTTCTAATTATAATTTTACATTCAACTTCAACAGAATAGAATTTAAGTACAACAAACTAAAGTACTTACATTTCTTGATCTCTTGGAGAGATCCTCTTGAGCACTGACTCTAATACCGAAAACGAGTATTGAACATGAAAAAATATGAAAAAAAAAAAGAAAAATAAGAAACTATCAACGCGCGCGTTTAAGTAAGAATCGGCGAACTCACTGGCTCTAATTTCGCGAATTAAATTTAAATAAATTAATAAGAGCCATTTCGCTCAGAGAAGTACTAAAATATTACGCAACAAACACTGATTCTACCGACCGCATTGCGCGCGGTTACAAAAATTTTCTAAAAATAATGAAACTTGAATGTGTATTGTATACTGGCGTTCGGAAAAAGTAAATATATTGTAGCAAGGTATAATATAATACAGTTCGAAAACTTTGAATTTAATAATCTAATGTATATCCATTTAAAAGTATATACTATTGAGGCACTACGATCTCTATATTCGAAATAAAACATTAATTGATTTAATCTTTTCTATTCTCATCCTTGTATGACAAATAATCATGAAAATACGTATTCTGAATTGTATATCAAATTTAAATATATATAAATTGTATACCAAACGTTTTCCAAAATGAATAAAATGTTGCCAACTTTCCATAAAAGTTCATCAGATTGCACATTAATGATAGTGGCGTCTATGCATTCTATGCTATCTTTGCAATCAAGGAAGAACCTGCACAGAAAGAAACCAAGTCAGACCAAATGAAGGCAAATGTGTAAAAATAAAACGATAATCAACTTCAAATTCTACTAAAAAAGCGTACAAAACAAACTACTGGAAACCGTACAAGTGAATTCGACTAAAGAAAAATTGGTGCGAAAAATTTCAAAGCATTACACGATTTCGTTGTTGTAATGCTAATTAATCATTCAATACACGCGTATTAATTAAATGATACTATTAATGAGGTATAAATGAAAGTAAGAGTGTCGAAGAAGCGACATTACTGAAAGGACGCCACCGATAGGTTAGAAAAAGTTACGTACTAACGTAATACGTGTTGTTGTCACGAAATCCAGTAGCCAATTGAGAAAATAATATAGGGTGATTTCTATCCGAACACAATAGTTAAGCCGAACATAAACATTGTGTTCCTGTTGTTTTGAATTTCGAGCTTCAAGGCCTTCTTCTACGTCTTACTCTATATGAGAAATGAAAAATTGTATTATGTTACGCAGTAAAATTATTATTTTAACTATTAAATACATATATTCTTAATAATTATTATTGAATTTATTATCAGAACTGTTAAGAATTACACGGTATGAAGTTAAACAATCAATAATTAAGTAGAAAATGTTATAATAGATATGTGTGTGTAAAAGCATATAATAAATACGTGTGTGTATATATATATATATATAAAACAATGAGTTTGTCAATTACAAGGTTAGAATATTTCTACTGATTAGAAATGAAATGAAATTTCGGTATAAAATTATAAATAACTTTTAGCTTATTATGTTCTATTTAAATGTTTAGATGCTATTATTTCTTTAATTGTTGAAAATTATATGTAATAATTATTTGGTGAAATCTTACTTTGAGTTGAAGCCAAAAATGGACATTTAATTTTAAAAATTTACAATACAAATGCAAATCTAATAGCTAAATGTTTACCTGAGAACTTCTGGATGATTCTGAATAATATTCTTCTGAATAATACTTTCTTTTTTACAGATGAGTTCTTTTCCGCCATGTTTGGGCGGGAAATCAATTCTGAGAAATATCGATATGTTCGAGAATCGTAGGAAATATATTGCGTGTTTCATCGTTGCGGCGCTGTAATCGCTCGTTTCCTACGAAATGATAACTTGAAATAAAAAATAAAAAACTTTGATCTAACTCAAATACATAAAATTCATACGAAATTTTTATAAAGAACAGAAATCTTCACACACTTAATGAAAAATTGTCTATACTTTAAACTGGGACATGAGGAATTACATGAGAATGAACTAACCTCTTGCGCGACAGTTCACATCATGAACTAATTTAGAGCAGTGGGGGAGGTTCAAATATTCACGAATAGGAGTCGCTGATTTATGGAGGAACATACACACACACACACACACACACACGAAATATTCTAAAATATTTCCTACAGCAAGCATATCATATATCATATATATTTACGCATTTAATTTACGTTAATGGATTAAATTGACGAATGTAAATACATGTGAAGTTTTATAAACTTTATGCTCAAATGCTCAAATGCTCAAATGCTATCGTGAGTCATACATTGAAATACGTATATTTACTCCTAACAATGGCGGTCGAATTCAATACAGTACAATATATTCATAATTTTGCAATTCTAGATCATAGATTAGCAATAAAAAAGCAAGTACGTAATAACTCTTTTAAGTAACACTTACTGTTTTAGCGAAGACGTGTTCCATAATGCAAGAACGAGTTTAAAAGTTATGATCATCTGACAATTTTTCTATACGTCCTGCTTACCGTGCTTCCCGCCTAAAACTAACGTTACGTCACATTTCAATACTTGATTGTAAGAAATATCGATATATTCGAGAATTATAATAAATCGCTGGCGCTGTAATCGTTAACTAAGATCTTTGTATGTACGTCTACGTACTCTCTGGACTTTCTCTAATCCTTCCCCTCTATTAAATGAAATAATTCATTAATTTTATTTTTTAAACTTTGTACTAATATTAAAATTTTTTTCTTTTCACACTTCGTCTGTGACCTAAAATATGAAGTTTAGAATAAGACGATAGGCGCGCCATCTGGTGTAAGATAAAGAAAAGAATTTTTGTAAACTTTTAAATAATTGCTGTAAGATTATATTTAATCTAATATACACACTACTCTAGATGCAAAATAGAAAAAAATTTGAATACTTTTTCATGTTCCACAAATTCATCTGATCCCTTATAATCTTCCTATCACACGCGACATTATCGACTAAGTATCGTAATGGAGTATATAATACAGAAAAAAATCAAGTCTAATTAAATAAATAGATTAACTGTTATAAGTAGCTTAGAAAAATGAGAATTAACGACGATTATTTATAACATTCAACTCTGTATATATTAAATTATTTATTAAATAATATAAAAAATTAGCGCCATAGGTGAACTACGGAATACACTTCCTACGATTCTCGAACATATCGATATTTCTCAGGATTGATTTCCCGCCCAAACATGGCGGAAAAGAACTCATCTGTAAAAAAGAAAGTAGTATTCAGAAGAATATTATTCAGAATCATCCAGAAAGAAGTATCATCCAGAAGTTCTCAGGTAAACATTTAGATTAGTAGCTATTAGATTTGCATTTGTATTGTAAATTTTTAAAATTAAATGTCCATTTTTGGCTTCAACTCAAAGTAAGATTTCACCAAATAATTATTACATATAATTTTCAACAATTAAAGAAATAATAGCATCTAAACATTTAAATAGAACATAATAAGCTAAAAGTTATTTATAATTTTATACCAAAATTTCATTTCATTTCTAATCAGTAGAAATATTCTAACCTTATAATTGACTAACTCATTGTTATATATATATATATATATATATATAATAAAATTTACCTTGCTTTCTATTGTTTTGAATTAAATTTCTATTGCTTTTAATTAATTTTAGAGTGTTAGAATATTTGAACTAGTTTTCGCTTCGTTCAGTTTTGTATTATTTATCGTAATTTTCATTGAATTTAATTTTAGAGTTAGTGTTGCGATATTATTTCATCGCGATTTTCAGTATTCACTTTTACTCTTAGTATTGCGATATTATTCCGATTAGTTTTTCTGTTAATGTTGCGATAATGAATGATCGCGTTTCTTGAGTGTTGCGCTTACAAAATGCCCAAATTCTTCCAATGAATGCGTGGGAGATTGTTGCTGCTTCTGGATCACCTGATACAGCTATAAGAGCTGTACAGTACTCATTCGTCAGCAACCTCCATCATGGTTGCACTGGTCGCGTCGAAATTAGTGTTGCGCATTTTGAAAGATGGGTGCATAGATTAATAACGTTGCGTGCTTTTTTTCGGAAGTTTTAAACATGACGAAGTACTCTTCGCGTTTGATTTTGAAAATTTCCTATTTCATAATTAGTGTTAGTGAATTAGTGTTGCGAAATAAGATACGGTTTGTTGCTCGGATTCATAATGTAGATAATTGTACAGTAGCCCTTCTGGTTATTGCATTTTTGAGTAGGACATGCTTGTTTTTTAATAGCCCTTCTAGCTATTGTATCGCGGTTTCCTTTTCAGTAGTTTAGCCCTTCTGGCTATTTATTTGTTTTTTTTTTCAAATGTCGTGACTGTTTCAGGGGTGTGGAATTTTTGTATCAAGTTTTTTTAAACTACTAATCCACCAAATAAGTTTATTACTGATTTATCAATGGATCCATGTGGACAGATGAAAAATGGAATAACATGGACTATGGAATTTAGAGGGAGTTACGCCTGCTGTCTATTGGTAATTAAATATATCTTGTTAAATTTATTTCACAAATCCTTTTGATATCAACAAAAGAAGATAGTACGTAGGATGCACGAAGCATAGAAAATTCTATGAAATACCTAAAACAGAATGCTTGTTACAAGATTTAATAACTGAAGTAATACGAGATGGTTGCCTGTAATCTTGGTTAGGTATTGTTTATTTTTGGTACAAAAATATTTTAGAATGTCTAGGATTAATTATTTCTTTTACAATGATTATATCTGTAAATGAGATGGTTGTTCTTTCTTCTTTTCTTTAATTTGTCCCATATTCAATCGAATTTTTGATAAAATTTATTTTATTTGAGCTAGTAAGTTGTTTAATATTTTATTAATAATTTTAGAAATTTAATTTACTATATGAAAAATATACCATTGTAATACCGTATAAAACATGGACAAAGTTCCTTCTGATACGTAGTAGAATGATTTCGGTTAGTTACTAGCTGCACATTTCGATATTGAAAATTTGACTACTCTGTAATGGATTTTAAAAATCATATTTCAAGCGCCTTTACTACTTGATTAACTTCGATCGTTTTACTTCATGTAGTTTCTCAACTCACCGTTGTTTAAGCATAGAGTGCGCTAAAAACCCAGTAACTTTTTACTATGTCGGTATTTCAGAGCATGGGGCACAAAATTCCATAAGATGCTTGGTTATATCTCGTCTATGTAGACAATTTTGAGATCTTCTGTTGCAAAGATGATATTTCGATATGAAACTCATAACATTGGAAGTAACAAAACATTAAATCCTTGCCTCGTAGAGTATCATTCAAAAAGCATTCACAATACGTTATCGAGTTATCGAGTTAGATTATTCAATGAGGTCTGTGACGAGGTGTTTAGACAAAAAAGTAAAGTTTCATATAAAGTTTCACAGCAGTTACTCCATTTCTTTTTATATGAAGCATTACGTAGACGATTAAAAATATATGGTATTACCTAGATGATTAAAGTTCAAATCAGTCGGAGTAACATTGAACTGTCGAGCAAACGAACGACCATGAAAAATCATTTCATGTCCCTTTAAAGTAACGGCTAAGGATTAGGAAGCCAGTGAGGAATAAAGCGAAAATTACAGAGTTAATTCGAAACGAACGGCTCGACTGATCGCGAAATAGCAGATAGCTAAGACTCCGACCGATGATAATAGAACCGTTTTATCACAAAATTTTCTCTATGTTTGTAGTTTTATTCGTCCAGCCGGTATTTTGCACGACCTATGTATTCATTGGAGAGAAAGGGAAAGAGAATTCTATTGGAATAAGCTCGACAAGGTTGAGTCTGTGAGCGGGTTTTCGCTTTCAGTACGCAACGAGACATCTCTCGGTGTGGTTCTGGTAACTAGATTTCCTACCGATTCATGGTGCACTCGTCAACGTTGTTTTTCAATTAACTTCACCACACAACAATTGTTCTTCACTGTGAGAGGATCAGTTTGGAATCGAAGAAAGAGAGAAGAAGTTAAACAGGATGAACGAGAGGGATTTACAGTTGGCTAGGGCGATAGTGGACTTCGAGTTGGATGAAAATATACAGAAAAAAACGGCCATCACCAAGATGCACGATAAACAGCAAACGTTCAGGTATATTCTTGTACTAATACATTGTAAAACTAATTGACTAACACGTGTAGTTATTCGTACTGACAGATTGAAGCTTGATTGTATTATGTTCTAATTTTTTATCTAAAGAAAACTCGAGACTGATCCACGATCTCGGGATCGATAGGTTATTTCAATTATGGAATTCTAATTTGAATTTCATAAATCGTACGCGAATGACGTCATTTCGACGTAATAGTCGCGATCGTTGTCGCGTGTATAATTATAAGAGAAGTAACTGAACGAAAATAAATTGGCTCCGACTCCTGTTAGACCAACAAGCGTGCCTATGGAAGAATCACGTTTAAAATAAAAGAAACACACGGCAATTGATTATAAAGTACAGCCACGAGTGATGGTGATATCTACGGATACAATATTTCCTTGAGGCGTAAAAGTCAAGGCCAAAAAAGGGTCAAACCAGTTGCGATATCGATTAGCTTGCATTAGGTCACAATGTGTTGTTCGTCACCTGTTTTATATATGTACAATGGTGGTGTAATGGTCAACATAATTGCTTTCGAAGCGATTGATTCGAGTTCAGTTTCTTTGCCAATATAACATTACTATCCAAATGAAATGATCACATGATAAATCACGTTTGCACCTTCTACAAGGGTTATGCATTTCAAAAATGTTGAATCGTTAAAAATAATAATAAAAATAGACTGCAGCTTTTTATGTAAACTCACATTTTTGTAATAATTTTTTTCAAAATGAAAGTCAGCCAGAGGTATTTCAGCTACTGAACATTTACTTTGAATATTTATATCATTTATACCGTTTTTTAGAATATTTCATACAAAAATACGTTTTATTCACAAACCAATATAAGCAGATTATTCCTGCGAGAGAAATATTTGGACATAGATCTGTATGAACCTCTTTTCATTTTCTTTTTGATAGACCCGATTCTTTCTATTTGCAAGCCTCGATCGAAACCCTTCACCGAGCTGAATTGAACGATCTAGGCCAAGGCCAGAAATGGACCTTGCTATTCTTATTTGTAACAATACTTTCCATTTTAGAATAGTACATAGCAATGTAACAATGTAACAACACATCGTGATCATTATACTATCGATATTTAATTAACAATCACCAGTCAACGAACTATTACGCTGCTGGCGAGGCAAGATTTAATTTTAGTCTGTAATGACTAATGAGTTTCTAGACACAGAGTCGAACAAGTTATTTTTCACAATATCTAAGTTAATTTATTGTTAATATTTCCAATTCTTTCCGTGTTATATACAGTGTCTACTTATTAATCCAGGATAAGTAACTAGTTGTCGTAGTTTGGAAACATGTGACACAGCTAAATTTCGTTCAAATGTTAAGAATTTGATACACGTCACTTGACTAACCTATTCTTCATTGATGTCTAACCAGTTCTGTTTCTCTTGAAGCAACACGCGGTGCGAGTTAACAGTCGATTACTTGGAGGCAGTGGAGCCGCGAAGGTAACGGAGATTTCTACTTTTTAACGTTTGTGTCTTTGTAACTGGCGCCATCAGCATGTTAAAAAAGTCCTATTTTATCATTTTGCAATAATCTGAATGAAATGTATATTTATACAGTAGATACTATGTAGAAGGTTCGGGACAGATAAACTTTATATTCCAAAAATTAGTATTTCAACTCTCTATTAAGTTTCGAAATGCTAGTCATCTTGTGATATAAAAATAACAAGCTTTGAAGTCTATAAAATTTCTATGAATGATTGAAAATTCATATTTCTTAGTAAATCTATTTTTTCCGAAAGATTGGAAGCATATATCTCCAAAAATGCATTGTTGCATTGAGTGAGTCTATAAAATTAAGAAATTGACTACTATTCACGTGAGAGGCAAAAACCTGATCCAAATGGGTCCTTGATAAAATTTGATTCTTTGTAAAACAAATGCTATATAATTAGTATTCGCTCGTATGTTCAACATGAACTAATACATATTCTAGTCAATACAAATGTCACTTCTGGAATATAAAGATTTGTGCAACAATAAACGTATACAACAATAGATGCATACAGAAACTCAGAAAAGTACTTAAACATTTACTGCAATAAATTTTTACGGATACATTAAATGCAACAATACGAAACTTCAAATTTTATTAGTATTGTAATGAGATACGATAGTTGTGATTATATTGGTACGAGTATGTAAATTTGACTAATAAGTAATGAGCAAGAAGTTACTTTAAAGTAAAAAATAGAGAATAAAATTTTCCGTTTTCAAAGAAACAAAGGTCGTATCTATTTGATAACTATTCAAATTTAATCTTCCCGGAAACGAAGTATTTTAAGAAAATATTTGATTTATATATATCCATGTTTTTGATTTATACATTTTCATGCGTAATACAATAACTTCGATAATTTGTTCTTAGTCTTAAATCAACCAAATACAAATGTACTTGATTTTGATTCAAATTTGAATTTTCAAACTCGATTTCTTTGAACGAACTTCAAACGACTTTAGACTTCAACGAAAAAAAAAAAATTTATTTTTTCCTTAATTTTTTATGAAGAATCACCTCGAACTTGTACTTTGTATATCTGACTCTTGAAACATTATTCTTAAATGAAACAAAATTTTTTCGTAGTTTTCGTTTAATGAGAATATCAAATATTTTATAAATCTTGATTCTAAATATAATCAATTATAGTTTAAAATAATAATATCATAAATAAATAGTAATTAAATATTATGTATATTAAAATTTTTACATTAAATCATAAACAATTGTTTATATTAAATAAGTAATAATTAAATAATAACCAAAGTAATACCAAATTATTTTCTTAAAAAAGTTATAATAATTTTCTTTATGTCTCAAGACCTTGTGCTTGTGCTTCAAAATTTCGCAGCGAGAGACTATATAATTAGAGATAATAAGATACTATAAAATTTTCAGATTTTATCAATATAATCACAATACTCAAATCTTTCTACAATATTAATAATATTTAAAATTCTTTGGCACAACGCACATAATATATATCCGTAAAAACTTTCTACAAATACTTCAATACTGTCGCGGAACATTTTATGTTGCAACGTTTCAGTGTTTTGTTTGATGTCTGCATCCGTTTTTATTTCCGTTTTTGCAAAAAAGCAAGTTTTCTCGCACACAAAGTCGTTTCCTTTTTTTCCTTTGGTACTTTGCACGATGTGTCATATTAATGTTTGTATGGTTTTATGCATGCACTTCGTTTGATCGTTCTGTAATTGTACTTCAATTATTTCTAGATTACTTCTATCTTTAAATTTGATCTATGAATGTAAAAATAGTTTTTTCGTCTAGAATTGCCTATGCATCGCTTGCTTGTTAAATACAATTACTTTACTTGTTACGTTCTTCAAAGTATAGCGTTGCGTTTTCATAACGCTGTGACTGCTAAAAATGAAACTAGTTTTCAGTCAGACGTGTTGTTTTAACGAAATTAACCTTGAGCCTTAGAAGGAACTTTCTCGCGGTGCAATTGACACGCGCCCAAGATACTGGTTTCCAGACGTTCGAAAACAAGTTGGTCCTGTCGAATTAAGAAAGTTACCCCAATTCACGGTCGTTTTGCCGACTTTCATTTACGACCATCGACGCCAAAAACTGGCTCAGATATCACTTTCTTCGTTATGACTTCTCATTGTAATAAAAATAATTTTCAGTCCATTTTCAATCCATTGAACAATAGTTTCATACATGAAGTTGATTGAGAGTGAGTAAACTCTTAAATGCGTGGTGTTGTCTACATAACTAATTATTCTTATTAATGAAGTTAACATAATATTCAATCAGTTGGTGATAGTTTTACAGGTAAAAGTTTCCAAAAGCAAATAAAATAATTAATAGTTTTAAAATAATGCATGATTTTATTATTTGGCAGTATACATACATGCATTTTCTAATGTAGCAAAAAGATACGTGATTTTGTGATTTTACACATTAATCTTTACGATTTTAAAAAAGAGCTATATTTATACGAAGAGCTATATTTTATACTATATTTTAATCCAAAGTATATCTTATAAAAGATGCAAAAATTAAATCTGAGGTTGTAATATTTAAACAAACAGACACAGATTCATATATTTCAAACAAAGATAAAAATACAGCACATTTAAAAATAAGATATCTTTACACAAAGAAATTATTATTCTTATTCATTCATTCATCACCAGGTTAAAACTGTATTGTAATGTGAAGTTACATCTTTCTGCAAGAATACGTTCAAATCAATAAAACAAGACTACGATTAGTTGACAGTTGTTTCGAAGTAATACGCATCACGTGTTTAATTTATGGGGACAGAGATAACTTTATGGAGTATAGATTAACTTTAGGGAAGATAAGTAGCTTGCGAATCCAGAATCTGGATCCGCAAATCAATCAAAAATCATGATGTATGGGTAAAACACGCGACTCACAATCAGTTCTCTGGGTTATCGCCAAGGTTCCCTCTTATCATCGGACATTTCTGTTTTTCTTCTTTCGTCGACAAAACACAGTTTGCCGACGGATGAGAAGTGTCAAGTCGTTTCAGTATAGTGATACCCGGTATATAGTGATGCAACGTAGTGGCTGGGTACTGAGTAGGGCGGTTTTGCTCAAACGATATTCGTGCATCGATAAAATTATCAGGTATGGTTACCGTTATCAGTAATAAAGCAAGTTAAGTCCGAGTTAACCGGACAATTCCAGATAAAATTTCGCCTCAAAACGTCGCGATAACGAGGATTGAAGCATCGGAAGTTGTTGCTTGAATATTTTTACTTTAGATCTGATATTAAATGGAAAATACGGTGCTACGAAATACTGTTTTTTATTATAAAAGCCAGTGACATTTGTTGCTTTACTTCTGACCGAATATTTTTTCTTTCAACTACCGATGCTAAAATATGTAAGTACGAATTTAAATGGCAAGTGCAGTGGTAAAAGGTGTCAAGTAAAAAATCGATACAATATTATTTAGATTAAATTATTTATCTATAAAAAGTATTAGATGGATATGTAGTTTTAGAAAAATATATCCTTTTTGAAAGAAAGAAAAAAAAAGGAACTTGCACTGCCCGGGAATCGAACCCGGGTCGCAAGAATGGGAATCTTGCATGATACCACTACACCAGCAGTGCTATTTACAAATTACATGCCACTTTCGTGAAGATGAGCTGTTGAAATTTTAAATACTTTAATATTACTATGCTTAAAAATATAATAACTGGAAAACAATCATATACATATCAATAACGATACAATTTGCATAAAATCATTGATAAATATTTTCTAAATGCAGGTGCGTGTTTTATTATGTTAAAATGTAATTATTCTCTCACGTTAATGGCTATGAAACATTTTATTGTTTTCAAGTTATAATTAAAGAGATTATGTTCCGATATTTGGTAGAATGAATATTTAATACATTGTAATTTTACACAATGTATTGAATTTCACAAAATTACAATTAAAATTTATTAAACTTTAGTCTTACTTTGCATCAAAATTGAAAGCATTTTAATTTTTAGTCAAATTTAAAATCAAACAGAAAATTATTTCAATTTTATATTTCTACTGTTTTGTATAAATTAATTTAAAGTAAATAATCCTCTCCCACGTGAATACAGGAAAATTTTACGATCGTGCCATAAATTTCATTATCCGAACAAAGTGTGTCATTAACTTCTATTATGTCATCACCACAACCTAAAACCACCCCCCAATATTATTTCAACTGGTATTATTTTCTACGACACACTTTCCTTCAACTTTAATCGATGCCATTCGCATAATTTTCCACTTTCCTGTCTGTCGTGGCAATTCAACTGTAGGAAATGTGATGACCACCTGTACGTTCGTTTCCATTTACTGTTGGCCACTTCTAAAGCATTCGTAGAAGGACGTAACCTCGTTGTTAACCGCAATATCGTCCTTAAACCACCGGTTTTGTATTCCTGCGCGGGAAAGTATCTTATTTCGTGAAATGCACAAAATAGCAACTTTATGAGCGTTTCCTTCCCGTGGAAAGTACTCGTCCATTAGATCAATGCGTACAAAAAATGACATATCTTTGTAGACACGTTGCAGCCAGGTTTCTTTTCTTGAGCATCCAAAGTAGAATAGTAGAAATAAAATAGCAATTCGTCTTCCAAATGAATAAAGTAACTTTCAAAGTAACTTTCAATGTAATAATTCTCAGGACACTAATTATGTTATATTTAGTTAGCTTTGAGCTTTATAATGTCAACTAATAAATATTTAGCACGTTTAGTTATTACATTCTGGATAATTTTCTTCAGAACAAGTCGTGATAATCGAAACAGTTGAAAATAAAAGATGAAATTAATAGCTTGCAGTATAATATATAATTCTTCATCTTCTTGAAAGTCTCTCTCTTCAATTTTCAAATGACTATGTTATCTATTTAATAGTTCACAATAGTTTACACAGAACTTTTTTTTCCCACGTGACGTCTGATTTCAATTCTGAACTTTCAACTTTAGTTCAATAGTTGGAATTTGTTTAATTTACACATGTCGAATTGGCAAATAAAATTTTCTTTTATTAATACAACGAGGCAATAAAGGACTACGTAAATTTTCAAACAAAGATATCAACAGGTCATACAATTCTAAATTTGAAATTAGGTATGATGGCGGATTAGAGACAAAGTTCAGCGTAAAATAAACTAAAATAGACTGGAAAGACTGTAAACAATTTTAATGTACTCTGAGACGAAAGAAATTGAAAAACGAAATGTCATTTTTATCGAGGAAAAAATGGAAATAATGACACGACCCTGACAAGGCGCCTGTTTTTCCACGGGACACAGTTTGTTTCTCGTCCCCATTGGTTTTGCAATGCGAACACCGGCGGCCGCAATAAATTTTGATCACTTTCATACCATAATTGCATTACACGCAACTGGTTTACAGTTATGCCTTACGACCTGCTTGTTATATATACTTCTCGCAGAACGTACCACTGTTTATTATGCAATCGACGAGGCGTCGAATGGAGCGCCTCGTATTCGCAAGAAATATTTTCTTCGCGACGAGAAATCGAACTTTATTTACTTACGTATGTGTAATACTTACACAATGAGCCTAAATTCGCGTTGCAAGCAAAGCCAGGCAGATCCTATAGTTCAAATATAAAGGCTTTGCTTTTGATAAAATTAAATTTAAAACTTTGACGTTACGATACTTATTATCGAACTTGTGGAAAACTTGAATGCACGCAACATAAGATATATAATATAAAGTAGGTATACAAAACACATTGCCTGTCATAATATTTAATAAGTGAATCACAGCTATAAGCTACATCCTATTTGTTCAAGTGTCTTTACGAAAAGATGCAAATACAAATCGAAAACGTGGAACAAAATTTTTTCGCTTGAAAAAATTTCTCCGTTCTTTAAAAATAGTGTATTGTGAAAAAAAGTGATTTCGTTACTCTTCTTCGGTTTTTGTCTCGTCTTGAGGCATAGAATCGGCCCTGACTTTGCTCGTGCTACAAATTTAAGTCCACGGTATATGCTTCAACCAGTTCGACACAACAGTTTCGGGTTCAACAACATTGGGCCACGAAGTCGATGGCCGGAAGTCAACTACGGCCTTTTCTTATCAAGATATAACGTTTCTGAGAGAAGAAAAATTGAGGAAAAAAAAGAGAATGAACGCAAGAATTCAATTGTTGGAAAACACTTTTTTGCTACGTATTATTTTTCGTAATTTTTTACTCAGCAAAATACGCATTAAAATGATCGTTGCGGAGTGATTATTATATAATATTTCAGCGAATAGAAATAGTCCAGCGAAAAAATAGAGAGAGAGAGAGAGAAAGAGATACTATGATTGCAGAGGTCACACATGATTCTCTGTTGAGCAAAAAGTAGATAGATAAAAATGGTAGTTGTACAACAATTATATATTTCGATATTTTAACAAACAAGAAATAAAGGAAGACCATCGCTGCAGAGTGATCAATCAAGAAATAGAGGAAAATCGTTGGAAAGTGAATGTAACGTAATTGAAAATAGAAAAAAAGTGAAAATATGATATTATCGGTGTGATGAATAATCAGATACTCAATTAGATTGTGGAAAGAACAATGAAAATAGGTCGAGTTCAGCTCGATCTAGACTCTCGAGCAGCTGTAAGGTCTCTTTACAAATGAACCAGTTAGCCGTTCGTTCGCCTTTCATTGTCGCTTTCACCGAGTTGGCGACTAGCTTGACTTAGAGTCGAGGCTACCATGAAAGCAATCTTCGTTCTTTCAAGCACTCTTCCTTTAACGAGAACAAAGGGCGCGAACGCGAAAAGGGGGTCCAAGTGCACGTGCTGTCTACTGTTGAAAGCTCCAGAAAACCATCTGGAACGCAGGCGCGAAGCAACAAGTACTTTCGAGTTTTCGAAAACAGAGACTAGTCTCGAATGAAAAAATTTCATTCTGGAGTGTCATTGACAGTAATTAATGAAAACTAAATGAAATTAAACGAAATCGAACGAATTTAAACATATGTGTGTGTATATATATGTACATATCACACCTGCTTATGAAAAAATCTTATTCCGGAGTAATCAATGATGGAATAAAATTGTGTATTGATCGAACGATCATTTGTTTAATTAATATCCGCAGATTTGCGAGAAAATTTACAGTCACAGAGCAAAATAACGATCTGAATAAATCTGATTATTATCAGATTAAAAATCTCCAGATTACAGAAATTTTGCAATGACAAAACAAAATGATGAAATATGTCAACGAATATGTTAAAGGATCATCATTCGTCTAATTAACATCTGTGGAGTCATTTTACCGATCTGTCTGATAAAAAATCTGCAATCAAATTTGTTAACGACAAAATGAAATTGCGAGTATCGATGGCCACGATTGAACACCACCATCTCGACATATACTTTTTTTTATCGTGTACATTCAGATAGTTGGTACAGAACGGTGGTGGGGAGGGGCGTGAGTTAGAAAGCCCTAAGTGCCTTTCAGAAGCTGCAGCCGGTAAAGTCGTTGCTCAGTGAACTCGGAGCGGTCGTCGATCGAGGTACGGCTCGTCACTGTGCTGACGGAGCCGTTTCATTCAACAGGAGAATTCCGGTTTCGAGGCCTCGTTTCTATTCGACGCGATCGATTTCTATCGAAAGGATCTCCCTACGAGGCACTGTTATTCGCGAACTAGCCCAGCGTGACTCGAACCAGCCGAAACGCATGTTCGTTTACTCGCGACGATACGTTTAAAAGTTAGAATTCCCGGCCTTGTAAGTATGCTTTCTCTTTTAAAAATAGTTGCGTGTAATTTCGCGATTAAACGATCGACGAGCGATACTGAACGGTCGAAGAGGATTACTCTCGGAAAGTGATTGATTTCTTACTGTGTATGTAATCTTTGATGCCAAATTCGGAAACAGTTTTAAAATATGAGCGACCGATTTCTAATCGCGGTAAACTTTCAATATGAACTAGAAACAATTCTTTAAAAATAGAATACAGTAGTCTAAATTGATTTCTCTTTTAGCGATCCATGTAAGTTTCGATGTTAAATTGTGAAAAATAAAATAAAATATAAATTTGTTTTTATTACGCAGTGTCAGTCATCAAACGTGTAGAAAACTTGCTAGGAAATACAGCTCCTGATTAGAATTGTTTGAGATGTATAAACTCATGTAGAGATGCAGTAAATCGTGTATAGTAAATCAAACAATAAACAACGCGAATGTCTCCGCTTGATTGAAATTCGCGAAGGTTATGGAAAGCAGGTCATGAGCCTGTCCAGAAAAACCAAACAGACTTAATCGTTTCATTGGGACTGTGTTAAAAAAATTGTTGCACTGTCATATCTCTATACGCAATCGCTCGTTTAAATATTAAAGTCGTGTAAATTACACGACGTGCACACAAAATGAAGGCAAACTTACGAACGACAGGTGAGGAATTGCGCAACGCTTTCTATGGTTCATTTGCGTGTGCGAGTGGCATCAACTACGTATAATTTAACAAAAGTTTTCTTTATTTTAACTTAGCTCTTGTCGAGTCTAAGTTCGTACGTGAATCAATAATCTTTTGTTGCACAAACGAGAGTGAAAGAGAAAAGAAAGTGGTGCATTATAAGTAGTAATGGGATCTGAGACATGTCGAATCGATTTGAACTCGGATTTCTTTCTGTGAAATATTCAAATCACTTCGAACATGATTCGAAGTTTTGAAATTCTTGAAAATCGCGATAGATTTTAAGTTTCGAAAGTTTCGAAAGTTTTGCGACAGAGTTCGATAGCGTGATAAGCATTCGGTATCTTAGAAACTAATATAAAATTGTGAAATATAAAATTATCAAATTAAAGAGAATCTAGAAAATTCGAGTTATCGAATATTCATTGGTAGACTACGGATTATTAAATTTCTTTTAAATAGTCTATTTATCACACACAATCAAGATTTTTAAACCTTTAGAAACTTTCAAGACAATCAAGCGTTCAAGAATTTTAATTTTCGAATCATATTTAAAGTGAGTCGGACTTTCCTCTATATATATATACATATTCGAAGCAATTCGAAGTATTTCAAATTCCGTCACTACTTATAGGTCTCTCGAAATTGGCGCGTTAATCACGAGTCACGTGACAAGCAATAGATTAATATTGAGGATCCGTCATGTCGATTGCGTTCAATAGAAATCGTGAAAGGCCTCTTGACTTTTTGCAGAATAAAATTTCTATGAAAAATCCAATGAAATTTCAATGAAATATTATGGTATAATTAATATAGTACATGAAATATCAAGAATGTCGAAGTGCCCGATATGTGCGTGGAATTATTAAACGTTCGATTTGTGAAACATGTGCTATTACGAAAGAAAACTCTGAAAATGTGCAGCGATATTTATAAGCAAGCACGAAGCTGCTGAAGCTGTTCATTTAAAGGAAATGTTGGATGGATAATGGACATGGTTAGAGAAAAGCCGAGACGTCGAAGTGTGAGCGAATTGCTCGATTGGAGATGCGTTGTTAGGAATAAAGGGGATGTCAATACCGACGACACGTGCATGAACGTACCCTTCCTCGAGGACTACGACAAGGACCCAGAAATGCGTCGCCGGAAACGTTCCGGTACTTGGCCGTGAGTAATTGTCTTTACGACCCTTTAAAAGAATTGGAATGAAAAAAATAATTTCTTCTTGGACTTTTAAGAATTCACGAAAAATGACATGATTGTAAATAAATAATTTTATCTGACAAATTACTTTATTGAGACATTTGAAATATGAGACTTATTTTTAGATTAAGTTTTGAATAATAGTGTTTAATAAGTAATAATAATTGATTTATATATAGTATAAATTTGGAAATTATTGTGGTTTGTACACGAAAATCCGGTATGGTCTAGTGGCTAGGATACCTGGCTCTCACCCAGGAGGCTCGGGTTCGATTCCCGGTACCGGAAACTTATTTTTTGCCTCGATTATTTAATATTACGTTTTATCTCACATTTATGTAAGAAACGAAGAATTAAAAAAACAGAAAGTTGAACTAATATATAGAATAATATTACGATTACGTATCACTGATATCATAATGTTACGAATACATGTGTAATGCAAGCAAAAAGTAAGTCAAACGGTATAGCTCGGCTAATACGAAACCAGTACACAGCTGTTCAATTTCGTAATTAAACTGGGACCGCGCGTAATCCGATTCCAGTTCGTGCGAAACTTGAGCGACGTCGCTTGCTTAATATTGTTATTCAGGGATATATTGATGTATAGACAAACTGACAATTTGTCTGATATGTCGAATAAACCATACATTTTATTCCATAATTTTCTATGATAATCTTCTATGATATCAATCGTAGCAAAAGTGATCGTTCTTCACGTCTGACTTTTTGTAGAAAAATTTCGTCGTAATGCACATATTACGCGTATCTATAATGTTTGTTTCGTTCATTCCAAGTTTGTTTTTTCAAAAGCATTGTTATCCAATGCTTATTATTACTTTTTATTATGAGTTCCTCAATTTTTATAATTAGTACGTTGAGAACCACGTAATGACATAATGCGAAAAACTTACGTAAATGCCTTATCAAATAACAACTTACATATTGCTCCGTCAAGATTTTGACAACTTTGAAATATATGTTGAAATAAAAAAACATATTACAGAAAGCCATAAAGGACAGGTGAGCAAAACACTATATTTACAAAAAAAAAAAAAAAATATTTTATTACAGTGTCTCTTAAATACTCCAATTTCTTCGAATTCGCCAATCTCTTTAAATATATTTCAAAGATAGCTTATAATTTGCTAATTGTTTTCTTCGTGATCGCAAATAGAAAATATAGTATGCCAAGTAGCCTAACACGTGTCAAATAAAAATCACAAATATATATACCTATAGCAATTACGTAATACCACGGATAATTTTTTCAAAAGTGAAATTCATGGAACGTACATCACATAACAGGCTCAAACTGATGCAAATCGCGCGAAGAGCAATCGCAAATGAAACGTCACGTTGACAACGAAGTTGGTCCGATGAATTAATAATTTCAATTTAGTACTTCATTCAATTGTCTGCTTCGTTTTTGCCAACTTCACTCTTTGTCGTTCCGATGATCGACGTTGCGCAAAGGAAGTTAAATAAAATCACCAGAAAGTAAACGTATGTTATGTATATATCCGGCACACGATGAAATTGATTGGTCCGCGGTGTTAGAGCATGCGTGTCGCGCGTCAGGCGTCGCGACGTCAGCGTCGATCCGCCCGTGGTATTAACTAGTTTCTTTTTCCGTTTGTTTAATAACGAAGCGTGTCCGAACCGATTGAAATATCGCTTGCTACGCGCGATTATACGACGTACGACGAAACAGCGCGTCTGTTTCGTTGATCTGTGGACATGGACGAAGCTGAACTAAGGTAGGACTAGAGGTAGGTGTTGGTTAACCTCCAAAATCCCCGGTGCGGTTTGTAGCAAATTTTGCCGCTAAGTTCTGCGTTCACTTTCATACCGCGTGTATTATCTTATTCGAAGCTTAGTCATTGAAATAACAATTCGTAATCAACGTCAGTATTTCCTTGTAACGTGTGTGTTGTTTGAGATTACATCGTTGTACCACAAAAAAAAGATATTCAAAGGATATCCTTTCCTTGATAAGATTTTCGAAGTTAATCGATTTGAGGGAAAACGAGACCAAATTTTTTCGAATTATTATAGGTCGTTAATTCTTTTAATCAGTGAAAATTTAATATTTCAAAATATCATCACGAGACTCGCTATTTTGCTAGTGAAGATGACTGTCGTTTTACATTGAAATAATAATATTTATTGAATTATTATTACAATATAACAGAAAAATTAAAGAAACCATTGCAAGCAAAATTTTTTTGTCATTGTAATTCTATATTTTATATTTTAATAGTATAAATATGTAATTAATTTATAATTGATAAGTATATGATGGTTCTGTGAAGTTACGTTAATATGTATATATTTGGTGTAACTATTGTGTACTGCGTTTTTTATGAGGTTCTAAGGCTGAGATTGTCTGAAGATTGGACTGAGGCATAATTTGAAATTGTATTATATTCGAGACTTCAGCCCAGAATTTTAATTTTGCCGTTTTAAACTAGGTACAAATGAGTGGAAAAATGGCACACTGTCATTTGGCTCCCTTTTCTTGTCGAAAACTGTTTATTCGCATCGGTTTTACTATTTTTATATCATCTCTCGAAGTTGGTGAAGTCTTGATTGTATCATTCTCTGTAACTGAAGTATCGTCTATTTCTCGTGTAATCGTGTCATCATTTACAACAGTGGTTATTCTATCTAATTTAAAAGGAATTTAAAAAGGATGCATATTTCGTGTGATAATGCACGACATCGAACGATTTCTTACGTTTATATAACAGATACTTCTGATGCAAGCTTAATAGTTGAACGATTCGATAGGAAAGATAATCGTTGTAAAACTCGCGAGCTTGCAACATTGTTGTCGTTACTTGTTATTTATGATAAATAAATGTATCTACGTCGAAGAATTGTAATAGAATTGTAATGACTCGAGCGTATTTTACAAAACGTTCCTCGTACTTGAGTATTTTTCCGTTTTTAAAAGAACGAAGGCAATTTTTTTAAACGACAAAATACTAGAATTTGTTAATCTTAATATTCAACAGAGTTCAACAAAATGGCAAAAAAAAATCGTAGATATCGCAAATTTTGAAAAGGTCGTTCTAAAGAGAAAATTTCAATCTTCGAAATCATAATGAATCCAAATTCTTAGAGACGGTTGATTGTTTTATGATTTTCGAGAGTAACGGCACTATTCTAAGTTCTTTACGTTTGACGATCAAGCAAGTGGACATTGTACTGTTATATAATCTTCTCTTACGAAATTCTATCATTTTATATATATATATATATATATATATATATATATATATATATAAAATGTCGTTCAAAATATAATTCTCCGTTACGCTCTTCGCTGTATTCGTCGGTGATTCTATTTCAATCATTCGAAGATATTTGCAAAAGAATAGAAAACACGGTCATCGATGATTACCGTGGCAGTCAAATGTGTTGAAAGTATATGCATTGTTTCGCACATGTTGCGTAGAGAGGTTAGGGTACCTGTTCGAAACGGCACTCGGTGGGAGTGTTGTTTTTTTTTTGTTATTGTTCCTTTCTTTCTCGCCAACGAGAACGGGTTCACCTTTTGCCAAGGTACTATTCCATTTTACTCGATGTCTGTACACTGATGGGCCCTATGAGAGCTCCCGTAGGCTACGCACGCCGATGGCGCCCCTGTTTACAACCGTCGCGTTTGGAATTTCAGATATTCACGCTCGATGCAATCGATTACCGAACCGGACGTAGCCACGAGCCACGATCGTTTTCTCCTTTAACAGATCGGCCGGAGAGAGCGCCGACAACGACGTTGGGAAAGAAAATCGATCATGGTGTTTTGCAAGCTTTGCCGTGTACGGCAATCTGGGCCAAGCCACGATTAGGGATACGTGACCGTCAGAGCGACGAACAAAAGGGCCTTCTAGTAGATGTACTTTTTTCTTTCTTTTTTCTCTTTTTTGTGAAGATTCTCTCTCTCTCTCTCTCTCTTTTTGTTGTCTCTGTCTGTCTATCTTCAGGTTTCTCAATCAATGGAGAGAAAGTTGCGTGTCGGATAGTTGGACCAAGTGAAATCAAGAAGAAAAAGTTACCTAATGATTTCTGAGAGATCCTCGTAATAATTCGTGAAGCTCGCCTCACCTTTCTTGCGGTGATTCACGTTCTAACGATCAGTTCGGATCTATCGTCGATCGCGGGACGTGTGGCTCACGAAAGTGTTCGAACCACCGAACTCTCATACCTACGCACGTGTATTTTTATATCCGTTACATAAAACATTTTGAAATTTTGTCAACATGCTGCCCGAGACGCGAGGCACGATCGTCACGACTCTATCGATAAAATTTCAAATCGCTCTGAATGCAAACTATTCGCTGTAAACCTACATTTATTGTTAATTTAGTACAGTACGAATAATCACTATTGACACAAATTACAGTTATTGAAATAATTCTGCGATTTGCGAATTTTTATATATATATATATATATACACGTAGAGGACTCGGCCGATATAATCGCGACAGTCGGTGCCTCATTACGGCGTTAACGAAATGTCAAAATGTTTTATATAACAACGCGCGCAGCGTGTTAATAAAAAGTTGCTGCACACACGCGAATGCGCACTTTCGTCAGCAACTGCAGGCACATGCACGGAACGAACCGGTACAATTAAAGATTCATTGCTGGATAAGATAATGTAATATGACATAATCAATCGGACGTACGTTACGTAACGTTGCCGTTAGTGTCGACAAGAACCGTGAAGTTTACGGTATACCGACAGTCCCGTGGAAAGAATCCCATAATTGTTGGCTACCTCCTGTCTGATCGTCATTCCGCGTGCATCCACCTTGCGATCCGCTCCTTTCTAAAAAGTTGCTGCCTCTCGGGGAGGTGTTTCGCCGACGTACGATAGTTCGTGACTAATACACCTGTTCCTCTCCCGTTTGAAACAATGACAGTGATGTGAAAAGATTCGATTGTGCTTGTGCGGGACACACACACACACACACAGTGAGTTTCTTCGAGAGCTTTCGATAAAAATCGAGGAACAGACGCCGATTCTATGCGGCATGGAATCGTCGGCGTGCATCGATAGAGAAGATTGAGATAAATAATGCATAAACGAAGTTCATTGAACGTTCTGCGTTCTTTCGAGCAGAATTCACCGTGTCGAGTTCAAGGTTAATAAATTGACGCTTCGAGATCTCTCTCGTCGCCGTTGGGGAAGGAAACGCGAACTTTTGAACGCCGTTTAAGATCGTCCAACGAATTCATTCGCGCGGTACGCAGTGTCGCTGGCATAGATATCCATAGATAGAATAAGGGCGAAACGATATGACTAGAAAATGTATAAAATATCTGCAACATTTGGCCGTTCGTCTCCTAAAAAATTAAAAAATTGCACTCTGTAGGAAATTTAAAAGCTCTTAAACGCACAGAATGCAGTCGAGAAAAATGTATAAAATATCTGCAACATTTGGCCATTGGTCTCCTAATAAATTAAAAAATTAACTCCACAAAATAAAAAATAGAGAAGTTAATAAAACTTAAGATGTACTTTTCTAAATGAGAGATCTTTTTTCTATCTACTGATTTTTCTTGATGTTCTAATAGATATTCTTAATGGATATTCCTTTCTAGAATTCCTTTTAAAGAAGGAACTTACATTCCCGAGTTTCTAGAGTAATTTTTATCCAACGACGCAGAATATTCTTGGAATATTTCTGGAACGATTACATCAACTCGATATCTGATTATCAAAGAAATTTATTTCAAACGTTGAGCCTTAGGTGAATGGTTTGGGGTTGGAATTTGAGAAAGAAAAGAATTGGAGTCGATCGCTTTTGTTTGCGAACGGCTCAAATAATAATAACTCGGTTGCCATTCTTTCAAAACACGGACATGCATAAAAATTCTCTGCAGTCTAGATGTAACGAACGACGCTCGACGCAATGAATTTGCAAGAAAATTACGCGCCCTTGAGAGAGAATCTTACTATTTCTTAGTAGATAGCTCGTTAACTTCGCATTAACCGACCTTCGGATTTTAATGATTGCACAGTTCCATAAAGGAGATTTTGCAACGTTTCTTCAACAATCGTTGTCTCTGCAAACGGACAATGTCTCGAGAGTATGGCCGAGTTTTCGTTTCAACTCTGTCGCCAGAGAAAAATCGCTGCTATCAGTGGTTAGTCGAGCCGTATCAAATGATATACGCACGTATATCTGTTCTATCGAGTAGCATAACCGTTGCACACCAGCTGTGCGTTTATAGCGAAACGATTAATAGAGTGGAACATTTTTTAATTTATGGGAACGTTTGAATCCAATAGATTTTCAATAAAGTTACACACAGCGTCAATCACGAAAATGTTCGAACACTTGCAACAGCAGAAATTCTATATAAAAAATTCTTATGTAAAAATATTTTATCAACACTGTAGGCGGAAGACGATTACTACGATTACAATGATAAAAGTTGTATCCGATAATGTAACTATATAGACGTTGCGAGATATTTATTGCCAACATATACAGGGTGATTCGTATAAAATATAAAGTAACTGTAATTGCCTTTTTCCTCAAAGTGAAAAGAGCTGCGAACGAAAGAAATAATTTGGCATATACGACGGCGTTGTAAATGAAGGTATTTAAATGATCTTAACTCGATTTTTTTTTTAGAGCGACTTGTATTTGTATTTGTATTTGAATGTATTCTTTTTCTTTGTACTCCATTAGTGTGGTGTGACGAGTTTATCGACCTCGACGCATGTTCATCAAAGGTTACTCTGGGTCGAAAACTTCAAGTCTCAGGAAGATAATGCGTTATTGTACCAAAAACGCTCAAAATTTCACTCTTCAAAGATTAATCCTCTGGGAGAAATTACCTGCAGTTCTCATGATATAAAATTTCAGCTGGAGGTGGCGTCGTTATCCAGAGCAAATAATGTTTTCATGTCTCTTCACAACCGATAACCAATATTTCAACGGAATTGATCATATTAAAAAATTAAAGCCCAACGTTTACACATTCGTGAGACAATTGTTAGAGACTGGAGCATTTGATGTAACTATTTTTCGCTAGAATGTGAGTTAAAGTAAGTTTTTGATCCCGAGTGATCTAGAGTAACCTTGGGCCAGCAAACTAGTTATACAAAATTCAGTTCAGAAAAATTGAGACTATCTAAATGCATCCACTTTAACTTAGACGCCCACTTTTCTTTCTAAAAAATGGAACATCCTCGGTTCGAACAATTTTTTCTCATCTCTCTTCAATTTGGAAAACACTGAATCGGTCACTTTATAGGAATCACCCTGAGTTTGGTAAAAAATTAATGTATAGCATGCATTGCTATGTTAAGTATATATCATTGATGTTAGATGTAATGAATATTCATTTTCAAACTTTTTTTAAACTCGACTAACATAATCATGATTAGACAGCATGATTTTGATGCAAATTCAAACTGTTACTGTCGCTAACTGAAGAAAATCAAATCTTGATAGAACGTTATTTTACGTAATTATAAAAAAAGCTGTACTTTGAATGTACGAGTTTTCTCATACTACTTGCACTTTGTATAATCTTACACTTTCAAATTTTCCATGCATAAAAATCTACAGTCTAACCGTAACGCTTGAGTCTCGCTACAGCGTTAATAAATTTCCAAATACTTCATCCAATATGCACAGAATTACTTTACATTCGCAAAAAGTTCCTACAAGTGATCGAATACTTTCGTGAAAGTACTGTAAGCGCATATGTTGAAAATAGCAAATAAAATCGAGATGATATAAATGTTGATATTTGTACAAGATTCGGGGGAAGAGTTGAATTTACCGCAGAGTTGAGCCATTTGACAGGAAGTCGTGAAAAATGACGGACCAGGTCTCACCTTTGCTGGACATTCAGTGCAATGGCCACCTCGATATCAATTACGATGTGCATAATCGTTTTCAGAATGGATCTTCGACAGAGAATGTTCCACGGAACAGAGTGCTCAGGTAGAAACTGTTCTTTCCTCGAAGAATCAGCGTTTTTTATTGTGACAAATATTATGTCTGAGGAATGTATGTTTAAGAAAATCTATGTAGATTCGTTTTAAAAGAGCCGACTTCATTAATAATTCTCATGCGTCATTACATTAGGCAATGGCCGTCCTGTTTGTTTATTATGTAGATCATTATCCGGTCAACTTTAGACCGCAATTTAAATATTATAAAAAAAAGTTTCACGTGTATATTTGTCAGTTTCGAATGATGACAAACTGATATCGTTACCAATCCCTATTAGAGAGACTATAAAGTACAAAATAAAATAAAAGTATGAAATATGATGTAACGCAAGTAAGATGAAATGTGTTAAGAAAAATCTGGTTCAAGAAGAGAAACACTTATTCAGATTACGTATTTAATTAGATTCTAATGGTAATTCACAGCAATTTACTCCATTTGAATTTAAGATTTTATTAATTCTGTTCTCTAACTAGAAATTAAAAATCTGATCGAAACTCTAGTATAATTAAAAATTTCAATTTCAATTACTTTTTTCTTTCCTTCTACAATTCTAAATCACTGTGGCCTGTAGCGTCTACTAATGTCAATCAAGAATCAAAGGAAAATCAAGAGTCAAAGTTCCATAGTCATTTAACTTTTTAACGACATTATACGACAGTTTCAATATATTGACCTAATTGATCAATTTTCTTTTTTATTACTTTTTTATTGTCTTATTTTGTTTTTTTTTTTTTGATTCTTAGATCTGAATAATGTGTAATAACGCTATAATACTGTTGCTATTATTCATGCAAATGAAAATTTTCCAAGAACTATTCCATTGAATCATTGAATTAATCATCAAGATATTGACGTTTTAAACTCTTGACGTCAATACCGACAGAATTTTAATAATCAAATATGTCTAGAAAATTTCATAGCTATTCTTCTTCCTGAAACAATCGGAAAACTCATCTACAAACTTTCTCATTACTGCGAAATGTAGATCAGCAAGATTAGATTATTTTATATTTTTATGACTTGCATAAGAGTAATCAGCGAATTGAATTTATTTAACCGATTTCGTTTCATTTGCAGGAGAACGAGAAGTCTGAACGCACCTAGTCCCATACAACAATTTGGACCATGCGGGCGCATCATGAAGAATTCCGCAATGGTCATGTGAGTATATAAATTTCGAAAATATTTATTAGTTTCCATTCCATAAGTAACATGAACGTACACTCTGAAAAGTTTGGATGAAAAATTTATTCGTACATTACTCTCTGAATCAGGTCGATCGATCATAATCAATTATAATTAATTAAAATTTCTACTTTTAAGCAGCATACTACGAGTAAAACATTTAATTAAGCGGTCATTTAACTTAAACAGAATATAGAAACCTTAACATCTCGTCGTTTAATCGTTTTAATCTGTTCAATAAAATTCAGTAAAATGACGCAAAAGAATATTTTAAATTTTAAAGGATGTGTTTAAGATTTACTGCGAATCTAGTCATGAAAAAGAATCTTTAACATTTTCAAAGACGTTTGAATTTTTACAGTTTTTGAGGATAAAGGTTTCCTTGCCTTCTCGTCTGTTACATAATGTAAAAACATTTTTGAAGAACACAAAGGGCTGTTAAAACAGAAGCTTTACACTTCAAAATAAGACCAATGGATTGTTATGTATTTCTTTTCACAAAGTTATAACAGTCTAAAGCATCGACAATTTTTAATCGTCACGTATTCAGTTATGCTCCTCACTGTAACTTTGAAAAGTAAAGACTCTGTCGTACATTTTATAACACTTGTATATCTACAAATTTCGAAAATATTAGGCAACTTCATAAGCAACACAACACACTGATACTCGAAAGATTGAAGCATTCTTTACGTTATAAATAAAACAAACTTTTTCGTACATTTTTCTGAGAAATGTATTGCAATTAATATAACTTCGATTTTTAAATATAATTGCATCAAGATTTCGATATAACGTTACGAATAAAATGTTTAATTGTTCGAAGTAATCGTTACTTGTTTTGAAATCTCAATGCTCCAAATTTTGTAAAGAAATTGTGTAATTTTAAAGCAGAAAAATCGTGTTAAATCCCCATCAATCGAGATTACGCTTCCACGTACAGTAAGCACGTCCTTTTTGCAAAGAATGAGGAAACCTCTGAAAGACACAAAAATGTAAAAGCAAATTCGGCAACATCGCAGTTTTCCCCGCACTTGTGAGGTACCTTGGTCGCTACCTGCCAAGGAACTGCTTTTATGACAGTAAGTTGCTGAGGAATTCTAAAGTCCCCTATAGACGTTGAAACATGATTTATGTTCACGTGCAATTTATCAGTATTAGTACACGAAATAATGTACAAAAATCTTCACAAACACGATTTTCTTCATAATTCTGTCATAAATTTCGCGTAAGCGTAACAGTATTAGCAATGTTATTACTGCTACTTCCGGTTTGTCCCAAATCCTTGCAGTTTAATGGATATTTGCAACTTTGAATGAATCCTAAATAAACAATGTGTTTGACTGTTTTAGACGAGATCGAGGAATGTTTGCGAATCGAAGGTCGAATTTATAGTCTGCCGAAAAATGTTTGTTTGCGAGCAAAGAGCCTCGAGATTTCACTCTCACGTCTTCTCCGTAAGAAAGAGAATAAATTAGACCAATAAGAAATTGACGAATTAATCTTTCAATGGATATCGTTGCAAACTTGGAATATTCTGTATTACTGACTTCGAATGTATGACTTGAAAAAAAAGCATTTGTGCGTTTGAAAATTAACTCGGGTACAGATAGATAATGTCCGAAAATTATCTCCTCGAGTTTTCCCTGCACTGTACTGATATGTATCACCCTCGGTTCGATAATGATATTTGCCACTTACAACCATAGGCACAGTGATTCTTAATCTTTTCAAAGTCACGGAACACTTTCGATTTTAAGAAAAATCACCGAGGGCATAAATTTAACAATAAGAAATAAACGTGCGTAATGTCTTTTGGTAAAAAAAAGAAAGGGACAATTTGAAAGAAATAGCAGAGTATTTATATCTAAAATAATTTGACAAAATCGTATTTGTTAAAATAAATTTGGCAGAAATTGCAACTAAAATAATTCCTTCGTAAAACTTGACACATTAATCGCCATGAGAGTTTTATACGCATTTATTTTATTTCGTACACACATCTTGTTTCAATCTATCAGTTTTCATAACTGTCGGTCATCGTGGTAAACAATGTGTAATTAAATCAATCTTTATTCCGCTAGAAGAAAAAGGAAAATTTTACTAAACTTTGAGTTTCTTTTATGTACTTATTTACTCATTTTGAAAGTCTTTATAAGAGTCTGTATTCGAAATGAAAATGTGGAACAAATAGTGTTGAAGAACCAATATCATGAAAGTCTCGAGACACTATTATTTATTGTTATTCAAAGTCGAGAAAACTTCGAGAATTAGCGGTTTTTCTGACTATAGACAAAAAAAAAAAAAAAAAATGAAATATTATACACAGATACAGAAATATTCAATTCAAAAGTAGATAGAAAAGCAGAAACGGTATAAATTAAGCTTACAATTAAGCGGGTTTTCCACGTCTTAACAACTTCCATTTTAATTAAGTATTAGCAGTTGAAACTCTTCCCTCGAAAAGTTCTAAAAGATTTTAATTCCACACGTTCTGTCGGCGCTTTGGAAAATTACTCGTCAATTAAACAAAAAATTTCCAATTACACTCTTTCACTCTGTCCAACATTGAACACTGACACGACGAAACAGAAATTCCTTGTCTAGCTAATATCTAATCATTGACGATAAGTTATTTTTTGAATCACTAAATGATTTTTTTAATTCTCAGCAGAGAACCAATTATCTTAAAAATTTGAAATACAAAATAAAAGGCGATCGTTTATGAAATCACCCGAATATTGATCGATTTAAAAAATCACGTGGAGTTACGAGGTGCCATTCATTCAGCTCTATTTTCTTTTTTTTTTTTTTTTGTTTCGGTCAATTGGACGGTAAGCCTACGAAGCAAAGGAGAGCGTATCGAGTAAAAACTGCGCTGCACGCGAGTATCTTGACCCAATTATCCGTGACAATGACTTCTTAAGCTAATCTAAACGCTGTTTTGCCAGCGCGAATTAGAAAGCGGTTCTATAAGCTCGTGGAAACATTGTCGACAGGTAAGTTGAAAATCCAATGGACGTATCCAGATCTGTTCGTGTAACGTTGTGCTTATCCGTTGTGTTAACAATTCTGTTAACGTTGCGTCGCGAAATCCAATAACGAATGTTTCTCGTTCGATCGCGAATGTGTAATATTTTGCGCATATAAATTGTGTACAAATTAAAGCGACGATGATACAATAGCTTCGTAGATTTTTATTAATCGTAAAAAGCACTTCGATGTGCATTTAAACGATTACTCAGCAAATATGGTTGGACGTGTATGAGAAAGAAAATGATTCTCCTGAGTGATTATATGTGCGTAAATCGATGATAGTCGCGCGCAAATCGCTTAAAAAAGAATTATGTATGTGCATAATGTTCAAAACATGTGTTTGACCATTCGAAATTTCATTTGCATATCACGTCAAATCGTGCGTATCAAGAATCGACGTAACAAAATTTTCCAACTAATTTCTCAGTTTTTGCAAATTAATAAATATTGATGAATTTATACATTTATAAAATAAATTCTTGGTAATATTTGTTTGTACTGTGAAGAGCATGAAAAATTGTCGACAATGCGGATTTTATGCATTTTACAATTTCGAGAACTGGCTAAAAAATAGAACTTACAAAAAATTTGTTTTATACGTATGTTAGAATATATTCTATTTTGAATATTTTATATAAGTATTTATATATATGTTCATATTTTATATAAGCACATTGTAAACATTGAGTATACTTTTGCCACTCCCAATTTTCCATAAATACATAAATAATGCAGTTATCTTAGTATCTTAGTAAAGAAATATCATACAATAATTCATTTTGTTTCATTTCAAAGTGTGAAACCTTTACTTTAACAGTCCTAAGTTCGTCTTTTTCAAAGATGTTTTAAAAAATTTTCTTAAATTATGAAAATTTTAAAATGGTGAAAAAAGTTTCTTTCATTATTCGACCATGAAACCATGATCTTGAACATCATGAAGATTGAGATCTTTACTTCACGAGGACCTCTTAAAATTTACTGTACGATAATTTTCTGTATGTATCAATTTTATTGAACTTTGAACATTGTGATTAGACGACAAGGTTTCCGAGATTTCCTAGTCGAGGTTAATGAAAGATTTCTTAAATACTCAAAGTTTAATAAAATGGCGAGGGAAAAAAAATATCGTGCAGCAAGTTCCAAGTGATGGTTGCAATTTTCAAAGGAACAGATCGCAGATCTTGAAGTAACGAAGAGTTTGTTTTTTTTAATTTTAAAGAGATGAGAAGATGTGTTACGTAATACAACTCTGAAAGAAAAGATAACAGTTCAAATAGCGAGAATTTATGCTTCAAAAAATGTTGCTTGTTGTTTGCTTAAAAATCCCATGCACTTTGCATTTAAATAAATGCGATCGAAGTTCAAACGTTAAACTTTGATGTCATAAATTTGAGATATTAGCCTGTTTAGGTTTTTAAAATTCTCCTGTGGCAGTGTAATTAAATCAACAAGCAGTACCATCGCACGTGAATCAATTATTCGTGTCATTTTACGAATTATGCATATAAATATGCGTCACGATACAATCGCGTGTATAAAGCTCTCGTGCGCTTGCGCGTCGTCCAATTGTTTACCGTTTAAAAGCGTAGCGCCCTGTACGGGCCTGCTTCAGTGCGAGTGCGACTCTCAAACTGTTCACACCATGGTTGGAACCATCAGGTAGGGAACCAACTAACAAATTTTCTTGCTTTAACAAATTACCAAACGAAGACCTTTGTCATCAGCTTCGCTCGTGCACATCGCTTTTCTGTCGCGGTCAGTTTATCAGTGAGACTTTTCGACTCGTATCTAGTGCGATATTAAAAGTTACACAGCAACAATTCAACGGAGAAAGACGAACATGCTGAAAATAAAATTGAAAAAATAAATTTTTTCCAAGTTACTTTCAGTCGTGCCGAAGATTTTGACGAAATTTTCGAGCAAAATCTTCGGCAGTGTGTTGATAATTAAATATAAAATATGCGCGTAATCGCATTATGATTCCCGTAACCCTAATTCAATGATAAGTTTCGGAATCGATTGACTTGATGTAAATTCAAGTACGTTTGGTATTGAATTAATATTAAAGACTTCAGTTGATCTTAATTTAAAACAAAGACAATGTATTTTCATGGATTAATGGAGTATAAAAGTGCAGCTCATCCTTGAATATAAAAAATTCTGTCAGTCAGTTGTTTCATCGATATCGATAATGAACAACAAGAGTAAAACCCTGTAATAGAAATTTATTATTAGATATTTAAATATTTAGAAATTTCTCTAAAAATTTATTATTAGATATTTAGATTAGAATTTATTTTTAGATATTTAAATATTTAGATTAGATATTTGGAACGAGAGAAATTTTAATTAATTACTTTAGTAAACTTCCATTTTCGTTATTTGATCATTTTTTTTTTCTAGAGAAATCACTAAATATTTCATCGTTGCAATTGATGACACTTCGATTAACGAATTCGTTTATTCTATTCCAGGACCATTCAAGATCCAGCCTCACAGAGGTTGACGTGGTACAAGCCACCACTCACTGTTCTAGTCATCAAGAAGGTCCGCGATAACTCGGTTTTGCCACCGTTTGTACAATTAGTCACATGGCTGATAGAAGTAAGTATTATTTTTCATTCATTCTACGCATCTCTTATATAATTTACACGAAAAACGACTCCACTCGTTATTTTCTATCAAAGCAATCATTAGAATTATCCAAGTCATTATGATAAGACAAAACCGGCTTAGAAAAAGGAAACTATGTTCGAGCGTGCGCATATATTATTTAAACGCTATTATACTTTCACTCGCGTAATCATAGTCAGATAGCTTCCTCGGGAAGACACTGTACTCGTTCCTTGGTCTATCGATTCGAATCACGTGATTCCACAGTTTCTTTTTTTTTTTTTTATACAGTTATCTATAACTAGTCCATACACACGACTTTGTAACATGTATAATTTCTTCAAGAAGCTATTCGTTCTATTTACGACCTTCCTTTTATCTATCAGTCTTCTCTATCTTCTACAAGTTTGTAGTTCAAAAAATTGATTATCTGAATATTTTTGTAGGAGAAACGGATGGTAGTGTTCGTCGAGGCGTCTGTCTTGGAAGATCCAGCCCTAGCCAGAGACCTCAGATTTCAGGAGGTTCGAGATAGACTACAAACTTTTAGAGATGGCACAGACGAACTACAGGTAATCATCTTTTATCATTGTAAAAGCCTTATTTTAGGCTCTCGTTAATTCTTAATAATTGATATACAGTGAATATACATAATTTTGTCGATAATTAAATTCTCTAAAGAAAAGAAAATCGTACAACAAATTTCAAGGAGTCGTTACAAAGAGAAGATTTTAATCTTCAAGATCGTGATGGATTTAGTTAAGAAAAAAATTTTTCATATTTTCATAAAGATGATAATTTACAAAATTTTCGAGAAAAGAAGTGTCTTCTTTTATTCCCTCCAAAATAATGTAAAAATATTTTTAAAAGAAACGAACTTTGTACTATAAAAGTAATGACTTTATGCTTCTAGAAATTCAGGTAGATTATTGTATGATTTCTTTTCACAAAGTTAGAGCAGTCTAAAATGTCGACAATTTTTCATCAAATGTGAAAATGTGAAAATTGTGTCGAATGAAAATATTGTCGACGTTTTCTTTCGTGAAAAAGAAATCATAAAACAATCTATCTTGTCTTATTTTAAAGTATGAATTCTCTTTCACAGTATTGAATTAGTTTCTTCTAAAGATATTTTTGCACTATTTCAAAAGGAATAAGTAAAGGTACTTGTTCTCTCGCAAATTTTGCAAAGTCAAACGTCCTTATGGACACTGACAACATTTTTTTCACAACTAAAACCACCTTGAAGATTGAAGTCTCTCCTTTGTTGTACGATTTTTCTTTTCATAAAGTTATAAAGAGTAGAGACAATTTTTTATTATATATTACACCTGTTATAAATATAGACACAAAATAGACATAGAAATTTCTTAGATTATAAATATAAATGTAGATAATTTTTGTTATATTCTATATAATTTCATTCTCAAGAGAAATTTCTATTACAACTAATTTCTTTCAAAAATTTCTATAGATAATCTCTGTTATTTAATTTCTACAAGAAATCTTTTTATAATAGATCATTTCTATTCTACTATATCATAGTAAATTATTATACATATACTGTATTATATTAAATTATTATATGTTTCTATTCAAGGATCGCATAGACTTTATTGTCTGTTTGGGAGGCGATGGAACCCTTTTATATGCCAGTTTATTGTTTCAACAATCTGTGCCACCAGTAATGGCGTTTCACCTTGGTTCCTTAGGGTTTCTCACGCCTTTTGAGTTTGACAATTTCCAAGAACAAGTAACAAACGTATTAGAAGGTAAGCATCGTAGAATTACTCGACGACGTTCTTCATAGCGATGGAAATAATCTTTGTCCTCCAATATTTCTCTGCCTTCCCTCTTTCTCGATAACACGAGAGATGATAATATCTAACGAGAATAAGCAAGTCATCGCACATTTTGTAGCATTATTATACGTTGCTAATGACTTTTTCACACGTACATTCGTTATTTACTGACAGGCAAAAACTAAAGAATTTCGAGGAATGTAATGATGAAAATAAACGTGCATCAATACTAGAACTACCAATGACTAAATTAAGTAAATTTTCTGTTTGAGAAGCCAAAGTGCAAAAAAATAGAAATGAGAAATAGCATACGATAATAACAGCCTATATATATATATATATATTTTTATGAAAATTATGTAAAAGAATTATTTTATAATTTTCACCATTTTGATAGTTCTAGTTTTAATATGTAGCAGTAATTATTTTAATTAAAATGTGAATTTTTATGTAAAGTATATAAAGTATTCAAATTGTAATACTTTCGAATTTCACATTTAATACGTAAACGAATTTTCTATCAAGAATCTATTTTTTTTGTTAATTTATTATATTTCAAAGAAGACAAATTTACATAAAAATCGACAATCTAGTTACGACACTTCGTACGTATCAACTCTCAGTTTAACATTGATTAGAGCCCTCATCTCTACCTCTGAAATCGAGAAAAAGCACACCGCATGAAAATCTGTCGATTTGAGAAAGTTGCATTCGAAACTTGTCGACGATGTGATAAAAAGACGAGTTATAAATCTGACGAAAGTTTGTCTTGTCTTTAGGTCACGCGGCCTTGACCCTGAGGAGCAGACTGAGATGTATCATCATGAGGAAGGGAGAGGAGAACAAGGAGGCGAAACCACCGACGAATTTGCTGGTACTGAACGAGGTCGTGGTGGATCGAGGTCCGTCTCCATATCTTTCGAATATCGACCTCTTCATCGATGGCAAACATGTGACCAGCGTGCAGGGTGACGGCCTGATCGTGAGCACGCCAACCGGGTCGACCGCATACGCTGTCGCGGCTGGAGCCAGCATGATTCATCCTTCGGTACCTGCGATCATGATCACGCCAATTTGCCCTCACTCTCTGTCCTTCAGACCAATTGTCGTGCCCGCCGGTGTCGAGCTGAAGGTATTTCCGAATTTTTTCCGCCGTCCTGCCAATGTGCCGGACACCTTTTATAGTCAGTACAAGTTTCGACGAGAGAGAGAGAGAGAAAAGAGAGACTCCGAAATTCATAATTGTGTGGTGGCTATCGTAGTGTAATTATTCGATTCTGGTAATGATTTTTGTTGGAGAAGATCATCTCTAAGAAACTTGTACCCTAAACCTTGTACCCATCACAGATTTGAAGCTTTTCAGTCATTGCAGAATCTTTAGAATCGAGGAACTTTCAAACAATGATTCATAGAATCACAATCTGTAATCTGTAGAGTTGGACGAAATGTTTGTAATTCTTCAGTTTTGTTATATCTTAATCGTAAGAAAGTCAAGGCTTTCATAATTCAGTAGAGAAACTTTTGAACGACAACCAGTGATATCTAATTGTATGTGATATCTAATTCAACTGTAAAATTATACAAAGTCTTATTTGTAATTGTTCAATTCTATAAATCTATAAGAAAGTTATATAGATTTGAAGCTATTACATATCATCTAGTCTATGATTCTAAAAATTCAAGAAACTTTTAGATGTAATACATTTGTAGTATTAGTGTGATACAAAATTTCCACGTGGGTTAGTAGAGAATCTTTATCATAGTGGTATCGGTATTTCTAGTCCATGACATTATCCCATAGAAGGAAACTTGGTCCCAGCGAATGTCATCCGCATTCCCAGACTATGCACTGTTCAGTTATCTTCTGAACAAATTTTCAACGGTTGTTCTAATGTATACGTATCATGGGAAATGCGTGTTACCAATTAGATTTGCTAAGTTGAAACATAAATTCATCCTACTATTAGACTCATTACAAAATACATAAGTATTTGATCTATAAGTATTTGACTACTTCGTGGAATTCTTTTATTAATAGTAACTGGTGCTAACTATTGTTTAACTATTCTATCATCATTTACAATATCTATATAAATTTTTCAAAACAGAACAAACATTAGATATGTACAACCATCACATATACAAGTGTAGAATTTCGTGCAAATTTCAAAGTACATTCTCATTTATTAAGAACTCAAGATTTTATAATTGCAAATAAGCGATTGCTACGCACTCAGCATTTCGATCAATTTCAATGTATCATCGTGCTGTAACAATCTGTGTAGGAGATACACACAGTGACAAAAATTACAATAGGAAGTTTTAATTCAACTATATTACTCGTAAAATGAATATTGTCAAATACTTACAGACAATAGGAGAAAATAAATTTATATTACAACTCATTATACCAATAATAAAGAAGAATTCGTAAAAGATATCTTGCTCACTCCTTTCAAATTGACTTAACGTTCTTCTTTTCTTTCGCAGATCTCAGTTTCACCAGATAGCAGAAACACCTCTTGGGTGTCATTCGATGGCAGAAACAGGCAGGAGCTCTTCCATGGCGATAGGTAAAGATCAATCAATTTCCGACTGTGTGCAAATAATCATTAACGATAGAAGCACAGCTTACGTCTCCTTTGATAGTCGTCAGGGACTGGTTCGCCCTAAAATTCTTTTATTTTCATTGGCAAACATTGCAACTTATTATAATTATTCATTCATTTTTCAATTTTTCTCTTTCTTCTGAGGTTTTTTTCCTGTATGATTTTTTTCTACAAAGTTATAATAATTTCTCGTCGTTATTGACTCAATTATTCTTCGCTGTACGTTTATAGAACTAGAGAAATGCGTAAAAATTCTAGTTATCACGTTTTTATACAGTGTATCTCTTTTTTACACGTTTTTATCATTTTCAGTCTAAGAGTAACCACGTCCATCTATCCAGTGCCCAGTATTTGCGCTGTTGATCAAATAACAGACTGGTTCGACTCATTGGCAGAGTGCCTGCACTGGAATGTCCGTAAGAAGCAGAAACACCTGGATGAACTAAGTGATTTAACTCATTCATCCAGCAACGATACCTTGGACTCCTTGGATCGTGATAGCTAGGCAAGAAGAAAGAACTGCAATAGACACAAATGTTCTTAGATCAGGTCTTGAAGCATCATCATGTTCAATGTTTTTATTCGTAAGATCTGGTCTCGGAGAATTTCAATGACTCAATGCGCGATTCACAAAAGGGACAAGCCTAATCTGTGTTCGTTTGGTCGTAAGGATAGAAGAGAATGAACTCGTCTAATAAGTCGTTGACAGAACTGAAAAATCATACGTATCCTCTGAACATCGTCGGCGATATGATACAGCGAAACTAGAAATTCTCGGAAGAACCTAATAGTATTTCGATACGTGCTCAAGAATAGTCGAGTAGCCGTGTTGCGAATTTTTTAAGTTGAGAAAGATCGTAAAGAGTTAATCAGTAATCAGTAAATCAGTAAATCAGAGAGTGTTTCCTATGTTTTCCAATGCATAATTCTACACTACAGAATGATGTTTCACTCTGATTCATTCTTCAAAATGGATCTTTATTTCCTGTCATTTCTTGTTTTATTCTTTTCTCTTCTTTCTTTTCATTGGGGTTTTGTTAGAGATGCGATACCGATGAGAAGATATTGTTTAAAGACAACTAACGTCGATGCAATTGAATTGTTGCATAGGAGAAGCAGAGTGAATTACTAATGCATTCTTATGAATACACAAAACAAAGAAAGAGAAGTGAGTTATGAAAAAGATACTTTGCATCGTGCACTCATATTTATTTATTATTCGCTCCTACTCTGATTGACAAGTTATGTGGATTCACATTGCCAGATTCCATTGATTGCAACATAGAGAGCACACAGAATGGAAATCAACTAAACAAAATGTTGTCGATAAATTTTTTTGTTTTGCTTTCTGACAACGAATACAATCTAGTTAAGGATTATTCTTTTGTAAATGTTGAATGTACTTTTCTTATAAATGAACATTTTTAATAAAGAAGCATTTTTGTACAAAATATGAAGACCATGTTAATTATAATTGATACAATAACCAAAAATGCTTGTTTAAAAATCATCAAACGTACAAAGAGACTTATTATCCTAGAGAGGCTTATTAATTTACTATGTCCGATAAGAAATGATAATACGTCACAATGTGAAATTGTATTAAAAGAAAAATTTACACTGAAATAGAAGAGAAAATGGTGTGTGAATGGCAAGAATAAATCAATAACTAAAAGATTAACAGTCTAACAATTTATGATTTGTATATGATGTCAGAAAGTTCTGTTTCTCTCCTTTTAAGGAGGGTACGAAACAGATAAAGAATACATTTAATTGTATAAAAGATAGGGATCGAACTTAGAATGCATTCAATATAAAGGCATTTCGATGTCAAACCATTTATTTTTGCACAACCAGGCAATTAAATATACATTATATACAGGAATTGTGTAAGATTCGTGAGAACATATTGCCTTCTTTGCTAAACAGTAACAGCATACGATAATAAGTAACATAATCTTTCCGGTGGACCATTAGAATCTGAGAGAAACATAATGAAGTACTTAATGCTCGTACCAATATGTAATGTGTTCTATTTATGGTCCTACCTACCAACTGTAGGATAATAGAAATTCATCACGGTTTTTGTGCTGCCTCATTAACATAAAACATAAATATCTATCTCTAAGCTCTCTTACATTTGGTTGCATCAGTCGTGGGCATGACGTGTATACATGTGTACATGTGTACTTTGTACACACGTACGCATACAGGCCAAGAAATCTAGTCGATAATCTAAATAATATTAATCAATCTACTGATTCGATATGTACATATATTAAATCGTGCTAAAATTTAACTAACGTTATCCGGAAAATGGCACGTGTTTCGATGTATTTCCGCATAGAAGCCACGGCCTGAACGCATTACTACCAAAAACAATAAAAAAAAAAACAATAAAATACAACTTACCGCTACTGCACTTAAATAACACGGCACCCCGTCTTTAAGTTAAATTAAAAAACAGTCTATGAAAGAACTTTTACTGTTCATACACGCTTTCTTACCGCGATCGTAACTTTTGCGCCTTTTTCTCGCTCTGTCACTTTCACAGAATTAATTAAGACTGGCGAGGGCGCGTCTATCATTTTTCATTTACACGCATTTAAAATAGAAATTTTGGAAACATCGTCAATATGATTTTTGTATAAAAAGTATTGAAATTTTTGCTCAACACGTTAGTGAATTCAACGGACTTGATTATACATCGATCTTTCCATTTTCCTTAACGAATTTACAAAGTAGCTATGATTGACCTAGGCGTGTATAGTTTCTTTCTATAAAAATGTATTCCACATTTGTGCGTGTTTGAACAGCCGTTAAAGGTGTTCAATGATGTTCAATGGTCTTCGCAAAAATGCTCGTCTCGAAGAGTAAAGTGCGATGTGAATGATTGTCTACTTTCTCACGGTATATAAGTGTCCTTTTCTTTTATTCTAATGCCTGCAGTTGACGTACGTTTCCGTTTTTCCATTTACGATGCGAACGTAACGAGTACAGGCTCGTACGAAGAGTGCAGGTACTCGCTGGTCTGTAGAAAGAAAGAAAGAAACCACTGTTACGCTTTATAACTGGTAACGTTATTGACAAAGCTTGCAACCATTTTTTTTTTCTTTTTTTCGTAGTCATTTTAAGACCAAATCTTCGAAGAGATATTTCAGAAAATTTTTATCTTCATGTTTTACAAAAGTGATAGTCATCCTCGAGATGAAAATTTGGTCTCAATATGACGGAACGTGCGCGAAATGACGACAGAAAAATCACAACACAATATTGTCAATGCAAATCTCGCAAACTAGTAATCGCGATCATCTAATTTATTCAAATGATTTAAGGCGTCTAATATGTGTAATTTGTTCAAATGATATTTAAGGCATTCAGGACTGTTATGGCACACACGGTGTTAAATGTCACGTAGGTATGCAAGCAGGCAATCGAAATTTTCACATCAGAGTTAGTATTGTTAGAGCACACACTCACATGCCTTCTGTTCTGAGTCCTGATCCGCGCAAGACGGTTGCTGAATGTATAGAGCCGGTTTCAGCGGCCTGCCGTCCTGATCTTCAACCTGTATCACCAGACCGTGGTTACTTCCGTTTCCATGAGGGTTTCGCGGATTCAGTCTCCAGAATCGAAGACCCTGCCTCACATCCAACGCCAAATGGGTACCTCTGGACGTAAGAGGTGTCACCACCGAGTCCATCAAACGTTTCTTCGCTGATAATACAGATTTTTAATGATAAACTTTTATTCAATTAACAATTGATTTGTGATGAATTGATTTGTTTTAGAGTTTACCTCGGTGCTTCTTCAAGGTTTTCGTGTAATAGTAGACTGATATCCTAATCTTTTTCTCGTCTTCCTCTTCCTCCTCGAACGTGCTTTCCGAGGAGGACGTCACGTTTTCCTGCGGTAATTTGAATATTCGTAATTTAGCAGCGACGACGTGATCGCTGGAAGTCAGGTTCAATTGAAAATGCATGTTCATGGAGAACGCGTCCGTCCAGGCGTCCTGATCCGTATTTCGTGGAATTTGACCTGATGGAGAAGATCAGACTTGCATATTTCAAGGTATCAACGAAACGTTAACCTGTTAACTGTAACTTGTGAATACGTTGTTTTATTTGTGGATCTTCCATTCTTTAATGTATCCATTTACTTATGGATTGATACGTATTTTAGTGCGTGATTTAATTTATTTATAAATCCGCTACTCTTCAATGCGTTATTATTTTATTTTCACATTTAGGTGAAATATAATATTTCTCAAGATTAAAAATTTGATCGACGTTGTTTCGTTTGTATCAAATTGTGTTGCATGCCTTTAGTCAAAGAGTAGACTTACAAGTTGGTGAAAACATAGTGAGCCGCTCGCGTTGAACCTGATTGGCGTCGGTGCTGAGGTTAAACCTTCCGGTGAGGGCCAGAACGCGCGTCTTGATGTCCTCGATGGCTTTTTCACCCTGACTGCACACAGAAACGAAGTTTCTTATTTACAAGTGTTGCTAGCGTTAAAACTGAAATTGATAAATGAAAAATCACGGCAGCCGACAAACCCTAGATACAAATACTCGAGTAAAACAGTCATAAAGGAGAATTTGTAACTTTCATCCATTAGTAAAATAAATATTTGGGATTTAAATTAGAACCGAGGATGGAAATTGAGTGTTAAAGAGTAGCAAAGCGAAATAAAGGAATCAGAGGTAGTCGAAGAATTCCGTGCCTGGATGACGCCGTAAAAATTTTCACTTGGAGATACGTGCAAGCTTTCCGGACAGGAAGGCAGTCTAATGGACGGTGGTCAGTGACCCACACAGGGCCCATAGTGTAGATCAGAGATATTTATTATACGTTCTAGACATTGACTAGACAGCTGACGCGGCATTGCTATATATGTATCTCATTCGTCTTGTCTAGCAATGTAATGTATTCGTGTTAATGTATTCATGCTATCTTGAATCTCGATTCCTCGAATAGTAAATTAATTTTTACTTTTGAACGTTTTATCACAAGCGATACGTGATAATGATACGTTCTGCTAATTAATGATCTTCCATCTTACAGAAGATAACTAATCTCGCAGAAGAAGTCAAGGAAATCAAGTTTATATATGTATGTAGAACTCGTGCCGACGATCAGGTGAAATTACGGGATTGCATAATCGAGCTCTAAGTCATTAACCGGACAAGGGGAAAAAGGAGGAACGTCTTTTCTCTACGTCACTAGCAAGGATTGCTTCGTTGGACGCCCACTTGGACCTTTGAGCGCAGCCAATCGCGCGTCAACGACCTCGTTGTTGCTCGACATTCAACTAGAAGTGGTTTTCCTAAACAATCGATCGGTCAGGCTGCAAAAATGATTTCCACGCGCGGTTGGACGTTCAACAGAAAACGTGTGGAAAAGAAAACGAAATTTCTCTCTTTACCAGTACCGATTCAATCTGTTCCACTTTTCCTTTTTCTTCCGTTTTTTTTCTATTCAGGAATCCCTTTGATAAAGCGGAAGAACTAAAAGAAAAGCACTCGGACGAAATCTCGCCACGAAATCTTTACTGATTGTATTCCATTCTAGACATGCTCCTTAATCTAGCCACGTCCAAGTCACGCATTCTACAGCGTCTCGTTGCGTACGTGTCACGTCTGTCTGCTGTCTGGGAAAGGGAAGGACTCGGGTGTCTGGAGGCCGTTGCATCATGAGAATGAATCCAGTGATCCTTCCCGAGTACCGTATTAAGAAAATTGGCTACGTTACGCTGGTTTTGTAACAGCCTTCGGACGAGCACGAAGCAACACATTGCAGCGTCAACACATGGAAATCTAAACGAGAAGATTTCTTTCAATTTCTTTAAGGATTTCTCGTTCTTATTATTACGAAAAACTTATCGTCAGTTGAAAAGTGAAAGGAAAGAAGACTGTATCATACAGAATAATTTTTATAATATTGCGAAATACTTCAACGATAAGATCTCATTCTCGATTTACAGGGCTATGAAAATCGACGTGAAATATCGGTACTGAGGGAAATGGTGTATCGTACAAAACGGTGAACGCCGACCTGATTAACGATATTAAAAAAATGCAAGTTGCATCGTCTGGCGGGGAGGTGGGGAGCCACTGACAAAAACTTCCTTCTCGTTCTTCGTTGCGCGTCTCGCATCATCTTTATCGGCATAGGAAGAGAGACGCATAGACAAGGTCAGCGTATTAAATTGAAATGTGTTACATAACCTCGAGAGCAGTCCTGACTGCAGTCTGACTAGACACCCGGTGATTACGAGGGTGCTCAACTTAAAGCCGCCGTTTTCGCCACGATCTAACCGCGTCTTCTTCGTTGTATACAGCGTAAAAAGTCAATTAATCCGTCTGCACGCGACGTGTTGTACGCATTTCTCACCCCTTCGTCCGCATCCACGTTATCATTGAGTAACACGTGTAACTATTCAAATGAAATAACTCTGTTACTCTGTTTCTTTTCTTCTTCGGCTGTAATCTTTGAAATCGAACAAGAGCATTTTTTTTCTTTTTTTTTTTTTTTTTTAGTATCGACGGGTCGTTCAGATCATCCTGTAGAAGACTCGAGGAAGAAGCGGAACGACCGGCACACCGGAGGACTCTCGGCAGGCTACGCCAGTGCCGACACGAATGCATTTACGCGTCTAGACTTAATAAAATAAAAGAAACGTCTTCGCACCAGAGGCCAAGGTGGTGGAGGAGGAGAGCGATTTAAAAACATAGCATAGGGACCACAGCGGAATTTCCACAGCACGTCCTTCCTGGCTCTGTTCTTCGTACTCGAAGTTTGTCTCTCGAAAAGATTACGAGCACTCTCTCTGCTCGATAAATCATTTTTCATTTGACATGAAGCAATTCTTTTTTTTACGTGTCACTGATCTTGACACAATCGTCTCACAAAATTTTAGATCATTCTTACAACCAGATTTCCGTTGATACCGTCCTCAAAAAAGTGGGACTAGTTTCGACTAATTCTTTGAATTTTTTATTTAGAAAAACGCGAACGAAGAAAACAGTGGAAGAAGCGGACGCTGGTCAGCTCGAGGCGTAGAAATTCAGTGGCGCTTCGTGGTTCTTCGTTTCATCACGATATTTTTACGGGCCATCGAGATATTTTTACGTGGCGGGGGCAATGATTCGTCGAGAACGTTTTTGTCGTCAAGTATTTGCGAGCACAGGCCTGGGTTACGTCGTTGGAAAATCGTTCGCTTCGTTTCTTCGTTATGATAATTAAACAGGCGAATATCGGCCGATTTAGTCTCGAAAGAGGGAGAGAGAAAAAGAGGAGAAGAACGGGTGCGTTACCTTTTCATGCAGACACAACATACCTCCGTGGAGAATAGGTCTCCCGTTGTTATCGTAATAAATCGTATCTCGTGCAATACGAGCAATGAGATAATCGTGATGAGAGAACGTATTTTTAGATTATGCAAGCCAAGCCAAAAGGAAAGCAGCCAATCGGCCCGGGGGAATAAAACCAAAAAGAGTTCGACAGAATTCCATCTCTGTCCATTTTGTTTGGCACACCGAGTCCCTTACCCAAAAAAAGATCATAGTGATATCGATCATAGCCATCGAGGTGAAGCTTACCTGTCGAAGCTTGAGGTTAGGTTTCCTCTAAAAGACACAAAAAGCAGATTGTATAGATACCAATTTCATTTTTTGCAAAGCAAGACACACGACGTACGTTTAAACGGTAAACAAGAAAAAATATGACGAACGGCAGAGAAAATCGTGCAAACTACGACTTTTAAAAATGTACGATTTTTCTCCATGACTCGAAGATTGTATTGAAGATTCTAATTAAAGAATAATATTTATTTTTTCTTTATCAAGAGCTCGGTAAATAAAAGCTTGGGAAAACGTATGATCATAAAACACGTCAGTTAGCTTACTCACCCTCGTCTATGAGCAATGGCTAGTTGCAGATAAGACGACAAATTGGCCAATGGAAGGCTACCGGAGGACACGTTATTGTTCGCCACGAAAAGCTTGAGAGAATCGGGAGTGTCGTTCAGATAGCCCGACGTGTCATTCTCGTTTTCTTCTATGTTCCAATTTAGTCGGGAATCGTGACTGGAGTCTTCGTAGTCCGACGTCTCGTTCTCCTCGGTGTTCTCGAAGCCAAGGGAATCCACAAATTCAGGGATCACCCTGTAAACGTCGTCTTCGACCCATTCGAGCCCCTCGTATTCACTGATTCTCTTATTCTCACTGAGTTTCTCTTCACTTTTCGAAAAAACCTCCATTTTATCAGTAGCATTCGTAACGCTAGCGATATCTGTGTCATTTTTATCTTCCAACATTTCGTCTGATACAACGGTACTCTCCGTGGTAGTGGTACCAGCCGACGTTGTTGAATACGTTGCTGTAGAATAATCGTTGTTTAGATAGTTGGACACCCTTGCATTGGTGTTGCTCAATTGGTAAACCAGAGGAACAGTAGCAGCAGTAGTTGAAGACATCGGTAACGGTGTCGACGCATGAAAGGAATTGCCAGCATTCTTCGAAGTCGTGTGCCGTATCGTCGAAGAGGCGCGATGCTTGAACGTTCTGAGACGATTTTTGTTGCTTTCGTCGGAGCCTGAGCTAGAGTCAAACTCCGAGTCGTCGTATCGGATCTTGAAGACCACGTGAGGCTCCATGGCTTTGTCAAAGTCGCGATGGAGATTATTCGCGGCATCTTGGTCCTCGGACGTCTCGGTAGCCTCTTCGTAGTCGGCAGCCGTTGGTTCCGACCAGGGCTGTTGAAACTCCATGTTGGAGGGCAAGTTCTCGTAATCGAGGATCGCTTGTTTATTGTACGCTTCGAAGTCGAAATCCTTGTAAGACGGCGATTTGTCCGCGTGACGATTCTTTTTACCTTCTCGTTTGACGTTCTCGAAATCAGGATTCTTCGACGAGGAACGATCCACGGACTTTTTACTCCAATTTCTGCTCTTCTTCTCTCCATCTTCGTACAACACTTTCGCCCAAGGCTTGGCAGTTTCCTTTTTCCTCAATTCCTCGTCCTTCTTTTTACTCAGCTCCCTCTCGCGAATCGCCAGAACCTCCTCCAGACTGTAATTCAAACTTTTCAACAGCAACATGTCACCGGTGCTCAAATCGCCGGTGATTATTTTTAGGATAGCCTTCTCCAGCATCTTCTCCAACCTCCTCTCGCTGAAAGGTACGCCGCTTTTCGTTTCCTCGCCCTTCGGGCTTCTCCTGTTCTTCTCACCTACGGCCAGCACCACGTTCTCGTTCTCACTCGGCGCGTATCTTTTTATTTGGTCCACCGGATCTCCCTTTTTCTTGTCATCCGCGTGGACGTCACGATGACGATGGTGGGCCGAGACACTGTTCGCAGTCAAAACAACCAACAGCAGTACGAAGAATCTGAAGAACTCCATGACTAAGGGAACTTCTTCTTCTTCTTTCAGACGGGGAAATTCTCACTTGTTCCGTCCCTTGTCTCCGTCAGATTCGCTCGAAGATAACAAATAATACTACCTCGTCAGAGACATGCAAACTGTCATGCAGTCACTGTTATCGTTCGACGGAATCCCTCATTTTTGTCGCGCGAGGGAATTCACAACCCTCTTGGTCAGCTATTGCCGTGGCTAAAAACCGCGTGGCTGTTCACGTCGAGGCGAGTACGGACCCAGAGAAACGGATCAACGGATCGCGCGAACGATTGACGGAAGACGGCTGGGCGGGCGTGTGTCCGCGTTACGATGAAGTGTTAAACAAACTGGTCCGTGATACGGAGTGGCGGGTGATCGCGGACTAGTCTAATCGCATCAGGAAGCCGCCGGTATATATGTAAGTAGGAAAGATTCGTAGCATGCGTGTGCACGGGCTGAGCAGTAAGTCTCAACTGAGCCGAGCTGGTCTGCTCACGGACATAATTCTGTCTACTCACTAATTCCGAGACAAGCACGAAGCCGCGAGAGGAGACGCGCCGGTGTTACTACGATCACTCGTTTTTTTTTTCTTCTTCTTCTTCTTCTTCGTCTTCGTCTTCGTCTCCTTTCTCTTTCTCTCGGTGCGTCTGTTCCTCTCGCTCCACCCGCCGCGCGCGTGTGGTAATCCCTTTCCCTCGCTCGCCGAAATCCCGCGGACGACTGCCTTTTCTCTGATCTCCGCGTGACGCTTATCGCGCTCGCCTTTTCTTTCTCTTTTTCTTCTTCTTCTTCGTCTACTCAATTTTTCCCTCTTCCTGACGAATCATCTTGCTCCGTTTTACGTGTCAAAACAGTAGACAGACCCAATTCGTGGCAATGACTGATATGTATATATATATGTATCGATGCTGATTGGAGTAATTCTTTGACAGGTGCGACGAGGATTCAGCAAGGCGAAATGAAACCGCCCCACGCGACATTCAAAAGAATTTTCGTCCTGTGGAATGGCTGATTCGTAATCTAACAAGAGAGAAAGAGAGAGAGAGAGAGAGAGATATTTTCGCGCTTTTGAGAGAAACGTGAACTGGTGAAACGAAGGGAGGAAGAGTCGCGGGAGAGAAGAGGGAAACGAGAAACGGAGGCTCAGTGGCGAGAAGAAATGAGCGAGGAGGCACCTTGTATTCGGCTGCTTGTTTCAGGGGCAGCGACTTTATAGGGTGTCTCCCTCTCCGCCGTCTAGACGAATCGAAAGATATGATCTTTGAATCATAATGTATCGCTTTTAATAAATGCAGCCTCCGCGTGCGTGCGTGAAAATACGATGCGTGGCAAAGCACGTCGACGACGGGGCCCAAAAAGAAGGACTGGAACGAGGAAAGGGGGGAAAAAACAAGCGGAGACCGAGAGAGACCGGGAGAGACAGAGCGGGACGAAAGATAAACCCGTGATCGTGATCGAATCGGTCGCCCAGGATCCGTGTGAAAATCCATAAATTTCGCCGTCGAACGGGAGAAATTAGAAAGATTCGTGTATCTCTTTGCTTTTTTTTTTCTTTCTTTCTTTCTTTCTTTCTTTCTTTCGGGGTCGAACTTGTAAATTGCGGCGACGCGGTCGAATTTGAAAATTAGGTTAAATGATTCGGTTCTTTGAACCTGTCTAAATAGTATGGCCCGTTTCTCGCGATTAAGGCGCACGTTGGTTAAGCGATCGTCTGGCTTCTGAAATAAATCATTCGTAATATGTTGTAATAATGCACCGAGATGAAATTTATCGAAGACAGTTCGTGTCTGAAATTCACACTTATTTTTGAACTAGGTAAGATTTATAAACGTCATAATTTATAAAAAATGATATTTTTAAACTAGGTAAGGCTGATGGACAATGTACATATTTTTTTTTTTTTTTTAGTAAGAATGACGAAATATAGAGAGTAGAAAGGATAGACGTAAAGACGCAGAAAGAACGAATGCAAAGAAGTGCGCAGATGGACGCAAATAAGTTTTACGTTAAATCTTTCCTAGAATTAAGATGATATTCGACACAGATTCTATTCTTTATCTCTGGTTGTCTTCGTCCATCGAAGGACGTTTCTCTAAAACAAATCGGAAAGCCTATTGCAATAAAAAAGATTCGCTGTTAATGATTGATTTTTGTTGGCAGATATCCAAGGATAAACTTTGGTCAACTTCGTCCGCTCCTCTTCTCACGCGTCAGTTGCCTGGAAAACTCTGAATCAAATTTTCGTCGAACTGTCTGCAAAATGGGTAAATTTAGCCGAAGTGAAGAAATCGACGCACAGGAGCGACAGGATCGCACCTGGATGCTGTCGCAAATGGACGGTGTCACGAAAAGAGAGAGAGAAAGAGAAAACGAGGGACACTTTATTCACCCCCTTGGTTGCAGCCGAGCGACGATCACCGTCGCGTTGACCGATGCGTTTGGATCACGCGTGCATATCATCGCCGCTCACACGCAGACACGTGCACGCATTTAAATGTACAAAAAGAAGGAGGCCAGCGATGCTGCGAGGTGAACGGAGAGAGGAACAGACGACAGACGCCGGGCGAAAGAGAGAGAATGCAATTTGATCCGGCGAAGAGAGGCAAGTCGAATCGTCGAATCTTTCCGACGATGCAATACAGTCAACAGTCTGACGTCATCTCCGAATCCTCTGTCGCGATTCGGACGTACGGACAGACAATCTGGCGTCTAGACGTACCAAAATAAATAACGCGGGGCCTTGCCTCGTCATCAAACTGTTGTTTGCAATCGTAACATTCATCCGCCGGCCTTGTCGGGCCTTCTCGTGCCGTGGACAGGGATGAGGAATAGAGCGGAACCGTTTCGGAACTGGCTCGTGGACGCACCGTTTCAAATTAATCTGGGTTATCCGATTAATGCGACTAGGAGACATTTACTTGAGACTGTGGATACAACTTTATTGAATAGAAGTCGCGGCTTTCGACTTAACGAATTGAGTGTCTACAGGTGTTTCAACGTAAGCATCATTTTTAATATATTTTTTTCAATTTGTGGTCTCTCCAAATGCTACAATAAGACGGAGATCTTTATTTGCTGACTTTGCTTCTCCATTGCATGAATAAATTTCTATTGCTAGAATTAATTGATAACCTTCTCTTATAAGTGAACGAAATTCTGGTTATAGAGGGTTAATTGTAACTATTTATCTTATTCTGGTTATAGAGGGTTAATTGTAACAAATGAAAATCTAACAACCAATAATTTATTTTTTTTTATTATTACTATTATAAAACAGCTCGACTATCCTTACTAATTAATTGAGTTTTAGGAAAGTGTCTGTGTGTGTATATTAAGAGTTATTTATACAATTCGAGAACCGCGAAATTTATGATGATTCATCATTACTGTTCTTTTTTCAAGGAAGTCTAGAAATTTCGCCACTTCCACGTACTCGAGCGACTCACACGAGCCTTGCAATTCGCGTTCTTACGTCAGTTTCTCCAAAATCATTGATTGCTCGATTGACGCAGAAAGCGCAGACGATGGTAGTTGGATCGCGTCAGACAGGCGGCGGAGTAGGTTCGATGACTTTCGGCGGTCCCGAAACTTCGTTCGGATTTCGAACCAGTTCTCAGATTCTCTTGATATTCTGACATCAAACGACGTTTACAATTCAGGTAAAAACTATGGACGTGTTAGCCTCGCCCACGTTTGGAGAATTATTTCTTCGATTGAAATCGCGAAACGAGCAAGAATAGAGAGGGAGAGAGAGAGAGAGAGAAGAGTACAGCTCGGTCAAGGGTGAGAAGACAGCATGAGAAGACGTAGAGAGAAGAAAAAAGAAGACAAAAATGGAAATGGTGCAATTTGCATGGCTCGGACATATCTCTCTTTTCCTCCCCCATCTTCGTGGAGGCAGACGACTATCGAGATAAGGAGTCCCTGGAATCCGGCGAGAGAGAGAGAGAGAGAGAAAGAGAGAGAGAGAATTCGATACCGCCTGCTCGGTCCTCCGCTCTTCGTGGAAGCGAAAATTTGAATTTCGAATCGTATTGCGCAATCGCACCCACGCATAGGTGCACTCGTTTCAACATCGCACGTGCGATCGTATGAAATCGAAAACACCGGCGTGTCCTGTGCCCTCCTTGGTAATATTCCAGCATTTTTACTGGCCGAAGATAAAACACACGCGTACGTATTTCAACTGGAACGATCAGGTCCGTAATCGATTTTCGGTCACCGCATTTCGGACAGGCACCGTTATGTCCGGACTGTGTATAATTATTGGACTGTGGATTTATATGCATTTTTTGATTTTGAGGAACATAGCTGAAGGAATGGAAAATTATACATTGTATTTACTCTACTCTAGATATTTTATATATATTATTATTTTTATATTTTGCACAGGATTATTTTCTACACAGTTTACAAAAGGTGAACTATTTAAGCATGATAATCTTTATGTTCTAAACATCTTTTTCAATTCCGATGACACAAAAAATATTTTTCATGTAATTAGAATGGTATCGAATATATATTTTTGCAGCATAATATATCATAAATGAATAAAAATCCACAGTCTAATAATTACAGTAGCTGACAAAAATATTCAAACACTCGTTGTGGAAATATTTTTAAAATTTCATTGATCCCGCGTATTTTATTGCAGACGATATTTCCTGCAACACGTATAATGCAACATATTAATCTTTTCAACTCGAAAAATGTATTTTTCAGACGTGTCACCTTATTGTCTGTAATTATGATCGACTTTCTCGTCTCCATTGATCAATCTCGTACGAAAAGCAGCATTGCGCGTTAGGTTGTAATTTGTAGGGACGCAGGCTGGTTAGTCGGAGATCAGAGATAAAATAAATTCGCTGTCAGGGCACAAATTGTCCCTCCCTGTCGATTCAACGCGTGTCCAGCGCGAAGATTATCTTCCAGCGGCTACCGAGCTTTCGGAAGATGATCGTCAGTCCAGATAACAGAACATCGGAACTGACGCAGAGGACGATAAAGGATGGAATCCGATTCTTCCCGCCTGGGGAGACGAGTCGCGTGCTGCGACGAAAGTATTCGTCGCATCGTATTCGTCGCATTCCGACGAAACGTGGGCGAGGGGAAAGAGAAGCGCGGACAAAGGAACATGCACGTTCCAATTTTAATGCGTACTTTTTCTTCTCTCGTTCTCCGTCAAACGTTATCGGCAGTCCTTAACCCTCTATAACCAGAATTTTAACCCACTCGTTAAAGGAGAAACGATTATTTAATTACTGTTATTTGCTTGAATCAATTTATAACAATTATAACTTATATTGTAAGTAAATTATTTTTGTCACATCGTGTGGCTGAAGCGGAGCAACGAAACCGTACAAAGATAAAATTTTGGACGCGTTACGCGACGTTGTCGAGAGGGTTAATAATTCAAAAGTATCGAATTAAAAATGCATTGCCAGTTATGGCAAGGAGAGAATTGATACAGCTCTCGAAGAATATCGACGAATACCAATGAGTCCAATTACTCGCGATTAATTCAAAGCCAGAACGTGCGTATGTCCCAATTAGGAATGCATTAAAATCGCCCCGCGACATGATTTAAGCCGAAGCCGTCGATAATAAATCGTCGCAACGAAACTTGTTCCCGGCTTCGTTGTTTTGGGCATTATTCTTTTCGTGGCGCGTTTTAAAACAAACGAACGAATGTGTCTCGTTCACGCTCGCAGTTTCGAAATTCGAGTTTGTTTAGACCGCGAATTTTTGTGCGCTTGCGGGAAATTTGAAGATGCAAACATTCACAGAATGCGCTTGGTGTATTAAAATATCGTCTATCCAGATAGACTAGACTGTTGTCTATAAAATTCATAGTACGAATTTACGTGAATATTCGCGTTGAATATTTGTCTCTAAAATCGAACAAACAATTTTTCGAAGAGCGGATAATTTACCGAGCTCGTTTAGACTTGGATTTTTGTTGAGAAGCTTGATTACTTTGATCTAGACGCACCGTTACGTGTCGGAGAATCGCGCGAAACAAGAGGAACAGGAAGAGCATAGAATCCTCAATTTTCTTCGGTTTCTCGTCTTCTAGGATGGCTAGGCCATCTGGTTTACTGTTTCCACGGTGCCCAGCTACGCATTTCCGCTCGTTGAATTCCTCTGTGGGAATCACGCTGTTCGCTTGGATCAGATACGATACGTTCGGCTGAACCAGATCCATATACCAGAATCCGGCGAGTCTCCGATCGTAGTGCAATCCACGTTGTTTTTTATCTTCCCTCATCTTCCGGCACGATCATATTCCCAGCCTCTCTCTGTATCTTTCTCGGTTCGGTTGTGTTCAGCGATTCTCGAGATGGCGTAGATAGCTTAACCTTTTAAGTAACGCCACATTTTCATAAATTCCGTCAAACGTAGAATAAACGACAAAGTGTGTTGTCACATGTGCACGCGTCAGCAAGTGGACCTAATCGAACGAGCCTTCAACGAACCTCCAACGAATGAATGCAAATATTCATTTTGCGGAGAAGGAATAACGTATAATTATATTATGATTTATTAACTGGACTTAAATTACTACTGACGAGATGTGGCTGACATTTTGAAATTTCATTAACTTTGCAACGAGATGTCGACTATCGTGCTTTTGTTGGGACAAGTCGACTCGAAAATATACAAAAAAGTCACAAGATAATTTATTGCAAAAATCACCAAAGTATATTTGAACAGCATCATTTTTCTAGTTCATAAAAATGCAAAAATGCGCAAACATTAACATCTAATAATATTTAACAATTAGTGGTTTCAAACATTAATAAATTAAAAACTTCAACAAGTCTCCGTATATTCATAAAAATTCATAAAAATTCACGGAAAATGCTAAATGTTCGAATATTCTGGTAAGCTGTATTGTCTCGAATATCCCAAATTTTTACGAGGTTCATTAACAATTTGAATTTCTGTTTTAGAAAATTTTTTTTCTACCGATAGCTGACGTGTTCAAAGGGTTCAATTGAGCCACGACGAATTCTCGAATCTCGTCAAAGGTTCCTTTATAGAAGATCGATTTTTCGAGTAAAGAGGCAACGTGACGCCGTGTGTTGAGAAGCATATGTAACGCCGATGTTTATCCATAAGTTATGCTCTTCGGATTTCGCTATTCTCAACGGGTTTGGCCGAATGCCAGAGACCTAAAACTGGCTTGCTTAACTTCTACTACGTAGAGCAGGAAAATAGAGGAGGTGTGCAGAATTATCAAGGCCGTAGACAGTTCGGCGGGGTGGGTCGTTCCGAAAAATGCAAATTGCGTCTGAATGGCCGGAATCCGTACGTCAATCGTTCGTTTGACGCAGTCATCTGTGTCTTGAGATAGAATTTCCATTTATTCGTTTCCTCTATTCTTAGAAATAACATTATTCGGGATTCATCGAGCGCAATTAAGGAAAAATTGATAATCGGGGCAAGTTAGAATTCAGTTTTTCAGTATTCCGACTTCAACGCGATATTGAATTGAATCGTGTCTGTAGTGTTTTTTATTTTTAAGTATCTACCGACTAATCTGAGATAAAATATTCTTCTCAGATAATATTCAATAATTTTTCATTTTTCAAGGTATAGTTTCCTGAGTTTTGCACCTTTGAGTGTAATTATCTTTGAGTAGAGTTAACTAATGTTCTATAGTATATTACATAGCTTAATAAATATTTTGAATTAAGCAAAAGAAATAATTTTTAAAATAACTTCTTCAGTTTTGACACAATAATATACATTATTATGGTCATTTCAATTCAGGAGGAGTTCTAATCAATTAAAATTCCAAAAAGCTGGATATCTTGTGAAAATTAATATTTTAATATTTATATTTCTTCATTTAAATTAATATTAATATTTATTTTATTTTTATCTCTTTTTCTTGCGCAACAAATTTTCACAAAATAATTTAGAAAACAAGATTATTCTACAATTTCATTCCATTAGAGATTTCGACATTTTTTTTTTTTTAATTTAACTAGTTTAAATTTGAAGCTGTAGTTGAAAACTGCAGAAAATATCAGAGTAGCTTGAGAAAATTGAGCAGTTTGATGTCCGATCTATGGACCGATCGACGAATAAGAGAATTCTTTCTACAGATATTAATCAAGGTTAGTCTATCTCATAGTAGCAGTCGCTGTATAAGCACTGTCTAGGAAATCAAATTCCCCGCAGTTGGGGCGTCAGATAGCACATGAAAAACATGCGGGCCTGGTTTCCTACAGAAATTTGTACGTGACTCTCTCTCGTGCTGGAATTACGCCCGTCGCGTCTCGGATAGATAAGAACCGCCTCATCTTCTTGATCCGTCTCGTTTTAGTTTTCTCGCGCCATCGGATTAACTTGTTGATCGCTTTCTACGATCAATTAAAAATTAATTTCCAGCCTAAATTGAAATTAATCTTTAGCCAAAAATTGTGTAATTTTATAATTTTATAATTTTAAATTGACCCGTGAGTGATGTCGTGCGATTTAAAATTGGAAAACTGGCCTCTTCTCTGATCAACTCGGGTCAGACTGCCCAGATCTCGATTAATTGTTCTTCTTCTCTCTTGAATCGATCATACGGCAAACGAAATAAATTCCGAAGGTTTTTTTTCGAAGTTGTGCCGTTCGCTGTCCAATCGATCTTTTCTTTCCGAGAAGACCTTCGATCGATCCACGCGCGCTCAAGAAACCCGCCTCTCCCATTATTCGGGTGCGCGCATAAACGAGCACCTTCTTATATAATTTGATGGAAAGAGACGATCGAAATCGACGGTGTTCCAACTTATTTACGCCCCGGGCGACAGACATTTCCTAAATAAATCGGTGAAAGCTTTGACGTGCAAGAGCGACTGATTATGTATCTAGTGCCAACACGACCAGACACGATAAGATGCGTGTTTGCACGCGCTGACATCCTTTTCGAGATTTTAAGGAATGCCACCTCTTACAAACTTATTACTGCGGATTACTTTCGTAATTTTTCTCAATCACGTAATATTCAAACGTCAATGCCATTCTCACACTGAAATTCTCCGTTACGAATTCTTCGTGACATAAATAAAAATGAAAACGATTTATTTAGATTACTGCGATTCTATTCTTCCTTTCTTTTTAATTATTTTTTTTCGAATATACGAATTCGTAAGAAGATTCGCAGTCTAGTAACGACCGCGAGGAAGTTACCAGATGGGCTTCTTGATAAGAATGATAATTGTGCGCGAGAGGAATTGCATTACTCATACAACGTAATCATTAAATGAGAAACACGGGAACAATTACGGAGGAATTTGGGGAATTCACGTTTCGAGGATTGTTCTCGAGATTTTGCACTCTTCAAATATTAAAAGATAGTTGAAGAATACACGGTAAATTTCGGAAAAAAGAGTCTTGGAATTCTGAAAAATTGTTTTACGCACTAATATACCTACATGTACTAATTTACGTACCTAATTACGTACTAATATAAGCATGATACTTTGGATATTTTCTAGGATACTTTCATAGTATATTTATAGTATACTGTACTATAGCATATTTATAGTATACTATATTATATAGTATACTGTCATAGTATATTTCTTGAAATTTTAGAGTCCCTTCCACGTGGATTTTAAATCCAAATTCAATTTAATAGGACTGTGAATTACTCAGCATTTATTAGCGTTTAAGTGTTTAAGTTTATTGAACTGTTAACGTTTCGCGTAAACGCAAAGAGATTCGTTGTCTAGTTACGCAGAATCGCGTGGGATCTTCGTGTTCCCCGAGTTGAAATCCAAATTGCAGACAGATATCGTCGATTACGAGCACGGTTTTCCGGTTTGCTGACGCGCGTGCACACGGCGGAAGAATTTTGATTGGACCGAGACAAGAGAAAGTATCGGCGATCGTCGCGACTTCACCCTGTTAAATTGCGTTTCGCGTCCGTCTTCACCCACAATCCGTTACGACGACGCGTCATCGCGTGATCGACGAGCTGCGCACCAGGTTCGTGTGAAAAAGAGCCAGGAATTTTTGTTCAACCTGTCGTTCGATACAATTGCCCTGTCCCCTCGAAAATCGCCGGTCCCTTTCGAATTCAGGGCTCGTAGGGCTCGCTGGACGAACGAGGCACTCGAATCGAATTCGAATCCTTCAGGATTCGAATCGCCTCTCCGTGTTGTTGCCAAAAAATTTTCAAACCAAGTAAACATGTGACGAATCACTGTAATAGAAGACACTTGCTTCGAGCTGTGAGTTTTTTGTTATTGGAACTTAATATTTTTTTACTGGACTACTTCGAGCAGTTTGTTCGCTTTACAATAAATATTTATTTAGATAAAAGCTATCGGGATCTTACGATACAAGCTGTTATTTTGCGTTAATTATTTAGATAACAAAAGATAGAATAGAATACTAGAAAAATAGTAGAAAAATACTAGAAATGAAATGAGACTTTAAAAATTAACGTTTCTTATAAACTGCTTCCCATTTGACCCATTAAACACCGAGCCCTGTAGTTTTACTCTTAAGTTTAATTTTTAAACGAGGATATTGTTTCTAAATTGGGACCCGAAACAAACAACTTTCGCGACTTTGAAACACTTTTTAAAATGCTGTCATAATTATTACTGTCTTAAAATATAAATCCACGTAAGAGGGAATATTACTAATATTATTATCAAACTAAACTTTTTTAAATAAACAAAAATTTCCAGTAATTTGAATATTACCTTGAGAACAACAATGAACCGTACGTATGTACATATCAGCGTCCGACTCAAATAGGCATAATCAGCGCGATAAGCGTACTTATTGTTTTATCGTGCGGCAGGTAGAAATCGGTGATAGTTAACTCGCCAAACCCCTGTTCTCTGCGCGACTCGAGGCCGATCGCATAAAACGAGGTCAATTGTAGAATCTTGTACTCGAAAGTCATTACAATCCCCTACTACCCAATGATGATAATCGCTACTACCTACTCATCGAACTGCTGTCAAACGATGGATGACGGATGCGATATTAAGAGGTATATCACGTGAATCAAAATATCGGTCACACATTCTTCTAATCTATCGAGTGTTAATTTTCATCGTGATTGAACATCTCTGTTCTATATCTTACATTTTAATTTCAATTGTCGAAAGATCTCACGATCGTGTGCGAAAAGTAGAGTATTTGAAAAGACGTAGTTTAATTTTTATTATTTTGCTTATTTGTGTATTTGGGAAAAGCCACGTCGTTAATTGTCAAAAGATTTTTCTGCCACGTATCACTAAAGCTGCGATCATATACAATACATAGTTTACTATACTTTGAAAAGAAGTTTACTTTTTCTTATCTCGTCTAGTTTGTGTACTTGGAGAAAATAAATTAATTGCTTAAGAATTAAACTGTTCGTTCTACAAAATTTGCTATTTTAAAGACACGAGACCTTTTAGACCTTATCGACGTTATCTACGCAAACAATTATCATCCCACTTATCAATTACCTGTTGCAATAAGCGACTCCTGCTTCCATAGAAATAATTGTTATTCCTTTTCCTCGATTACGAAGCATGCGTTAGCGAGGTTTGTGCCAGTAACTAACTGCGTCTGACAGAGAAAACACGCTTGTACTGGAGACATGGCTGGGACTGTCAATCATGCGTTCGAGGTATTTCATATTTGTAATACTTTCCCGTACTCGTCGTACTAGTTGTCTTATTAAAATTAACAATATTCTTTCTTATTCTCTCTTAGATCATTAATTAATATTCTCTCTTATATTATTAGTTAAATATTATTTCTGTGATTAGCGTTCCGTGAGTAATTATTATATTTTGAACTTTTCTGTTCACTTGTTGTGTCTCTCCGTTTTTATATTTAATATTTAACATTTTTTCTTGTGTGCTAATTGTCTTAATTCTGGAAAATATTACGGAGAGACGTTCTGTCTGTATTATAAGAGATATCATACTGTATTGAATGATTAGCATTTCACAAGTGTTTATTTTTTATATTTATAAAACATCTTTAATATTTACATTAAAATGTTATAATTAATATACTACATCATGGTATACTTATAGTATACTTATAGTATGGTATACTTATAGTAGTTAAATTCTGGAGAATATTTAAATGTAATCTAATATTATATAATAAATAAATAATATACAGATATAATATGATATTTTCTATAACATGGAAATAATATTTGCGTCAGGAATTCAAATGAAATTTTAACAAGTTCCTTAATTTTTACAGACCAACGAGTTAGACACACTGGAAGTTGGACGTGTGACAGGTGAAGCAGTAACAGAAGACAAGGTATATATACACGTGGCATGTTTAGACTTCTCCTCTTGTAATCACAATTCCAAGAGAATGCGAATTCAACGAAGTCGATCAATATCTCACTGGCGTTTTTTCTTTATCTCGATGTCAACGAAAATTGCATATTTTGTACAACATTATCTTGTACAACGTTATCGCTTGGACTATAGAGTAGACGTATACGTGTATATCTGGTTTCTTCTTTCAGGAAAGAATACAAAAATCAGGAGGTTACTTGCAAGCAGGATACGACGCCCTTAGCAATTTTCAGTCGAAACATCGTTTAGCGTTCAAGATTTCCTTTCTATCTCTGCTAAACGTTGTCATAGTAATTTATTTCGTTTTCGCCACGCTATATTGGATCAACAACAGTGAGTCAGAATTCTAAAAATTCCTTCACCTCTTTATTTTATTTAATTGTGACTTTTGTCAGATTACGAGAACAACATCGATTGGTGCAACGGTTACGGACTGCTGATCCTCCTGTTAACGATCGTTTATGGCGGTATTTTTTATCATTACTGCGGAAAAAAGTTCCTTGAATACTGTAGTCGACCATGTAGCAACTTTATCAGAAATTTTCGCAAGACGAAGTAAAATACTTATATCGGATGATTTCATAATGTAGATGGCGGATTTTTGTGCGTTTCATGAAAATTTTCATGGGCGTACAATGAAAAGAATATTGTCGATATCGATCTTATATTTTCTTCAGAAATGTTTTTACATCGTATAGCTGGTGAGAAAGTGAGGATACTCTTGTCCTCGAAAATTATAAAAATTCAGAAGTCTTTAGAAAAATTATTTTCATTGCTAAATTTACCATGGTCTTGAAGATTAAACGACTCTTTAAAACTTACAGTACGATCTATTTTCACTATTTTATTGAGTTTTTAACATCAGGGTTAGATGTGAATTTTTGTCATGAAAAATTAGTTGAACAACTAGTTTAAAGATTTCAATCTTCAAGACCATGATAGAGCCACGAAAAAATTTTTCAATGTTGTTGGAAATATATCTGAATATTTTATCTGAAAAACGCATAAAAATTCGCAGTCTGTTCAAAAATGACGAACAATACAATATCATAGACGATTAAATTTATTGTTTTATTACCTGGGTTTTTTAGACGCAGCAGTTTCATTGCCCAGACGGTGATCTACGTCTCTATCTTCGCTGCTATTATTATTTTTCTCATTATCGACACCGTTGACTCAAGAGAGAGATTAATGAGCGCAATCGGAGTTGTTACATTGCTCAGTTTCGGATGGATATTCTCAAAACATCCTGGTCATGTGAGTAAATCGTGCGTGAAATATTACAAGATTATAATTCAATGTACAAGTTATCATTTCGATAAAGAAGATTATCAGACAGACATATTGAGGTACCAATTATTTTATATGGGGAAATACTTATTTTTAAATTCAATAAATTTATTTCTATCTTTTCATTGCAATATATCTTTTACAATATTTAGTAGATGGAGCAAATCTTTATTTAGATTCACAGAAATACGAATTTGCATAAAAATTCCTAATCTAATTCGAATTATATTATACGTACATTTACTATGAAGACTTCCTATATTTTTATTCTCGTCGTTATTGAAATAGATATTTGATATTATGTATTATGTTTTACATCAGAATCAAAAACATAACATCAGCTTTTCTACAAATTCAGATCAAGTGGAGGCCAGTTTTATGTGGATTGATACTGCAATTTCTCTTTGGTCTTATCTCAATTCGATGGCCAGTTGGCCGATCAATCTTTCAATGCTTTGCTAGCAAAGTTGAAGCGTTCCTGAACTTCGCCAAGAGCGGTGCAAGCTTCATTTACTCCGATAAATTAATCGCCGATGGTGTCTTTGCTTTCACGGTCAGTAAACCTTATTCCTTAACCCAGAAAATAAATTATCCTCGCTAATTAAAATACTCTGCTCTTTCAGGTGCTGCCTGTGATCTTTTACTTCAGCTTCTTTATTCAAATTTTGTACTACTTAGGCATTATGCAATGGATAATTTTCAGTTTAGGTAAAATACTCCAAAGCATTTTAGGAACTTCAATCTGTGAGTCAGTAGCGTGTGCTGCAAACATTTTTCTCGGAATGGTAGGACGATAAATTGGTTTTTTTAACGATACTGTGTTGTAATTATTTTTATGGACTATACTTACATACATTAATTGAATTAATGAATTCTTTAAATTATTATAGATTTACTATTGAAATATATATATATATAAGTATGTTTATTTTTGATTATTGAGAATTATATTCATTTTCAGACGGAATCACCGTTAATGATAAAACCTTATTTGAATAAATTAACTACCTCGGAATTACACACCATTATGTCTTCTGGTCTTTCTACTGTTTCAGGTGAGTAAATGAATATTTAATTAATTCCGCTCATTAAAGAGAATTTAATCATAATTAATTTTAGGAACTGTTTTGGCTGCGTACATTAAGTTTGGCGCAAATCCTACACATCTGATAACTTCCACTTTAATGGCAGCACCAGCAGCTCTTTGTTACTCTAAATTATTTTATCCAGAAACCGAGAAGATCATCGTCACTTCCGACAACGTCAGATTAGAAAAATCGTGAATTTCTTTGTAATACAATGGATTACGACGACGGGACTTTGATAAATTTTAATTATCGTGGAAAAATTGTTTTAGAAAGGACGCGAGTTTGTTAGACGCTGCAAGTAAGGGGGCTGTGATTGCGATTCCTCTAGTTCTTGGCATAATCGCTAACATCGTTGCATTCGTGTCATTCATCGCGTTAGTCAATAGTCTTCTATCTTGGACAGGATCGCTAGTTGGTTATAAAGAATTCACTTTCGAAGTGAGGAAATACTAACAAATTTCAAAAAATTAAATATAATAAAAATAAAATATAATACTAAATAAGATTAATGCGTTCTGCTTGAGATTGTTCTTCTTTTTTTTTTCAGTTAATCTTATCGAAAGTATTCATACCACTGAGTTGGATTATGGGAGTGCCCTGGGACCAATGTGAGGACGTAGCTACTTTAATCGGTCTAAAGACTGTGGTCAATGAATTTGTCGCTTACGAAACTTTGGGAAAGTATAAGAAAGAAGGGCGAATTTTCGGCAGAGCTGAGGCCATAGCTACATTTGCCATCTGTGGATTTGCGAATCCTGGTTCTGTAGGAATTACCATGAGCATGATGAGTACTCTAGCTCCTGAGAAGAAAGAAATTGTGGCCGGTACTGTTATGAGAGCGTTTGTGGCTGGTAGCGCAACCACCTTTCTTACTGCCAGCATTGCAGGTAAGAGTCGATAGATTATTCTTTTTGTCTGGATTTCTTTTTACTGATAAAATTTCATTTTCAGGAATGTTGATATCCAATGACTATAACGAACAATTAATTAACACATTTCCATTGAACACAACTGCCAGTTAACAAACTGTGCATCAGTGATTGCCATTAATTCATCATTTCGTAAGATAAATAATTTTCTGTAAATAGATGGGGTAAATAAGAAAGTCTGGGTTTTTTCGACAGACTTATTTGATATTATTGCATAGTACTACATTATAATAAAAATATTAAAGTCGATAAATAACTGTCAGAGGCATCGATCGTCTGCGAATTACTTGCGCATCGATATGTGTAGAAAAGATGATTGAAACATAGTATGACGAACGTAGAAACATACGTTAGTGCATTTTGTACGTTTTCGGTGATCATAAATACAATTGCAATAGGTAGTAAGTAAATAAATATCAGAAAAAACATCGATCGCCAAACATCATGATATCGCTATTTAATATATATAATTGGCAACGTATCACATTTCGAATGTGGAATGCTCATGTTGTATGCTTTCTTGAGCAACAAGAATAAGTAAGTGCAATGTCATTTTAATTCTAAATGCATTTTTATGGTAGACTGTGAAGTTGATGAACATCATAGAGATTGTGTGTCCGGTTAAATACATCTGCGGTTACTTCCAACATCTTTGGTAAAACGTCGACGTTCCTTTGGACGTCTATACCACAGACCTACAAAAGATACAAAGGAAGAATAATTAAGAATGATCTATTATTTTTTTTACAAAGAGAAAAAAATAAATACCTTTTTAAACAATAATTCTCTAGTGGGCATTGTATACATAGCAACTATTGCTGCCTTTCTAATCACCCATGGATGATGCTTGGCTAATGTTTTATTGTAAGCATCTTGGCAACAGCTGGATGTCTTGTCACTGTCTGACAGTTCTCCCAATTGTCTTAAAAATTCTCTAATAAAATCTACAAATTCAAGAGACATTAGTAAGTGGAATACAGTAAATTTTCACAAAGAAACTTTCATACATTGTAATACCTAAGCCTCTATGAAGCCTCAACAGTGTACGAGCACCATTCGTGCAGTCTCCCTTGTCCAGAATCTTGTTCTCCTTCTCATATTGTATCATGGATTTTATCGTGGTATAATTCTGATCATCCTTGTTCATCAGATCATTCAGTATCTGAATTTTTTCCTTCAAGTCAGAAGATACAAAACCAAAAACACTGCCCATCAGTTGGAAAAATCTGGAAAAGATTACATGATGCATGTGTCATTTTGAACAAGAAAACAGATGGTAGGAAAATATACATTGCATTTGCAAATTTAGATCAATGACAGAGGATATGGATATTACGCATAGTATTGACATTATGATAAGCTAACATATGTTTCTAATTGAGACTCAGAAGAAAACTACAACTAGATGCAATGTTTCAGCTGGCTATAGGTTATGTATAGTAAAGTCTTTTGCCACCTTACTTGTAAAGTTCATTGTAGGCATCCAAATAGGCTTTGAGATCAATATCGTCGTCTTGTAAAAGTGCTCGATCAAAGTGATCGTGGACCAGTCTGAGATCAAAATACATTAATTCGGAGCCTTCAGCCATTTTCGCGTCACCGTATTGAACACAACACAGTGATTGACGAATACTAACTCGCTTGCCACGCAGATGAAACCCAAACCACCTTATCTGATCAAAGATAGCATATTAATAAAAAACAGTTAGTGACAAGTGCAGTTCTGCAGTCCGTGGAAAATAAGATAAAATGTCGATGGAATGGAACTGATAAGTTAGGCTATCAAAAATCAATTTCATTTTGCTTTTAGAGTTAATAGCATCCGATTGTCAATGGTGATAAATTTAAGCATTAATATCGAATATCTACCTCAATAAAATTATAATTTAGACTCATATTGAAGATAGACTTCGATTACAAGGACATGTTAGTAAATTTTATTATTTAACCTAGCTATTATATTGATAATGCTTATTAAGCATAATTTCAAATTGTAAATGGCAATGCAAAATCGTTTTTCCTTTTTGTGTAAATATCATTTCAGTTTATTATACATAAAATTCCTTAAAATAGGAATTCTATGGTGTACATAGTCTGTGATTGTAACACTAATCTTATCTGAAAGAACTACATGCGAATCTTAAATTATCATAATCAAGAAATTTACAAGCTATTTTTCTAGCGTGCAGAGTAAATGGAATCTTAAATGAAATTACAAATAAAGAATAAGCACGTTAGATAAAAAATAAAAACGTATGATTTACTGTTTGTAGATATAGACGAAGATAAAACAGCGTGATAGTAGGTAAGTTAGGAATCGCGACAAAAATATTGAATCATTGACTAAGAGTTAGTCAATGATTGAATCTACAATCGTACATTAAATTATTATTATTTTGATTTTCTATTTTATTCAGAAAAAATCTTAAAATGTTTTATTTATTTTCAGAATATTTGTAATCAGTGATAAAAAAATAATTTATCGATCGCAGGTTCTTTACTTCAAGTTTCCAAGTATCGCCACGTGGATCGCTGCATTCTTTTGTTCTTTTCTCTCAAATCTTATTCAAATGGACATGTACGTTAAACATTCCAAACTTATCTTCTACTTTATTCTTGATAATTAATTACAGTAATTTAGTTTCAATTGTTTGTGCTACCATATGTTTGTCTGCGTCAGTTCGTTTACACAAAAGCTAACGAATGTTGGATTACGAAGAAATATTTTGATAAAGAAAGGTACTTATATTTACTTTTCATAATAAATTAACAATAACAACATCGTGCGTTTCATTAATTGAAACTAACAACTCGCAATCTGTTATTACTAATCTGAGAATTAAAAATTCTCTTATCATTGGTTTGAAAATCGATCGAAATTTTTAGGATCATTAACCTTAACAAAACCGCGCCAGCAAGTAGAATCAAACATTACGTCATCGTGCTGATCACGTGATGCACTCGAACGAAATTGTACGAACAAAAGAGTTTGAAAATCTGGCTGACACATAGATGTATGTTGGTAACTGGTATCCCTGGGGGCGTTAAATAATTCACCGCAGCTGGGACTGAGGGTTAGGTAAGAGGCGAGGCTTGTGGGAGGGCAAAGGAGGCAAAGGTTGAAGGACCGATCAAATATTCACGTCTACTTCAACGCGGATGGAGCTAAGCAGCGTCGAGTACGCAGAATGTAACCAAGAAAAGAAGAACCTTGCAAAAGTCGAGTCTGACCCGTGTCTCTTATGACATTTTCCCGTACGAAAAATCTCTCGCGCTGCTTACGAATCACCGTATTCCGCAATTCATATTCAGGTCTGTCTCATATGTTTTAGGCCTTCCTTTTTTACGATGGTTACTCGTATCCAGTCAAGTGATCTCACGGGGATCAACTCGAACGACCAATCACGCTGAGGCGCATAAAAATGTGTCACTGGGGTGTTGTAATGTCCGTCGTCGAAGCCTGTCAATAGCGATTTCACCAATCGTCTTAATAGTGGCCCGCGATGTGCCACGAATTTGGCTAGTTTCAGCGTTTTTCTTTTCTTCTTCTTTTCTTTATAGGTATATCATTCAAGCAAGTGGAAAAGTTTGAAGATCGAAGAACATATTTATTCCTCTATCCCATTTAATTTTAATCACATTTCGAAAAAGATTGGATTTCTTAAAAACAATTCATCAATGATGTTTTGCGAATTCAATTTTCTTTCTTGCTTACGGATCATTCAGGTAAAGAACTTTTTTACTACATATAACAGAGTTACACTGTGGATGTTGTTTCATTGTCAATTCGATAATCGTTCCGTTATTTACTCTTTCACCCCATTCAGTTCCGGTAACCCCTTGAAAGAAAGCTGATCTTTCGAAAGTCACCCGGAGAAAGGGCGTGCAAAAGAATTGGTCAACGAGGCGTGCTCCGTTCCTAATCATCATTCTAATTATCTCGGTAACCCAATCCAATGTTCGTGTCGCGTCTTGGCTTCCTGCCTGGATTCCCTCCTCAACTTCTCGGTTCACACCCTGCCTAACAAATTTTCTACCCTCTCAAGCCGGCTGTCTCTTTCTTCGTCGATCGTCATCGTTCCCTCCCACTTCGATCCATATAGCTTCTTCTCTTTTCCTTCCAGTTCTCGGTTCCTTCCGCTTCTTGGTCCCACTGCGTGTCTCCTCTCTTTTCTTCCAACCTAGAAAGTCTAACACTGCGGGATTGCCGGCGACCGCCCATCTAAGTTTAACAATTAACGACCGACTAGGGAAAAATAAATTAATTGCGAACTTGTGCCGCGTGTGTCAGAAACACGCGGCCTAATCTATTGAACAGACCAGAGGCGTTTCTCCAGTCCTGTTAGAGGCTTCTGAAAGCCTCCAGGGTGAAGATACGTTGGGTGGAAGATAATGTGTTTTGTTGTATTTTACAGGTAAAAGAAAGTAAGAAGAGATAGAAAATTGTATAGAACAGAATAGATATGTATCATTAGTCTTATTGAACTTGATACGCATTGATTAATTCGCTTTAGTTTTCGAGATATACTCAAAAGTATCTTTTAAAATCTAATTTGAATAGATTTCAATTAAGTAATAAATTGAAGGAATATTAGTATCATTTCTATACAATTTTCTACTTTAATTCTGTAAAACTCCAATAATAACAACTTCCACTGAAACCGCATTACTCATGATGATGTCTCAACAGAAGAAAACTATGTCGTCTACGGCGTCTAGTAGCATTTTCTTGGAATGGAAAAGCGATTGTCAAGAATCAGAAGAAACACGGAGGCGAGCGGTGACTTGGCGACAGACACCCTTTACGAATCTTTTCTTCCCTCCGAGACGTCCTTTTGTCCCGGTTGTCAAGGCTGACAGAGAGTGCAAGCAGTCGTGGGACGAGGTATTTGTCATACGTCGATAGGCGTCAGGATTGACATACTCCGCGAGCGTGAAACGGAAGCGGCGTTTGGGGCGCCGACGATTGAAGGGTTCCGAGGGAAAGACAGATAAATATTTGAGGAATTTGTCGTCGCGGAGGACGCCGGCATCGGGAGACCTATCGCTTGTTTACCAGCTCTGTAAAAAAGGATTTCAGTCAATCTCCGTATGCAGAATGCAGCGAGGGAAAGCGGTGGCGAATACAGGAGTAATTGTCGTGAGAAAAAAGCCGTCTTTTATCAATTATTTATGCTCTATTAGGATTATACTGTTTTACTTATTACCAAGGTTTTATTTTGTTCTTAACCATTCAATTCGTATTCTACTTATTCTATTATTATTTCTTCGATGAAGCAAATTTTTTTCATGAGTGATTATTGGGAGTTTTGGAGGCTATATAAACGCGTCTTTCAGCTTTATATTTCAATTCTTTTTAGGTTAAAATGTTAAAAAATAGGGAGGCAGTTGCTTATGAAAAGAATTTGCAAACTTTACCAACTTTTGGACGATCTAGGACAGTTTATAAAAAACAAGAAATTGCTATAAAGAGAGAAGATTTGATTTCATTATATTTAATTTTGCTATGAAGAAATATCAAGGAGCTTATGCCAAAAAGTAAACATTAAGATCTTAAATATCCTCCAAACAAAAAAGAAGGTAAATCAAATTTCTCAAACTCACTTCAAATTTAATTCAAATTAGCTGGCAAATTTCCTGCATTGAGCTTAAGGAACAACTCAAAATGGAATCGGTTAATTGAAAAAAAGGACAAGCATACAAATCACTCTTTGGATCACTGTTATCGATCGGCCTTTCAGAAAACTGTGAACGTTACAGCACCTGCTTCTGTCCGAAGAGGAAAGCACGAGGGAAACAGGTCGGCTCGTTCCACGTCTGTCGATCGGGGGATACAGTTCTACGGTACATGTACGTCGGATGTAACGGATCGAGCGCGAAAAGCCCAGGTAGCCGGCGTAAAACGAGCCCGGGAAGTTCATTAATGGATTAAGAGTGCTGGATCGATACGATTAGCGTGGCTGCGCTTACTCGCTCGCGAACGCCGAGCGGCCATCGAGGCGAAGCAACACGCATCGAAACTTAAAACCGGTTTTGCCCGGTGACGATCAATTTTTCGCGCCGCGGCTGTAGACTTTTAACCTCTTGATTTATTGAAAACACAGGCGGAAGTCACGATACTCTCTCTTTGTCTCTCTCTCTCTCTCTCTGCAGTAGCTGATATTATCGGCAGAGATAGATAAATCTGGATTATCAAAGGATTCCCTTCGCGGGGTAAAGACATACATTTGGGAAAGGGAGGGAGGATAGGGCAGAGTAAACGTGAATCGTGCGCAGGTTTTCTGACAAAGAAAAAAGAACGAGCAAGGCGATCTGTCAAACAAAGTCTATGAGTACGTTTCGCTGATGTACAGGGAAAGCTTTTGAAAGTTTCTGTCTGGCTGGCGGACGAGTTTAAAGTATTTCCTATCGCGTTGCTACGTCGCAACGAAGGATTTACAACTGATAGTTTGTTGTTTAATTCTGGAACTCGCTTTCTTCGTTAGGTTCTTAGTATTGTAGAGGAGAACATGGTTAATGATGGAAGTAAATTTAATATTATCATGTCAACTATGTTTGGTGTACATAAAGTGTATCGTACTAGAGAACGTATTTTACCAATGACGTATCTTCTTCTTCTTTTTCTCTACGTATTCATATTTAACTAATGTATTAATCAATAATTCATAAATCAGAAATAAGGAATTTATTTTCACAGATAGACTGCAGGTTCTTATGTATTTGTGGAAAATTTGCAAGTGTAAGAATGCACAGAGATAATACGCAGAAATATGTTATAGTATCTACAATTATTTTTTTGTTTAAATCTCATCTCTTCAGTTGCGTCTATAAAAATACGAATTCATAGTACAATAGCCTCGAACTCCACATTTTCTATTTCTATTTCTAACAGTCAACAAATTATCCGTGAATCGTTGCATTCGATCATTTTTCTACGTATATGTTTCATGTTCTAAGACCATTACAAAAGATACATATAAGCTATGTTGAACGTTATAGCATGTCGACTAGACGCTGACAGAAGTATCGACACACGGTCCTATGGGATTTGTACTTCTTCACGCAACAGCGAGGACGGGCTTGTCTGATTCAAAAAGACGGGCCGGCGCCAACTCGCCGCTTCTCTCTAGGGGGTAGTTTTAAAATTCAGCCCCCATACGAGGTCTAAGGGGCCGTACGTTACACGGTGCTCATATCAAATCGAGGGATCGATAGGAAACCATTTTTGGCTACTAGAGGCATTATCGACAATTCTTCGCGAATTATACCTAATAAATTCGTATGGATCCCCGAAACATCCTAAAACAATTCTATAATACAGTGTCTTTATGAAAATTTTACTCCTTTTTGATGAAACTGCTCGTTTGATAGATTGACGTATTGATCAAAAACTGTTGATACTTTAAATTTGTATAACTTTGTGAAAAAAAATCGTACAACGATTCAATCGATCTCATTTTGAAGCCTGAAGCTGCTACTGAATTCGTTTCTTCTAAAGATATTTTTATATTGTGAATTTTTAAAGATACTTTGAAAGGGATAAACGAAGGCATCTTTTCTGTTGAAAATTTTACAAATTCAAATAACGAAGAAACTTTTTTACAACTAGATCCATAGTCTTGAAGATTAAAGTTTCCTTGCAAAATGATTTTTTTTCACGAAGCTACAAGTGTTTAAAGTAGCGACAATTTTTCGTCGAGCAAAAGTTTTATATTTTTCCTAGTAAATACCGACAATCAAAATATTTGCATTTTTGCAATCTCTCCTAAATGCACAAAATATAATGACGACGTTGTAACAACTAAACTGCTCCAGTCTGTTAACAAACTTCTATCTGCAAGCATTTTATATTTAATGAAAACTACGTTGCATCAATTATCTTCTAAATCCTCTAAATATCCCGCGATATACTCGTACGTATACATTTTTCGTAAAATCTCAATCTTTCATTTTCTTTTCTTTCTTCCTAGATAAGAAAAGAAGGAACTATTCTCCTTTGAACAGAGTGGCGAATATTAAATCTGACTGAACACTCGGAATCTTTCGAACGGAGTCTCGCGGAGGCCGTGCTCATTTGCTCGGGAGGAGGATGGCAGTCGGCCGTCGTTGCTTGGTGACCTCGTAGATTAAAGACGAGCGGCAAGTACGACGGTCCCAGGCGACCCTTTATGCCGAGCCACGTTTCTACGCTGCTTCAACTATATATAGGAGCAAAAGAGGAGATGTGAGGGAGGAGAAAGGTAGCCGGGTTGAAGATAGGAAGGCGATGGCTGGATGGAAGGAAGCAAGGTGGTAAGACTCACGGCAGGATGGCGGTTGGTTGGAGGTTTCAAGGTGGAGCTGGGGCTGCTGTCGTGGCTCTAATAAGCTACCCCCCTCCGACCACCGTTCCACCTTACGACCCTTACATCCCTTTAGGGGCAAGCTCGGCTGCCCTGCAATTTGATAAACTGTCACTAGCGGAAGGCCTCGTTGTTCGAAACTTCTCCTTTCATAGTTTTATCGCTTTTCTTCAATACAATCGATTCGGTCAATTCTTCTGGCTTGGGAAAGGTTTAGATCGATGAGTTACTTATTTATTAAGCATTAGATTTATTCGTTAAATTTTAAGTTAACAAGCTGACCGAATCAATATTATAATTGCTAAGCAAATTTTATGTCAGATTTTTTCCTTATCAGTCTGTTCGTTACTATCGGTCTAATTAATTCAGATTCAGAGTTGTCACTGTTAAAAATATTATAAAAGTATATAAATATCATGAAATATTCAATTCATTTCGATACTGTATTAAATAAACAATTTCGTGGAATTTTCATAAAAATGAGGAGAACAACGTATTTTTCATATCGTTCGAAGAATCTCTCCCATGGTCATTCCAAGCTCTCAACTCGCACTGTAATTATTTCTCCGGTAGAGAAATGAAAGCGCACTTCGTACGGCAATTACAAAGAATCGAACGGCCGCATGCGGAGAGTTACGTGGACTGGGGGAATAGCCGGAACGCGACCGCTCCTTAATCAGGGTAGTTCCGTGACACTATCCCTCGGAATCGTCATCGTCTCTGACCAAGAACGACCCAAGAGAGTGGCGAGCTGGAATCGGAGGCGATCCCAGGGTCATTTCCATTCGCTCCTTGCAAAGTGGTATCATTTCCCAAGAGGCTGGGGGTCCGTTGGTCTTCAAGGTCCTGCGGCGCCAGCTGCCCTTTCGCTTTATCGAGCCCGATACCAGTCCAGCTGCGAGAGCGGTGGATCGATATGCGCGGGCGATGAACACCGATCCGCGACACAGAAGTCATCGTTGATAATGGAATTGCTCCCGGACGCGATATCCTCCTCTACAACGTGGAATGAAGTAAGTGGAACGTATATACTTGAAATGCGATCCCCCGCCCGGAACTAACTACAGATGCTGTAATTTTTTTCCAGATTCAACCTACTGGAATTATGGCCCGGACGATTTGCATGGAAATGGGATATCTCGTTTCACGAACACCTTCAACGTGAATCTCTTCTTCGTGGCAGTGGGAAAATCAGGTTGCGATATTGACAGAAAAATTGGACGGTTAACCAGATGGATTGCTTCAATCTTGTTTGCTTAGTATCCAAGAAGAATGTGTAATAATCTATATTAATGTGTACAACACACGTGAGTATATAGATCTACAACGATTCGCAAAAGTATTTGTATACTTATCACGAGAAACTTTTATGTATATATTATTCTGTAAAATCTTTCCGTTAACATGATTGTATTGGTAAAATTTGAAAGCAAGCTGAAAATGTATATAAAAGTTATAAGATGGTCATTGCAAATATATATTTAATAAAAGATCTATTTTAAATGTTGAAGTTAGTTTCATAAAATATTAAAGTTTATTACTGTAACTGACCGTTTGAATATTTTTGTAGTAATATTTGCAATGATGTCTATTTTTGTAGCTTGTTACAGTAACAACAAACTGTGACTTGATTTGACTTGAAATTTCTTGAAATGTACATTTTTAAATTTGCTTGGAACTTGACAATATTATATTTTATACAACACATGTGATATATTCATAAAAAGTTTCCACAGATGTTCCCATAAAATTAAAAATAATTATGACACTTAAGCAGGTCGTTCTAGTATTTAACTGCAATTTAATTAGGTGTTTTAGGAAGAAAATGAAATGGATTCGTAGAAAGCAGAACTTTAGCGTAACCAAGGTAATCGAAGGTTGCTCAGAAACTTGGCTGAAGAGGGTGTATGGATGTGCACCCTTCGTGTGACGAGTCGTTTCTTGACGCTAACGGACCCTCGTTTCCACGTCCAACGCGACATTACCATCGTCTACGAGACATTTTCATCGTGGATCATTCTGGCTGCTAGTCTAACTTCCAGGAGATCGTGCTTGTAATTGTCAGAGAACAATTCTAATTGTAAGTAGTCTAATCTTCAATCTTTGAAAATGTAAAAAAGACAAAATATTAAAGAATATTAAAAAATGAATGTGAACCGTTTATATTTCAGAGTTTATTTGATAAGATTGATAATCACAGGTTATTTCTCAAGAATATTTTTACTTAAACTTTTAATTTTGTTTCAATTTGTTAAAGATATTAACTTTCTAGAACATTAAAATATTCTATGCTCTAAATATTCTATTCTAAAAGTAGAAAGTATAACTTCATTCTCAAATTTTTAGGATACGAAGAAAAGATCTTCACCTTTAAATTCATTTGAAATCGAATTCGCGCCAAAAAGAAACGTAATAGATGATTGACGATGAAACGGAACATGAATCTCTCTACACGACGGGATTAAAGCGATCAAGCCACTCGAATGGGAAAATTGTATTCCCGTGACGCTAGTCCACACTGCGGATTCCACCGGCAAAAAGTCTTTTTAATTATCCTAAGTAACGTTTTTCGTTGACGCGTTCTCGAAGATCGCGCGCTGGTCATAATATTTAATCACTATTCGTTTCCTCCCCTCGTTCTCGCAAGAAGTTTCTTCCACGAATGACGAAAATAAATCGTCCGCCACTCCAAACAATATCTGCGTCGTATAAACTTCCAGTACCAAGAGAAAATTTTATTTTTCTCAAACTTTGATCCAGACAGTTAGAATTGAATTCTCGTGGCTACTCGTTCCATGGTAATTAATCGACTTTATCGGTGAATCGTCAACGGGAACAGGGTAGCAAGTTCGACAATAGATTCTCAGGCGAACCGGGAGAACCTCGAACCCTTCCGATCTTAAAGATTACGAAACAAACAAGAGCGCGAAGCCGGCAAATGGGGTGACGATGCAGAGGGAGAACGCCACCATCCCCTTACATCTCGCCCCTACCGATGCCTTCGCGAGAGACAACGATTTTCCGTAATAAGCTGGGGACAGAATTGATTATTTCTATAAAATTCCAGATAGAGAGGCGAGAGAGTCGATTCGGCTCGCAGTGTTCTTCGCGCGGATTTCAACGTTTCGATATTATCGTTATAACGAGTCACGAAGTAAACCGAGAGCTTGCGATTAAATTTTTAGAAGAATTACTAGATAATAGATGTTACAATTGATTGACAGAGTAGGAAAAGGAGAAGATGCGTGAAGGAAAATTATTAGTTGGAAATAATATTGAGAGTAATTTTTTAATTTTACTTCTCAATTTTCCGATTTTCTAAAACTACGTAAATTAATAAAATAATTCAAAGTGTAGCAGTTACAGCAGTAAATTTTTGCAGGAACGATGGAATTGTTTGTCGAATGAACGACCGACTGCAGACTCACGAAGGAAGCATCCAAAGCCACCAACCCGCGAAGAATCATCCGAGGCCCGACTCTGTTACAACACTGCAACCCCTGCCACCATTCCGTAAGTTACCGTGACCTCATCCCTTCTGGACGAGTCTCTCCTCCGATGGGAGGGTGCAGAAAGAACGCGGTAGGGTGGCGTTTCATTTTTTGACACCCGGTGTATTTGATTCCACCCTTGTAATAAACCCCAGGGGTTGCCAGCCGGTAGGTCCCTTGTCTCCCTACATGTCATATCGACACCTCACCCCGAGGGGTAGGTGACTGCTAGGTAATTTGCTTTCTTATTTTCTCCGCGACTCCGGCTGTCTTTCTTCCACCAGTCTTCCGTTTCTCGCCCCTCCAACCATCACCGTCCCGAGGTTGTAACCCCTATCGAAAAATAAGCCCCCGCGTTTTCCTTTGGCAATTTTCCTCCGGATACGCGGAGGTGGATCGCGTTATGTCGAGAAATCACGGTGTTTGCGTTGGTTCTTCTAGGATTTAATGGTTTTGTGGATTTACGAATTTGAATAGCGATTTCGATTAACGTTGGTTTGGTTTGGCGAAGCTCGAAATTGGAATATTTTGTTTTATAGACATAGATAACATATTTCTTAAATTACAAATTATAGGACTGAATCTTGTTCTTATTTTGTTTGGCATTTCAATTAAGGTCGATGATTTATTAGAATGTTAGCAAGTTAATATTACAATTCAGTCACATATTTGTTACATACAAGTATATTGACACTTGTTGACATTTAATACAAATTGGATGCTTTCCATTAATTTCATTTTCTAATTATGGTATCATGTATTTATTATTTCGTTTGCAATATTCGTGTATCATAATGTAAGATACTAAACAAAATAGAATCTGTGAAAATTCACTAAATGTGTGAATTTTAAAAGGCATGCTGACAAAATTCTGTAAATTAAAATACAAAGGAGAATGGCAATTCGACGAATTATTTTTTCTGACATCAAAGATACTGGGACTTTTTAGGTAAATTCATAAGACAAGAGACGATTTGGAATTTTTCTGGGTAATTTTTCTATCAACTACGAGGATTGTTCCACTAGATGGGTTGATAATCAGACGATGCAGTTTCAGTGAGGTATGCGATGTCCGCTGGTACCTGGCGAGAAGCCCCGATTACGCGTCTGCCAGCTAATCTGATTTCAGCCACCTCCGGACCAACAACTCCTTAGCGCTACTCCTTTGGTTTCTCTCGACAATCTTGTTACGTAGGATAAACGTGAAGTTCGGAGCATGGAATCTTGTGCCGATGATACTTACACGTGATCCCTCTGGTCGAGTGATTTAACCCCTTCGAGACAGAATATTCAGAACGGTAGCAACAATCAGTTCAGAAACAGGAAGATATTCCTCCTCTTTTTGAAAACTTCCACTTCACAGTGTAAAGTGATTTAATCTCTTTGACACAATATATCGAGAATTGTAGCAACAATATAAAGACATCATTCCACACCATCATTTAAAAAACAAAGAGATACTTCCTTGTTGAATTTTACCTTACGGTATAAAGTAATTCAACTTGAAAATGATAGCAACGGTATAAAGACAACCGTCATTTTAAAAGTAGAAAGACAGCATCTTTTTATTTCTCTCTTATTAAATTTTACTTTACAATATGGTACAAACAGTTTCAGAAAGTTATGTCGAATCTCAATTGCACATATATTGCACTTATAAAAAAAAAAAATTTGAATAGAGAGAAATATCATTAGTTTTATAGTTACAAAACATTTTCATCAATAAAGTACTGTCTATGTTATTTTACAGTATACTTTATCTCATATTGATTCACACACAGAATCTCAAGTAAGTCAAGAACTCCGACTCATGTTTCTCCTTTCAATTTCCTAGATCATCCAGTACATATACCGAAACGGCAACACGCGGCATAGCCGTGGCAACGACTTCCACGGTTAATGGACTCGATCGAATCCGCGAATCGAAATCGAGAAAAACGGCTGCAACTTCCCTCGGGTTCGCCGAGACTGTCATCGTCCGCAAGCACCGTGTCCGCGGGTGCAACCCTTTGGAAAACGGCGTAAAACCCGGCCACCCGCCTCGGTACACTGGCTGACGGGAGACTTGGCGGGAAGAAGGGAGGAGGTTGACGTAGGTTGTAGGGGACAAAACTCACCCTAAGAAGCCTTTAAGAACGCCAAGGTGGCGGGAACGCTGGTGGGGTGTATAAAAGTAGCCGCATGCGCAAACTCGTGAAAAACTGCGACCCGCCTCCGGCGCCGCCTCTATCGTTTCCAACCCCTTTCCACCCGCGCGACGTTCCTCTCACCTAGAAGGACCCCCTAGTCCCCCCAAGACGTGGCTCGTCTTGGAGGACGAGCCGCGGCCTTTTTCGACAATTGGCCCCGGCTAACACGTGCTAACCGTGTGTGTGATTACCACCCGTTCTGCAACGCAACCCTTCTTCCTTCCTGCATCCTCTGCCCTCTCGTCCAGCCGTTTTTACTTTTCCAAGAACACGAGGGGCTCCTCTCCCTCCGGTCCACGAGGGAGGCACGGTTGCCTTTCGTGGCCGTGAAAATCAAAAGTGTCACGGCACTCGTTGCTCGAGGAATCGCGCGGAGATGTCTCGCGTAGCGTCCGTACGGTCGCGCGTACCGCAGCCGTGGATCGTGTTCGCCTAATCGTGAGTTGCAATTGGTGGAAGAAGTGAAGGACAGAAAGTGAACGTCGAAAGAGGGTTGGTTCGTTAATAGTGATCGGGGATTCCTTAAAGCGACTTTTTAATTCACAGCAGCGGTCAAACGTATGGTCGGGTCGCAATCTAGGATTTTACACTCACAAGTGGAGATCTTGACCATCGCAGTCTTTTTCAATTAGCTAGAAAAAATCGCATTAATTTTTGATGAGAGGATATTGCCACTACGAGTAACAAGACGATAGCTCTGGATGTTTCAGAATCGCTAGAAATTCGAAGTTTATTTCTATTTCGATCCACGCAATTTCGTGATTTTTTGTTCATTGTAGTTTCGCACAATTTCTCACAAACACTCGTTGCTCGTTGCATCTTTTCTATCGCCGATCGTTCCCGATCCGTTCTTAATTGACGACCAAGTGCCGCTGTCTTGATCATCAATGATCTTGATCACTGTGAATACACTTTTGGATCACGTACGACATTGACTAGACACGATCTGACTTTATCTTTGAACTTTAGTGTGAACCAGGCTTGAATGTATCGTATCGGTCCCCGCAATCCGGTTGTTCTCTCTGGTTTCAGAGCGCGCGAAATTTTATTTCTTTTTTTTCTGGTTAACGACTTTTTCATTTTTCCCGGTGCTTGTAGAAGGGGGAGTGGGGAGAGAGGGACCATGAGCACCAATTATTTCTTGCCAGGGAGCAACGCGGGAACAACGACCGGCGTTGATCTAATTGGTCGCCAGTAGGTAATTGTTCGGTGTCGATAATTGGGCCAATTAATTTGTACGGAAAAGTGCGTCGATAATCGTCCAGCATTCACCGCCGTGATACCGATTATGTGGACCGTGTCGGATGCGGGTTATGGAATATCGTTACCGATCAAAAGGCCGAGAGCGACTCGTGACAGAATAAAAAAAAAAAGGAAGAGAGAGAGAGAGATATATATATAAAGAGAGGGAGAGAGACAAAAAGGAAAAAGAGGGCAGAGAAAAAACGAGCGAGAAAGAATGTCAAAAATGAGGAGGAACGAGACGCGAGGTGCGAAACGCGCCGGTCGAAACGCACGCCGGACACGCCGGTCACGTAATCGAATATATTTTTCTTTTAATTGAAAAATATTGTCGCTTGACCGTTACGGCTGGTAATTTTATGGAGACAGGATTTAATTACACGAAATCACGTCGAACCAAACGATATAATTAAATATCTGTTTTTTTGTGAACGGAACTGCCTGGCTGGCTGAACGCGAGCCACGATTTTATTGAAACGTCCGAAAGACCGTGTTAAATATCCTCTATCTATCGGCCGTTTTTCACATTTGCGTGTTTGGTAGTACATAATGTATGAGCGTATATGGGTCTTACGTCCTCGATTCGCGTTTCTCTTCCGCGAGGATCACACGCGTGACTCGTAAGTTCCCTCGCGACACGCGACTCGGATATATTTTTCTTTGGTTCTCTTTTCTTTCGCGAGAAAAACGCGCGAAGAATTTTAATCTGATTTTAGAGACGCGACGTGCTTTCTTCGATTGTCCTTTGGGTATTTTTCTACAAAATTTTTACGATAGTTAGACATTGTATCTTTTCGATTGTTTTATAATAATTTACTACAATTTCTCAATTTTTGCATCTTTGTTCTACAACAACTCGATGCATTTCTTCGATTGTTCTTCAAACAAAAGTTTCACGAGTCTAAGAGGTAGATGTCCAATGCTTTATATAATAATAATAATTTTCTTCATTGTAATTTTTCAATTTTTGCATCTTCCTTCTATAATAACATTAGACGGATTTTTTCGATTTATTTTCCCTGGAAATTTTCACAATCCCAGAAGAATTATATCCAAATACTCGAGCTTAGAAAAAGTGCGTATTCCTCACTGAAACCGTCAATTAATTATACTATTATGCTACATTTTTTCAATCTCTTATGACCTCAATCGGTCACAACAATTTTCTCCGTTATATCGCTTCTCAATCTTCATAATTTTTCATTCGACTCGTTCGATCAGTGATCGTTAATTTTCAATTTTGCACGAGATACGTGACGATGATACGCGAAATATATTTGTATAAATGATCGAACGTCCTCATTAGCCGACTGAACGACGATCGCGAAATTATTGCATTTCTTTCGGTTCGCTGTGTACCGTGCGTGCGCGCGCGTGTGTATACGTGTCGAAAGTAAAGGGTGGGAGGGGGGAAGAAATACACACACACACACACACACACATACCAAAAAAATGCGATGTATCGCCCGAGGGTCGAGAACGTATGACGAAATGCATCTTGGGAACTCGACAATTTAGGGACGCGGAGGCGTTGCATTGTTACTCATAGGGGTGTGGGATTATATAGGGTGCTCTCTCCCATTCAGGGATCCTCGTAACTTGCTACAGATCCGTCATGATCGATAGTCTTCTGGCGTCGGTCGAAAGAGAAACGCGATGCCATTCTCGCGGCCCATAGTTTAATTTCCAGTGGTGAGATTGCCTTTTGCCTTGATTCATCCCCTGTCTACCGAACGCTTAATTCCCTTAACCTTCTCTTTACCGATCTTTGCGTTTCTTTCGCGTCTGTAATTTGCGAAAAGAAAATTGTCTTGCAAATTGGATGGCGTTCTCGTGCATCGTCCTTTTTAACTTTCTTCTTTTGCGTTAATTATTTAATTTGTTTCTTATTGTAAGAAAGTCTTCATCTATTGATGTTTGTATTCTGTTTCTAAAGTTTATTTTGTTAAGGTAATAATTAATTCTTCAAAGGTTTTATCTATTGATTTAAGCGTTCCTTCGCGATATACCTGTTGAATTTATTTTATTTTATATTCAAAATCATAATTATATTTTATTCTAACTTAATTATTTTATTCCAATTATCTTAAGTAAGATATCTAAAAGAAATTTGAAAGTATGTACCATTCTTTTGTCGCGAATCGTGACTCGTTTTTCATTTAATTGATTTCTGTCTAAAAACAGATAGAAGTGCCTTGTTGTACTCTGTATCATTTTTATCTTAATTATGATGTTTAAGTTTCCATAAAATCAATGATTAATTTAAAAAGAAATTTGTCTCTTTATTCAAATTGTGAGTCGTTTAGTCTAGATTCTTCCTGTTTCATTTCTTCGAATATTTCCATGCGTGTAAGGATCTTCAGATTTCTTCGAAGCTGGGAAAAAAAAGAAAATTGTCTTCACGTGCTGTAACTGGTTCTTTTAGAATTTCTCAAAACTCCTTTCATTTAATTTTCTTACTCTTTTCGCATGGGAATGAACTTCAACTTCTTCCAATTCGTCGTCAGTGTTTAAACTTCTCGCTGTCGAAAGTTATCGTTTCGGAATATCTTTTATTTTATATTTTTAAAACAATTATCAATTGATTAGAAAAATAGAAAACTATTCTTCTTCGTAACACATACTCAATTTATTTCTCACGAGATTAAATTTCCACTTCTCTCTCTCCTCTTTATTAATTCCTAAATTTCCTAAATTTTCTTTCCAAGCCCCATCGCTCTGCTCTCGCGTCGGAATAACGATAATTGCGACCACTCGAAGAGACTCCACCCTCGCAATCTGCGGAGATTCGCCGGCAAAGATCCTTTTGCAAAACGGTCGTCGGTACACGTATGACGGCTACATTAAGACAAAGTATCCCGTTCTTTATCCCTCGTTCGACCTTCCTCGCCGTCCTCGTCGCTCGCGTTGCACCCTCGAAGAGCCCCCAAGCGTCGCGCAACCCCCGGTATTCCTCCGGTGCTAAACGCAACTACACGAGGGACCTTTCTGCCGTCTTTGTTTTCCCTTTCTTCCCAGTGTCGTTTTGCAGTCTCGCGCGGGGAGGTCGTTGAACGACGGAAGCGGCGGAGGCTCGGCCGAAGGAAGCGAGAAGAAAAGACAATCGAACGCGCGGAGGCGTCCGAAGGAAGCCAAGAGGCGACCTCGTTATCGGTGTACCGGTCGACCGCAACGTGGAAACGATCCAACCGAACCCGCGCACTAATTACGGGACGGGGCCTTCCTTTTATTTTCGCTCTTCCTTTCCGGCGTTTGGAAACCACGCTGGCGAGTGGTGCGGTGTATCGGTTCAACGTTCAGTGAACATGGATGACGCTTTGACAATAAACAACCGCGAGTGAGTTACGATGAGTTGCTATGCACGTACGCGCGTGTGTTTGAACTTTGAACGATAAAAATATACAAGTGTTGCATTTGATTCTTTCGAGGTAATCTCGCAACTAGGCTGCGGATGTTGCGTGCATTTCTGTTGTGAGACATCCGAGTGTTTAGAAATTTACAGGATGCTCGTAATATGCAAAAATCGCTATAAATCGGTGTCATAATGTATTGTCATTTTTCAAACAACTTGCACTGATTGCAAGCGGTTTCCAAACCTTTTGTATAAAAGATATTCAAAGTATTGTCAAATGTAACTATCGCCAAGGGTTGTCGAGTTCTTTTAACAATTTACGACTGCTGAGGATTACATGACACCACAGTCAGATCATTGATTATTTTCATTGATAATTACATGATGCCACAATCATGCGTCGTTAGTTATTAACACTGAGAATCACGTCATTAGTTATTGAAGTTGAAGATTATATGACGCTCTAATCACGTCATCAGTTATTAAAGCTGAAACCCCCTCGTGGGCGGGCAATGGAGCACAAGTTAGAATTCTGCAGTTCTGCAGAAAAGTACCTGGAAGATCAGGTATTTGATGTCTAACGTGAAAGTTTTATTCTCTGATTACAACTAGACTGTGGATTTTTATACTTTGAAGAACCAAACTAACAAGCGCCTTACTTATTTTGTTGTATTTTTGCATGTTGCGTGCATTCTCTGCATTTGTGCATCCTCAAATTTTCCAAATTTGCAGCCTGCTTACAACTACTCAAGGATACGAGCATCGGAAAGTGAATGGAAGGACGATATACCTCGTCATTGCTTCAGTGCTCCGAACGTTCAAGCCACGGAAATGACACCACGTACCTAAACATCCCGCGACCATCCCCCGACGATGAATCGCTTCGCCAGTCCGAAGGATCAACCCTCTCAACCGGAGTCCTCGAGCGCCTCGATGAATCCCATAACTCGAGACACGCGGAAACAGACGAAGCCTCGACCGAACATGACCTCGTGACTAATCATCGCGCGGCGATTTCGCGATGAACTAAGTTCGAGTGTCATCAGAGAGCCTCCGTCGGTGGTGGAGAGAAGCGAAAGAGATTCCATTGTGCCCGGACGTGGAGGTGGAATTCTTCAAGGGGCAAAAGGCATTCCTCGGCGATTCTGTTCGAACTGGTGACAAACTCCACGGCCGAACAGAGGGGCCGAACGGCGGCGGTGGGAAAAAGAGAGGCAACGGGTGTTGTCATCGGTCCGCGGCGATCAGCAGGAGTACAGCATCAGGATCGCGGAAGAGGGTGCACAGCAGGAGAGAGAGATTTTTCCCCACCGCTTGGAAAAACCAACCCCCACCAGTCGCTTAGTACGGCCAGGCGGCGGTGGCGGCGGCGTGGAAGAGAGGCACGGAGGGGTAGGTTAGCCAGGGTGGTCTCGGTGGTGGCTGGGGGCGGCAGCCTCAAAAATACACCGCAACCACACCGCGCGGCTCCACCGCAGAAGCCGCCATCTTCCACCGCCGAACCGAAACGAGACCGCGCGAGTTAAACACCCTATCCTACTTCCCCGTGGAAGTTGCCGCTGCCACCCGCCGAAGTACCAGCCACGAAGAAGTGTCTCTCGCCTTCTGGTACCGTGCCCGGACAACCGCTGACAACCGACGAAACCAGCGGAATTTACGATTTCGCCAAATCGTGCCGCGCCAAACTGCAAACCTGTCGCGCGAGTGTACGTAGTAAGGAAGAGTACTGAGAGCAACGAGGGATTGATCGATCGATTGTTACCTCGGGGGAAGTTATCTTGGTATACGATCGATTCGTGAAATATTTCGTTTTTCGCCTCGTTGTGTTGTTGTTGCGTTTTTGAAGAACTGAACACCGAAACGAAAGAGTTTCCACGAGATTCTGCCGCGCTGAGCCGCGAGTTTGGTTCGTCGAAGTAGTCTTCGAGTAAGGGAGGATCGATCGATTGACAGTTGCGGAAGTATACTTGTGACAGTTGTAACGTTTGCTTCGAAGAGCAAAGGATTGATCGACACTTATGATTTTGTAGATTTGTCGTGTCACTGTATCTTCGACGAAGAAATTAAGAGTGAAGAAGAAACATCTCCACGTTCCGTCTCTCATCGCCGAGGGAAATTTTTAAAGAAAGAAGCATCGGAGAGACTTTCGAAGAAGCTGGAAGAATGTGACGAGACAGGATTGATCGATTGACAGCTACGAAGAAGCATTTCTACGTATCTTCTTTTCCGCTGTTGCACTTCACAGTTTGTCTACTCCAATTTATAATTCTTCTTCGAACTGTTGCGTTTCCGAGGAAATTGGAAAAACTTGACGAGAAAAAGGATTGATCACCGAAAGTTGTCGCTGAGACGAAGGAAAGGATATTTGGGAAAATATTTTATTACTTGTAACAATTACTGTTGAGGAAGCGCGTTGTGTGGTTTTTCGAAAAGTGGACCCTTGAATCTTCGAAAAATAGATCCTTCAGAATCTCCAATCTTAAAAACTCGTTCGATCTACTAAAATTCTGTAAAACTTTGAATCCTTCGTCTCAAGTGAAGAAATGATCGAGACGACTGATCTGATTCTCACTCGATCTTCGAACGCTGGAGCCTGAAATCGCTCGTAAAACCCACGCGAAGTGAGTACTTTTAAACCGAGTCCTTTAAATAAACCTCGAATCATCCACCTTAATAGTAAAATCTGGTGTCTCCAGGAAGATCGGGATCACCGGCGAGAATAATGTGCGAACGTGAGGTTTGTGCCGCGGTCTGGCTGGGAGGATCTCGGCTGCAGAGTTAACACCTGTTAGATAGTCGGGCAGAAGTGCTGATGTGACAGAAACGTGGGGATAAATTTCGATCGACCGCGGGGACACTGGGAGGCCAGATTTTTAACCGTGCGTGGTGTCGTTGTCACCGAGCCGTCGTTATCAATTCCACGGAGACGCGAGTAACAGTTGGGGTGGTAGTTTTCGACGAGCGGCTTCCGTCGAATCGACGAGCGGGGCGCATCCCGATCAAAGAAAACGGAGGAGGACGTCGAGGGGCCGACGTCGGGATTCCAATAAAACGAATTTTCTCCGCGAGTTGGCAATCGAGACGCAGAGGAAGAATTTGCAAACGGATGCTCTTATTTCGGCCCCGTCGCGGGATAATGAAATAAGGATCAAAGGGTCGCGGGCCACGCGGGGCCGGCCAAGTTGCGCGCGTGCCGCCGAGGCAACAGGAAATCCCTCTTTAACCAGCTGCCGTTGGAATGATCATCGTCATTCATCTACTCTGTTAATCTGGTCTTGTCAGAAAGCCGAATTATCATTGGACTCTACGTTGAACTTGATCGCTGTAATATACCTTGGTTACTGTTGATATATCACTGGACGTAATTGAACGTTATTGGACGCACTGGACTGGTTTTTTGATACTTTTAATGAAAGTGAAAGATAGAAAATAAGGAAGATAGAGGAAATTCGACTTTTCATCGAGAACGCGAAGCGATTGGTAGAGAAAGAGTTGGCTATTGTTGGGTATTTTGATTGTTGTTGATGTATCATTGAATGCACGGAACGCAATATTTTATCAAACGTGCGACGAATGCAGATTAACGAAAGAAAGGTCGGGCATCATTGAATACTTTGACATGTCATTGGATATATTGGATACATTGGATATCGTTGGACATCACATTTTAATTAATGTATCGTTGAATATGTTAAATATCATTGAACACATTAGACATCATTGAGTACATTTTGGATATCATTGGATACATTGAAAATCGCTGGAAATCACATTTTAATTAATGTATCATTGAATAGTATCGAATACACTTTAGATAGAATATCTTTGGATACGCTGGACATCGACAACTGGATATATCGCAAAAGACAGAGATAATACAGGCAGAAAGGGTCGATTTATCATTCGAGCGCGCGATGGATGGAGACTGATGTAATAAAGGAAGGGTGGGGCGATCGAGTTGAAAAAAATTGAGTCGAATTCATCGAGGTTCGTCGGCGAGGAGGATCTTTCCGATAGAGAGTCCAATGAACCTGTTCTCATGACGAATCCTTTACGAGATGCGCGCCCCGAGGATCGGCCTCTAGGCTTGGACTATCCGGATCCGAGATTAGTGCGAAACGGTCATCAGGAGCATCAGGAGAACTCGGCACATCAGCTTGCTGGTGCGAGAATCAGGAGGACCAGGACCTCGTCGTCGAGAAGAAGAATGCACCTGGCCAACGAGGTCCCACCACAAGGATCCACTGGCGGAAACAACATACCGGATTATGCGCTCACCGCTGATCTGCTCGCCGAGAGGACCTTGGATGGCTTGTTTGCCGAACATCCTGGCGAACTTGTGCGAACAGGTAAGAAACAGTGATTCGTATCCAGAAATGCTTTCAATTTGATTCTATGAGAATTAATGAAAATGTAGATTTCTTAATCTTTGCTTTTCGCGTGGTAATTTGTTAACATTTAGGCAATTTTTAAGACTCTGATGTTTATAGTTTTCTTAATTTTTTTTTTTTCTTAAAAGAGCTGATAATTCTCAGATCTATTTTAGATTGTAGTAGTTTTTAAAATTTTATTTGACACTAATAATTTATTTTTAAGCCCAATCAATTAATTAAGTTTAAGTTTTAAAACTCTGAGGTTTGAAAACGTAGTTCTTTTAATTGAGAGTTGACAATTCTGCTTTGCTGGATTTTATTTCGTTTCATTTAGCAGGTTACCGTCGAAATATTTAATGATTACACGTATATTTGTTAATGTAACAAAATTGAATGATTTTTGCTTGAAAAGCAAATTTCTGAAGTTTTGTTTTATTGCATTTTAACATCAATTATTTTTCTAACTTTCTTCGTGTTCGGTTCAATCCAACTCGTAAGAGAATTGGAATCACAAAAAGTGACAAAAGAATTCTCCATATTAATTCCGCAAATTAATTACAATTCGATTTATTGATCGGCAATTGTCAACAGGCTCCCCGCACGTGGTCTGCACGGTGCTACCAGCACATTGGCGGTCAAACAAGACACTTCCGGTAGCGTTCAAAGTGGTAGCCCTGGGCGAGGTCGGTGATGGAACTCTGGTGACAGTGCGTGCCGGAAACGATGAAAATTGCTGCGCGGAATTGCGAAATTCTACGGCGGTTATGAAGAACCAGGTGGCAAAATTCAACGATCTCAGGTTCGTCGGGAGAAGTGGCAGAGGTAAGATACTTTTATATTTTATTATTCATAGTTTCTTTGTTCGTTTCAACGAATATTTTCATCGAGACTTCTCAGAAGAGTTACATCTTTTCAGAAGAGTTTTTTAAATTATTTATTATAGGAAGATATCACGACTGTTGTTATATCAGTTATCTTAAAAAGACATTATGTATAATCGCAAACGTTGAACTAACATTTATGTGATTAGCATTCATAATTTTCCATAAATTTCAATATATGGAGTTGGCGAAAGTATTTGAACGTTTATCATAAAAGAATTTTTATGTATATTTTTATATACAAGTGTTTTATATAAAGTACTTTGAAGTATCATTGATATTATAATGAGTTGTAGCTATAAAAAATTATATATTGAAACCAAATCTGAAAACGTATGTAGAAGTCGCAACATATTTATTATATTAAAATAAAAATATCTTGCAATTCCTATATATATTTTTAGTTTTGTTCTAAACTTGATCAGTTGTGTCTTATTAGAATGTTAATAAAATAGGATATTCGTAAATATTTCACGAGTACCATAATAACGAGGAAGAAGAACTATAGTTAGAGAATAAGGTATTCAAAAACATTATAAAACGATCATGAAATTCCAAAATGTTTCACAAAACAGACTGTGATATATTTACAAAAGATTCCAACAAACTACTTTCACCATGACGCCAAAGAAGCAAAATCATAGTAGACAAAAAGATATCAAAAAGAGACGTGGGAAGAAGAAATTTTTCGAGACGTAACCATTCCTCCGGCTGCCGTCGAGAATCCCTCGCGCGTCGAGTGGTCTTCGGGCGAGCAGACAATTAAGCGGGGGCCACGGGAAGAGCGATTGAAAAAATTCGATCAACCGTAGCGGATCCTTCGCTGGGCGAAATCTTCTTCGCTGGGGTGGCGTCTTAAATCATTCAGTAGTCGGTACATTAAGGTGGTGGGCCGACTGATGGCCTCGTTTTTCCTTGGACGCGAGGCGAGCCGTGCCAGCTGGCCCCCCCTTCGCTTCATCCTCATTTTTAATTCAACCGGCAAACACAGTGTCGTCGTTCCTGACGCGACTACCGATATCTCGGCCGGTCGTCGTCGCGCAGATTTTTTAATTCCCGTCTCCCGCGACTCAATAATTCAGCTGTTCGTTCTTCGGCAAACTGAAGAAAGAGGGATATGTATAAGAATGAAAATTGGGGGATCGTGGGTTAGAGTTGAATAATGCGACGTAATAATCACCGTCATTATGAACATACAAGTTTGAGATCTTGCTGTGAGAACATTTTAACATTTTTTTTTTTTTTTAAATAAAAAGATGTGAATCTAACAATAATATCAGATGATGTATAGCAGATTGAAAGCATATTGACACATTCTTTTCGTTGAAATATCTTTACGTTTTAAATTAAAATAAATTATATTTCATTGATATTAAATTAACATCGCACGACAAGTACGTCAACGATGTAGCGCAAAGAAATTATGAAAGGAAAGGACAGTCAACAATTTTAATTGTCATAGAAGAGGCACGTAAATTAGAATCGTAAATCAATATTTATATTATTGATATACTTATAAATTCCAGGAATTAGTAGGTATTCATAATATTTATTAGTAATCATTATATCATTCATTATGTAATTTCTGTCACATAAATTAATGGATATTCGTAAAACTTGTTAGCATTGATATTCATTACGCAATTTCCATCGTGTGTATGCTCATTATACAACTTCCATCACTATTCAAATTATTATATCAATATATGAATTTAAATTATTATTTCTACTTGTCGTAAGCCGTAAATAAAAAAAAAGAGGAGAGAGAAGGAAGATCAGAGGCCCGTAGGTCGGGGATTGAATAATGCACCCTAATAATCACCGTCATTATGAGCTCTTGATGCAAACTGTTCCTCTCGCGACTCACGGACCGAACCAACGAAGGAGAAGCAACTTGCCCACCCCGCGTTCTATCGTTCTCCCTTCGGAACTGGCCCGTTTTCTCCTTTCTTTCTTTTTTTTTCTTTCTTTTTTTTCCGCTTCCCCCTTTTGATCAAGAGGGTGGCGAGGATCGAAAGATACGAGTAACGAGGCGTCCTTTAATTCCTTTAATTCGACCGACTTGCAACGACTCGCCCCTCTTCTTCTTCTTCTTCTTCTTCTTCTTCTTCTTCTTCTTCCTCGCCGTCTTTTTCTTTCTTCGCGGGAGCAACTTTCAAGAGAGCAGCGACGAGCGTAGGTTAACGAGGGGGGCCGGTCGACTTGTTTATGGCAAATTGGAAAAGGAAATTGCGGGGTCTGGCGCGACATCGACCTTTTTCCGGTTAAAACGCGACACGCGCACATCGACGATTCGTTGAACGGCGGTTTAAATGTCAGCTCGTGTCTTTCTTTCTTCTTTCTTTTACGAATCGCTCCCGCTTGTTGGGAATCGTCAACATTTCGCAGATATCGGCAAGCGGAGCGCGTAAATTTGAAAATATTTCCATCTCGCGGAGGGAGAGACGGGAGATCGAGGGCTGGATGCCACTTTCAGCACGATCGAGTCGTTCTCTGATTTGATGCCGCTCGGTGACGGGGTGTGAAACGTCGCGCGGAATGGAGTTTTTTATGAAAAGTGGTCTCCCCTTGTCTTAGAAATTTACAAAGATAACTATAAAGTTAACTGGCCGGAAGATGTTTCGGAGAGTTGGAAGAGACACTCTATTTTATCATTTTGAATATATTGTATTCTATTCTTTGTTTTAATTATTTCAAAGATTCACAAAGAAAATTGTAAAGTTAATCGAGGGACAGATTTTTCAGGCATTTTACAAATGAATTTTGAATATAATAATTTGGAAACTAGTTCTTTCAACTTCAAAGATAGTTGAAAAAAGAGTATATATCTCAAATATATTTTACTTTCACTTTCTATTAAATTTCAGATCTCATCAAGTACTTATCTATTCTATAATCTTTTATTCATTTAAAATATTCTCTTATTATCTACATAATTGTTTGAATTTTTAGTCATTGATTTTTATACAATAGTATTATTTAATTATTTAATCACATACTCTATTTATAATATAATAATGAGATTTGCATATTATTTTGCGAAAATTTAACAAAGAGCAGTACTTTAACAAAATTCTTACTAAATTAAATCGAAAAAACATTTCGGATATCTCGTTACAAACATCGCGTGCATTTCGAAATAATAAAATAGTCGAACTAACAACGAACCATTTCTCGATCTTCGACGAATCAAACCAAGTTGTATCAACCCCACTCAACGAATTCAAAATTCACGCGCGATCTAAAACACAATCTAAATCTAAATTTCGTTTTTCTCCCTCCAAAAAAAAAAAAAGAAAAAGAAGAACCCTACGCCAGCATCCACCAAAACGGTAAAAGATGAGACCTCTTACCGCTTCTCTCTCGATCTTCTCTTCCCCGGTGTGCGCTGGGGGAAAAAAAATGAGCGAGAACCAACGTCGAGAAACAATGGATGTCCGTTGAACGGTTTTCACAATTTTTTCGCGAAACTCGTCGGATGAGAAGGATATCGCGGATATATAGGAAATGAGAGAATAGAACGGTCCAGAGCGATAGAATGAGCGAGAGCAAGAGAGAGAGAGAGAGAGAGAGAGACAAAAAGGGGTGGCAAGGGGGTGGTTGAGAGTAGAGTGGTTGGCTGTAAGCGGCTTTGGTTTCCATGGCAGTAAGCCCTCATTACTGTATTACGGGCAGCCCCTAACTACCAGCCGAACGCAACGATTTGCTTCTAGAACCTCTATGAGGGTGACGGATCATGCAAGATTGTTTTCCGCGTGTCCGGGAAACTCCGATATTCCAATCTGCCGGAAATATTCCCTTCTGACGTAGTTCCTCTTCACCGACGTTGCGATACACCAGCGAACGATCGCACGTTTTAAATCCAAGATTTTAGCATGACCGTGCCTATTGCGATTTGTGAATTCACCGCGTTGGTTTGAAGAAAACAGGAATAATTTTTATTCGCTCTTTCTTAAATTTCTCGAGCGTAGAAATTCGAGTAATCGGCAAAGTTGAGAAATGGTGGAAATGATTTTTGCTTTATTCCGAATGAATATTTAACTTTTAGTAAATTTTTGTCGATCCTTTTTCACGTTTCACACGTACAGAATAATATCGGGTTAGAAGCATTTTTTGATATTTCAAATAATTGGAGAAGTTTGCTCTTACGGTACGTCTGGGAATGACGTTTGTTTCATTGCAAATAAATGTTAATCCTCTATAGCATCGTGTAACTCGAACCCATATATTTGTACTTTGAAAATTTTATTTTACGTATTTTGAAACTGAAAGAATTATTTATGACAATTATCAGTTGTCAGATTTTAAATTGAAATCAATTAATTGTCTTTCTCTCTTGTAACTAAGCGGAGGTTGGGCTGACTGATCGTGGTTTTCCTTACTTTGTCCAGAATGATTTCTATTGATGCACTTTCGTCTGGAACAGGCGTAGAATTAAAAATATTTTCGAAAATTTTAATCATTGCAGAGAGAGTTTGGAATCGGTTTTCGTCAATAGAAATCAACTTCGTTTATAAATAACGTATTTTTAAAAACGAACGATGTTGGATAAAACAAATATTATCACGCTTTTTATATTTTAGGAAGGAAATCGATAATAAAATGCCGAAAGAAGTTAGAAAACTTGAAAAAAGAAATATAAACGGGCATTGTGCTTCCGTGTGAATTTGAAACAACGAAAGTACAGCTTGTAGCGTGCGGATTTCCAAAAACAACAATCTGAAGCGGGAGAAATCTGTTGTCGTCAATTTAAAATTACAAATAAAATAAATTAAGACACAGATTTAACATAAATTAAAATAGTTACAAACTTAATCTAACCGAAAGAATTATAAATATTTTTAGAAAATTGTAGTATCACTGAGTTATATATATACGACTATAGTAATTGTAATCCTTCTGAAATAATTAAAAAATTTAGGATAATGAATTAGTGTATGGATAGTGACAAAATTTAATTAAAAAAAATTCCCAAGTAATTTAAAATTTTAATCGAAAATGTAATGAAAAAAAGCAGAGTCTCGATAGAAAATTCTTTCACATACAAAATATTTGTTATATCAATATATTTCAATATATTACATTTTGCACATTTTCTCGTGTTGCATATTTACATTTATATCAATTTTTCACTCTGAATATCTCCCGTGAATCTTTTGAAAGCTCACAGTCTGGCAACGATGCCAATGTTTAAGAAATGAACGTCAGAATAAGCGATCTTCCACGATCGAGTTCTCTCGGTATCGCGAGGAGCGAGAATTTCGCGAAAATTCGCAATTTCCACGGAACAGTGTCTACCTGTGACCACGATACGTTCGCCGGTAGTTTCCACGTTTAACAAAACGGTCGATGGTCACGCGGGCAGTTTTTCAGGCGGTCTGCTGGAAAATATGCCGATCACCGATCACCGATAACACACCGATAACAATCGTTATCATCTACGGAGGCCGGGTAAACAGATTTGCTAAATAAATGGAAAATTTATGATGTTTGCAGCCGAGTCACATCGTGTATCGCGCATAATACCGCGAAGAGACGAGGGCGACCCGCTTCATATACGGATTCCGTGTACATTTTTCCCCGTTTTTTCGCCTCCGTTATTTTGCACGTGGCCCGTGCTCGCTGACCATTTTGGGGTAAATATTTGTTCCATGCTCGCTCGCGGCCATGCCAATTTAATACTGCGAATGCGGATGAGGAATGATTTTAGTCGGCACCGAGCGCTGTTCGCAAAAAATCAAATCACCACTCTGCTCTGTTCTTCTCTCCTCGATTTTTCTTTTTTCTTTTTCACTCGTTGTCTTTTAATTGAGTCGCGAGAAGAGTCGTTTCTTCGAGAAAAATAGAACGTTCAATGGAAATGGCCGAAAAATTATTGTAGTTTGTAGGAGAAATGTCTTTTTTCGAGCTAATTTTTTTTTTTTTTTGAAGAATGTTAAAAAGAACGAATTAATTGATATGAAATTTTACATTTTAAAGGATATTTAGTATAGAATAACTTCAACTGTCGGGAGACTAATTGACTGGCGATCACGTTTTGTTTCTAAGAATGTTTTAATTAGACTAATACAACAGCTTTTATCTAGTCGCGTATAAATGACAATATGCTACTTGTTGCTGTAACATTGATGGAATTATCTAATCTTTGTACTTAATTAAGAGATAATATTAAGTTTGCTTGGTGATTAAAGTCGATAAAAAATGGATTAATGGATTTTTTGGAACCATTTAACGATCAACATACGCATTTCATTGTCAGGTAGATTTTACTTTTTATATCTTTTAATGCACAATAATCTCGATTTAATTAAATTAAAGATAATAAAAACTAAATATATACATATATCAAGTTTTATCAAATAGATTTTTATCTAATCACAATTTTTCAGTCTTCGTGCTTAAGAATTTGCAAACACGTACGTCGTTTAATAATCACGAATGATAGAAAAATTAACAATCAGTAAATACATTTTAAACTCAAACAGGAGGAACTATCATAGTTTCTAAAATTTTTCATAGTTTTCGATCGTATAATGCTCAAAAGGAAAGCGTCGATTATTCAAATAAATTCAGTCATACATGACAATGTATTTCAAACAACTGAACTTTTTAAATAGATTTTTATTTTATTATTAGTACACTTCCATATCTTCTATAGGTAGAGGGATTAATAGAAAAATTAATAAAACTCCGTCCGACTCTTCTCCTATATTTAAGAATTATAACTATAGGTAGAAGGATTAATAGAAAAATTAATAAAATTCCGTCCGACTCTTCTCCTATATTTAAGAATTCACAAACAAAAGAATTCACACTTGAATTGCGAAAGCAATAAATATCTCAAGCAGACTTGCATCTTATCGTTTTCCAAAGGAGACATCTTCCAAAATAGTAGTTTACAAACAAAAGAAATTAATAACTAATAGTACAAATATATCTCCCCCTTTCAACTACATCCACATCCACATCTCACTCTTCTCTAGAATTCCCCTCATCGTCCAAAGTCGTAGCCGAAAAATATTCTCGAACCTACAGATTCCAAAGGAACGTCTCCGGGGGTCTCTGAAAACGCGCGAGAGTCCTCGCGGAAGAAAAGTGGCGCGGAATCAGCCGAGTGGTAGGTAGTCGCGAAACAAAAGGGTGGTGCCGGTCGGAGTTGCGGGTGGAGACAGGAGGAGGAGGAGGGTGGGGGAGGGGGTGCAAGGGGATATTATCATAGCGGCGCAGAGGCGTATATCACTCGGCCACCCCTTTTCGTTCCCCGACAGGGATTAGCGCGAAGCTCTCTCTTGTTGCCTAGGAGAGAATCACGAGGCGGTGGCGAGACGTGCGCGCCTGTGTGCCCGTTCGGCTGGCCAGCGACGCCCGTAAAAACGACGGACATAAATACCGGAGTTACCTGTGTTTTATGACATGCTCGGGGGACGGACGGGGGCCAACCCCCCCCGGAGCCGGAGGCGGCAGAATCCGGAGAGGCAAAGCTACTGCAACTATCGACAGGCCAGATCCTGACCGATGTCCTGGCGCAATGGATTCGCCGCTGGTCCTCGTTGCTTCCTCTTCCTCGCGTTGACGGTACCAGGCGAGGTTGTTTCAGACCGTGATTCACGCCACTCTCGACAACTCTTTCCACCGTACGTCTCTTCGAGATTTGGCTGATTCGGCGACTCGCGATTTGGCGAGAGGCTAAAGGATTCGGAGGTCCCCCGTTTTTGGAAAATTTGTCCCTATTCCCAGGGCAGGAATGAAGCAACAGTGGGTGGTTTAAGAATTTCTCCAAGAGTTTTAGATTGTAGAAATTATTAGTATAATTGATTAGAAGATCCTTCGTCCAACCCTTGCGACATTTTTGGAAGATTTCTTACTGTCAATGAAACAGATTCGAAGATTGGACAAAGTGTGATGTTTTTAGAATACTTTTCGTTGTTATCAACGAGTTAGGTTGAAGGAAGGATTTCTTTGAGGATTCTTCGAACGTTCAAATCGCCAGCCATCGTTGTAACATTTTTAAAAAATTGTCCGTTGTTATCAACCAAGTTCTTTTTAAATCGCGATTCACATGATTTTTTTACAAGACCGTAAGCCGAGTTAATGACTGATCTTTTCAGATTTTTCCGAAATTTTATCAAATTGGATAGAGCTCAGGCGAAAGATGAAAGATATTCAACGAATTCTTAGAATTTCCTTTTCATAGTAAAGATATCGCCCTCGAATATTGCCACAAGTTTAAGCGCGTATCACGGTGTATCTTTAAACAGGTTGGTTACAAGGGTTGGTAACTTTCTTCGAAAAGAATCCACTTTGGCAGCAAGAACGAAGGGAAGGCGATTAATTAGAATGAGGGGAGGAGGGCGGACGGTGTAAGTCACGCTCGATCGAAGCGGAATTTCGGCAACGATGGTCGCAACAGCTGTTCCAGCGATCATAGGGGAGTGGCGGGATCTCGAGGTCTATGAAAAAGAACCTCGACCCTCTTCAACGTCGACCGGTCTTTACGACTTATTAAATCATTTCCACGCGTTTCGAACTTGAGAGTTCAGAGTTGCAGAGTTCAGAGTTCGCAGGGACATAGCCGAGAGTGTAAGTTCCGTCCCTCGTGGAATCTGGAGCATCAGGGTTGTTTCACAATCCCGCAAGATAACCAGTTGTAGAATTAGTTGATTGATGAAAGGAATATTTTATTTTTTGATTGAGAATTTGATGAAAATTTGATTGAGAAGAATTTGATGAAGAATTTATGAGAAAGTTCACATCTTACTTATGGAATTAACTGTAGCATTAACTTGGAGAATTGTTATAAATTGTGCGATATCAAGTAGAATTTTTGTAATTCATTAAATGAGAATGTTTTGTAATATTTTTTAATGTCACCAATAATGTGATTTTATTTTATATAAAGGATTTAGAAGTCAATCATTAAACCTAACTTGTGCTATAGAAATATTCCAAACCATCAGTAAACTTGAACAGTTTAATCATTATAACATAATTGTCATCAGTGTGATCAATGTAGAATCATATCAGTACATAATTGTATCAATGTGATCGTTATAATATAATTATATTGTGTTATATTATATATAATTATAAAAAATATAATTACTTATATTATAATTGGTATAATATAATTAATATTATATAATTATAAAAAATATTATTATATTAATATAATTGTAATCATTATATTATTTTACAATTACATTAACATAATTGTAAAATGTATCAATACGTAAATTTTATACAAGATAATCACGTTTTTACGACACAAATTATCTTTCACTTTAGCTTTTGTATCCTCCATATGTCATGTGTTGATTTTAATATAGTAATTTAATTACTATTCTCCCAAGTTCTCAAAAAGCAATCAGCCCGCCAACTTAATTCTCTTATTCTTACTTCAAGCCTCTCTCGCACGTACCGCGAACACCCAATTAGATTTCATCGCGTCGAACGGGGGAACCTGTAATCCGTAAAAAGAACCGTCTGGTATCAAGAAATCGACAGCGTAACGGGGACCGGTGTTGGCCGGCGCGGTGCTCGGAACGTCGTCGTCGAAATCCAGCGAGAGGGAGCCCCTCCGTGAATTTCGTGCGACCACCTCAGCGACGTTTTTTCCCAATTAAAAATTAAAAAATCCAGCCCTCTCTCAAGTAAAGGATCACGCAGGAGACACGATGGTGGGAGCGGGCAGGCGGAAGGAGGGAGAAACGGTTCTACGGCGGATGACTGCACCGAGATTTTCTACCGATTAAACATTATTTTCCCTGCTGGTCTCCGCTGCTCTCGCCGTACGCGCGCTTCTGTTTCTTTTTACATATGCTAATTCCACGCTCTCCACCTTTTTTTTTTCGCCCTTTTCAACCGTGCGCCGGTACTCTCGCTCCGATGAATCCTCGACTCGATGTCGACGTGTCCTGCCTGAAAGATTCCTCGCTACGCTATCGTTGCGCTTCGATTACCCGTAAACGAGGCCCCCTCTCTCTCTCTCTCTCTCTATCTGTTTCTCTCTCTTTCACTTCCTCTGGAGTTTATTTCGACGTTCCCTCCTTGCGACTCGTTTCTGACAAACGATCAGAGCACAGCGCAGCGTTGTTGGTAATTAAAGGAAAGGGTTCTGATTGAAGGCGAATTTCTGTAGGAGTTTGCTCGAATGCTGGAAGATAGGGTCCTTTGGCTGTTTTCCTAAGGTCGAAGGTCTAGAATCAGAAGCATCTCTGATATATTTGTCGAAACACGTTTTCAAATATATAGTGAGATCAGCGTTTTAATTTTTGTTTGATCCGAAATAAAATCACAGCTAGAGCCACGAATCTTTAGTTTTTGCGTAATAGTCGATTAGAGCTAAAACCAGATAGAATAGAGAGATTACGTACGTAACGTTGAGTAATTAATTAATTGGCATCGAAATTTACTGAAAGACTTTCTATCATTGAACAATTGATTTCTATATTAGCGATACTTTGACGAGTGTCGATGAAACTTCACAAAGGAGGACGGTATTTTCTCTAACCGAAGTTAGAGCTTTCTAGAGTTTCTTGGAAGTAAAAAGAAGGCCATCGGAGATGGAGAAGCGTACACGAGCCTCATACCGGCGCGATTCGGCCAGTCAAAACGTCAGAATCTTAAAACACGACAAACACTCTGAAATAACGATCCGAGCCACCCTCGGCTACGAGCTTCGCCGGCAAACAGGGGAGTTTTTAACACTGCATGATCCCTGGGCAAACTTAGGGTGTACGCGAACGTTCTCTCGTGTCTTCTCGCGGTGTGCAAATCCTTGTCGTGTAAATGGACGCGGACTATCGCGAGCCCGTAAACGCACAGCCATTACGTTCCTTTTTTTCCTTTTTGTCTGTCGGACGAAAGAAATTCTCCTCGTCGCGATGAAAATGAGGTACCTTTTGCGGAGAGTAATTCTCTCGCGATTGTAGGAACCGAAAGTTCTTTCCTCGGAGCGGAAAAACGGATAATGAGGAAACATTGATGCGATTTGGGCCAAGATTGGTGCAGAAAGTTATCAATCATCATCGATATCGTTTTCCTTTTTGCCAGTATAAATTTCTTGTGATTTCTATATATATTTTTAAATTTGTCTCGATACAATCATGACAATGCTGAAATGAAATTTCAATGTGTCTTGTATAATATATATAATAGATTTCACCAAGTGTTTGGTGAAATCACACCTCTGCATACCAGACTTTTTTTTTCTAATTAAATATGAAAATGTGTTCAATAATTTAGTAAATCAGAAACATTACGCATACTCACTTCTCCATCAATTAAAAATTAATTTATTATACATGTAGATGGTAAAATTACAGACATTTTATAAAAATATACAAAATATAATAAATATTTGACTGAAATTCTCGCATTAAACGACTGTAAAACAAATTTTCAGGTATTACCTATTTCCTTGATAACGTTAATGAAAGTACAAAAGAGCATAAAAGTACGTAGTCGAGGAATAATTCGAAGAAGGAAGACGCAGGTCTGAATAATAAATCATATGGAAATCGAACGTTCGCAGACTGGCTTCAGAAATTATTCAGAAGGCTGCAACAGGGCGTAGATTGATGCGTGGAAAGGCAGCGTTTAGCACGCAACGAATTACGATTTCGGCGAGCGTAGACAGGTGGAGGGCAGCAGACCTCAAGGGGGAGGATCGTTCTTCCAGCGAGTTACACATAATGCCTCATAAACACCCTCAAAACGCCTGCCATCACCCTCGATTCGCGCCGCCACCGCCATCACGAATCTGACACCGCACCGGCAATAAACTTTGGCCTTGTTAACCCTCAGCTTTCACCCTCGAAAATCTCTGTATTCTATTTCGAATAATTTTTTTCCTCCTACTGTATCTTCTTTCTCTTTCTCTGTTTCTCGTATTCACTCGAATCGAAAGTCTCGAGGGTGATTCGATAATTATTCTCCGATGCAGCGATACTTTTTGTTATACTAGCTGCAGCATTAGATCCTTACACATCTCCATTTGTGTCGCGACTGTAAACTTTAATCTATGCTACAAACCCGATAATGTGACAGTTGCTTTATTTTAATTGAATCATAATGATTTATATGTAGAATATTTTAAAGACTGGTTGTTAAATTCTTTTGGTTTATTATGAGAGTAATTTCGAAGTAACAGGAACTGAAATTTATAAAAAAACCTTCAGCAATTAATGAGAGCAATGTAGTAATTTCCTCAAAGTAATATGATTAATGACAAATTTCAAATTGCACAATTATTGCGCTGAAGAAAACGCTGAATCAAAAATTGAAGGGAGCAATGATTCATTTTTTCCCCCCAAAAAAAAGAAAACATTCCTTTCTTATCAGTATAAAGGAGCAAAACGATACAGAAATCAATATAAATTGACAAGTTGGCAAGAAAACTATACTCGTGAATGATAAATTACTCCGACAAATTTTGTACCGAGTGATTGAATCGTATCTCGAGAAAGGAGCGACGAACGCGCGTGTGCTATATTCTTCGCATTCTACGCAAATAACACTTTGTGCGACGAATTGAAATATTTCAAACGGACAAAGAGGAATGGTCGCGCGACGACGAAACGGAACACGCGGAGGAGCAGAACGTTTCCTGGGTGATGCGAAACGTCCGGAGTTGAATATTTCGCTGGACGACGGCGGTAAGCCGGTTAAATGTCGTGGTTCACCGTAAAAACCCGGTCGTTTTGCCGTCCAAGCCACGCCGCCATAAAATAAAACTGCGCAACCGCGCGCGTGTATGCACGCCGACCCCATTATAAGCCGGTATAACTCGGCGCTCGTAGCACGAAAACGCGCGTAAGTGCCAGCTTTTATTTCATCGTTTAACCTCTGACCCTCTCCGTTCCAGTGTATCGCGGCTGATCGCCGATCCGCGAGAAGAAACTTTTGGCGAAACGTTGGAAATTCACGTTCGATTATTCGGCGTGTGTCGCTCTATCTGCGAAATACTTTTATTTGTGGGAATTAACTAAAAGGGTGATTCAAATTTGGATTCTGATTTTGGAACTTTTATGTGTTTCTTCGGAACTTTGATAATTGCTTCGGTTGATTTTGTCTTGTTAACTTTTAATTGCACAATTAGGTTGTCGGTCTGCGAGAGGAGTGCGAACATTTATTTTGCGTAGTATTTGAGTATGCTGAATTTGTCGGAAGCTCTAAGATACATATATGCATATACTGGGTTAAAATGTTTTAACAGTTTTATTGGAAATAATAATTGATGTCAGAACAATTTCTAAGATGCAGTGATTTAGTTATTGAAGTTAGTGATTTAAATAATATACCAAGTGGTGAATACTTTCATCTATTATTGCACATAATAATTATAACAATATAAACGAATCTAATTTAGTAACAGTTTTATTGGAAATAATAATTGAAGTTAGAGCAATTTCCAAGATGCAGTGATTTAGTTATTGAAGTTAGTGATTTAAATAATATACCAAGTGGTGAATACTTTCATCTATTATTGCACATAATAATTGTAACAATATAAACGAATATAATTTAGGATTAAACTTCCACAAACGTCATCTCAAGAATATTTTCTCCCTCTTTCGCCTACTCGCAAACTTCCACAAACTTCCACAAACTTCTTCCATCTTCGAAATTCACGTCCCCTATCTCGCGAAAAGAGCTATCTTTTACAAGCACGATCTGTTAATACAACGTCGGATTCGAAACGTCGACGACAAATTTGAGGGACTAAAAAAAAAAAAAAAAAAAAAAAAAAGAAAAAAGGGAAAATCGAGCTGCCGTTGATTGAAGTGACAGGCTACATCTCGACGAAGATTTGACAGGGGCCATCACGAGCCGTGGATCGAGCGATCGAACCGGTCGACAGGCTCGATGTATCGGTAGAAAGGTGGAGAGGACGAAATCGCGCGTAACAAACGGCTGTGTACATTTGTCGGGGATGGTGGGCTCGCGTTTAGCCTCCCTCCTCGCCCGACATTAACATATTCCGGCCGATTCGGGGCAAACATCGACGCAGCGGCGCCACTCGTTCACCCCTTACTTCCGGCACATTTGTGTTTTGTTTCCAGCGAACGCACCCCGTGAACGCGCGTCGCCGTTTCTCGCCGCGTTTCTCGCGAAAAACGCGTTTGGCAAGGCGTGTGCAAACGGGGGTTGGTTTTTGTCGTTTCGGGTTGTTGTTTCTTTTTTTTTGCACCCACGATGAAAATCACGTGAGAAGATTTCTTGGATTTTTTTTTTTGTTTTGCTTCGTTTCGGGATTTCTTCTTGAGAGGAGAATATTAAACTGGGTGATGGAGAAATTCTTGACAGTATTTCTGTTCGGGGGTGAGTGAATGTGAGGTGGAACTGTGTTTCGTGAACGTAGGAGTCTACATACATCTGTGAAGATGCAATGGAATTATTCAGACTATTTTTTGAAATAATTAATGATAATAATACTTGTTTAGAAAGACACATAAGTAGAGAAAAAAATAGAAATAAAATTTTACTAAAATTTATAGTGAGTCATAGATACATCTGTGCAATAATTCAAAATTTGCTTCTGTGACAGAACGAACAAATTTAAGTTTCGTTATTTAAAGAACATCCGAGGTACGATTTACCACCTGGCGATAATTCCATCAAATTAATTCCACTAACACGTGCGTTCACTTTTGTTTCAGGGAAGAGCTTCACCCTGACGATCATGCTGCAGACATCACCACCTCAAATAGCCACTCTGTCCAAGGCAATCAAGGTCACTGTCGATGGACCAAGAGAACCTAGGTCAAAGACAAGTGAGTGTTACACGGTTTTACCAGCAGTGGGTAACTCCGCTCTTAAACGTGAACAAAATTTTATATTTTTTGAAATATTCATTTGCACACACTTCATTCGCAATCTTCAACTAATTCACGTTATTGTGACTCATTGTGAGATTTAATGATTTCATTGCTACGTTTTCCATTTAAATTTTACAATTTTGTGAAATTTAAAATAATTGACGTATTCGTAACAGTATGGATATAAAATGGAAATTTAAGAATTGATTCTTTGAGAGAAACTTAATTATAATTTAAAATTAATTTTCAAACTTTGAATATAAAATTGAATGATTTGGAGAATATAATAAAATATAGTTATATGTTTCGAATACAGAATTAGATAAAATACGGAATTAATGGAACTACAAAAAATATTAATTATAAATTTCCAACACGGAATCAGATAAAATTACAAGTTTCGACTAATTTTAAAGAAAAACTTCAACGAACGACTTCTCGGTTGAAAACTCCAATATCTTTTGAAAAATACATAAAAAATGAAATTCAATAATTTAATTCAAACTACACCAATAAAAAGAAAAACAAAATACGCGCAATATACAACGCATAAATTCACGTTTCGTTTCAGGACACCAGGCGTTTCATCCCTTCCACTTTGGTCCGAGACCGTTCCCTTTCGGTCATCCTCAGGATCCTCTGGGATTCAAGTTGTCCGGTAAGTGTCTATCGATAGGAGAGACTTGCTCTCTTTCTCTCTCTCTCTCTGTGTCCAGATCCGCTACCTGCCGATGCGGGCACATACAGTGCCTCGCAGCATCTGGCTCGTAGCACGTCTCAAGCGCCGGGCGGATAACTAAGTTTACAACCCTGCATCATCCCCTTTGCCGGTGTGTCGCGAAGGCAAGCTTGCTCCACTCAGTCTTGGCTGGCTTGGTGGCTACGAAGGGTGTCAAAATTGAGCGTCGGCAGGCGCCGACTCAAAATTGAGTTTTGCCACCGAGCGTCTAAGTGGAGAAGACTCTGATTAAGCCCCGGCCTTTCGTTTGTCGACGCCACTCTTCGCCCCGAAACTTTGCGCCCCGTTTCACCAGCCGACTTTCGAGAGAGCTACGGCGCACTGAAATTACCGATCGTTTCTTCGTTGGGAAACTGCCACCAAGCTTGAGTAGTTGAGCTTCTTTGAGAATCTTCGAGTGAAATTCGAGGCGTTTCGGTTTGGTTTCGTCTTTGGAAGAATTTGTTTTAGATTTGGATTCCTCTTACGTTTCTGACGGATGAAAGAATTTAGAGAGTAGAGAATTGTAACGATAGACAGTTGATCCTCAGTGTCGTCTCGTGTGTCTTGAATCTCTCAGAAAATTCAATTCGATCGATCTTCTAATGCCGCAAGCCCTCGTTGCTTCAAACGCTAAAACTTGCATTCGCGGGTCATTCGTCATCTCACGAACGACTAATCGCAGCAGCGTGTAATTACAATTAATTGAAACTGTTCACGCCTTCGTCTTCGTTTTTGAAAAGAAGAAAACGAACAAACAAAAACAAAAAAAAGAAAGACAGAAAAGAAAATCGAGTTCTGGTTAATCTTCGACACCGCAAGCCTCCGTTACTTGAAAACACTAAAAAAATTTCCATCTCTCGGTGCCATTCATTTTTGTGTCGATTTATCAGCCCGCACGAGAGAGAAAGCCGGCGCGAGCGGCCGCCCAGTCTGCTTCGCAGCGGCGATTTCCGGTGGCGGCGCATTCGACGAGCTAGTTTGGCGGCGCGGATTCCAATTCAAATTCGTTCGAAGCTCGAAATTTTGATGGGACTAGCCTCGAGCGGCGAGGGTCGGCTACTGATACTGGTGCACCGACAGTGTATTGTTTCGGCATGATAAGCGGCTTAACGGAGCTTCTCTCCCCTGCTGCCCCCGGCGTTACTGTGGAGTAGCAGTCCTGCCCGTCGATTTCTCGTCTCTCCTCCATCCAGCCCTCCTCTCTCTCTCTCTCTCTCTCTCTCTCTCTGTCTCTATGTATACATATACATATATACATATATATATATATATATATCTCCTTTTTTATTTCTTTGCCTTTCTCTATATATGAGACTCGCAGAGCATCAGAGTGATCAGCTCCACTTTTGTTATTAATTTCTGAATTTTATTATACAAGTACAGAATTAACATTCAATTCACAACAAACGAATGTTTCATTTCTCCAAGTTTGGTTATCGCGTGAAAATGAGATGGTTGGTACATTCCAAAGTAAATTTAAAGAGTCGTGTTTATAATATTATCACTTTCTTGTGCTTTCCAGTCTACAGAGTCGATTAATGTAACTTCTGAATGTTCATATATAGAGAAAGGCAAAGAAATAAAAAAGAAGATATATATATATATATAATATAATATGAATAATATTATAAACATGACTCTTTATATATATATATATGAACCATTATATATATAAAGTATATATATATTCCTTCATCTCTCTGTTTTTTGTATTTCTTTCTCTATTTTTCTACTTTTCTCTTTCTTCCTCTCTCTTTCCCTTTTCATTCATCTCATTCTCTATATTTTCCCTCTCCTTCTCTCTGTTTCTCTCTGTCTAGCCTATCCAATCCTCCCTTCCATCCTCGGCGGTCTACTCAATCAAGGACCGCGCCCCCACCCGGACGACTTTCAACCTCTTCTTCTTTCCTTCAGATTTCCCCGTCTCGTAATTTCAGCTAACGAGGACGGACGCAACAATTTCCAGGTCGGCTGCATAAAATTGTTCCACGGTAATCGCTGAGCGGAAGTGTCGCGCAGTCTCGTGTCGTAACGCGGGCTATACAGCTCGGCTAAATCGAATTACCGGAGCTGGCGCGATGGAAGTTCGCCGCGTTGGATATTTTGCGGAGAACACCGGCTGCGGCCTGGAAAATAGAAGAGGATAGGCTAGGACGTGGAGGAACTTCTATTTTTATTATCGACGAGAGGCTTGTTCGCTTCTGATGGCATTGGTTTTTCGTGCTCATATTCTTGAAACGTTGGTTCATTGGTTGTTTTCAGGTTTTTCTTTCTTTTTTATTGTCGTAGGACTCTGTTTTCTTTTTATTGCAGAGTTGTTCGTTCTGCTCGTTGAAAATATGGTGCTTGGAGTTTTTCATTTTTCCTGTTTTCTGTGATATCAATCCTTGATGTGACATTGATGTAATGAAAGGATTGGAACCTTTCGTTTGCTTTTTCTTTTCCTTTGGAGCAGATAAAATTGAGATTCGACAATTTCGATTCAGGTTCTGTCATACACAAAGTTTATAATTAATAAAAGAAAGGTAATGTTTGGGAAAAATAATACTTGGCAAGGTTTGTTAATGTGTAAGAGAGTTAAAATTTTTCATTCTCTTTGAGTAATAAATAATATAACAAATATATATTTATGATAAATGTTTTGTAATTGTAATTTGTAATGTCTCTATGTACTGAGGATAGTGATTGTGTGAAAGACTTACAACTTTGTCGCTTTTAATATTTTTCTCAGAAATACATTTCGTCATTATCGATAGGGTGGTTGTCTCTTTGGACAGGAGGTCAATTTCACAACTATTTTACTATCACTGGCTGGTTTTGGTGTTCTCATTCAAAAATAGAATGTTACGACTACAAGTGCTTCTGTTCTTTTGAAGTAGAACTTAATAATCTGTCACGTGGAATTCGCATTTTTATCCCCGAAAATTCTTCGCCGTCGTGTTCTTCTATATTAAAATTTTTCACGTTCAGAAACAAAGTGTGACCGACTGAAAGAGCTTCTATTCTCCTGTTACGAATTTTAATAGCCGACTGTGTGGAGTTCGTAGTTGTTTCCAAAAATACTACATAGCCATGTTCTACATGAAAATTTCTTCACTTTGAAAATAGAGTGCGACGATTATGATAAATGCTTCTCTGATAAATGATTTAAAACGAGTAAGTTTACAGCAATCATACACCTAAAAATAATATTATACGAGATAATTTTCTATTTTCTTGCGCATCGGATCCAAAATTCTTTTTAAGAAGTTGCGTTCTATATTAAAATTCTTTTTAGTCAGAAACATGATTAAGAATGATCTGTTTCTTTTACGGCAGACAAAGCAATAATAAGAATAATGTTAATATATTAATTACCATTAATATTAATAAAACAATAAAACTATACAATAAACTATACAAAGTTGACATCGTCAACCAAAAATTTATCATCCTTATCTACTCTTCTTCTTACAATCAGTAGAAAACAAATTAAGTATTCGCAAGAATTTACGTAAATTCGTAAAAATTCATATTCGCCACAATCCACGTTCGACTTGCAAAAGAATTCCAAAAACTCTCTCTGCTCCCCCAACTTGTCGCCAGCACCCTTTCCTTTCCACCCTTCTAAACACAACCGTCTTACGTACCCCAGGAAGAAGAACGCTCGTCCCAGTGTCTTAACCACCCTTCCACCCAAAATACCAAATTCAATTCTCCTTCTCCAGAAACCGCGCGGCCGCGTAACTGGGTCGCAGTCGCGACCGAGATCACCCTCTCGTATCGATCGGTTTATTCCCAGCACGATGTCCGCCACTTTTTCAACCCTTTCGCTGGTAGTTCGCCGGTCAGCGCACAGGTTGCGCCTCCGTCCAGTTCGCGCGACCTGGGGTCAGTCGGACACAAGCTTCCGCGACTTTCCTTCCATCCTGCCAGAAACACGGGAATCGCGCGGTTGGAGGGGGCGGGAGAGAGGCGAAGGTAGGGTAGACTATCGTTGCTCGGATAAAGACGCGTTTCAAGAGCTGGTTTATTAGATATCCGCGTCCAAGGGGTTGATAAGGAGAGGAAAGAGGGGAGAAGAGAAAGAGCAAGAGACGGCTGGCTACACCGAGAGCCAGGGGTTGTTAAGGTGCCCATTGAGGTGTAACTAGAGGGATGTTATTAAATTTCGTTCGGGTCTAGCTCGAGGGGAGGCTCGAATTTTATGCTGTATCCCCGAGGACCATCGAAGTCCGGCACAGAGGCTGTCTTTGTTCCACTTTTGCAACCTCTATTCACTCGTCTCGTATTCTCCTCTCTCTTTCGGGGTGTTCGGGAAGTGATGTATATCGTTGTTGATAAGCAGACTGCGGAGTTTTATGCATTTATGGGAGAGATTTAAATGTGTAAGAGCGTGCAGAAAGAATTGCAATATGCAATTTCCAAGAATGCGTCATGCGTCTTACATGAATATTATACTTTTTGTGCATTTATAGAAAATTTATTATAGGAAATGCGAAAATGCATGCAACATTTAAAAGTATACAGAACGTCCAAAGTAGAGGACTTGTTCTAATTCCTCGCTAGAGGAACAAATTTCTATTCCACGTTTTAATTACGTTCATAACAATTTGAAAATCGTATACAAAATGCTAATAACAAAATAAAGAAATAAAACGCGAGTAAAGTATGCGCTATTCATCCTATATTCAATCGATGAATTCCTACTTCAAATATGATATTCGCAGTCGGTTCGTAAATATCCAGATTGCCTGCTACCGACAGCATTTCGCAAGCTTCGAATGCTTCAACTACACCATGTACTATTTCTTCTCGAAACTCTTTATCTTCGACTCACTATCGGGTTGTCGCACGTCCGGACAATTGAATTTCAGGGCAGGAGGAACGCGACACGGTGAGAATGAATGTACCCGGTGAGCGGCGAGAGCGCGCGCGAAGATCCTCGCTGAGATTGTCCGAGGTAGGGAAACAGGCCGATCACGTGGGCTCCCGGGAGGGTGTCTTTGTCAGTCTACCTAAGGGGATGAAAAATCGCGAGAGCAGCCAGGGATTCGAGTTAACAAGAACAGCTCGCGCAGCTCGATTCCTAACCCACACCCCGACGATCCCGTTGTTCCGTCTCTTTCCACTCTCTCTCTCTCTCTCTCTCTCTCCAGTGTCAATTAACCGCCTACCAGGGGTTGGGGGAGGGCTGCGCCGGAAAAATCGCAACCCCTGTTTCAATAAGGTGGCCTTTACCTCATTTGGGGGAGATTGTTAGGAGCGTTCAGTTTAAAACTGTCGCTCGCCTTCGTTTCACGGATCGTTTTACAGTAGATTTTCGCGAGCTTTCTTTAAAGAGGAACCTCTCGTTTTCTTCCCCCTCCTTCCCCCCCTACGACTCTCTGTCTTTGTGTTCGTGCTGCCTCTTTTGGAAATTCTATTCGACGAATTTTTTTGCCGAGGAAATTTCGTCTGATCGACTGTAGGAGACTACAGGACAGAGGATAGACGGTGTTCTCCTTTTGATATTCGTTGTTAAATTGTAATTTGTTGTTAGAATGAGGGTAAATAATTCTTGTAGCAATATGATAAAACATATCGATATTAGATGATTTGGTTTGACAGTTATATATGTATTATTATTGTCACAATTTTCTTTAGCTCTGAGGATTGTAAAATTAGAATAGAGTAGAAATTATAAAATATAAAATTAGGAAGCAATCATTCGCGAAAGGATGTTATGCAAAACACTTTGAAAATTATAAGATGTTCATTGCAAAAGTACATTTGATTGAAAAAGTGTAAAAATACACAATAAATGTTAAAAATAGTCTAAATATTAGTATTGAGGAGTATTAGATGTAATGGCTCGTGATTGTTTAAGTAATTTTGTGAATATTAAATATCTCGCAACTTCTACGTACATTTTTAAATTTTTTTCAGACTCGATCATTATGAATTATAATTATAGTTTGAATATTTTTCTACTTGTACTATATGTCATATATATTTTTAGATCTATCACTGTGGTATTGACGATGTACAACACACGTGGCGTATTCAGAAAAAAGTGTTTCGCAAACATCCCTAATACACGCTACAAACATATCTTGCCAAGATTAATTTATTCAGCTCAGTTTCAAGTTTTCGATCGAAAGGCACCGTGTCGATTTTCAGGCAGAACTCGAGTCGTTCTTAAAGGATCCTTTCACATCCACGGGAAAAGCGAGTAACCCTTGACGAGTGCGGTGCAGGATCCTTAAAGGTTCCCTTTTTAAGGGTTGCCTCTGTCCACCCCAGCGTCAAATCACGGCGGATCCTTTAAATTCGCGTCACATTTCACCCTCCTGCGTGTCTTGCAAGGGTGTCCCAGGCTGCCCCGTCTTTTAATCAGCCCCGGTGACCAGGAACTTTCGGTCGCGGCGACGGTAACTAATGATACCCTCTGTCCTTCTCCTTCGTCCCCTAACTCGCGTCGTTCTCTCTCTTTCGACTATCGATGACACGGGAATCCGTAAGACGGCGAAATGAATTTAACGAATTTACGTATACACTTTTCTAACTTCCCCTGGGTGTAAAAATGAATTCGACGTCTCGTTTGAACAAACTCGCTACAAACTTGTTTATTGGTCTTGTTCTCGCGTCGCTCCGATGGGAAATTGTTTTTGGATCGTTCGAGTTCTTCGACTTCTACGAACTTTCGATTTTCAAATTTCCACGTCGAGATGTATTTGTTTTTCATCTAAATTGTTTGTCGAATGATAATCTAAAAAACGATGTTTTATAAATATAACAATCGTATTTTGAAATTCAGTGCAATGGCGCCGAACGAATTTCTACAATTTAAATAATTGTGTATATCCCACTGATTTCAATGATGTTGGTTCATATGTCTTGATAAGCGTTAACGTTTCGAGCAATCTCGCAAGTACGATACAATCTATAATTCCAAAAATCACACCATTCTCGAACTACTAAAATAATCCCCTCGCCTCTCTTCTCAAATTTAAAATTCAAAATCGACACTTGCACTCCGGAGAAGTGTCAAAACGAAATTCTACTTCCCGAAATTCGTCAATTCCTACGTTCTCGTGTACAGAGTGAGAGTGAGAGAGAGAACCCAGGGGAACGAGCTAGAAATATACTACAGCTTCAGCCGTGAGACGTGACTCGAAACGGGAGCAAGAACCCCGTGTACAATGAACGTAACGAAAAGTTGGCCGTTTTTATCCGTAACTTCAAAGCGAGACGCGAGCGTAAATAAGAGAAGGAAACAGCGAGCGTGAGAGGAGCGCGCGAGAGGAGGCGCTGGAGAAGGACAGAGTGACACAGGGAGCAGCAACGGAGCGAGTGAGAGAGAGAGAGAGAGAGAGACAGCAATTTTCTCTCGTCCTTTCTCGAAATATCTCCTCGTAGAGCTTAGATCGGTGCCAGGGACCTTTCCAGGGTGGCATTTTAGGGGTTGCTGCGACGCGATAATGAGAACGGGCGCAAAGGGTGGGTGTGCAAAGACATCCGACCGTCGGTAGCGAGAGGCTAGGACGTGGGAAACCGGGGGTTGGGGGGTGGGTGGGGGTCGGCAGCGGGATCGAGGGAGGCAAAGAGAAAAGGGGTGTGGGCGGGAAGGGGTGGGGAGCGGTTAGAGAAGAAGCTGAAAAGAGAAAGAGAGGAAGAGACGGGAGCGCGAGCAAGCTACACAAGGGTTAACGCCTTAGCAGTAAGAAGGGCGTTTTAACTCCTGTTTTGCATAGATTTGAATAGATAAGGAGGACAGGAAAATACGCGAATTAATTTATTATGTATCTCTGGCTGGCTGCCGGAGGGGCTTCGAGCGAGCAACCCTGAACGGGAACCGGCTTTACTCTTTACTTTCGAGCCTGCCCCCCCGTCACCCCTTTGGCCCAACGTCTTTAAACGCCCCTTAAGTTTCCCGACGGATCTTCGCTCGTCTTCTTCTTCCAGCCGTGACAGGCGTAATTCGCTTCTGGATCTCGCGGCTTAGAGTTTCGAGGAAGCGGAGGAAAGAATCTGCGGATAAGCTAGCTACCCCCCCCCCCCCCTTCTCTTCGTTTTTTCTGTCCTGTTCGTTTTCTTTTTTCTTAATCGCACCGCTATTAAGGAAGAAACGAGATTCAACACCTTTTTCGTTGCATCTTCGCTGCGAGATTACCAGCCACGCTGGTGGCACGACTCTATGTATTTAGGATTGGCGCGTGTGTTCAGTTGGTTGTCGCGCGTGGAACGCGCGATCTCTAATTTCGGAGTGGATAGTATCACACGACCGTCACTATCGTCGAGTTTGAGCGTGATATTTTAATTTATTTAATTTTTATTCTTGGTACGATATTTAATTTTCAATTTCAGTGAAATCGACGTGATTTTTATGTAGTAAACTGTTACGAAGTTTTCTACGCAAGCTGTGTAGTTGTGTAACAATTTATTATGTCCAGTCTTGTTATTTTCAAGGAACGTCTTGCACATTACCGAGTTGTACTACTAGCACTCTGTATATTTTATATAAAGCTCACTGTACATGTTATTCCATAATTTATAAACTACTTTCTATGAAAATTGTCATAATTCCACTTTTTCAATAAAATCGATTCAGTCGTCATATTTCATATACATTTGGCTCTAACAAGGTTATCTATCTTGCTTGTCCTTGCAATTTTATAATTTACTCCAACCAACTCTCTCTAACAACTATTTTCAACATCTGTCTGACATGTCATTGACGTACACTACTAATTTCTAGTACAAACTACCTTTTACCACGAGTTTTTCACAACTCTTTCAATTACATTCCCCGTAAAAATTACTTTTAGAGGACCAAGGTAGCTCTAAAAATTAGCCAACGACGAGCTTTTTTGGCCAAGTTTCAAACACGACTAGCATCGAGAAGTACCACGAACGTAGCCCAACGTGCGGGGTGGCTAAAACAACGGAGCACATTTTGAACATGCTGCTCGATAATACATCATCCCTTAAAGCTTCTGTACCCCGGCGGAAGGTATACATAAAGGCAACTAACCCTACGGCCGTAACGTTTAAGCTTAACATTTCTCACCCCTTAAAGGGTAGCGGCTCCTTGAACCCTTTTAGCTCTCTGCCGTAGCTGCGTCTCTTTCCCTCTGACTCTTTCACAGACTCTGCGCCCGGCTTCTCCCCTCATTAGTCTTCATTTGTTTTCGGAATTATCGCCCGCCACCCGCCACCCTGGCACGCGAACTCTCTCTTTCTCTCTCTCTGCCTCTGTCTCTCTCTCTCTCCTTCGCTTCCTCTCCTACCCCCTTCGAAAAAGGGTGCCAGCCGTTTTGGGGGTTTATTAAATTGAAAGTATGTTACGAGCTGGTTGAAACAGATATACGTCGCTGTCAGATGCCGAAACTCTCCGGTTCTCCACTGTCAACGATTAGGAGGTGTGAAATTCTCTTGGTTTTAGGGGACGAGAGGGTAAATTTTGGAAATTTGAAAATACATCGAAAGTATCGAAGCTTGAAGATTCTCAGATACGAAACTTTGCGAGATCCCAAATGTAGAAATTTTAAAAGCATAATTCCAAATATAAAAATATAAAAGTTTTCGCAAATACAGAAATTTATATTAGAAACTTTCGAATGTAAAATTTCGCGAGGTTCCAAGTATAAAAATTAGGTAGCACACAAATCCGCGAAACTTCCAACTATAGAACGTCGAAACATTTCAAATATAGACATTTGCGATTTAAAGTACAAAGCTTCCAAATAAAGTACAGATCCCAAACTCTCGAACGCAAACTTCCAATACCTTCTCCGTACATGAAAATAAATATATTCTCCCTGGAGGAAATATTCTAGAACCCCCGGTCTCTCGGTGCATTTAACATCTTTGTTTAAAACAAATACGCGAATTTCTCCCGAGTAAAAAGTCAAGGGGTGGATTTTCCCTGAAAATAGGCAAGCAAAGTCGTCACTTACGGCGCATCAGGTACAGGGAAACCCTTGGCCTCCTTAAGCTCGCTCACAGCGTAGCTTTCGCGCGCCTCTTATCGTTTTCTTAATCCCCTCATAAAGTAGCTGCATCCTACAACCTCTCTCTCTCTCTCCCTCTCCCTCTCCCCCCTCCCTTCCTCTTTCTCTCTTTTCCTCTGTGAGTTTCCAGCTGGGTTGCTCGTAGTTCCACGACGATGTGGTAGAACGCGAGATAGTGGTGTCCTCTCTGGCAAGCTCGGCTTAAAGAGAGCTTAAAAATCACCCCTTCAACCCCTACTGAGCTTTTTCCATCCCCTCCGTCAGCCGTTCGGCCGTTGGAGGGGATTCAACGAGAGCCAATGGCGTTGGTCGCGTGCACCGTACGCCACGCCCACGTTCCAGTGACCGGACAACTCTCCCCACCGTTTGGCAAACTTCCCCTATTTACCACCCCCGCCGGCTGTTGTGATCCCTACCCCGGTAGCACCGTGGCTTCGGAGCTTTCACGGAATTTTTAAACTGCCCCGCACAGATGACGGTATAATCTGCTATTGATCAAGGTGTTTCGAAAAACCGATACCATACCGATGACTACCGGGCTTCACTTTTACTCCTTTCCACCCCGCGAGCGTCCGCTACCCACCCCCCTCCTCGCAGGCGGGCACAGTAACTCGTTCCGCCGCGGTTCCCTAACTTCTTCAGTCGGTCGTTTCTGTTAACGCTTCGACTTTTTTTTTCTTTTTGCCCCTCTCCTTCTGGCGCGTCGCGGTAGTTTTACGATTGAACGTTTACGAGCGTACGGTCTGGACGTGACCGGATATGAGAATCTAGGAAATTTTGTAAAGTTTTTCGAACGTGCGAATTTTAGAGCCTTTGGAACGCGGGGTTTTTGAATTTTCAAATATATATACACGAGTCCCTAAGTATAGGGTGTATAATTTTGCAAAGTTACGAAATTCAGGAATTTTTAAACGTGAAATTTCGCGATTCTCCAAGTTTTACGAGTTTTCGAACTTTGCACAGAAAATAGTGATAAAGTATGAATAATAAATGTTTAATGATCTTTTTTATTGAAAATAAATGTATAAATAATTTCTGTGCAAAGAATTTTGTATTTACAGGAAATGGACAAGCAGAGTGAGATTAAATTTCAATTCTACAACCTCTTTCTAATCAATTCATGTGTACAAAAGAAAATTCCATATTTCGTGAAATTTCAAGGAAATTAATGTACTCGCAACATTATCATAAATTATTGCCTGGTCCTTAATGAGTCAGCCTCATCCATGGAAAATTTCCCTTGATTTTTAGGAAACTATCCTGTATAAATTTTGATAAATTTCTATAAAGTACCATATAAGAAATTACACGCGTACGCAATAACTTTAAAATTCACTAATTGTTTCCATTTTTTTTTTTGTCTTGCTTGAATATTTTGTCTGATAAGAAGAGAATGGAGCAACACAGGAGAGGATTAATTGTGTGGGAATAGGTTAAGCTTTGTGACGTCGCGAATTTAATCGTACAGTTGCACACGCGAACGATTCCCATATATGACCGGCCGGTATCGGCTAGTGTATTGAAATAAAAAAAGAAAGATGATCGATCGTTTCTCTATTCTCTGTTGGATAAATTTAACTGTCCATCCACGTCAAACGTTCGCTGCGTCAAAGAGAAGCGTTTCTGCAGCTCTATCTGTCATCCGGCGATCGTTTATCCACCTGACATTATATAACATTTCCACATCTCCTCCAGAGTGCGTTTCTTTTTCAATCCCGTTGCTATTTATTGCGGTCGTTCCTCACGGTCTCTATTCATTCTGGTCCAAGATTGATTTCTTTTAAACGCTGCGTCCGGCGTTCCTTTTTTTTCTTTTTCCTTTTTCGATTTTTTTTTTTCATTTTCATCGGACACGAGACGAGACTCTTCGAGAGTTTGAAAATAAAGTCGTGATAACGGGTTCGTTCGCATTTTAATATTGTATCTCGAGAAATATTACGGGGGATTATTGTTTATTTTATTTACGTTGGTCGTGTATGCTGCAGCGTACGAACGTGTGACAGTCTGCGTGTAATTGTATCATTTAATGACAGCATGGAGGAATATATTTAATGAGAGAGTTATTTGTCAATGTACACGTTGCTAGACTTCTTTTACGACGTGTTAAAAGTCTTAAGAACACCGTATTCGTATCGAACCTATATTGAAATATTTTTGAAATTATTAATGGCCAACGAGTTTGATTTAATGAATTTGAAACAAACTTGAAATAAAGTCGTACTTGTTTATTAATTATAGAGTTATTATGCAGTTATTGTTGGTAATTTTTTAGTTTATTTATTTCTGAAATTTTTCATATCAGTGACATATTATCTCCTCTCTTAATATAGCTTTCCACATTTTATATTAACATTGCGAATAATTTTTATTGTAATACGATAGATATTACAGGAGATATTACTCGATGCATAATCTAAATATTTTCTTAGAGCAAAACAACAGACAAAGTATCGATTATATTTTGTTCAAGACTTTCACATGTTTTTGAAGTCAGTTTCATAAGCAACTTGAATTGTAAACGTCCAGTTTAAAAATTTTACTATTCGCAATACCAAGACTTTTGGAACTATTTTAGAAATTGAAAAGACTAAATTAAATTGCATTAGAAAATTTCAAAATTTCGTCAGCTGTATGATAATTATTGAATGTCAGAAATCGTTTTTTCTGGAAATCTTTCAATTTCTCGAAGAATCGCGAACCTGAAGGAACGATTCGTGAAAAAGAGATTCTTCTCGTTTGGGGAAAAAAAAAGCATTGACATTTTATCGATCGGAGGAAACGCAGTGGCCAAGACGCTTGGCCAAAAAGCCAAACGACTGACAGACATAATTTCAGATCTCTTGGATTGCACAGGCTTGCAACACCTGGGTCTGGAACAAGGAGCCAGCCAAGGGTGGGGTGGATTACCTCGAGGTTCTCTTCCGCCGCATTGTCTTCCGCCGCCTCCCGGTCACCATTCGCATACACATCCCCCGGCAGCTGGTGCGTCGGCCTTCAATCCCTTCCACCACAGCATCGAGCAAAGATCTCCTCGGCTTCCTGGACCTAACTCTGGTAAGTCGTTGAACTGCCAATTAGAAACGGAATAAGAATAAGAATATTATAATAAGAGGGTATTCTAAAGTGCAACGTTTCGTTGAAGTATAACTAATTTTCTATACATTGTCTCGTTTTATTTGCAAAAGTATTACAACGATTATTGGATATTTCCTTCAGAGATATAAATATATATATATAGCCTCGTGAAGTACTCAGAATTTTACGAACGTCAATGAACTGATTGGTCAATGGGTTTCTTAAAGAACCGTCCAGAAACGATTTGGGTCCAATCAGCGTGTCCGTGAGGGAGGTGACCCCAACCACGTCACCTGGTAATCCTGGACCTGGATTACTCACGACGGCTACTGTCGCGGCACCCACACCTCCGGCGGAACCTACCACCACCACAACCACGCCTAGTCCATCTGGACATCATTCCCACTTTCAAGGTACCAATTATACTTTTATCGAAAGTTAAGAAGTTGTTGTCTCTCGATCCTTGGCTGGTATGGTACGAGTCTGCTGGTTAACAAGTTAAGAAGACTATAAGCTTTTGTGCATTTGTGTGAATTTTGTAAGAATTTTTATGTTTATAAATATATTGTGCAGTTGGAAAATTTTCTCAGGATTTTCATACATCAATAAGAATTTGATTAAAACTTTTGCATTTAGAAGAAACTTTAAAGCGCAAAATTGTGCAGAATCTAATAATTTTTATGGATTTTTAAGTTCTTGCAATTACAACTAGAGAAATAAAACCTAAATATTTGTTTCGTCTGCCATGTATTATAATAAACAATTCTACTTTGGATATTTTATACATTTTCGTGTATTGTGCAACTTTCAATTTCCCATAAACATATGAAAATCCGCGACATAATAATTAGTAGTTAGTTTTGCATTCTAAAATATAAAAAGGAAAGAATATTACTTTTATCAACAATCTGAACCAAACCAGTTAAGGTTGTACGCGCAGTACTCGAAACTTATTTCTACCAAACTACATTTCATCTTTGAGATCCGTTCTCTAATTTCTTTCAAAAAAAAAAAAAAAAAAAAAAAAAAAAAGAGACAAATTCATAAAATTGACCGTCACTTTACTGACAGGTCTTCACCTTCTGGGTGCCACAGGGTCCATCTTCGGATCGATATTCGCTCCGTTGCTGCCGCAATCCTCTTGGCTCTACAATCCGCTCTACCACACGCAGCAATACGTGCTGGAGCCTGAGTGGCACGCTCTGGCGTTAAGGATGGCCCAGCAACGGCTCCAAAGGCCGGACCAGGCTCGAGTCGAGGAGATGAGGAAGCTGCGTGGCAGCAGCAGCAGTCCGGAGTCCGCGTTGAAGGAGGACAAGCGTCATCGCGACGACGATCAAGACGTTCTTCGTCGATCTGGCCTGGACAGCCCTGACGGAAGCATAGAGGTGGACGATAGAAACGACCACGATCCGAGCAAAGATCGCGTGAGAAGCGACGAGTCGCTCCCCGAACAAGATTCGCCGAGGATCTCTCCCGTCAGAAGCGACATGGAGGACACCACCGACGCCATGTTTCAAGACGCCTCCGTTCACCTGAGACCCAGTGTAGAGAACTCGAACGATCAGGAGGTGACCAGCGACGAGATTCCGTGCAGGGAGCTGAAAGTTCGTCTAGAGGGCACGGTGGACCTCAGCACGAAGAAAGGACAAGATAAAGAGAACGTGGGACAGGATCTGACTACCAGGAAGAAGGAGGATGACGTGGAGAGGGAAAGTGTACGAGGCAGACGGGAGAGGAGTCCTAAACCTAGACAAGTGTGGAGACCCTATTAAAAACAAAATCGCATGTTCGATGGATATAAATATCGATTGGTCGTTGTAAATTTGTGCAATGCAAGTCTGCCTCTGTTTTTAATGTTAGAACGTTATGGTGATGTATGACGAGACGATTGTGTGTATGTGTGTGTGTGAGAGAGAGAGAGAGAGAGAGAGAGAAATTTGTACGGAGTTAGATTGTGGTGGTAAGCTCAGAGGAACTATCATGGACTCGAGGACTAACCAGGGTTTACGTTCTTATAGTATGTAAATATACTTAAGCGACGTCCAATTATTATTATTTAGGTTACTATCTCGCGTACGTGTGAAAGGCTACCCAATTGTCATTTCGAGTGAGATTAATCGACTCTGGAACGATCTTTATTGCACGAGATCTGATCTCTGTTAGAATGGACAAAGTCCATGAGAGAGATTGTAACACTTTGGATTCTGATGGATTCGAGTTAGATCATAGTGTGTGGAGGTCGTTCGATGGGAACTGTGAGCTCACAACGTTGTAAATATCACAGACACGAGAAGTCCAGGCCAGAGTCACGTGCCTCCCGGAAAGGATTACATCCCTTTTTTTTCTTTTTCTTTCTTCTTCTTCTTCTTCTTTTTCTTCTGTTTTTGATTCTTCGTCTCTTTCTACGACAGACATTACGAGAGATCATTGGAAGAGTGCACGTGACCAAGAACGATGAAACAGACTGGCCTCGATGACTAGATTCTTTCACTGTTTAAATACGTCATCAAATAAAGTAATATCATCCGTTCCATGAATGATCTTACGCAGCGATTTATTCAACACCAGTGTGGATTAATCTTCAAGCAGTAAGTACTGTTTTTCTTTCTACCTATTTGTTCATTGAGACTTTGTCCTTTTATTTTATATAGCGATTTATTGATTTTTTTATATATGTTTTTGTTTTTTACATTTGAGACTGTGATTTTTATTATTATACCAAGGTTTTAGTATTGTTAACTGAAATTTTTAACATCTCTTTTCTTTGACTATAAATTAGTTGTCACTAATACACTAATTTATAGACAGAGAAGTTTTTGGGACACTAAATATCCTGAAGAAAACTTTCAAAATTATAAGATTCGAATTTTTCCGGAAACCCCCCTCCCCCTCCCCAAAATAATTGGATTTTAATAAATCAAAACTTGGATTTTAACAAAGACAAAAGATAGTTTTACTTTGTTAGACCTTTAGAAAAAAATTTATTAATTTTACAGAGCAAATATAACTTCTAACTATCCTTCAAAAATTTAACGAAGGGTTGAAGAAACTAATAGTTAAAAAGAAAACGCTCTTCGTTTTAATAAACCTTCGGAATATAGAAAAATCCATTAATTTTACGCCACAGAAGAAAATAAGTTTTTGAAATTCCTCAAGACTCTCTGAAAGTGAAAGGACGAAAGAACTAATTAAAAAAAAAAAGAAAAAAAAACACTTTTTACTTTAAAAAGACTCTCGGAACATAAAAATCTCGTTAACTTCACGCTACCGATAAAATTCTAAATTCTACACCAAAATTCGTTCATCGAAAACTTATAACTAGATCACGTAAAGACCAATTACCAGCTCGTCCGAAACGTTCCATCAGTTTACCCAGAGGATTCTTAGCGAAGATAGGGAAAATTTTGCAAACACCCATGTCACGTTTCGCGGATCGATATCCTTTTCCCGTTGGAAGGGTGAGAATTGGCCGATTCGCGGGGGCAAAATCGGCGAAGTCGCGGACGCGCGCCAACTAACCCAACCTAATCCGGACGGACGAGATATGCAGCAGATTCAATAATTCGCCACGATTGCAATCGAGCGGGATGCACCGCACGCAAAAACGGCCAGGCCCGATATCCGCTCGGTGAAAAGGTCCGCGTGATTGATGGGACACACAAAGCGACCCTTCTCTCTCTTTCTCTCTCTCTCTCTCTCTCTCTCTCTCTCTCGCTCGCTCGCTCGCTCTCGTTCTCTCTTTCTCCCTCAGCACACACCCTCTCAACATTCACCAACACACCCTTCGTTTCCAGCAACCCGTAGTCTTCCTCTCTTTGTGTACGTCCGTGTCACGTGGCTGAAATCGAGATAAAAAGACCGCAAAACAATTTTCTACATTATTTTCGGATGCGCCGCCCAATCAAATGAGCAATAATGCCCGGCACACCGCATTCCCATGAATCTTTCAAACGATGTATTCAACCGTGACCGGCCGTTGGTGCAGCAACGCGTTCCCAAACGATGAAAACGTCATTCTCGTCCGCGTTGCTAATTACGACGCACACGTACAGAGGAAATATTGGCAACGAGTCTGGTAAAAACGGCGCGAAAATTTTTGCTGGAGGGCGTTTTTGAATCTTAAATGACGTCGTTGGGTCATTGGGGCAGAAAGTTTAAGTTCTGGAATTTTCGTAATTGAGAGAAAGGAAGCGTAATTGAATTTTTATCAGAGCGAATGTGAAACATAGAATATAAAATACCTTGAAATTTAAAAGTCATCTGCGTATAGTCATGTCGTAAGTCTATTTGAATTTTCTTTCTCTTGTTAAAAAAATTCTTTTAGTAATCTTTCTTCGCTATGAATATATATATATTATATTTTTTAAGAAAGAAAGAAGAGATTAAACTTTAAAGTTTAGTTTGTTATGAGTTTTCAAGTTCTTTATTTCTTCTTAGTAAAATTAGGTTGTAATATAAATTCGATCTATTTTGATGATTGCAAGTATAAGCAATCGAGTTTAATGTAATTGAGTAATTTATGTATATTAAAGCGAATTTGTATTACAACACCATATCTAAGTTTATCAATTACTAATGTGATATACACGCGAAAGTATTCAAACACTTATCCCGGAGGAATTTTGTTACATGTATATATTATAATTACTGTCACAATGTGACCAATATAATTATTGCTCTTGATCAGTATAATTACTGTAGTCAAAGTGTATCATATTACACGCAAAGGTTACAGGAATTCCCATAAACGTTCAAATACTTTCACGAACAATTCTATATTTAAACTCGGTAACTCTCCAACGCAAACGTACATACACACACGTTAAAAAACATACGTTACCTCCAAAGATCTTTACGACATCTCCAAGAAACTAAAACAGCGTCTCAAACATTCACTTTATCTGTACCCAAAAAGAGAGGCAATGACTCCAAAAGAGAAAAGAGAAACGCGGTTTTTCTCCTTTCGATCTCTTTCCGGAACGCTTTGCTTTCTTTCTTTTTTTTTTTTCTCCCCCCTCCTTTCGGTGAAAAGCTGCCCGGCACACGGTCCATGCTGGTCGGGTTATCGTAACAAACTACCCCAATGACGACACGATTAAAATTTCACGGGGGTTGCGTGGCACGGGCGTGTTCTCTCTCTCGGAACAAACCGTCTCTCTGTATGATCCCTCTCTCTGCCGTGCCTACCCCCGTCCATCGAACCGGACCAGACCACCTTTCGGCCCTCCTCTCCCCCCCTCGCTCACGGAGCCACCCCCTCATACCCGTCGGGTGATTGGTACGCGACCGCAGCCACCCCCGCTTTTTAATACACCCGCACCTGCATACTCCACACCCGCAACCGGTGAGCTGCCACCGTACATACACCAGAGAGGGTGCATCCAACCTCCCCGTTGCCCCCCTCGTTCTGTACTATCCACCCGCTGGTAGCTCTCTCTCTCTTCCGCGCGTAACTTCTTCTCTTTCTATCGTTTTATCTTTCAACCACCCACTAGCAGTTGTTTCTGTTCTACATACGTGTGTCTTTCTATCTTTCTCTCTCTGTCTACTCTACACATTTCTCTCTCTCTCTATCATTTTAGTAGCTTTTCTGTCTCACTCTGTCGTACACACATACACACACTCTCTCTCTCTCTGTCTACTTTGCACGTACATTTCTCTCCTTCTATCGTTTTATCTTTCATCAACCACCCACCACTGACTATGCTTCTCTTTCTCTCCGTACCCAGCGCGCATCTTCCTCTCTCTGCTCGTTCCACGCGTATCTTTCTCTCTTTCTATCATTTTATCTTTCAACCACCCACTAGTACCTCCGTTTCTCTCTATTTTATCCTCCTCTCTCTCTCTCTCTCTGGTTCTGCTACTGGTGCGGTGCTGCTGCTGCTGCTGCTGCTGCATCGTTCGTCACGAGTACACACGCTCTGTCTCTCTTGCACCCTCTCTCTCACTCCGTCGTTCCCACCGTCGCTCTCTTTCGCTTTCACTCTGTGTGTTTGCGTGTCGCGGCTCTCGTTCCGCGTCAACGTCAACGGTGCACGCCGAGTGATTCATCGATCGAACACGTATTCGTGTCCCCGGCTCGTTCATCCCCCCGAAATAGCGACAAAGACTGGCCCTCTCCTCTCTTGCCTCGGCGTGTGCGGATCGGAGCGCTAAACCCCCTCCCGCCCCTCCCCCGTATGAAGCTATGCCCGAAAACCGCCGCCACGGCGTCGGGCACAGAAGCCAGAGAGACGGAAAATGCATTTCCAGTGGCCGATGATTGGGGCCGGTTCTTTCAATCGCGGTGTGGCCCGCCTGTGGCTCCCGAGCGCGCCGCGCCGGCTCTCTTTCACCGATCTCGATCGAGACCGGCCGAAACCGAGGCTGGTCAGGGTCTTTTTTCTTTTCCTCCCTTTTTTTTTTCTTCTTTTCTTTTCCTTCCTTTTTGTTTTTGCTCCGAAGGTACCAAAGTCCGTCCTTGTTCCGTATGGATCACTGTCAGTCTTTTGCGGTTTGCAGTGGGTAAGGCACGAGGTGATGAAAATTGGAGACTCTTTGACGAGAAGAAGATACGTGGAATTCGGGTGAAAGTCGATGCAGGTTTCGATTGTTTGAAACAGAAGTGCGCAAAGCGGTACGATACTCTGGTTTCAATCTTTGGGGAATCTTTTGAATAGTTTTGGAAAAATATAACCGACAGGAAAGCGCCAATTTTCTTCAAATTTCTATGTTTTGATCACCGCTGTTTTTAGTTACCATTACTTACTAGACTACGAATTTCTATGAATGTCGGTTCTACGTAAAAATTCGCGATTTAATTGCAGATTTGCATGATATAAAAAAATGTAGATAATATATAAAAAAAAATACTTAGCTTCCATTTCTTTACGCGTTCGCGAAAACACGTAAGAAACGTGTAAAAATTCGTAGTTTAACCGTGCAAAAGTACAAAAGTATCCAAAGTAGAATATTCGTTGCAAGTTTCTTATTTTCCTCAGAGTCACGTTCACGAAAATATAGAAATCCGCGTACCCCACTGGCCTCGCTCGTTTCTGCGACCAGCAAAAATTGCCAATCGGTGGTTGTACAGACGAGACAGGTTCGGTACCTGATTAAAGAGAGCGCGGGAGGCGCGCTGCAAAGGGTCAGCGAAGGAGGGATCAGAAATTATTTAACGCGGCTTCTCGACTTCTTCTGATCTTTTCCATCAGGCAGATGAACCCTTTCACCGTAAGCAGAGAGCACCAAGGGGGTTTCGAAGGGGGTTGGCCGATGGCATTGGAAGGGGCGGAGGTTGTTTCGAGGCAAGCGCCGATCCGCGACGATGAAAATTATACGCGTTACATAAGAGCAAGGTGAGAGACTGCCACGTTAAAGAAATTAGAGAGATAATTCCTCGGACGAATACCCAATTTACCCTTTCGTCCGAGCCCCGAGCATCCTGGCCTTATTATCTAAAGTGCTCGGCTGCTGCCGAGAGGCTGACAACGAACGAACGAACGAACAGGCAAGGGATAAAAAGGGAAAAAGAAGCAGGAAGATGGAGGAAAGAAGGGAGGGGGGAGGGGAGGGGGGAGAAAGAGAAGAAGAAAGAGGACGTGCTGCAACCTTCTGACAAGGCGAGGCACAGAAGGAACGTAGCTGGCTTTTGCAAGGACAAAAAATATCAAAAAGGACGGGTATCCTCCTCGCGAGCGTAGAGAACCAACTGGCCGGCTGAAGGGAGAAGCCTCGCCAACTTTTTTCGGCTGCAATCATTTATTCACGCCGGAGTTATTTTCTTCCGGGCGCGCTCTAGTTTCCGCGAGGCGCGGAAAGGCAGAGGAAAGTATCGGCCTCGAGATGGATTTAACTTTACTGATATTTTCGTTAATACCAACGTGGTTTTTTAGACTTGTAATATCGTGGGTTTCGGTAATACCGAAAATGTTTGAGTCTTTCGGGGATTATACGAAACTGTTTTATATGAAATTAAAGGTTACGAGATTGGATGTTATAGTAGTTTACAGTAGTTTGAGATTGATTGAAAATGATTAGAAAGGATTATACGAATTTTCTAGAGCAAGTGAGGAACAATTTCTCAAGATAGAAGATTATTTAATTTCTCAAGACTCTAATTGCGTCGCAATTGGTTCGAAGGATGTGAGAAAATAATAAATGTCTTGTTAAATACTTTTGTTTAATAAAAGTTAACAATTTCGTAAGTTGGAAAATTATTTTGTTTCTTAAAATCGTGTCGTTCAGTCATTTTCAGTCAAGAATTTCATAAAATTTAGAAAAAATGTATTTTTTGAAAATGATGCATTGCACTTTAATCTCATCGAAGCAGTATTATATTATACATAGAAGAATATTTATTTTAATTGAAAAAAGACGTGTTACGTACGTTATCTAATATTTAATTACTCGAATTATTCTTCATCGATATTTTAATATAATTGGACAAAGTTCACACGTGCTACATCAATACGCATAATACACGAAAAAAATCGAAAAATGATCTTCCAAGAATTATTTCACTTAATTTTCAAAAAGTAACCTTAATTTCTCGAATCTTCTAAAAACGTCAACCTTGCCTATGTTTCAAGATCTGCCAGAAAATCTCGTTGGAAAATAAATTTTCCAAATAAATGGCTCTTCCAAAGATACGTATCTAATCTTCTGTTTTGATTTCCTGATCTTCCCAATAAGGGTATCAATAATTCCTTGGACTCGCGGTACACAGCCAAACTATCGATTTCCAGGAATCCCCCGGAAGGATTAATGGTCGATCCTCTGGCCCCGGAAGCGTTGACGCGATCGCTCGATGCTAATAATAATAAACGATCGCAGATATAACGGCGGCAGGTCGGTGTAATTCGTACAAATGATAGTTCACGGCGAATCACCAGGGATAGAGGAGACCGGCGTGGAGGGCTGCGGAGGCTCGTATACATCGTAATGGCCCTGAAATTAGATCCCACCCTTGGCGTGACTCCCGAGTTCGACAAATTCGGTTAGGTCGATGAAAAATGAATCGCTGTTACCGCCGGCCTTTCGCTGCTCTCCTCCATCGGCCACTGGTCGGTTTTGTATCTTCGATTTTTATCGGCGGACGTCCGGCACGCTTTAATTTATCGACATATAATTTATCGGGGGCGGCCGGGATCCGTGGGTGTTTCAGCAAGAGGAGGATCGACGCACCAGCGCGATTTTACCATCCGGTATGAAACGTTAAAAGTTCCGGAATCATTCGGTTCTGTTGATTTTTCGATAGGTTCGCTGGTTCATTTGCCGCCGCCATTCGTTAATTCGTTTCACCGTTTACACTGAAGGAACACGGCTGGATTTGTTTTATGTTATGGATCAGAAGCAGATTGTATTTCTCTCGTAGCTTTCAGATTGATCCTGCGGCGATCTTTTTTCTTTACCTTAGGAATCCTTATCGCGCGTGAAGATTCTCCTCCCGCGAGTTTTGTAATTGAAGATTTTTCTACAGGTTTAGTGTAACACGTGGGTTTGTTTTATACGAATTTGTGATTATTACGATAAACGAAAGGTGCGGAAATTACAAGTAATCTGCGAAAGACTGAAGAATGTTCGAATTATTGTAATTATAGGAGAAATAGTAAATTTGTTTTGTCAGATCAGAAGGGCGAGAGATTTTCGTTGACACTCGTAAAACAAATGCAGTGCAAATTGGGAACAAATTATTAATTAATTGTCATTTTAACAAATTATATAATTTCTGTATTTTAATTAGTCTTTAAGCTTCATCCGTTGTAGATTAAGTTGCTATTTAGGAATTTCCACTGTGAAGGAAAATTGTATAAGATTTTTCAATTAAATTGAGAATGTTTCTGCATTTATACAGAGTTGTAAATAATACATAAAATGTCCAATTATGCTGAAGTTGAATGCAAAGTTCAATTCAATAATTTCCTTTTTTTCTTTGATTCATAATACAAATTTTTTCAATCCGTGAAAATAAACATCTGCGATCTGTTTCTAATTAATCGTACCGTTTATCGTGTTTTTCATTCAGTCGAAAGAGATCAATTTACCGTAGACTGTGTGGTTTCGTACTACTCACGAGCTTCTACCACACGTACTTTTATCTACTGGTTAGAAAAATAGCTAGCAAAAAATTTAATTTGCACAAGTTTTTCTATCTATTTGCGCTGTTTATCGTGTTTTCGATTCATTTCGGGATGGTTGATTCATCGACCCGTGTTGCTTGATGCTATTTAAGGCTCACGCGTCTGACCAATGTTGCCCAATACTACTTACAAACATACAAGTTTCTATCACGTGTGGTTGGAAAGATAGCTGGCAAACGATTTTTCTCGGAAAAGTTTCCCACCTACTTCCACTGTTTACCGTGTTTCTAATTTGTTTCGGGAACGGTAATTTGTGTAACAGTGTCTGACCAATTTAATTCTTTACTACTTGCGATTTTGCGCGTAGTTGGAAAGACAGCTAGTAAATCATTCTTCTTGTGCAAGTTTTCTACCTTTTCGTGATACTTGCTGCGTCTTTAATTCGTTTCAGGAATGTCAATGTCCTTTAAACCGAATGGTCCGCATAGTACTGTCATTTGCTACTCAGAGCAATACACAAAAGTCCATGTAACATTTAAATTTATGAAATTTCGAGTATTTACGAATCTTCATTAGCTAAAGTTAGACCAATTTTTAAAATATCGACAATGACAATTTCTCACGTTTATTAAAACAAATTACTTTTCATTCATTTATATGCTTTGAGCAAATGCACATTGTCAATAATTTACTGCTGCCTCCTCATCTGTCCTTTCTAAATAATTATTTAAAATTTAACAAACGTACAAATTTTAGCAATTGACAATGGATCGTCGTTGAAGTGAAAAGCGCGTGAGGAAGATATCTTGGACGAGTTTCATCGATTGTCTCGCGAACAGGCTGGGATTAATCCATGTATAGGAATAACTATAAGAGAGGAGGTTTGTTTCACGCATAGCCCGAAGCGTTCGTTATATTATGTTTGCTGCTGGTGTTTACAGCTGCTCGTAGCCCGGATGACAATCTCGGATGAAGGGTGGCACGACGATAAGACAGACGTGCACGCATATTTGTTTCCAGGCCGACTGTTGGAAACGTTTCGTCGAGACGGAGCGTCGGATGACGGGGTCCTGTCGTGCTTTTTCCATACGTCGTATCATTTTGACAAGCCAGCTGACAACGCGTGGAAAAAGTTAGGCTTTCGATCGATTGCTAACGATTCGTGACGCGAAAAATGCGAGATTTATAAAGAAAGAGTCAAAAAATTTGCGAAAGTTCCAGCCACCTCTGACTTTGATAATTTCTTAATTTTTTGAGATTTGTTACACAATTATTTATGTACATGGATAATTACAATCTTGTATTATATATGAAGAAATATATGATACAATAATGTAATTATTATTATATATTATGATAATTTATATGAAATCAATTGCATACATATCAATTCCAATTTTAATATTATACTTGTACTTTTACATTTTCTTTTATTCCGTTTATATTATATTTTTCTACTTTCATTTTTATCTTCACATTTTTATATCTTTGTACTTTCACTTTTATTTCTACCTTTCTACATTATATTTTTTTAACACTCTTTCGCATTCTTACTTTTATTTTTAATTTCAAGCAAACCGGAACGAACGAGCCCGTAGTGTTGCATCTTCGACGAAATCATCCCAGTTCCGCGCAGAGGACCGGTGTCTATTTTCACGCGGTACCGGTGACACGACTCTCGAATCGTCAAGCAGCGCGTCGACGACGGAGGCATCGAGGCCCGGAAGACGAATCGATGAAACGAGAGGCGCGGGAGACGGACCGAGGCAACAGCGTCGAAACTTTTGCCAAAGACAATATAAAAGTTGGGAGGGTGGCGCGGGATTGGAAGTCGTAAATATCATCTGCTAAATAAAGCTTCATCCTCGAGTAGGATTCAAGCGGCGGTGAAAACCCCTTTGCGCAGACGGCGGCAGCGGCGTGGGGCGGGAGGAAACTTGGAGACAAAGGCTCGTAACGTTCGCTGACATTAAGGTATTGAAAGAAAGGGAGAACGTCCGTTGTTGAGACGGTGTCTTCGTTCACCCTTCTCGAACGATCAAAACGTCTCCGATCGTTTTGCCACCCGAAGATGTTACAGACTGACGTCTTAACTATTCGACGAATAGGCAAGTTTATTTCTTTTTTTTCTATACAGCGACGGACAAAATGAAAGTTTGAGTATGTGTGTATATTTATACTGGATGTAATATAATATGTTGCAGATATGCGTGGAGCAAATGTTGTAAATATGTAATAATTATTTTGTCGATTGTGCGGGATATTTTGTGTAATAGAAATAGATGGAAGGAATATTTACAATCCACATGTTTTGACAATTTTTGTAAGAAATTTAGTTGGAATCATTTCACTCTAACTGGTCGAAGAACACCTGCTGAACAAATTATTCGCTTTTAAAAGAAGAAGATAATTTAGGAAATAGAAACAACTCCACAGAAAGTTCAATAATTCTTCCATCACGAACTGTATCATGCCAATAACTCACGCTTCGCCAAAGAACAGCCACACCAGTGTTAAACGTCAGAAATTAAAAACTCCAGTTTCAGTTAACAAACTAACAATCTGCGTTTCGAAAAACCATCCTTCCTCTTTATTTGAAACTCGCCAAAAAAAAAGGAAACCGGAATCCTCCAGTCAAAAATTGAAAACACCGAAACATCCGAGGGAGTGACGCCGTAGAATCTATAGCACCACCGGTAGAATCTATCTCCCTCTTGGAAAGCTTTGCGCGAGCCATTAAGCAGAATCGTTTGGCTAACCGAGACAAAAATCCGGCGGCGATATTTTTTTATTCTCCGCCCTCCCCTGCGACTGGAGGCACGGTCGGATTCCGTGCGTGCCAGCACGGACAAAAGACAAACGTCGTCGTCGTCTTTCGTTTGTTTCAAGCGTCATTTGTTTGGCGGGCCCCGTCGTGGAGATGGGCTTCAGCTGCTGTTGCTGCTGCTGGTCGACGTGCTGTTGCCAACCCTGAAACGTTTCCCAGCGAGGGGGGGAGAGAAAGGATGCGGGAGATATGGGGTTGCATGGTTAGAAAGGCCACATTTGAATGCCACCGGAAAGGGGCTGAGCGCTCTTTCATCTCGGCTTTGTCGTGCCACCTACGCGCCAGCCGAGAACACTCCACGGTCGCGGATGGGACCTTAAACTTTCGATCCGGAAGCCGGATCCGGAAAATGTTGCGCCGAGAAATTTTTATCGCGTGAAGGGGGAACGGTTGTTCTGCTGTTTCGTTGACGTATGATTTAAAGGAATTTTCTGGCGCTGATGCGTCCGTGGGGGGAATCGAAGAGATTGTTGATGCACTCGTGAGTAGGTTTTGCAATTTTAGAATGAGGGAGTTGCAAGAAAGAAGGAGAAAGATTACAAAGAATCTCTTTGATATCTTTGATGGACCAATGACTCAGTAATTCGATAGTTATTATTCAATAGCTAGATGATTTTTCCTGAATAATATATCTGTTTCTAAAAACATTTTCACACGATCGAGGTGTAGACGATCTTTCAAAAAAAGAAGAAACAAAGACAGTCCAAGTATTGTAATTCAATTTCATCGATTCTCCATGAACGTCGCCAAAGAAAAATAATTTCGTACAATTGATGTCAGTTCAACGATCGAACGATAACCACGAGAGACAGTTGAAAATAATATTGCAAACAATTGATAATTTCGCCGAGAGAAGAGAATGCTGGTCGAAGTGTACGAAGAAAGAGGGAAAGACGGAACGGTGCTCGCAGAAGAAGACGAAGGTAAAAGAGCAATCGAAGCCGAGAGAGGGTTTCTTTCATCAGAAAATAATTAAGGTTTTCTATGGAGATGATGGATTCTGTGGACCTGCCGTTCGCTCAGTCAACGTCAGAGGTTGACAATAGGTTCAATGGATGGAGCGTTCCTTTATTTAAAGTAGCTTTGTGTCCTCGCCGACCTCGTCCTCCCCTCCGTCCAGTCGAATCTGGATCGTCCATTCTGCCCCTTTCCCTCGAAGAATCGAATTTCTTTAAGGGGAAGTTAATGAAAAAACGGTGATGCGGCAGGGATGGATCCGTTGAAAAATCCTCTCCATCTCGATCGCAAGTGTGCTGAAAAGTACAACTACTTCCCGCTCGCAACTCTGTTAATTAGGTGAATATAACGTTTCACTCGATTTTTATATTTTTATATTTAACTTTACTATAACAAAATTGAACTTTAGACATTGATCAACGAAGAAACAAAAAAGAAACAAAATTGAAGGCGTTTCATATATACATACTATTATGTAAGTATAGAAGAAACAATCGAAATGGACAGAATGGGTTTATGGTCATTTTTAAAAGTAAAATAAAAAACCACACGCACGTTACGAAGCAAACATTCTAAACAAAAATTCAAGATTGGAATTTATACATACTATTTATGTAAGTATAGAAGAAACAATCGAAATGGACAGAATGGGTTTATGGTCATTTTTAAAAGTAAAATAAAAAACCACACGCACGTTATGAAGAAAACATTCTAAACAAACATTCAAGATTCGAATTCTTTCACCACACGTGTGACAAAGAAAGTCTGCCTCCCACTAACGATGCCTCTTTCAGCAATCAGGCAATCTCGAACTGAACAATCTCAAAATTCTCGCTCAAGCTCTGTCAAAGGTTGAGATCAACTTCCCAGAGACGAGAGAACGTCTTCCGTCAACATTGGAACGTTGAAACGTGATTTTATAGATCGACGACAGGGCGGTGGAGTGTCGGTGAAACGGAACGAAAAGAAAGAAGATCGTTTAACGATATTGTCAGAGTAAGCCGCCGGAGGGCCGGCCACGGTGCTCCTCCGAGGCGAGCTTGAGGGGAACCAAAGCGCGGCGGATGTCGGGGCGTTGGGTGCCGGCTCGTTCGGGCTTGGTTGGTATTATTCCGAGCCATTTGTCACTCGGCCAAGCCGACAACCCCTTTCGTTTCGCCGACACCCTCTCGCGAGACCCTCTCGCGCGTTTTTATAGCCGCGAATCGTCGCAATATGCCGACAAGGGGCTTACCTTTCTGCGAGAGGGAGAGAGAGAGAGAGAGAATTCGAGGACAGATTAAGGGGATGCGAAGCTTCGCTTCTTCCCGACTTCTTGTCTTTTCTTCTTCGTATAGATATACGTATGTACAATGTCTTCCGGCGAATAGTCGAACGGATTAAGGTCGACTAAGACAGATCACGGAGACTGCGGGACAAACGATTACTCGATTATTACAGATCTCGTCCCCTTCGAGATTTCGTCTCTTCGTCTTTTTTTTTTCCTTTTTTTGAAGACGTCGTGTTATGACGTTTCAGGGTAATTAATTTCACGAAAATATATTTATATACACGCTTTTCAAATAGACCGTCTGTGAATACGTTCACTATAAGTCTGGGAAAAATATTGTTATAATTAGATATAGTACGTAATTATTTAGTTACGTGAAACGTCCAGCTGTGTTAAAAAATGTTCATAGGAAACATATTTTATGTACACGTTGGAAAAACAAAGAAAGTGGGAATATTTGTATTAGTGCGAAGAAATAATGAAAATCAGCCAAATTCCTTAAGAAGAAAAAGGAATTTCGTCAAATACGAAATTACCAAATTCCTTAATACCAATCACACTTCTCACAAAATAAACAAAGAAAGACTGGAAATTTCCAAATTTCTCGGAAAAAAGGTTCTTCTTTCTCAAGATGAACCGAATAAAAAAAGAAGAAAAAGAATTTCATTAGTCGCTGAGAAAAATACCGTACGAAGAACGAATCTCGCCTGATGGTTGAAAAAGAATCCGCGGCTCTCGTCGTGACAACTCACGGAGTGGCCAGCGGGGCGTGCGCGAAATCGCGGATCTAATCTGCTAAAAGTCTGCTTAATTATGAACGGTAGAAACAGGCGGCAGGGCGCGACAGGGGGGTTGGCCTCGGGACGGCGGAGAAAACGGGCGAAGCAAGGACGAAAGGGGGTGGCCGGGGGCGCGCCTCTGTTTTCGGACTTTTCCATTAGCCGAATGAATCGTTAGTCTTTTGTTGACTTTTATTGGGGGGACGCTGGCACACGGCACGGCCGTGTCTGCGCGCGAGTCGCCTTGGTTTATCCCGGCGATCCGCTTGATTCGCACTGTCTGCCCCCGATTAACCCGTGTCTGCTTCTCCTTCGGTTTTTCCTCTAGCGGTCGTTCCTTTTCTCCCGGCGAATCCTGCCTCCGCGCGATGCGCGTCCAGTGTTTCGTGGGCGATTTAATTTTTTACGGGAACGAAACTGCTCGCGACAGTGGAATTGGAACGGTGAACGTGTCATCCGCGTTGTATGAAATGTTTTGTTATCTCGTCGATTAATAAGATTGTGTTGGATGACAGGTCCGAAACGAATCTAAATGTATAATATATGTAGAGATTAAAAGAATTTTTACAAGACGTATTTTAATAATGATGTTGCAGTGAGACACGATTGTCGTGATTTGAAAGAAAGAGAGCTAAATAGAATTTAGCTCTTTAGAGACTTTTTGAATTTTAAAAAAATCACTAACGAATAGATCGTGGTATATGTAGAGTATGATTTTCGCGATTGCCAGACCTGAATCTAATTCGAAAATTCCGAAATGAAAGCTGGACAGAGGGATCGTATCCGAACGTGTCCAAAATCAGAACTACGTGATACACAGACGAAGTTTCCAAGTTTTAACTTCGTGAAGTACACTCCATCCCTCCAAAACCAACCTCTCTCTCCCCTCCTCTTCTCCCCAAAGAAATAATCGACGATAACCTAAAAATCATCGGAAGACACCGAGACGAGCCGGCCCGATTAATCCGGCGATGGGTAGGGGGGGCAGCAGCTCGGTCGAATATTCCGTGACATGACGGCTCGCGTCGTGTTTTCTCCTCAATTACGTCAATCCACTCACGACCCCCCGCGTAACGGAGCGACTACTCGAATCGAAGCCCTCCGGTTCGGTCCTTAATCGGTCAAGTGATCGTAGAGACTCCGCCCGACAACCGGCGTGCTCGACTCGCCTGACCGATGTGTTGGACGAAGACAGAACGAACGAAGCAAGGGGTGCACCCACGTACTGGGTGAACGAAGAGCCAGAAAGAGAAAGAGAAACAGAAAGAGAAAGAGAAAGGGAGAGAGAGAGAGAGAGAGAGAAGTCAGGAGAAATGGCTAATTCCGGATATTTATGTAGGGGGTAAAGTAGGGGTTGTTACGGGCCTCGAGATCGCCGCTATAACCCTGGAGAGCCAGAAGCGACCAACTGACCAGAAAATTAACCCTCTAGTCGATCGGATGGAGCCGAACCAGCGGAACAGGCCGATGCCTTGACTCTCTCGCGTCAAGCCTCCGACTTTTTCCACTTTCCACGCGAGACCTCGTGGTCCCTTTGAATTATCGACCTAGCCGCCCCTCTCTCCCACCGACAAGCTGGACGCTCGCTTCCTTCTCGTCAGCTATCAAGGCAATCGTTTGTCCGGCAAAATGGTATCGTGTCCCCCTCCGTTCCCTGCTTCTTCGGTTCGACTGATTTCTCGATTGGCCTCCCTTGAATCGAGGACCGGCCTCTGCTTTTTGAGACGCAGAATCGCTGCTATTGTGGTTTCTGTAGTTTTCGAAGAGTAGATTTTTCATTTTTCTTTTTTCTTTTCAGAGTCTCTTGTGTAATTTGCGAAACTGATCAGTGTGTCTTCCGAGCAATTCGTTCCTGCGCAAAAGTGAAGCATTTCCGTGAAATTCCAGTCGTGTCTCGAAAGTTTCTTGTCGAATCGAGTGTCCTGCGTTTGCAGCGTATGACCGGAGGAAATTTTGATTACGCTTGACAAAGAACAAGACGTGAAAAAGTTTGCTAATCAGTAAGCCGAGGGGAAATTTGCATATCGCGTAGTTTGGATCGGGACGCTGAATATTAAACAGATATAAAGTTTGTTGCCAGATATGGAACAATTCCACCGTTTCATTACGTCGGACAAAATTTTCCATTAAAGAAACGAGCCTCTTAATAAGATTCAAGTCTTATCCTCAGGACCTATTCAATAATAGTATCATACTACTAGTATCTCATGATCTTATAAATGTCATATAGCTTCTATACGTATACATTTTCAAACTGGTTTTTAATTTTATCAATACAGTGTTAATGAAATTTCAAAATTTCATCCTTGTCGCGTCAGCATGTTCAATTAAAAATGACTTGATTCCTCGTGGAGGAATGTTGACAGCATTTAACTGTGTTACAAGGATTGTATTTATTACTTATTAGTAATATTATAATATATTAATATAATTATTAGTAATAGTATGTATATATATATATATTAGGTAAGTATATATATATATATATAAAGTATACTAGTATTGGTAATAATATAATATATTATATTAATACTATTATACTTAATATGTATATATATTAATATATAATATTATAATATATTAATTATATCAATACTAGTATACTTAATATATTAGTAAATAAATATTAATTAATACTAGGTTAGTCGAATGAACTTATAATTTTGGCAGCTTTTTGGTTTTAAGGAAGTTTGATTTTATATGTATCATAACACTCATGACCCAATATATGACATTTTTTCCTTACTTTCAACTATGGAACACAGTGACATCGTTTGACGGAATAAAAATTGAAACAACGTGTATAGATCACATATGTATGTATCACAAATATTCTCCTACAGTATGTTCTATAGTGACCAAATTCTCTCGTGACCCACTGTATCCGACACTAACGAAATTTCTGAACGGCACTCACCGAACAGTCATAAACGTACAATACCTCGTAGCGGGAGGGACGCGTTAATTTGAAACATCGTCGCAACTTTCAAGCAAAACTCACCGCTACAGCCTTTTCTGATCCATTCTACCAAGTAACAGGCAAACCAAAGACGAAGCGGAAACGAAGGAGGAGAAGAGAAGACAGCCCAGACGCAGGACTAAATGGAGGCGGAGGGTGGCACGAGGCGCGCGGCACGCGAAATGAACGAAACATAAATGTCCCCGGGGGCTTTCAGTCGTATCGAGTTGTTGTTACGTCGGGGAGTTCATGAGGAGCAAAGAGGATCACGCGATCCAGATAAAAGAGCAACGCCAGTCCACGGGACCCTCGCATGTATCCAGCTTAGCCGAGACCGCAGTTTAAGGAGCTTTGGCTTTTGTTTAATCCGGAGTGAGTAAAAACGAGATGAAGAGATCCAACGGCCCTCCAGTCACTTTTGGCCCTTGATTCGCGGCGAAATCCCTCTCATTCAGCGACGCCGCCGGTCTGGGGATCAGCAACCGGAAGTTGACAGCACCTCTTCGCTCAAGATTCCCGTATTCACCGACTTATTCCCTCTTTCGAGCGCGCGATCCAAGAATGAATCAGAAATCGAATTTTGCAAGTTGCGTGCAATTATTTTCATTATGTTCATTTTGTTGTTCGGTGGAAATCGTGCGAACCGTCTAACTTTTGTAGATCTGTTTTTCTATAAAATTTCAATTTTAACGTTATTTTTTCGTTATCCAGATATTACGTTTCAATGAAATGAAGTTGCAATAAAATCTTCGAAACGTTGGTATAATTTAGTTTTCCTCGATTAGAATGGAACAGTGTATTCAGAATTTCCAAAATTCCTGTACATAAATTAGAGATTTATTGTAACGGGGCAAATATTTATTCATAATCGACAGAAATCGGCAGAGTGCATTTGACGTACAAAAGTATCTCAAACAGAATATTCAACAAGCAACAGAATTTCCTTTGCTTCTTTCCACGGCATGGAAAAGATATAAAACATCACAAACAGCCACACACACACACACACACACACATACAAGCGCGCGGTTTAATTAAAATAACTCAATCCCAAACGTAAATCGTTAAACGAAACAAAAATTCACCACTAAATTCAACCCACCCTAAACATCTTCCAAATTTCTCTCACGTCCGCCGTCTCACTTCCTCGGCGACTACAATCATCACCATATCCCCGTCCGACAGGCACGTAAATCCATAAAACGATAAAATAAAAAAAGGAAAAGAAAAAAGGAAGGAAGAGAAACGCGCGATTCCCTCTCGCGAAAGACAGTGACCGTACACTGGATCGAAACAGGGGGAGAACGAAGAAAAGCAACGAGAGCTGTTTCACCGTTGCCCGGTTTTTATCGTCGATTCTCGACTTCATCCCGTTCGGCCGGGGCTCACCCTCTCCTTAACCATTCGATATTGTATTCATAGACGGCGTTAAGAGACGGACGATATCAGAGGAGCAGGGACGGTGGGGAGGGGGAAGAAGGGGGTGATTCACGAGCGCGGTACCGACGGAATTCCATATTAAGAGAAAAAGTGTCACCCTCCTTTCTCGACGCAGTTTCGCCACCCTCCGGAACTAACCGGACTAGATGGCCGGACCATGGTGCGGTGGGCATCGTTCCGATTGTCTCGCATACGCCGCGTCGAGATACCCGCGATATAACCCCCGGTGTATCGATTGTTCAACCCTCCCCCTCCCCCTCGCCCTTCCACCCGCTCCGGCGACGGTAAAATAATAAATAGAATCCATGTAGCGGTTGCTCGCGACCAGTCAGTTATGCGGCTCGATGGAAATGGTCCGTACGCTGGGACTCCTTTGTGCCGGGATTGGTTCTTAATCGAGGGAAATATTCGATCTGGACGTGCGTCTCGATGCTCGTCTCCAAGCCGCTATTTTTTCTTTTTCTCTTTTTCTTTTTCTTTTTTCAGAATCATTGCAAATTACTCGTAGCTACGGGCACACGAAAATTCTTAGAATCAAACATTACTCGTAGCGAAATCGCACTTGGAAATTACGTGAGAATTGTTTTGAAGTACGAACGTTTTTATGAATAGCAATTTTGGAGAGTTTTTATATCTGTGCGTGCGTATATTCCTGTTCAAAAGTCTTGGAACAGGGACTACATTCATTTCAAAACTGGAGAAATTAAATAATATTTTATACAACGATGAGGAATCTATAAATGAAAATTGTAGTATGTTGTGGTACAGTAATTGTAATTTTTTATATAATAGCAACTGCGTTATAGAATACACGTGCATTTAAAAAACTTCATTATCTGTGTATATATATATGTATTATTACACACACATATATATAGTATTCTTTTAATCTAATATTTAGCATTCATGTTTGAATAGTAATTTCTACTCAACTACTACTCCATTCTGTTCCAATTGCATTGTATAAGCAACAATGTTAATTACATTGAATCAATGGGCTGTTTGGACAACGGAATTGGAACTTGAGAAACAAATTTCAGTAGTACAAGTCAACAATTCTTCATCCAGAAGCAATGGTCCAAATGTTCCAAAAGACTTTCGATCAAGTGTTGTTGGATCGTTTTATTCCACAATCTTTCACAAACCGATTCATTGACAAACGAACTTTCAAATATCGTATATCGAACGAATAAACCAACTTTTGGAACAGACGCTAATTTCAATTTATCGTTGTTTTGCAGATCGAGGTTGGTCGTTTTTTTTCTTCTTCTTCTTTCTTTTTGTCAACGAGCGACACACAGAGACGACGAAAGAAAGCGAGGAGACGGGTTACGCTGGACCCGTGTGGGAAAATCCAAGTCGAGGCAGCGGATCCTGGAACCCTCCCAACAAGACGAAAAGTTCTTCTTCTCCTGAGGCACACGGGATCGAGATCGGGATCGGGATCAGTTACGGAGAGGTCGAAGAAGGACTGATCCTGTATTTGAATACGAGACTCTCGGAGGACTACATGCATTTTAACTACCGTCCAGATGCCGTGGCTCTCACGCTGCCCCGTCGTCGCCCAGCCATCGTCAAGTTTCTAAACTATCGTTACTTGGACGCAAGGGTGGAGAGGCCGGTGAATTCTAAAGACATTCGTCAACTACCTCTCTCTCTCTCTCTCTCTCTCTCTCTCCGTTCTCTTTCCATCGCTTCGAGGTGCCTCTGCCTCGAACGTGGTGATTGTTTAGTTTTCAAGACTTCTTCGGGAAGTGATTAGGAATTGAATACGCCTGATATCACATTCAAATAGATGGAGGAAGATTTGTTAAGAAGGGCAAGAAATATTCATTTCTATGACGGAGATATTTATCTTTGCCAATCAACTCCAAGAAACCGATCTTCCAAATCTCCATCCCCAATCTTTACCTTATTAAATTTCATTAAAAAATACTCCAATGATGATTACTATTATGGAATATAAGTCACACAGATATATTTTACACTAAAAAAGAATGAGTGGTTTCTTATGCGAAATGTATGTTACTGTATTCTACTCTGGACTTTACAAATAGTCAATTCACATCCCCTGTTCTCCAAAATATCATCCCACTAGACTTTTCTTTCAATATCTCCAAATGTTACGAAAATTATTTCCTACATTACTGCATATTATCTGCATCCTTGAACTTCAATATAAATTCACAGTCTACTCATTAACTATAAAAAGAAAAAAAAACGCGTCGCTAATCGATCCACAACCACCGCCCTTTCGTCATTCACAGCGGAAGTTGTTTCACAAAGACGTTGCCCTAAACAAATATTAAATATTAAATACGCGAACCGTGCGCGCCTTCGAGTTCGTAAAAATCGCCTGCCTTCAGGTTCAACGAGAAGAAGAAACACTTCTCTAGTCGCCTCCATACGCATATCACCCTTTCGTCACCCGCCGCGGAAACCTGTTTCAACAAAGACAGTCAGAGCTGAGCAACCAACCTCGCATCTTACATCCAACATACAGCTGAAACACGCAAGAGACACACACACATAGACACAGGCACACATGTACTTAGACTACGACGACGTTGGAGTCGTAGGCGAGCCCTGTCGAGAGACAGCTTGGGAGGAGGAGAAGCAAGAGGAGGAGGAGGAGGAGGAGGAGGTGGAGGAGGAAGGGTGAGACAGAGTCGTCCGGAGGGTGGCTCGAAGGAGAAGGAGTACCAAGGACCGAGAGAGACGGAGACAGACATAGATAGAGGTAGTTGGGGGGGTGGAATGTGGGGTGGGGATTGGTGTTGTAGCCGAGTGGGTACCACCAGAGGTGGGTCTGGTTGGCCGCGGCGTCGGCGGCGGCGGCGTCGGCTGTCTTGGACAAAATCAATACTGTGGCCACCCATCCCTCGCCACCCCTTCGCCTCATTCCTCCAGCCACCCCCCTCGACGCCTCTCCGGCCAAATCCACCCGGCAGCCCACCTAAGGTTGCGGAGTAAGTCGGAGGCGGAGGTGGAGGCGGTGGAGGTGGAGGCAGAACTGGCGGACGGCAGGCTGGTGTGGGCTGGCTGCAGATGCCGCGTAATTACCACCCTCAAGACACGTGTGGCGCTCGCTCGCGCATCCCCCCTCCCACCCACCCAACCACCCACGCTAGCTAGAGATCGCGCTGATGCCGAGAGGTTGCTGCTGATGTCGGTGAATGCTACTGTCGGATGCGGGAGGATCCGGAGGCTCTTTATTAAAAGTATTACCACCGATATTACGCGCGCATCATTGTTGACGGTTGGTCTCGCCTGGTTCGTTCTCTTTTTCTTTCTTCTTTCGTGCTTTTCGGAGATCGCAGCCGGTCGAGAAGTTTCGTTAGCTCGGCGGGATCCCTTTAGAGTTGGAGTTCAGCGAGTTTTGAGTTCATCGCTCTCGACTTTGCTCCCTTTTCTTTCTTCGGTTGCCTCACTTGCTACTTTTCTTTTTTTTTTTTCTTTCTCTCGCTTTATCTTGGGATATTGGAGTCGTCGAGCGTGGGAGATTGATAAATCGTTGGTGGGATCCTTACGTTAGAGTTCAGTGGATTTTCATCGTGTTTTACTTTCTCTCGTTTTACTTCTCTCTTTTGTTTCTTCTCTGTTCATTTTCGGAGATCGAGACAATGAGCTGAAGCGGTTTTTGGACGAAGAATGGTTCGATTATTGGTAGAATTCTTGAGTTTGAGTTTAACGAGTCGCGAGCTCGTCAACGTTGGTCGTCATTCTTATTCGTTCTTTCCTGTTTTTGGCAGACTGAGATACCGTGGAGATTTATGATAGTTGAAACGATTTCTTGGATCTGGAAGACCCAAGCTGGTTATTAATGACAATATTCCGTTTTGATTTATTAACTTTTACGAGCGTTCGTGTTTATTATTGAGTTGTACTACTATCTACGAATGTTTGGTACTTTTATGGACCTGTAATAACGACGTATGAATTCTAAAATTTCGAGATTACAAAAAATAATACATCCAGTAATACATTTTGCTGCACGAAGTAGTTTTAATATCTGGTAGAAAGGAATGTTCCTCGGTGAAAAAATAGAAATTTGCTAGTGAAAGGGTAAACCATTATTAAGACGAGATAGTTTCAATCGAGCTTTTCGTTTCTCGTTCATCATTTGAGATTCTTCAGAACTCGTGGTCTGGATGCCAGCTTTTTGGAACTGCCAGTCTCTTGCTAGTTTCTCCTCTTTCCGTGGTTTTACTCCTCTCTCTCTCTGACTTTATTTCAAAACATATGCTTTCAGCATATCGTTTCGAAGTATTTCGGATATCTAAAAGTAATTTCTTGAAAACTTTCAAGTTTAAGCGTTGCGTGGATACGCAACTAAGTGCAAATAAAATTAATGTAAAATTATATATCGTAAGATGTACATGAATTAGTATTGCCAACGAAGAAGTAAAACTTGAAACGGAAACGAACACTTGTGTCAACTCAATCCATCAAGAACCAAGCAACAATCTATTATAACATTGTAAAGAGAAAGTGGAAGAATCTTTATAACCCCAATATTAAAAAAAAAAAAGAAAAATTTACCGATACGAATCGAGAAATTGCAAATGAAACGTCTAGAATGGTATAAAAAGGTATCCAAAATAAGAGTACACTATAGTAGACTCTTTACAATATTATAAAGCAAAATACGATACTCTATACTTTGTGACATGTTTCAAAAATAATCTTCTTCACTCGCGTCCGCACAAACATAATCCGCGGGTCGTCGCGAGGTGCAACGATTCCCGTGATTTCGCAAATCCGGCGGCCACCTTCGATCGTGGGGTGAGAATCGTTTGGTTTTCTTCGGAAGAAGCATCCGAAAATCGCCCGGCACCGGGCATTCCCCGTTCGCCGGGCGCGCCCTAATAAATTAGCATTCTCGTTCTAACAAGGTCCAGACTTCATCCCTTAGGGGGCTACGCGGACGACTATCTACAACATACCACCCTTGCCGGACATAGCGAGCATAGCTCTTACCAGGCCCCTTCCACGATTCCGCAGCACGCCAGTCCGGAAACTACCCTTATTAATATTATAAGACAAACCAGAGGAGAGGGGCAGAACTGGCCCGAGAACCTATCCGTATGTAAATAACCGAAATGTTTGCACGTCGATCCCGTTTTCCCTGTGTACGTTCCGTCGAAAACACGAATCGCTTCCGTCGATTCTGCACGAATTCCTTTTGCAAATTACCGCGAGAACTGCGATTTCCTAGGTAAAATCGATCAATTTCGTTTTTTTCTTTTTAATTTGATATAGCTTGTAACTGTCGGATCAGGTTTGCACGCAAATGATTTTCTTTCTTCTTTAATTATTCTAAACGCGAGAGCTTATTGCATTCTGTTATCAGTGTTTCGATTGGTATTAAATTCGTGGTGCAATTACGTTATTTTTGCGGAATTGAATTACTTGCTTTCGTTAACATTGGAATCAACAGAGTGATTCTCAAGTGTTTGTAAAAGTTTGATAGATTTACACTCTGTGTGTGTGTGTATTTAGAGTTAATTTAACAGGATTTTTTCCTATTTCTTGTCCTTTCTTTTCTATACTATACATAGTTAATTTCAATAATATAATTTTGATGGTAAATCACTCGAGAAAGTTCAAAATAGTCGGTAATAGTAACTGCCAATAATAAATTACATCAACACGTCTGAATTCTAATTAAAGCAATTTACTCGTACAAACAAGTTCTTAACTTAATAAATTTTTACAAGGGAAAACAAAGATTGTCGAAACTTTCCAGCGATTTTAAATTAAAAATTATACTCGTAGAAATATAATTCTCATCTGTCTTCAGAGAAACGACGTCATCAACGTCTACGAATTTAAACATAAACGCCAAAGTGTAATTGTAGTACAACGACACTTATTATAATATAAGTATAAATTCCAAAGAAAATACCAAAGAATGTTTTTGCAACATTATCGTTCTTCTGTACCTTTCCAGTTAGAACCCTCGCAAAGAACGACCCTTTTAAACGAAAAATGATGGTAGGCTCGGCGGTGTTTTATTCGGTGGCTCGGCCGTAAGAGGAAATTTATCGTTAGGCCTGGACATTTTTAGTAGATATCGAGAATGGTACTTTCGGTTCGAAGCGCAGTTAACGCTGACGAGCAGGAGGAAAGGCTTGTTCCTCGGCCGAGTCGAGCCACGTTCAAGCCCCTAAATCAAGCAAACAATCCCCCGAAAATGGGTGAGGCCGAGCAGTTACACAGCCGGCTGGTCATTTGCGGTCCCGACAATGCCCAGGATTACGATGTCGCGATTCTTCCGACTCTCTGTCGCCCAACTTTTCATATTTATCCTCCCCCCCCCCCTTCCCCCAGATAAATTTTGCGTCAAGCACTCGTCGTTGACAAAATTAACAGTCGACAATTACTCGGAAGAAACAGCAGTTGATCACGACAGTCGGAGCAAGTATAGAATTCGAATTATAAGATAGCGACGAAGTTTCGTATTGTTTCATAAGGAATAATTATTTAGAAATATATATACAGGATAGTAGTTTTTTAAATATTATACAAAAGAGGAACGTGTAAACGAGCGTCAGAAGAAAATGAAGCAAGTGTGAAACTATTTAACGATAAATATTTCGTTCGATTTAATTTAATTAACATGGAATAATAATCTTTTTTTTAAGATACAGAAAGAAACAAGTAATTGTAAGAATTGTTAAAAAACATAAACACAGTGTGCACGCTTCATTATAAAATTGTCAAATTTACTCAATAATTTAATTAACGTGGGATAATAATCTTTAAGATACAGAAAGAAACATGTAATTCTAAGAATTGTTGAAAAAACATAAAAAAACACAGTGTGCTCGCTTCATTATAAAATTGTCAGGAAACTCTTGCAAGATCGTTGCTCGTTACAAAAAGTCGAAACGCGGCGAATGCATAATAACCGACTCGCGTGGTCGAGCGTGTTAACTAGGACGAAAGCACTCGATTCGTGTACGTTATATCGAGTGAATTTAATCGAATGAATTTTAGATCGTTCGTTTGACGAAAATTTCGCTATGGCAAATTGTTTGATAGCCAGGCCTGAATTTCTAGCCATCGAATTTTAAAGCGCTCAGCCGGCTGGCTAGTTCGATTCACGACTACTCGACCGCCGTGACGAAACTTTTAATCGAGCATTGACACGGATATACGTGTGTACGCCTCCCGTGCTGCGTTAGCCACGAGACGACCCCTCTTTTTCGTTCAACGTGCCCCAGAACATTGAATCAGAAATGAACTTCACAACGATGACTCGCTGTTTTCGTCTGGTTTTCTTTCTTTCTTTTTTTTTTTCTTTTTTCTACGAATTGAAAAGTCCTCGTGTCGTGAGAGAAATTAAAAAAGTGGGACTTGGGTGAGAAAGTGTTTTATCTGCTGGACATTGCAAGAAGTATCGCACCTCGGATATTTAAATTTAACATTTTTCTGACAAGTGAGCAAAAGTCTACAAAACGTTATTCTTTGAAAAATAAAAAAAATTTTTGAGGAATAGAAGAAAACATTAGATTTCTTTTTTCTTTAGCAAAAGTTCAAATATACAGATCAGCATGTCTTGTAACTCGCACTTTAATCTTTTGAAAATTGTCTTGCAACAAGAAAAATTTGTCTTTACAGTCTTTGTCCAAAGTTTTAATCTTTTGGAGATTACAAAAGAGAAAAAGTTTCTTACAGTTATCGAGAAACGTTAAAGTGTTGTAGTAGTGTATTAAAATATTCGTACATATAGATTAGGATGTCTCTGTGAATTGGATAGGTTTCGCATAGTAGGGAAAATCATATCGAAGAGGTTGAACGGTGTTTCCTTAAAACGAAACCAGCGCACGTATTCGACTAATCATACCGCCATTTCCTTTAATATCCGCAGATGGCCACCCTACTGAACCGTCCTGCGGCACTCTTGCGAGTCTTAGGGACTTCCGGTGAGATTATACCGTCGACGAGAGACTCGCATCCGGCGTCTAAATGTTTCAGCTCCTACGCTCTTACCCCTACGGGCTTTGAAACAAATTCGAAACGAGGATCTAAAATATTCTGAATGATTAATCCTCATAAATAAACTGCATCTACTTACGAAACTTAAACTATTCTCATCTTTTTTCTCTTTTTACACGCAATACGAGAAATTTTCGGCATTCAATTTTACTTTAAAATAAATTTCGAGAGCAGAGAAATTTTTTTTTTTCTATTAATAAAATTAACATTAATATTACGCATAGAACATATCAATCGTATTAGTATTAATATATAGAATATTATAATATTATAATTATATATTATAATAAATTAATAAATTTGAAGAATCTGAGAAAAAATGAAACTTTAGCGCAGATAAAAAACGTGACGTTGTTAATTTGGGATGCAAAGCGTAGACAAAGTACAAATAAATCGTCTCAGTGTCGAGTGTATTCTTTTAATTAACAATATACTTGAAAATTTCACAAAGACACGCGACTGTGAGACTTCAAACGAATCAACGGAACAACGCTTCCAAAAATTTCGTCGAAACCCCAAATTTAAATTTTTACACAAACGCGCAACCATGAAAATTTTTTTCCTCGGTCCAAGCCAGAAAACTTTCTACTACAAAAAAAAAAGAAAGAAGGAAAAGGAAAGAAAGAGACATCGTGGAACAATTATTATTATTACTCGAACACCGTCAGCGGCAATTGCAGATTTCGTCGAAGGAACGTGGAATTTTCCAAACGGGAATATAAAGCCCGTCCCTGCCGGATGCGGAATGAAACCATTTCGTCACGGACATTACTTCCGCCATTACCAGGGGCGGACTATTTCAGAGCAATAGGCTTTTTATTCGCTTAACACGATCCACGCACTAGCGTCCGGCATAGATATCGATAGTCCGAGCGCGGTTTAATGACGTGCGTGTGCTGCCAGAGATTTGGCCAATAAACGCCAGGATCGAAAGGGTGTTCTCTCTCTCTCTCTCTCTCTCTGTCTGGATTAAAATGAAAATGTCCATAAGGAGGATTCACCTTTTCGAAATAACTTGCTTCTCGTCTCGTTGTTAACGCTCTGCCGACCGATCGGCGAGATCTCTCCTTTTTTCCAAAGGTACGATCGATCGATCGTGAAACTGTTGGAGAGAAAGTTTTGAAATTTCGCGGATTTTTGTGAATTTATCGCTTGTTCCGCGTGAAACGACTTGAAATTTGTAACTTGCACGCAATAGTTGTACCGGTCTTGTTTTTGAAACAAAGTTGTAACGTAAAGTGTACAATTGTAATTGAAAGATTAAGTAGAATGAGTCGTGTATAAATTAATTTCATACTGCGATTTCTAATTTCTCCAATTTTCTCTATAATCATTTGTTTCGGACTTGTTTCAAAACTACAAATTGAGAAAACATGTGTAATTGTCATACATTATACAATAATAATTAAAAGTTTATGCAACACTTGCTGAAAACGAATGTTACAGCATATTTTGCTGTGCAAATCAAAAATATTGAAAATGTATATTTAAAAATATCAAATACTTTATTTTAGATATAAATGCAAATAATAATTAGAATAATTAGTCTAATAGTAATTAGAATTATTCTAATTCTATTCTGATGTGTAATATTTGAATTATTATTCTAATAATTGTGTACAAGTGTGCATGTGTGATATGAAATTTTACAAGAAAAGGAACGGAGCGACGATTAAGTAAGAAAACCAAAATGTCTGCCCGCGTCGAACAAACAAAAATCTGCCGACACGCAGGACCCGAAGGTGCCTATCTGTCCCTCGCGAATCCAGCAGCGAGCACGCAAGAGTAAGAGCGCCACGACACACAGCGGATAACTTGGCTAGTCGAGCGTGCGTGGGATGGGCGCGGGTCCGCGTAGCGGGATAAGGATTTATAGTTTAATATCTCGGCCGGCTGGGTCGTCGTCACATTTTCAAGCCCCCGAGAGAAACTATACACCGAGCCACCCTCTCCCTGTCTCTCGGTGGGCCACCCCTTTTGCAGATTCTCTCTCGGTAGGCCCGTAGAGAGGAGACTCTGCACACGATCGTGCTCTCTCCCTTTCTCCTTCCCTTTGCTCTTTCCACGGTCGTGGCGAGGATTACCGAGCCAGGATTCCAAGGAAGATTTGTTTCGGTTTGATGGGGCCGTTTAGACGTGTAAACGCGCTCGTTAGATTGGAAAACGCGCGTGCACGAGCCACGATAAGAAAAAACAGAGACGGTTTCTTTTCGTGGCGAGAAGGGAAGGATAGAAAAGAGAGAAAGAGAGAGGGAGAGAGAGGAAAAACGAGCGGGAAGACACGGTTTATTGGAAGCTCGCGGATATAAAGTGGCGCGGGCCAGAATTCATGGACAGTGGAGAAACCGTGTCGTGGAACCGACAAATAAAACAGAAATCTAGCCGTACGGTTTCGAAGAATCGAAGTTATTGGCGGGAAGGTTGCAAGTTCTTGGAGATTTAGACGCTCCGGGGGAAGTGGAATATTCGGGGAAGTTTATCTTGCTGCTTGTCGAGCTATTTGCTCGCGGAGAATTGCTCCTTGTCCCTTGTTCTCCTTTTGCTTTTATTTTCGGATGAATTTTCCCGAACTCTCGCTGCGAGCTACTTGGCGTATCTTGGCGAGTTTTTATTATTTTTGTAATTATTTTTAGTTTCACAGACTGAGGGTAAATTGATAGTTTGTTGTAACGTCGATTTCAAGTGAAATTCTCAATTGAAAGAAAATTCTCGCGTAAAGTCTTTAGTGTAAATATTAATTTAGCAAGAGTGTCGTATGGAGTTGCACTTTTAATTCCAAATGTGTTTCATTTCGCTGTATTAAATTTAAACGTATCAAATAGTGGTTTATAACTATTTCAGTTCAAATTTCAAACAATCGCTTCAGCATCGTGCCGCAAAGGTTTTCTCAATCGCCGGAATTGAATTTCACTTGAGAATTAAATTTGAACAAGTTACAACTGTTATTATCGTTAATATATGCAACTGAAAGAGCTCCCTTTGCATATAAAGAAAAAAATGACGATTATATCATTAAATTTCTTCGTTTCAAATCTTAAATTAAATCCTAGAACAACAACTTGAATAAATTGTAACGTCACATTATTTAAAAAAAAGAGAGAAAAGAAGAAGAAGAATATGGATAAAAGGCGATAAGATCGATGGACAAACGATCAGGACGTAATCTGTATCCAGGAGCCGGCGGTCTCCGACACGTATGATCCTCGCGCTTGATTCTATCTTCGTCTAGGTCGCTCCTGAGAGACCCGCTGGCACCCTCGAGCAATTATTAATTAACGCTCCCCTCTCAAGGCATTAACGCGGCTAAGAGCAACCCCCTTTGCATCTCCGCCCTGTGTCGACCTCCCAACCCCTTGCCACCGGCTCAAAGCGTCACCAAGTAACGATACACCTTGCCTATGGAACGACACGAGCTTCGAGGAGGTCAAACCTTCGCCTCTCTCCGACGACTTTGTTCCACAAAGAGATGGACCGCGTTACCTAAGACGCGTGAACTTATTACCTGTCATCCGGTCGGAACCCTCGTCTTTCACGTGTTCGACCTTCCATCAATGGAGGAACGTAGTCGCGCTCGCATCGGTAATTGTTGACTCGTACCACTGAATTTCGTTCGAGGTCTTTTCAGATTTGAAGAATGTGAAAAATTCTTGTTCGCGCGATTTTATATTCTTAGAAGAAAGTGAAAGTAGTGACGACAGATTGGATTTATTAAATATCAGATTGGAATTCGAGTATTAAATGCTGCACTAAATTGTTAATATTACATTGTACTTCTTGTGTAACATGGAATTTTCTTTAATTTGCCATAAAATGCATAAATCACATCCGCAGTTTGGTGATCAAATATGAAATATTATTTCGTTCGTATTGAACGCGACTGAATGCAAATAACTTGGAGGGTTAATCTTCATTTCTGCCAGTTAGTGCTCCAGACATGATTGATTAGTGCTACTTTAATTCTTTAATAGCTTCTTCATTAACTTGATGAAGATCCTGTGCAATGAAAATGAGTGCAACGAAGCACCAAAGATTGATTTTCAGTCTCTTCTCGTGTCTTTCTATTATTTTACTCATATATTATATATGGTTGACTTGTAGTGTTGAATTTTCTTTTTTATACGAAATACAATATTGAATTACCTGTATTATATCTCTAATTTTGAAAAGTGATTTTCATTCAATTGTTTTTTTATTTATAAAGTAGATATGATTGATTCGTACTGCTGAATCTTTTTCAGAAATTTTTAACATTTACAAAATACATAACTTCGAGGGTTAATCTTAATTGTCAGATAGATGTGATCTCTTGTTGAGATAGATGTGATTTACTCATATTATTAAATAGATTCAATACTATAATTTGGAAACTTGAGTTGTCAAATGTTACTTTGCTCAAGTATTATCCGATTCACGCTATTGAATATAATTGTTTTCCAAGATCACCACTCGTGCAGCTAAGATTTATTAAAACGTAATTTCGAAAATTAATATTCATATGTAATAGAATCATTTCGCTCACATAGCAGAAACTCGATTCTTCCAAAAAAAATTACAGTAACACATTTTTCACCCTCACAATTTAAAAAATAATTTAGTTTCTTTACTTCGATCTCTTCAAACTGTCATCAAACCTCCCGAATCAGACATCAAACTCGTGTAAAAGCTGAACCATTGACTTGTACTACTACAAAGTTCACCGAAACTTACATAAAGAATCTAATTTCTGTTCGTGCTATCCTTTAATCTCTCTAAACGCCCTTTAAACTACCAATCAGGCGTCAAACTGCTGCAGGTGGAGAGCTAAACGGTCGTTTGGACACCGGTTTGGACGGACGGGCGTTTTTCCCCGACAGGGAGAGAAAAGAGAGTGGCCACGGTACCGTAAGGATCACGAGTGCTGGTCAGGTAGTACTCGCGATGTACTTGGGGAATACGCGTGCTCCTAAATCAGGGTTGATATCCTCGAAACAATTGGACCCTCCGAGGATGGTGTCCGGCAGCACAGGCGCTGGCTTGGCCGGGTAGCACGGAAGAAGATTTAATTAAGCCGGGACCGATTTATCTCCCTGACAGCTAACCCCGTCCTTTCCACCCTGTCTTCCTCCTCTTTCGAATCCTCGGCCCCTGAAAGCCCACGACACGCTCTAGGTGGCTGGACCTAGCCGAAGGGCGAAACCCTTTCGCTCCACGTGCTCGCTTAGGTGTTGCTTATATACCGATGCCGTTCTACGTGCATTCGTCTTTTGTCGATAACTTGTAACTACGTTCCAACTACAGGCATTCACTCGAATCGATATCTTGCTGTTTTCCGCAGAAGTATCGAACGATCAGGATTTTCTTTGACCGGTCAATTTTTTTCTTTTTTCTTTTTTCTGAATATAATCGAGGATACAAAAGTTCGGATCTAGCTGTTCCGATTAGAAGTTGTCGATGTAAAGGGATGGTAATAATTAAGATACGAATATTTGTAGTAACTTTTAAATATAAATATACTTATTTCGAGAAACTATAAATATTTATTTTGCTGTTCTGATAGAAGTTTTCATTGTGGGTGGATGATTTAGAATTTTAATAATTAGGATGTGAATTTTTATGACGAAACAGGGTTAGATTCTTTTCAGCAAAGTAGTCGAATAGTCGTGAAAACTTAAAAGTTTCCAAAGTTAAATTGCAAATATATAAAATACCTAAATCAAAGTATCAATATGTATTTATGAAACAAGCTATCATTTTTTAAATTACAAACATAAAATTATATAACATATTATTACGGTTATAAACGATTATTAATTATCATATATAATTTCACGATGCATTGCATATAATTTTGATATTATACAACACTATGTGTATTATTGTACATAATAATTTTCTCATTCCAGTTTCTCCACTTTCGATGAGTCATTAAAATTCATAGTTATTAAAACTTTGGAAAATTCATTCGAATGCTCGCTGATTCGTGTACATTAAAATGCAGGTTTCAACGTTGGACTGGCAACGCCTCCATCTCCCGATTAATTAATTCTGATTATAGAATCCACGGAGCATGGATGGATAATAAACTCGTCGGTGATATAACGTGGCTTAATCGTAGGTTCGCCGAGTGCAACAGCCTTCCTTGTGGATCTCACATTCCGCGATACCTATTTTCCGTCGTGTCAAACTAACCGACAGGAAATCCCCGATGTTCGGGAATGTATACAGACGTTGCTCCGTGCATCGCAAACTATCGAGGGAGGCTAATTCACCCGCAGAGATCTCAATAACGCGATTTCATGATAATACATCTCATCCCGCCACATTTCCATTCACCAATTCCATCCAGCACTCTCTCTCTCTCTCATTCTGTTTCTCCCCCTCTACAACCGATCTCGCTCTCGTGACTTCCGTTTATCGTCGTTGAATCAGCCTTGTCTTTTATCTTTACCACTTTCCAATCACTTGGATACACGAAGCGATTATGCAAAGTGGTTTCGTTACATTCGACAAAGTAAGAACCTCGATGGCGATGGTTTCTTAGTTTTCATCAATTTTTTCTAGATGTTGTTGTAAATCAATTGATGAAATTTTCAAGAAAGTCACGAGCATTTCTATCAATTTCTGTCTATTTATTTTTTGTACTTGGTTGCTACAGTTTGCCAAAAACGTCAATATTGCGACCACGTGTAGCATAGTTCGACGAAAATAAAATATATTTGATATAAAAATTATATAATAAAATATAATATAAATAATAAAATTGGGAAGGAGATACCTAACGATCTTAACACTCTAATTCCAACACAGCTCTGTTCCTCATTTTCAAAATTTAAAACCAACAAAAATTCAAAAATTCTGGAACTCAAATATGTTCTTCGAAGTTTTGAAAAACTTTCTACAGAAGACTCGTAAAATCCATAGTTCTATTTTCCGTCATTTCCGAAATCTGAGAAGATCCTACAAAAATCCCAAAAACGCAACGATCGCAAACATCGTCCAATGTTATCCTCGAACACTGGATGCCCGATTCCGGAGAGAAGCTTCGCGATTAGATCCACAGACCCGTTTTCCATCTCGATCGGCGGTGTTGCACGCAAGGTGCAGCCAAGGATGGGTGGAAAGGTGGCTAGATAGCGAACGGAGTCGGAGCAGAGAAAGAGAGAGAGAGAGAGAGAGCGCGGCAAGACAAGAAGAGTGAGAGGCGGAGAGAGGGGGCGAGTCGAGGGTGGCTGTACGTCGATAGAGCGGCGCGCCACGGAGGCCAAGATACGACACCGCCGCCACCGCCGGCAGACCCCGTAAAGGGGCGGGGGTTTTCCACCCGTCTCCGTCCCGCCGATGGGAACCTTCCCTGTCCGTTTGGGTCGCCGAGTGGCGTGCGCTTTCCGCGAGGGTGGTGTGAGTGAAGGAAGGCTCTCCGGGAGGGTGAGAAATCCCCCCGGTGCTCCTTCCTTTCGAGAAAGCGCGCTAGAGAGAAAGGACTCGCGCGCGCTTCGTTCCTCGCTTTCTTCCTCGTCTCTCCTCCTTCGTCGGTCGCTTCTTCTTTTTTTTTTTTTGCGACACGGCAGATGTTACACACCGGGCGGGAAAGCGCGTCGCGACCGGCGGGGAGGGCAAACGGAATTTTTAATCGGTGTCTCTCTCGGCCCTCTCCTGTCTTCTCCTCCTCCTCTTTCTGTTTCTTTTCGACGGGAAGACGAGATTTTGGGACCGTGCGTGCACTCGGGAGGCGATTCAGGACTGGTTTTTGGAGGAGACGCAGCGAAAAAAATTGAACTTGCAAAACGAGAAATTGAAATCGAACGATTTTATCGTGTCATCAAAGTAGTCGAAATGACCAATTTATATATCAATGTATGGATATTTCATATATTCGTGAGAGCGAATGATTTTTACTAAAAAAACATATAAATAGAACCTCACGTTCTTCATTACAACATAAACTTCTTCAAGTTTCCCACAAAATGTACAAAAATCCGCCATCTATTATCACAACGCGTATAATATTGCCTGAATGTCGAACAAATTCTTCCCATAAATGCACAAATTCCCTCTGTTATTATTTATTCTCGTCATTGTTTTACACGTTTATTATCTTTCGTTGTTCCACGTTGTTATCGTTACCTAACAGCCTGTCTTCGCAACCTCGTTAAACAGTGAAAAATCCGCAGTTCAACGACACGGGAGATTCGTAATTCACCGATATAAACACATTCTATAATCCTCCCTTATTACATAAAATTATTGAAACCGAGGGGGGGAAATAGCTCGATATTACAGCAATAAGCCGCGGGAGCGATCGAGTGGCTATAGGCCCGGCACTTTTGCAGCGGTGGCGCGCGTTCAGGTGCATAGTTGGCGCGCGCGAACAGGTGCACGCAGAATTACGCGTCCGGCCGCATATGTATATGTACGTGCACGCACGCATCTGTATGTATACATATATATATATACACACGTCTATGCGCATATATATATATACATATAGACATATATACATATACGTGTATATATATATATATATATATATGTATATGTATACGTACATGTACATGTATATGTAGGCGGTGTATGTCGCAGATGGAGTCGGGTAAGCTGGTGAGTATCGGTATTCGGTTAATTATGGTCCCCCATCGGAGCTGCATGAATTCTTGACGCGGGGGGTGTTGCAACACTCCGTGCCATGCGCGCCTGTCATATCGCCAACAACATTGCTACCAACGTCACGCGTCCATAGGTACGACAGGATTGTATCGTAACACGATCAGCTTAATTTGCCCGTCACACCTTCCTCTATGGAAAAAAACTCCATCGTGCTCTATCGGCATGCCGCTGTTTGCCTAACTGACGCGCGAGAGATTTTAATACCGGGCGGTCTCGTATTCGCGGGGAGATTTTTTTAATTACTCAGCTAACCGAAATAATTGTAGCAATTTTTATTACTACTCTGAAATGATTATTACGTTTGTGCTTTGCAACAGTCTCGGTGCGAAAGCACGGTTGTTCGAGGAGTACTGTGACATCATTTGAGAAATCGATCGAAATTGAACGCATTCGAGGAATAACGCGTTTCAAAAAATGGCAGAAATTTTTTCCCGCGGAAGGTTAATTTGGACGAGTGATCAATCGTTTTGTAAAATATGGAAGAAGAGTATAAACACCGAGTAATTTTACTTCCTGTCGTCAATATAGATATACATGTAGATCTTTTTATTTAAGTCAAGATATATATTTAAATAAGCAACTCTATATTTTTAAAATGAAAGGAATGCTTCAAAATTAGACCATGAGAGGAGTGTTTCAAAATTGGATCTTATTATTTAAGTAGTCGACATGTGTATTTAAATAAACCACTCTATATCCTTAAACTGAAAGGAATGCTTCAAAATTAGATCATGAGAGGAGTGTTTCAAAATTGGATCTTATTATTTAAGTAGTCGACATGTGTATTTAAGTAAACCGCCCTATATCCTTAAACTGAAAGGAATGCTTCAAAATTGGACCATGAAAGGAGTGTTTCAAAATTGGATCTTATTATTTAAGTAGTCGACATGTGTATTTAAGTAAACCGCCCTATATCTTTAAACTGAAAGGAATGCTTCAAAATTAGATCATATGGAGAGGAGTGTTTCAAAATTGGATCTTATTATTTAAGTAGTCCACATGTGTATTTAAGTAAACCACCCTATATCCTTAAACTGAAAGGAATGCTTCAAAATTAGACCATGAGAGGAATGTTTCAAAATTAGATCTTATTATTTAAGTAGTCGATATATGTATTTAAGTAAACCGCCCTTTACCTTTAAACTGAAAGAAATGCTTCAAAATTAGATCATTTAACCAAAGATCAATAAATTTATTAATATTGAATTAAAATTTACTTACCAATTATTATTATTATTAATATAATATACAACGATCACTATTAAAATTTGTACCGTCTACTATTATTTATCACTTGTACCATTTACTGCACAATGTATCTTCGGAAACAATGTATCTATGGAAGCAAATTCAAAACGCACCGAGTGACACCGAAGCGCCAGGTACTTTTCAGAAGAAAAGACTTAATAATTCGATCGAGTCTGGACGTCTGACTCGTGATATTCGAGATCATCCGGCGAGGAGCGGTTTTCGTGAAAAATATCGCTCGTTTTACACGTGCTGCGCCAACGAGGCAACGTTAAAGTCGAGAGGGGGTGGGAGGAGAAGGAGGAGGAGAAGGAGAAGGGGGTTGTATTTAATTAAACCTCCAGGGGCTGAGCTGATCGAGCATCAATACCCAGTGGTTCTCTGACTTATTGAATCACCGGCGGATGTTGATTGTATAATCAGTTTGTTAAATTCTTCCCCTTCTCTTTCTCATCGAATCCTCCGTTTCCGCGAAAATTTCCCCTTTGCAATTGTGTCGAGCATTGAATTACTTGGAGAGAAGAAGTCTTCCCGAGTCTCGGAGAATCTCGTGGACTTTTGTATTTTGGAAACTTTCGAGGAATTTGCATCTTTGCTTAATCGACATCTAACGCGAGATTAAACCATGCGAATTATTTGTTAGATCACGATGCTTGTGCGAATAATTTGTTAAAAATTTTATGACAATCTTCGATTAGACGTTATGCGAATTTATTTAGATTTCTTTTAGTGCAGAATTTTGGATCTTTTAGTGATTAGGGAGAAAATTTTAATGATTGTGCGAAAATCAGAAACTACAGTTCTTTAATCTTCCTCGAGACTTTTAATTTGACAGAATCTTCAATATTTAATGCTTAGTGTGCGTCAAGTAATTCTTAGCTCGATATATTTTTCAGAAAATTAGATTTCAGATGGAAAAATTTCGTTTCACACTTCTTATCGCTGTAGGTAAATAACCTCTGCGACGAATTTTCAAACTTGATCTCCTCAAAAACGAGGGTGTTTGAAAAACAAGATATTTATTTTTTTATCGGCCCTTGATCATAAATTTTTGTACATATACAAATGCAAATAATCTGAATTACATTTGTTATATGCATATTATTATTTACATTTGTATGTAAATTTATGTATTATTTACATATTTTTACATTTGTTTATATAATATTTACATATTATTTACATTTGTTTATATAGTATTTACATATTATTTACATTTGTTTATATAGTATTTACATATTATATACAAATTCATTCATAGAGCTGAAAATACTTGCGAAAATATTCGTGGAAGAGCATTTGACATCCGACGCACGTTGAAACGGAGAGACTTTCGAGCAACCGGATGAACAAATCTTGGCTCATCAACGTGCGCCGGAAACGGATACGCATCGGTCGTAATTCGTGGCCGCGCAAGTGCAGCGCAATTAATTTTCTCGCTGCAGCTGCATCCGCAGTCTTTCCGCGTTTCGGTGGTCGCTCGGCGCAGGCCAGACCTTTAATCTCAAAGCGTCGGTGCTGCCTCGCAGAATGAAACGCTCCTTACTCCTAGAAATATTCCGCGAAACCGCCGAAATCTCCGCCTCGGACCGGCGAGCCACCCACCCACGGTGAAACGATCGGAGAATCAACTCGAACAACTTCATTTCCAGTTCGTCGCAGAATTTTTCTACTGTACTATAATTTACAATGTTATATTATACAATAATATTATAATTATAGTAATATTATAGTAATATAATATAATATAATAATATTATAATATTACTATAATTTATAATTTACAAAATTTCAAGCGTGTATTTCGTCAATACTTTGAATTGACATCTACTTTACTTTATACTTTACTATAACTTCTCTGTATGATTACAAAATCATACATACAGCGCGATATATGTTATAAAAGGCTTGTCTCAGGTATTAAAAAAACAGCACACATTTGAGAATTTCATCGTCCACGGTAAATATTCGATATAAAAATTGATCAAAGACGCACGCCGAGTGTCGAAGATCGAGCATATCGGACAGATGGAAGAAAGAATTAAACCGTATTTGCAACGACGAAAATCCCGGCGAGCGTTAAATTAAAAAAAAAAAAGAAAGAAAGAAAGAAAGAAAGAAAAAAGAAGATCTGGAGAATCGCGCGGAAAGAATGTTGTTCGCAGGGATTCCGATCAGACGAGAGGATTAGCATCGGGAATGAGAACCGGGAATCCCTGTCGGCGGGATGTACGGAGGTTTGCGAAGCCTTATTAGCGATTTAGGGTGATTCCAGCCCCTTGTAGTATCGACTGTAGGAAGGCCGAGAGCCGCGCCGCGCCGGCGGGAATTAAAAATCACTAAATTCGGTTACGCAGCCTTCGCTCCGGCTGTTTCGTTTCATCTCCGGCGGCTTCACCCTCGGCCTCCACCTCCGCCCACCCACCCTCTGTGTTTCGGCCCGATCGCTCGGTGAATTTGATCGAATTAAAAGTTGCCACTGGAAGGAGAACGGGCGAACGAACGAATCAACGCGCGACGCCCGTGCCGGAATTCGAGGCGTCGGGAAACGTCGTTTAACGAGCGACAAGTGTCTTTTGTTCAGCCGGATGTTTCACACGCCGTTTACTTACACCACTTTTGTCAACGTTTGCGCAACATTTTAGCATTTTATTGGCACCTTGATGATACTTGATCGCAAGCGGTGGTCAAGTTTGGAACAAGTCTAGGAATTTATACATGGGAGTCGTAACATTTTCACAAAAACATGAGATAAATAAATTCGGATATTTGAAGAGATTATGAAATATTTGACGCGACTATGAAACCATCTTTCATAATCTCTTCCACAAATTTCTGAATTTATTTATAAGTATTAAGTATAAGTAAAGAGTATTTATTTATAAGTATTAAGTATAAGTAAAAAGTATTTATTTATGAATATTAAGTATAAGTAAAAAGTATTTCAAAGCTTGTGATAAATATTTTGTATCTTCTGTGTACTACATTTTCAGGTTTTAAATATTATCGATACAATTATGATAGTCACAGTTGTTGCAACTTGATGTATTTTTAATTTTGATGAAATTTTTGTTTTCTTGCAGTACACTGTGAAGCTTTCTATCCAACCTCTTTTTATTACTCGATAATTTATTGCACGTCTGATTGTTTTTAATTGTTACTTTTAAATGAAACATATTATTGACTTATACTACTAGCTCCTTGTATACTGTATATCTATGTAGCTTATCCTTAAATTATTCAATAATTTCCTCTAATCATTGTTTTTAATATTTGACTGACATATTACTGACCCGTACCACTGTAAATTCATTTTCAAAATCAATTTTCTTACTATCTTCTCTCTCTAAAATAATATAAAAATGTTATCTCAATTTCTCTCAGATAAATCAATATACATGCTCAGACAAACAAACGTGTAGAAGCATGAAAAAATTACAGAAAAATCAATCTGATTCTCTCGAGAATCTTAATCAAATCATCAACCGATCTAACAATCTTCCAACGACATCTACCGAAACGAAACGGACGAGGAAAATATTAAGAACCTCGATTAGATGGTCTCGAGATTTCTTCCCTCTCTTCTCGAGGTATCAAAAAATAATTCCAACCCTCTCTGAAATAAATCTATCTGACTCTTTCGCCAGGAAAATACTCCGTAACAAACGTTCGCACATCGATGGTCGATTCCGGGCCGGAAAAAATCCGCTCCGGTGTCGATTCGAGATTATTTTTTGTCGGTGAACCGTCGCGGTCGGTCGGCGGGGCGAGTTTTCTAGTTAGTCGAATCGACGCGCGTCCCGTAGGGGATGAAACGATATTATTTGGCTGTCGCGTGGCCGCCGCCGTGGACGCGCCTCCCGCTTCGGCCACGTTAATTCCATGCATTTAAATTGTCATTATCCGGGGCGTGCAGCCCCGGGACGATCGCGTTTATGCAACCGTGACATCGTTCTCCACCCTTCTTTCGCGATTCTCCAGGAATTCCAGCGGAGATTCGTTCGAAACTGGCCTGTCACTTTTGTTACAGTTGCATCAGCAGACTTTGCCTGCGATAATTCCCTGAACGCTTTTACAAACTCTGCTCTCTATCACAAATCAATGTATTTATATAATTTAACTCGTCAACACGGTTTAAGACAATTAAAATATATTTTTATATTTTAAAGAGATATTCTTTGGATAACTACGATGGATTTATTCCTCGATGCTTAAATTTTGGAAGAAACAGAAATGAAGAAAATCAATTGAAGTAGGTACATGATGTTTCAAAGTGAGATTAACCAGATTGTTGTACGATTTTCTTTTTTCTTTTTGCGAAGTTATAGCAGCTTGAACTATCGATAATTTTGCAAATACTTTCATTCACCTTTTTCTCTAAATTAATTTGTACATTATCCAGTTGAATATTCTTTACTACAACCCCTTCGATCAAACACAAGTATTTGACTATTTTAAAATATTTTGAAACATTGAAATTTCTTAAGAAATAAAGTATTACTGTTAGAATAATAGAATAATACTTTTCAAGTACTTAGTTTGATTGAAAACTTCTCGCCAAAGATACTATTAACAATTTTGATTAAAAAGATAAAATGCTTGGGATGAAACCAAGTTGAGGGATTGAGAAGGAGAGAATTTTGGTGTCTTTAGTGAGATACTTTATCGAAACGTAACATACAACATTATCAATTCAAATCTCAGAAATTTCTCATTAAATCGTCGTTGCTAATTCTTCTACTTTTCACCGACTTTGTCAAATCTTTAGACACGAAGAATAGAAAACCTTCAATTCTAATCTATCATTTTATCCAAAAATTATCTCCAAACGAACCGACAGTGCATTCAAGGTGCAAAACTATGCAAATACAGATAACGAACGAGGATACAGAGTACTCAAAATCAAACTACTTCTTGCAACATTCAATGCTCGAAGTATATCTTTATTCTTCTTTATTCATGTCAACAAAATATAAAATATAAAACCACCGAAAATTCGTAATCTACCAATAGCTCTACCTCTCCATCCCTCCTTCTAAACGCACGTTTCCTCACCCAGTTCACCTACACAGAAACCCAGCCGAAGCACCGAAAGAGACTCGATGGAGAGTGGACGCGTAGACGCTGGACCACGACCGTGTCACTGTACTCGGAAATTCCGCGTGGCAGAATTATAGCCCCCCCAGAGGTGCGCGGCGCTCTCGAGAACCTGTCTCCACTCTCTCTTCCTTTTTTCGCCCCCTCGATCCAACCCCCCGTTCCATTACGACGACAAAACGAAAAGAAATACACACACGCGGACAAAGGCGTCGTAGTACCACTCGCGAGCCTTCCTTTTCCCTTTCTCTTTTTAAAAAAAGAAAAGGACAGGGAGAGAAGAGGGAAAGAAAGAGTCGGAGAAAGAGGAGGAGGAGAGAGATCGGTTTTAAAGAAGAGGAGGAGGCGGCCTCGCGCTCCTCCCCGAGGCTCGTTTAAAAGTGATAAATGCGCAGCTGGGGAATATGACTGAGAAAAATACAACGCGGCGGAGTGCGTGCTTGAAAACGCGGGCGGTGGTTCCGAGTCGTCGATCGCCGCTCGAGGAATCGAAAAACTAATATCCGCCGCCGGGGGCCGTTTGTTTCGTATTGTTTCGGACGCTCGCCTCCCAGGCGGTTGTCTTCCAGTCGTGATTGAGTGTCGCCATTCTTCATGAGTTTTCGCGCCCCCGTCCTTCCTTTCCACCCTTCTGTTTATTTTTCCTCCCGTTTTTAATTCTTCCTTTTTCTCCGTCGCATCGCGTAACGATGAGACCAGGCGAAGGTAAACAGAGAGGAGAGGGCGTCAAGAGCTCGGGAAAACGGTGTATCGACGACTCGTTTGGCTTTCTCGTTTGCGAGCCTTGGCGAGGAACTACGGGAAGTGGACGACGAGGAAAAGATGGATTTTGGACTTTAGATTTTGGCGTTTGGACTTGATCACCTAAGTCACTTTTAGGCAACGTCTGTCGCTTCCAATTGGGATTTTAAATATTATACAGTTTACACATTTATTTTCGAAACGAGAGATTTTAAATCGAGGGTGTAGATATACTTTTATGAACAAAAGACTTTGATTTAAAATCGTAGAAATATTACATAGTGTAACGACCAAGTTACGTTAATTTTATACTGTATATATATACTGTATGTGCAATATCGTTGCTTAATGTAAATTTGACGTAACTCAATTATAAAATAACGTAAAATTATCAAAACTGTATTAGTTGTTGTGATATTTCGCGACTGTAGGCAACTTTCGCTTATATATTTAATTGTTCACTTACATTTCATTGTATATATGCTATTAATCACTAATAAAATATATATATACATATAAAAGTGTACTCTACATAATTCTATTCAGAAATATATACATATCAAAAATTTATTAATTGTTATAATATTTGACAACCAAAGAAAAGTATATCACATCCTTGTATATCACATTCAAACGTGAATTTGTATAGACATGCGCGGTCACCTGATAGCAAGTAAAACAGGTCCTAACAGAATTCCGCCTACGGTGAAGTGGAAATCAAATTGGAGGTTCGAAGAATCCCTGTCAGAAAATTAAGGATCCCGTTTAGAGAACGACGTTCCATCACCGCGTCTTCTTGCAGGCTGAACAGACAGATTCTAAGTATGTGATAGGTATTAGCGGGAGGACTGAAATATCGGCTAAGTCCTCGGTAAGCTACGCCCTGGCCGGGGAATTACTTTGGCCCTGCGCCCGCATTAATAAGTGACCGTCCCCGACAAACAGGCTGATCCCTTGATTTCAAGACTACCAGAGTCCAGGATCTCTGGCCGGGCGCGGCGTTAGCATTAAACTTTACTGCGCATCACGCTCTGCTTTTAATCTCGGATTAAGCGTGACGCTTCATCAGAGAAATAGCCGGCCTCCATCTCGATCCTGAAACCAGCCTCGCCAACATACTCCCGGTCAATCGATGATTCTAACCTCCGTTCGTATCGTTACGCTGAAGTTTGCTGGACTGTCATCTCGATCGTTTCTCTCCTCCTTTTTGGTGGAGCTGGCCTGGCCGTCGTGAAAGATCGGAAAACCACTGTATCAGGAACATAGGTCGACGGGGGCCTTTCCGTGCAACCCCCGAGGATCATGTGCTCCTGATACAAAATCCGAAATTTCAGCTTGAAATATCTTCTGCAATTCGAAAAATTGCCGCTCTTAATTATATTGAAAAATCTCTGTATCACACGGAACAAAACTCGACAAGGAACTTTGACGTGCCACCTTATTGAGCCACACGATTTTCGAATATTCTGCAGTGTTTTTCGAAAATATTCGACAACAAACTTTCGACTTAATGAAAAGTAAAGAATATTCAACTTAATGAATGCCCAGTTTTTATTCTACTTGGCCCGGGGTTACGTAAAAAGGAGAGAGACGTTCCATAGTTCAATCTCAAACTTAAGTCTAAGTCTTAACTCTAAAACGCAAATATGAGCTTGAACTATGGAACTCTGTCTCCCAAACAACGATCAATTAACAATAAGTTCATCTCTCGCACAATCATACAGAACATACAATACATACAATCATACAATATATACAATACATGCAATATACTCTCTCGGACGATCATAAATACATACAATCATAAGATACGTACATTACATGCAATCATACAATACATACAATACATACAATTCGCACAATTCATACAATCATACATTACATACGAATTTAAGTCATACAATATTTCGCAATCACTCGCAGCTTTTCATACTAACGACATACTTGTCTAACATTAGTGTTACAGAATATTTGAATAACAATTCGCAGCCCTACCAGCGCATTTATAATTTACAAATATCGACTATCTTATAATTAACTAAAACTAAACGCACGCAAATTAAAGCTAAGACGCACGCAACTTAAAACTAAGACGCACGCATCCCACGACGTCCCTGCGAGATCCCTCGTCGTCCCACGGTGCCCCGGGGGGGGTCTAATAGTTTACTTATCAACTAATTTATCCCTACAGTCCAGTTTAGATCGTGAAATAAGAAATGGAAAGAAGTTTTCACGATCTAAACTGAACTGTAGGTTGCGTAGTTCTTAGCTTGATATCGTTTTACAAACGTTAAAGTTTGTAAAACGATATCAATTACCAGGTCTCACCACGAGGAGGTGACTACGCACGAGACCCACCCCAGGCCCTAATCCCAACCACCCTCCATTACATACAAGCAACTCGGCATTCAACTTAATGAATACCGAGTTTTTACTCTACTTGGCCCGGGGTTACGTAAAAAGGAGACAGACGTTCCACAGTTCAATCTCAAACTTAAGTCTAAGTCTTAACTCTAAAACGCAAATACGAGATTGAACTATGGAACTCTGTCTCCCAAACAACGATCGCGTTAACAATACATACAATACATACAATCATACATTACATACAGTGCATACAATCATATAACACATACAATTCATACGAATACAAATCATACAATATGTCGCAATCACTCGCAGCCCTACCAGCGCATTCTGTATCAAAGACACGTTTATTGAACTTAAGACGAAATAAGTCGAAACTATCGACACGCTTCAATATCGTGTTATGCAAGGGATATAACGCGAAATGAAGCCGCGATTTGTCAGTGTGCCAAATCGGGGTTCGAGCACTTAGAGGCAAGTAGCCCGGCGCTACCCCCAACGACACAGTGGGGTTCCGAAGAACCGCTGAGTCGAATTACAAAGGACGCTGGACTACAAGATCCTCACCTCGTCCTTTCGGACGAGGCTGCAGTTCCCCGACTTGACACACTGACAACGAAAATTGGAAACTCTACTCTAGTGCAATGACAGTAACAATAGTAACAACGAACGATAGCAGAGAGGAGAGAAGAGGTTCCTAATTTCGTCTCAAGTTAAATAAACGTGTCTTTGTACAGAATGCGCTCACAATAAATTTACAAATATCAACTATCTTATAATTAAATAAAACTAAACGCACGCAACTTAAAGTTAAGACGCACGCATCCCACGATGTCCCGACGAGATCCCTCGTCGTCCCACGGTGCCCCGGGGGGTCTAGTAGTTTACTTATCAACTAATTTATCCCTACAGTCCAGTTTAGATCGTGAAATAAAAAATGGAAAGAAATTTTCACGATCTAAACTGAACTGTAGGTTGCGTAGTTCTTAGCTTGATATCGTTTTACAAACGTTAAAGTTTGTAAAACGATATCAATTACCAGATCTCACCACGAGGAGGTGACTACGCACGAGACCCACCCCAGGCCCTAATCCCAACCACCCTCCATTACATACAAGCAACTCGGCATTCAACTTAATGAATACCGAGTTTTTATTCTACTTGGCCCGGGGTTACGTAAAAAGGAGACAGACGTTCCATAGTTCAATCTCAAACTTAAGTCTAAGTCTTAACTCTAAAACGCAAATACGAGATTGAACTATGGAACTCTGTCTCCCAAACAACGATCGCGTTAACAATACATACAATACATACAATCATACATTACATACAGTGCATACAATCATATAACACATACAATACATACGAATACAAATCATACAATATGTCGCAATCACTCGCAGCCCTACCAGCGCATTCTGTATCAAAGACACGTTTATTGAACTTAAGACGAAATAAGTCGAAACTATCGACACGCTTCAATATCGTGTTATGCAAGGGATATAACGCGAAATGAAGCCGCGATTTGTCAGTGTGCCAAATCGGGGTTCGAGCACTTAGAGGCAAGTAGCCCCGCGCTACCCCCAACGACACAGTGGGGTTCCGAAGAACCGCTGAGTCGAATTACAAAGGACGCTGGACTACAAGATCCTCACCTCGTCCTTTTGGACGAGGCTGCAGTTCCCCGACTTGACACACTGACAACGAAAATTGGAAACTCTACTCTAGTGCAATGACAGTAACAATAGTAACAACGAACGATAGCAGAGAGGAGAGAAGAGGTTCCTAATTTCGTCTCAAGTTAAATAAACGTGTCTTTGTACAGAATGCGCTCACAGTGAATTTACAAATATCAACTATCTTATAATTAACTAAAACTAAACGCACGCAACTTAAAGTTAAGACGCACGCATCCCACGATGTCCCGACGAGATCCCTCGTCGTCCCACGGTGCCCCGGGGGTCTAGTAGTTTACTTATCAACTAATTTATCCCTACAGTCCAGTTTAGATCGTGAAATAAAAAATGGAAAGAAGTTTTCACGATCTAAACTGAACTGTAGGTTGCGTAGTTCTTAGCTTGATATCGTTTTACAAACGTTAAAGTTTGTAAAACGATATCAATTACCAAGACCCACCACGTGGAGGTGACTACGCACGGGTCTCATTATAATGTATTATAAATCAGTACTGTTTTTTTATCATATATTTATCAGATTACAATTTGTCTTGAATTTAAGTAAGTTGTTAGAAAGAGAAATGGTATTTGTAAAATAAAGCATAATTGTTTGATCAATCTAATGGCTAATTTAAGATATTGAATAAATATTCTTGTTTAACAAATTAATAGTAAAAGAATTAATTAAAATTTCTTAAAAATGTATTAGTGACTCGATTACTACAAATGATTAATTAAAAATTTTAAATAGTACTTAGAAATGTTATAGAAGAGAATTTATTGTTTAATTATTATAAATAAATTATTAGAAATATTAGATAATTTTTAAACAATAGAATATTCAGAAATATTGTTTAAAAATTCGCTTCTAAATTTTGGTCGATGTGCACACGACGAAAGTTTAATTGGTAATGACTCTCCGTACCGCTGAAGGTGAATAAATATATTTGGGTCGTCGGTGATTCCGAACGGCTGATAATTTTTTTCAAACTTCTAAAATTTAATCGATGTGCACACGACGAATGACTCTCCGTACCGCTGAAGGTGAATATATATATTTGGGTCGTCGGTGATTCCGAACAGCTGATAATTTTTTTTAAACTTCTAAAATTTAATCGATGTGCACACGACGAAAGTTTAATTGATAATGAGCTCTCCGTACCGCTCAAGGTGAATATATATATTTGGGTCGTCGGTGATTTCGAACAGCTGATAATTTTTTTCAAATTTCTAAATCTTGGTCGATGTACACACGACGAAAGTTTAATTGATAATGAACTCTCTGTATCGGTCGAGGTTAATCCGATGTTTTGATCGTCAATGACGCGGAACAATTGATAATTTGTATTAATATTTCGAAAAACAGTTTTTTTATTATATCTTATGTTGATCGAGCGTGACGGCCGTTAAGACTTTTTACTAGCATGAAAACGTGGGTGAACCATTAGCTTCAATCATGATCCGGATTTATCGAATAACTTCTTCATGCTAATAAAAAGTCTACAGTCTTAAATTAATACATTTTTGTGTATTTAATTACGATTGTTATAATCGCCTCGCGATTCGATGGAGAATGCTTTGACCCCGGTTTTTTTTATCTCAGCTTCAACAAAGGTGATCAGGTGGGTCACGAAAAAGCATTGGATGTCCAGTCTATTCTAGTTAGTCAATGATAATACTTGTTGAGTTTGAGAATAACTTCTTTATCGATCAATTCGTCGCTCTGTTAATTCCGACAGTAAGCCGAAGAATCCACATTCTTAATAAAACTTACCACGCAAGGGCATATTTACCAAAGGACTCGTATTTCTCTTCGGTATCAAAAGAATAAACCCTCAAACGGTGATAAATTTGTCGGACGAACGGCTTTCCCTTCTCTTCTTCCTTCGTATCTACGGACCAAGCAGCAGAAGAGAAGAATCATCTTTTTTGCTCGCAGCTCGCGTGCACTCTGGCTTATTAAGGGCTGATTCACCCTTGCCACTATCTTCTACCGATACACTTCGGCCTCTCTCAGTTGTCCCACAATCGCCGTTCGTCATCGCGCCTCACACGATGAATTATACGTCCTCGAAGTCTGCGCTCAATATATCCCGAGTTTACCACTTGACGGTGGTTCAAGTCATTTTAATTAATTAAGCTATAATAGTATCACTATTACAATATCTAAATTAAAACATCCAAGTTAATACTCGTCAATATTAGATTAAGAGAATACGCATGTGCACAGACCGTGTATTATTTTAATCGGAATTACAACTTCATTTAATAACATAATCTTGTCTATCGACAGAACATGGTTTTATTTAAACCAATTGATGATGATGATGATCCAAACTTTTAAAGGATCCAAACGTATAATACTCCTTATAATATCTTTAATAGATACATTCGATAATATTTATTTTCCATTTTTTCAATTACCAAAACTAAATATGAGGTATATAATATTTAGAAGTTACTTGAGCAGTCGATTCGAGTCGGTCGAATTAATCATTTGTTCGTTCGAATTAACATTTAAAATTGTTTCAAGATAACATCGATTCAAATAAGATGATAAATTAGTTCCGTAAATGATTTTAATATAATATAATAATTTAATACAATAATAGTAATATAATAATAATAATATAATAATAATAATATAATAATAATATAATAATAATAATATAATAGTTATGATTTAAATTTAATATAATAATCATTTTCCAAATGTCTCAATAATATCCTCAACCTGACCTCCAATTTCCATTTCCTTAACTACGATACTTCTCAACCATCATTCCTAATCATCGATTGACTCGTTACACGGGCGTGAGGGTTAAACACCCTCTCCTGTCTACACCGAAAAAAAGAAGCGAAAAAAAGAAAGAGAGAAGGAACGAAGAAGAAACAAGTTTGCCACGAAGGCGATTCCTCGAAGATCTCCCTCGGCTAACATAATCGGCGATAATAGTCGGTCCGCTTCTAAAAACGGGAAAACTTTCCTACGCCATCATCCCCCGTCGGTTTCCAAGACGTCGGCCGGAGCTTCTCTCCTTCCTCCGCCTCCCGGTCGGAGAAGTTGGTTTACCACCCCGGGGGGTGGTTAGCGGGTCTAGTTAAGGGGCGTCTTAATTACCCACCGTAATGAACACCTTGTCGTAAAAACTTGCGCCGGTTTAATTATTTCAGAGCAGCCGCCTAGCCGGGCTTGCCTTCCTGCCTCACTACTCGCCCGATCTGCTTCCTCGGTTACCCTCGTTTTCGGCTTCAACCCACCCCCGCGCCATAACAGGCTAAACGGAACTGACAACGCCAGTCGAACGTTTCTTCACCGATTATCAAGGGGACGCTCGCGACAACCCCCATCCTATTTTATCGTATCTTTCTTTCTCTTTTGGTTCTCTTTCTCGTGGGGGGTTGTCTGTGTTGGTTTTGAAAATATTTGGTGGAGATATTGGGTTCGTGTTTTGTACGAATTTTAAATATTGGTGAATTGAGAGATGACGAAAATGTATTTTCGGTTGGAGATTGAGATGTTAGAAGCGTAATTTGAAGTATTAGAAAAGTAATTTGAAAGGGTAAGTAAAATACTACGAATTAAAAATAGGATAGCAAAGCTCTATTAAGTATTAAATTATTATACAAGAAATTGAAAAGTAATATTATGGAAGATATTGTTATACAGTGGGTATTATATTATTATTATTACAAGGAGAAGGAATTATTATTGTACAAGAAAGTAAAGATGTGTTATTTTATTTTGCTCAAGTACAGCACTTTTGAATACTCCCAAAGAGAGGAAATTGGACAGTCAAGTTTCAAAGTGTCAAATTATTTTAATCGATAAATGACACGTTGCTCTGTATGAATTTTATTTCCAAAATCCCACAAACTTGTTACTCTTTCTGTTCAACTTATCTTTACGCGCAGAATCGCACCATGATCTCAAAAACATCCTCAGTTATGTAATATACACATTTCACGATTCTCCCTCCAATAACCAACTCTCCATCCATCTACCGCTACGTAGCAACGAAACCGCGTTAAGGAAACGGCAAGAGAGACAACAACGCGACGAAACCGATGACAATCGGGGGCGCGAGCAAACCACCCTCGCACCTTATTCACCCCCGATCGCTTACCCGTTAAAGTCATCGAGCACTAGGTGCAAGCGGAGGAGAACGCAATAAAGGCGCGTTGCCCATCTACGACGGCGTCGAATCCAATTACACCCTCCCGCCCCCTTCATCCCCCTCCCACTCCTCCCCCTCCCCCTCACTGCCCTCCACTGCGCGCCGCTGGATGGCAATACTTTTTAAGGGCGCGTCTGCAACGGGAGAACACGGAAAAGGCACCGGTACAACCGGGTGCTATTGCGGCGCACGGTTTGTCGTCTCTCGCTTCTATAAATTCGCGGGAATTAAACGAAAGAATGCGGTCTGCCTCGACGTACGAGCACCGGGGCTGCTCCTGTCCCCGACGTTCGTCCCCAACCCCTTAACCCTTTTTCCATCCCATCTTTTTCCATCTCGTTCGCCGGTTTCACGGTTACATTTTTCCACCCACCACCCTCCCCACCCTCGCCGTCTATCCCCGTATCGCCGCCCCTTTCCGCGCGGCGAAACCGAGCGGCTCATTTTTGGGGGCTCGTTGGATTTTTAATTAAGGCCGCGGCGGTGACTCCCACGCCAAGAATGCGAGGTATCGTGCGAGGTATTTTTGGCCGAAAAACCATCCTCCGCCCCTTGTTCCTTTCTCCCTCGTTGATACGTCGGCGTGTGCTCGTTGGCCGAGGAGAGGAGCCGCCAGGACCATGGCTATGGTTATTTAATAACCATACGAAGATCCGATCGTGTATTCGTCGTGGGTGTGCTCGTTTTCCTCTGGTTAGTTTCGAGGGAATGATTCATCCTTTTTTTCTTTTTTTTCTTTTTTTTTTTTTTGAAGGAGGCGAGAATTTTACTGAGAGTGATCGTGGAACTTGGAAGTTGGTGCATTAAAGAGGACCGATCATCTCCAATACGAGGTTACTTGTACTAGCACTAGTTTTTATTGAATATGTTCCCAATTTAATACTTCACATTCAGTATAAATGTCTCTCTGGAACATATTTCGTCCAAATTTCATGTTTCACACATCCTGTATAATATTTCGAAGGGTCTAAACTATTGAATTATTTAGTCATTTATTAGGATAGCATCATCCATCTTCCATTATTCTTCTGATACAAAACTCGAAATCTCAGCAAGGAATACCTTTTGGTTCCCAAGATATTGGTATTTGAATATTTTCGAAAAATCAGAAGTACCAGAATGGCTGGATCATTTTGTTGCGACACCTCTAGTTAACCTTATAATTTTCTGTGATAACTAAACGATACTATTCCTTGCATTTTGATTTAAAAAAATAAAAAGACGGATGTGAAATATGGAATATATATATACATATATACACACACAAAAATTACAAAGCATAAAGTTTGATACTCTGGAAAGCAAGTTTTTTCTCAAACGACAATACAGGAAGTATTAATGAGAGAGTTCATTGAAGGATTCGCGTCGATTCGTGCTGACTCCTAGAAAAACACGCGGATTCTAGGAACCTCTCTTGCACGAGGCATCCCACGACGGAAGAGGCGACCAAGAAGAATGCAAATTCCAACGACGACGGTGAACCTCGCGAGTCAGGAAGTAACGCGAGAAATAAATCATCCAGGACACTCTGGCATCCCTAAGAGGGAACCGAGTCCTTCTACGGCCCCATGTTTATGTGCCAGAATCGACATATTTCAGATGCGGCTTTAAATATTAAAGCGCAGGGGCCGCGAATATGTTTCTTCTCCTGTCCTCGTCTTCTTCCCGCGCGTATATACACGTTGCGATCCTTTTGGGGAAAGAGTCGCGCAATCTCTCCGAAATTATCCTCCGTGTTTCGCCCGACTCGTAAAACCTGTTTCCATCAACATATGTACAATGAACATGCAGTATTTTAAAAATATTTTTAAATAATAGAGATATACAGTGAAATATATACATATATATAAAAATTACAAAGCATAAAAATTTGATACTCTGGAAAGCAAATTTTTGAAGATATTTTTAAAATTGTGCGTGCATCTCAGTCGTGTGTGTGCTTGCTTGACGAAAGTGAAGCGAACGTATAACAAAAGGTGATCCTAACAATCGAAAAATTATCGTAAGAAAGAGAAAGAGAGATAAGAAAAAATGATGAGACACGTACTACGTAAGATACGAAAACTGTATTAACGATCCTATTTAAAATTTTTTGATATCGATACAGTAGTACAATATAATCTAGCACAATGTGATACATCATAATTCATCATACCTATTTAATAATAATAATAGTTGGTTATTAAATACAATAACAACACAACAATACGTAATAATTAATTTAACAAATCGCAACTCTCAAGTGTTCCTCCATATTCTCGGAAAGGGAAGCGTAATAAAACTGAGAATCGAAGTAACGTCAGTCTAGTAATTCTGAAATTCAAAACCTCCCGCTCGGTTGATTAATTAATCCTTGCTTCTGGATCGATGGTCAAACGCAGCCACTCTCCTTCGTTAGCTACTAATTACTGAGCAAGAACTACCGAAACTTCTTCTCGAACAAATGCTCATATCCCTAATTACAAAAGCAAGTGTTCGATAGCAACGCAAAAATGTGCTCACCTTCCCTTTCCACAAAAATGAAGAAGAAGAAGAAGAAGAAGAAGAAGAGAAAACGAAGCGGAGAAGGTTCTCGGGGAATTACGCTGTAAATCTACCCGGTAATGTACACACATGAGACCGTGGGGTGGCCGCGGGCCCACCCTCGCATCGACCCTCTTAAACGCGAATTTGATATTCGTAAATCTGCCGGCCGGTTTCCATAAATCAAAACCACCCTCACTCGCTGCTGCTCGGCTATGGACTCTGCAGAAGGAAGCGAACGACGAGGGAGGGATTGAACGAGAGGGGGTGGTAGTCACCCCTGGTTGAGCAGGCAGACTCGAGAACATCCGGTCGACATCTTCTTTCTTAAAAATTGATTCCTCGCCGTGCCGCTTTGATCCTCCTCGGGACACGGAGCCACTTCGTGCGCAAGTGTTTCTCACCCTCATTTTTTTTTTTTTTTTAGCTGCGAGCAAGTGGAATATAGTTGCAACGTTGCTTCGGAACGTCGCGGTTCGATTGCTTCGATTTATAGAGAAACGCCGAGTTTGGAGGAATTTCGATGACGTGACTTGTCGGAAGTTATCTAACTTGGGATAAGAATCACCCCAATTAGTGTGCTCGAAATTGATTTCCGGAAGTAAAAGATAATTCTTGGAAATTGGCATTTTACAGTCAATCACATACACTTATTGTGATTTTACATTTTTCTGTGATCATTCCTTGAATTCCGGATGAACATTCAAAACAAATTTATATATATTCGAAAGAAATAATCAAGAGCTACAAGAACTGAGCATCATTTTTTCTATATACAAACCAAATTCTTACATATTCAATTGACTTGGAAAAAGAACCAAGAAGAAAAAGAAACCTCGACGTCAACATTAAAACATTATTTTCTCATTATATTATTTACATCAAATTAATATCAAATTTCTCTATAAATAAAATATCAAATTTCTCTAATAAAATATACAATCAAGATGTATTTAGGAACGTCGATTTCTATATCTTATTATTTCACCGACCAAACTTTGTTTCCTCATCACCAATTCATGCGAAAGAAACTTCCAAATATCCCGTTAACAAACTTTCCTACGCAACAACTTCGCCGGAATCATCGTGTCCACGAGAGTAAAAAAAAATTCGCAGGGAACATAGTCAGCGTGCCGGCGTCTCGACGCTTTTGAGGGGAGGTGAGAAGGGGGATGGTCGTTGCAGATATCCGTATTTCTCCCGGACAGGCCGTCCAAGATAATTCTCGCTCTCCTCAGATGTTCACTTCAATCTTTCGGCGAATATTTGAAGAGGCCAGATCAAAGCGTGTCTGGTCAATTTCATCAACATTTGAATACGACCTCTTTCCTCCCGTCTCTCTCTCTCTCACTCCCTCTCTCTCTCCCTGCTCTCGCATTCACGTTTCTTCCGCTATCTCTTGCTCCGGCAGAGGCAACGAAACAACCCCAGCTCTTTTGGATCTCTTTGCACGGGCTGCGAAAAGAGCCGAGGAGCGGGCGCAACGAGAGAAACGGGTCGAGCCAAGGCCTACGGAGAGACGAGAGAAGAGAATGAGAGAAACAGAAATATATATAGAATATACGTGTACGTAGAAGGAGAGAGGGAAGAGGGATGAGAAGTTTTGAAAAGTGTTGGGCGAAATGAGAAGCGTTAGACGAATGCGCCGATAACGTGGAACTCGAACGTTCCGAAAGACATCCCCCGACTGACGCGATGCTCTTTTCGGACTTTCAAACGCGGAGGATTCTTGCTGAACGAATTCTATTTTACGAATTGACGGCCTGATTTCAGAGAAAGAGAGCGAAAGGCTCTTGTTCCGCTTGATCTTGTGTAGAGTGATTAACAGATGGCGGATTTTTATGAAAGGATTCGTATTTTTGAGAATACAGCGAGGAAAACGGAACCGCGACAGAAAATTATTTCATCGATCCAATTGTTGTCGCGTTAAGCGCGTTTTTTGAAATTATACACTTCAAAATTTCCCGTAAATGCATAAAAATAGACAGCCTAGTGAGTATTAATGGATTCGACGATATGGATAATTGGTATATTAAGAGTCGATAGTTTATTGTAGTGATGTAATATTTCAATGACTTTTATAAAATTGTAGAATCTGCATAAATGGGATCTAATGGAACAGAATTTCGATTGAAATAATGAATGATAGGACGTAAATGAAAAAATTGGATATTTTTAAATTTCATCGTGGAGTTTAAATGGAAGAAATTGAAATATTTATACCATTATAATATTACATACTGTTATTCGATTTTTAACTCGATAAGTTGATAGTTCACGTTTTAAAATACTAATCAATTACAACATTTAGAAATGTACATTCATATGTATGATTTATAACGACAGCTATATTATTTAAAATTATAAGATTTGTGTATCAAAGTTGCGTTTGAATTCATCATTCGGTGTATTATTTTCATTTGAAAATATTAATCAATGCGTACTAAGATTAGTATAATAAAATATAATATAATATATATAATATATAAAAGTACTAAGATTCAATGCGTAGAAGAAATAATAAGAGTAAACAAACACTCAAGAATAGTTATATCTATATATACTTTGTAAATTAAAAATGCGCACATATGCATTTGCATAAATGTAATTTTATATTTGATTTAATATCATCGAAAAAGATGCATATCATAAATGGAATTAGTTACTAATTTCTATAATATATCAATCCGCAAAGGAAAAAAATAATATAACTCGAGAAACTTTCAACCCCTATCCGAATACCGACTTTCCTCTGCAGCAAATTTACAGATTCAAATACCTATTGTTCTCTATCCACTGAAAAATTCCAAAATTCAATTCCGCAATAGCGCAAAACGCGCGAAGATTAGGGTTGCAGAAAACGAGGATGGTCGCGAGCATGAATTTCAACGTGTCCTGAAATACGCTCGGGATGAGTGGAAGAAGGAGGGTTGGCTAGGCGCGGCGCGATCAAAGCGTAATTTTAATTAGGCAGATTATATGGAAAGATAAAAATTATTAAAATTATTGCCTTAATGAAAGGGAACCTTCGGCTGGTTTACGGAGGGACGCGTAATTAAACGTCGGGGGTAGCTTCCCCCCTGGGCGAGGGTTGCTTTCGCTGCCAGCACCACCAGCCGACTAATATAGCACGACCGCCGGTTAAAAAGCTCCGATATTTATGCCCTGAGCTACCGTTTTGATTTTTCCGTCTGATCGACTGATCGTTTATTGTGTCTGTTCTACAACGTGGTACAATTATATTACAATTATAAAAACTGCGATACAATAAATGTACATTATATACAAATGATGTATAAATATAGTATAATGTGTAATGTATCTGTATTAGATGTACTACATGTGTCGTAATAAATTGTAACATTTGCATTTTTTTAAATGCCACACAGAAATGTTTCTTGCATTGCGCCTTCATTGATGAAATTTTTCAACTACATTTTGATTTTGATTTCTCTATGAACTCTATTGGTCCTGCGTTACAAATAGTTGTAACATTACACAAACTGATTTTTATTCTACTGCAACTCTTTTCTCAACATCACCAAACTTCTATGAAGTGTTACAAATTCTACAAAGTGCAATAAACGTGCATCTTCGTGTTGTTAAAATACAAGTGCATATATAATAAATATATAAATGCATATATCGTATGAATAAACAAATATGAATATATAAATTAACGGACACGCATGTTCATAATATTATTATATTATAATTACTCGTATTATTTTTCGTCGTTCTGTCTCTAAAATAATTCCATAAATAGAAACGATCGCTCACCGATGACCATCGTAACAATCGACGTGTTAATCCCCAGGGGAGCAACGGCCCTCTGCTATTTAGATAACATCCGAAATTGGGGCAGAGTACAAGGACACGAATCAACGCGAAAAGCGAATTGACATCTTCGTCGACTTCTTGGTCGTCGAACCTCGCGGTCGAGGGGAGCCAATGGAAGGTCGATAAGAGGGCCGCCCTCTGCTGATGGCAGATCAGCCCTCAAACCGCAAGGTGCCACCACACCCCCAAAAACCAGCCCTGGCACCCCCGCGGCCAATGATCGGGCCTAGCCACCCCCAGGACCACAAACCAACCGCAAGACGATGCGCAGAACCGCCTCGTTCACGCACGTACCGCGCATTCCGACCGCAAAACAAAATGGTGCCTCGAACGGGTGTTAAGATTTTCCAGGCGCGACCAACCTCGGCGAACCGAGATCCCGTCGTTGCTACCCCTCTGGACGAGCGGTTGAGAGATTCACCTGGGGTATGCCGCGGAATCACGTGCGAGTAGCAGGAATTTTCGTCTCGGTCTAGTAGATAGAGCTCTGAGAATCTTGGACGTATAGGTGCACCGAGAGAGTTGAGGAGAAAGTTTGGTTGATAGTAAAAGTTGAGAGATCGAAGAGATCTTGCAAATTTTTTCTTCACTTAGAAGCAGATACTATATAGGTTTCTTTTTGAAATATTTCAAGTCTGAGATCGGAAGAAATTTCATAAAGATTAAAAATAGAACAGGTATGCTCGAGATAAGATATAATTGGGGATCTCTTTTGTAAAAATTAAAATTTGGTGAAGTCAAGTTTCTTTCAGATATTACAGTAATGCGAGTTTGCTTTAGAAAAGATCTGAAAGTGATTGAATACATATTGTTGAAGGTTTCTTAATACTGGAATACCTATACGTAATAGCTAAGTAGAAACGGCAGATGAATAGTCAGACACAGAAAGACCTCAAAAAATTCCTCCCGAGTTCTAGATATTCATAACAGTTTATCAAGTTAAAATTGAACTAAAAATCTCTAGAAAAGAAGCAATATTTAATTTGAAGTGACGAAACCAAAATTGAAAATCAAATAACCCACAATCCCACACCACTCTTATATACATGCAAAATCCTACCTTTGTCCAGTCTGCAAAATTCCTGGTATAACATAAAATTTAATTAACGTATCAATTTATATTCCAAATAAAGTTTCTCGTGCGGGAAGGCCAATTAACATTATATTATCGCAAACGATTGCAAAATTGCAAAGAATATGATAAACAATTCCGAACTGACCAATATACCATATTCCCAGCAACCGAAAATGCCACCTTTATCACACTCAGCAGACGATAAAATTCCCGGCTACGTGGTTGGGTACAACGAAACGGTGAGAATCGTCGAGACACGTCGCGTGAGAAACAGCCAACGGAAGGGATACGAAAAGAGGAAACGCGGAAGAGAGCGTGGAGGAGAGCGAGGAGGAGGGCATCGTCGGTTCTCGGATCGACTAGAATTTTTTTGGCTGAGTTCTCATGAGTCTTGGCACCTTGGCAGAGAGAGAGCTGGACGCCGACGGGAGAAAGACAGACTTACGCTGAACCAAACAGAGACAGACACCGAGCGAGCGAGCGCGCGCGCGAGAGAGAAAGAGAGAACAAGAGTGAGAGAGAGAGGTGGAGGGTAGCAAGGCTGGGGTTCTGAGGTACCCCAGCGTGGCCGTTGCGGCAGCGGCTGGGGGATCCCGCGCACCCGCGGTGAGAGAACAGCCGAAAGGGGTGGCGGATGGGGCTGGGATGGCGAACCATGGAGGATGAGGGCCTCCAAGGAGCCGGTGGGAGGAGGGATTTTGAAAGAGGGTCGCTGTGCTCTCGTCGACCTCCGGCTCTGGCCTCACGGAGAGAGCGAGCTGGAGACGGCGAAGCTTCGCTACGGAGAAGAGTGGAGGAGCCAGGGGCGTTAGAGGGAGAGGTGGGTGAAAGTGAGGAGAAACCAGGCGGCGGATCAAGCAGCGGGGTGGGTTGCCTAGCTACCGGCGAGACCCGGCCAAGATACTTGCCGAGATCTCTCTCTCTCTCTCTCTCTTTCTCTCTCTGCACTGTTCTAGGTCCGTTCCACCGTGTATTTCGCCTTTCTCTTCTTCCCCCTTTCATTTCTTGTCCGTGTTCTTCGTTAACTTTCACTCGGCCACCATGGCGAAATAGGGTGAATATTGGATATTTTTTTTAATTTTTTTTGGTTTTCCTTTTTTTCTTTTTTTTTTCTTTTTTTTTTGGTTTTTTGAGGGAAGGGGGTGGGATGACGAAGAGGGCGGAAGATTGTGACTGGTGGAGATTGCTCGGTGGCGATGGAGGAATTAATAGGATTTGTAAGGGTTAATGCGTGGAAAAGAGGTGACTGAACGTTGGATGACGTTTAATAGGAAATGGTCCTGTCTATTGGTTGTTGAGAGTGAATTCAGAGGTTTCTGGAGCTTTGGTGATATGGAAGATCGTGCATTTTTGTTGCGAGAGCTTTTGAAGAAACTAATGAGATTTAAGAGGATTAATGTATGAAAAGAGTCACGAGGTTACGCTGTGCACCCTTTATGACTGATAAAAATAGGAGATTTCTGGAATTTTCTATATGTTGTTCCTGGAATTTTATTTATGGGATTTAAAGTGATGAATCTTGTCTTTGTCTGTATTTCTCACGCAATACCGAACATTGACTTGTTGAATGAAAAATTACTAAATACAACAATTTGTAATACTGTGAAAAATATTTAAAAAATTTATTCTCTCGTACGATATTTCAAATAATTTATACAAGGATTTGTAACTTTTATTTTTCTTAACCACTTAAATTGCTGGTCATAAACATTGGTGAAATATTCAATAAAATTATTATAAATCCCAAGCATTCTATTGAGCAAAGCATAAAAGTTTAGTCAGTAAATATTGTTATTTTTCAAAGTAGATTACTTTTATTACTATATTACTAATTATTACTATATTACCTACTAAAGCAAAAACTGACAAAAGATTCGAATTTCAATGTGTACTCGTAATGTATTTATGGTCGCGTCAGAAGAATCTACCTTTAACGAACGTCTTGGAGAATCAGAAAGAGAAAAGAGGTAGAAGGTGACGAGGGAAATTAATTTCACTTCACAGTGAAAACTGGCAGTCTTTACACGGGCAGAAATATCGCCGGTGTATTTACATAGGCAATGGGAGATAAAAAATTGAACATCAATCCGAGGAGAGGGCGAAGAAATCACAACGGACGGGAGGAAAATAATTGGGAGCACTTTTGAAGCCGGTCAGAAGGGGAAGCTCTCGAGTGTCTGGCCCTTCGCGAGATCTTCGTGTACTTTACCTGCTCGTTTCGGATGCAAATTTCACGGGAAACTGCTGCTCTTATATCTCCTAACAACGATTTCCTTCCTCCTTCGATATCGATACGTCTCACCTTGCATTTATTTCGAGCTCTTCAGAAGTTTTCTTCGTCCAGAAATTTCACTCTTGTAGAATTAAAAATTTTAATCATTAATTATTCAGAAAAAAAGAAAAATAAATAAATATTGACATTCTAAGAAACTGGACTGTGTAAGAATGTAATTTGTAATTTTTTAGTTCTTTCTTTCTCCTGGTGGTTTATTGCTGTAAATGAATAAAAAAAAAGAGATTAGGGGGTGGTTCTTTCGTGGTTCTTTTTCAAAACGCGATACCAGTGTCGCCCTCAAGCGAGTAAGATGGCAAAGACATTTAAGAAGACTCACCCTCTTTCTTCTCGCCACCCTTAAGAAAGTAGTCTCCACCCCCGTGGTAAGGCAGCTCGCGAAGGAGTCGGTAAAGAACAGCTTCTTCCAGCACCTGAAAACCAATTTTTTTGATTAGTAAAAACTCGTTTCCCTCTTGTTTCAATTTTTACAACAGTAACATAAAAATTCTTTATTCGTGTATTAAGAAATATAAAAAAAAAAATTCTCAAGATCATCCAAATTTTTTAACTGTCACGACATTAATTAAAAAACAGATAATTTGAAGCAAAATTAATTACACGTGACGTAAGAATTTAAAAGTTAATACAAGGAGAAGTGTGAAGAAAAAGGAAAAACATTTTAGAATCTTGCAATTTCTTTCAATTGAAAAAGAGGATTGAAGAAAGCCAGAAAAATAATGAAACACTCCTCAAAGAGTAGTCAAAGAAGGGAACAAAAATTTTATGTTTAAATTACATTTCAACTTTGACCGAGGAAAATCGAAAGAATCGGAGAGCGCGAGTCGGTAAGAAAGGAAAAGAATAAGGCGACTTTCTTAAAGAAGTGGCGCCTCCTTTTAAGAAGTCCGTAGTACCCTCGCGCGCCACTAAGAAGGATGGCGCCCTGTCCAAAGAAATCCCTTTTTTCTCCCCCTCTAACCACCCTTCAACCCCCGAAAAAATTCCTAAAGTCTAACCAAGCCTAAAAATAAAAGAAAGAAAATCCAAACCCTATCGAAGAATCTAAATACAAAAAATGTTTAAAACAACTCCACACATTTGCTCGCGGAGCGAAATGAAATTACAGTTTACGATTTAGAATAAAAGCACGCGTTTTCGCAGGCATTTTCCCTCAGGAGCGGCTCTCGTTCTTTTCTTCTCCTCTTCTTTTTTCGTTCCCTCTTTCGTTCCACCCTCTTTCACAGGCAACTGGCTGGGGTTAGAGGGTGGGTGGTGACCCGACAGTAGGAAGAACAAAGGACGAGTTCACGGTCGGTTAATTTAATCTAAGCAAACATCATATAGATGGTACGTGAATGTGTTTCGCAGGCAGTGAGCGAAGGAGGGTTGGAACTTGGCCGGAGGAAGACAGAGGGTGAACTGGAGGCGAATCCAGACTCGGCTGAATCTAGATACATACGTAAGTACAAGAGTATTCAAGACGGCGCTGAGGAACGATGTTTAGCATGTAGATGAAGATCTCGGTAATCAAGGGTTGCAGCCCCGCGGGCGCACTTCGTCAAGTCTTACTTATTTCTCCAGCGATCTGCGATCCGTCAGCTCGTTTTACCCCTTCCTTCCCCACCAACCCCCACTCTCTGCTGATGGTTTGAGGTGGGCACGTGTGCGTTAGAGTCGCTTCTTGACGATTTCGGGAAATTTGACGTACGGGACGACATCGTTCTTTTCGAAGATGTGATAAAATTTTATTTAATACAGAGGGAGAAAAATAATCATTGTAAAACACGACGATTAATTAGTCTTGAATAAGAACCCCCAGCTACAAATTGAAAAAATCCGAAATTTCTAGTATCATCCCTCTATCATTCCCTGCTTCTATTCCTCCGCTACGAAATCGAAATTTTTAACTGCTAAAAAAAAAAAAAAGTATCTATTTGGAAACGACCCTCCAAGCCAAACAGAAAAAAAGAAAAAAAGAAAAAAGAAAAAAAGAACAACAAGTAGACAGGAAATTCGAAGCGGTCCATTATCGAGTTACCCGTTACTTGACCTCGCGATTTATCCAAAACGACAGAAGAGAAGCGCGGAAGAGAGAAGGAGAGACAAAGAGAGAGCTGCGGCGATAACGAAGCCGGGGGACACCCCTTTCTCGCGAATATCTCGGACCAAAGCCGTATCTCGTTCGAAATGATCGGGTCTCGTTGTCCGAAAATTCACCCCGTAATCGACGGACAAAAAGTAATTTCCCATCGAGACCGGGACAAAGGGTGATTTTGCATGGGGCCGGGAGGAGAAGGGGGGAGGGAGGGAGAGGATTTCGACCGGCGATAGCCACGGGGGTGGCAGTGACCGGTGCGTGTAACGACCACCCCCTCGTTTCTCTGCAACCCCCTCGAACCAGCTTCGTTTCCCGCTTGCCAAGCCGAACGAACGTTTACGGTGAACGCCACGTGCGCTCTATGCGTACAAAAAGGTGAGATAAAGAGGAGAACAGAGGAGAGAGCAAGACGGGCAGTGTTGCTTCCTCTACGTTTGTACACTGGTATGTGGCTGTGTTCGATCCACATTGTATGTGGGGCTCTGGGGCATTTTTCGTTCGCGTTTTTTCCCCCCTCCGCAGTGCTGCTCGCGTCGAGCGGAGATTGTAGACGATTATCTCCGGTGACGTGACAACGAAATTTTTCGAAGGACGTTTGCGATCGTCTAATGAAATTGCATGGTGTCGTTTTCTTTTCGTGTTTTCCAATTTGATAATACCGTATTTTAATAATTATTGGATAATTAAATTTTGGTCGATACTATTGACTAGTGCTATCATAGGAAAGGCAGGACAGAAATTCAAAACACTTGGAACATTCCGTACCCGGTGCATAAAAATTCAGAAATATTCTGTACGATAAACGAAACAAGAAAGCTCTAACTCAATAAAATATTATTATAAATATGGAATGACTTTACATTTATACCAAATGCAGCATATGCGTAAAGCAAACACGCTACCAGAGATGTAAAGCACGAAATTGAGAAAGTGAAGAAACGAATTAGACCGATGCCTCTTGCATTGCCGCACGCGATCCATGCAAGAAATAAATAAACGACGGACAGCACAAAGGCCGTCCTCTCTCTGGCGTGAATTTACAGTCTCCTTCCTCTTCGACGAGAGAACAAAATCTCACATGCCAATATCGGAGAACAGGATGCAGCCCTCTCCACTGGCTCTCGAAACAATAACCCCTATCCGGTGAGGCAGCGCCGTTGGGCGATCGAGCGGAGCCCTTTGTTCGTTGCATCGATTTACGACGCCGCGCGCGTTCTCCAAGAAGACAGAGTAGCTCCAAGAAAAATCGCGGACCGCGGCGCGATGACACGCAGTGAATTTACCGGGAATTGGCAATGCGGCTCGACTGTAGCGCGATAAATCGGTATGGTCAACTGGTCGAGTCAACGAGCCGTGTCTCTCGCGCAGCCAGTTTTCCCTCATTCTCCCTTTGTCAGTGAAAGAGAAAGAGAGAGAGAGAATGGAGAAGAATGGGTAATAGGAGAGAAACAGAAAAAGAAACAAATAGAATAATAGAGTCTGAGCCAGAATTTCATTTACTCGTAAGAAAATGTTAATTAATTGTACGTTATTAATTTCAGTTCACTGCAATTTAAAATTTGACAGCTAATAATCTTTGCAAATAAACATCGATGAAATATAACGGATAGATAGATTGGAATGTAGAGAATGGGAAGAAGACTAGACAACAAGAGAGAGAAATATTATTTATTGATTCTCTGTAATCAGAGTTTCGTTTATTCACAGAAGAAAGAGATTGATAATTAAAATTAACTTGAAATCTTACCAACTTTATGTAAAATTAAAAAATCCAATAATGTATAAAATGTGTATAATGAACGGAAATATTTAAGTGCACGATCATTATAATACTCGGCGGATGTAAAAAAATTGCTACTTTGACTCAATTTCTTTAATTGTGTTTGTACAAAAATCCGCTGTCTAATTATTACAAATACGTCTATATATAGAAAATAAAATCTATATACATGATTATGTTCCTTCCAAAGAGAATGGAATACTCGAGTTTTGTAAATAAAAATTTATGTTACCCTACTTTAAACGTTTCGAAATATCTATAGAAGTGGAAGAGCCGTCAAGAGAAAGAAAAGGAAACGGCGCGAAGTACAGAAAGAAGAATGGACAGCACGAGAGAAAAAGGGAAAAAGAGGAGGGAGGGAAAGCAAGGGGGTGAAGAAGGGTGTAGACTATACGTCAGCGTTCACCACACGCTATTCTTCATACTCCATTATCTGTATTCCGCTCCACTCTGCTCCATTATGCCGGCACCGCGTATAAACGACGAGTTGTGCGACGACCAGCCAACCCTACCGCCTGTCTAGAGGCCACCTTCGCGAAACACTGATAAACACCGCTCTTCTGCGGCTGGTTTATGCGCGACACGCGGCAAAATCGCGCCACGAATGAATTAAAGGGTTGGTACAGCGGCAAGAAGCACTCCGGTTACTTCTAATCTGTGATACTTTCCAAGTTTTTGTTGTTTAATCTTTGTCTGTTCACTCTGTTACCAGATTTTATTTTCTTTTTCCTTCTTTTTTAGTTATATTCTTCTTCTTGTATATTTATAGATCATAGCGTTAGTATGGTTGAGGAAATATTTTACTTTACTTCATATAGTCTCTAGTGAGAAATATTTTGGAAATATAATAAAAGGTATTATTGATATTAATTTTGGAGTATTTTTAAGGCCACCTTTACTAATATCGGATTATTTTAATTGTTGCACGTGTTTAATATAATAAATTACTTTAGAGATCTCGGTATGGTTAAAACAATATTTATAATATTTATTATATAGTTGCTGTTTGGACGATTTATTTAACATGGAAAGTTATCTTTGATATTTTGCAAGTCTCTGCCATTTGACCCTTCTCTGATCCACCGCGTGCAATAAGTTATTTTACAAAATTATTATTTATAGTATCCATTATATGACTATTACTTGTTACAAATTAATACCAAAATTTATTATAAAAAACTTTCTTTCAAATATCATACAAGTAAATCTATTCATTATCATATGTTATTTAATTCCTTCTTTTTATTATCAAGCCAAACTAACAATAATTCAGAAAAATGAATTAATTAAAAAATTCCACTCTCAAAGGACCATTTTTCCTCCTACTCTTTCTCTCTCTCTCTCTCTGTTGTTCATTATTACGAAACAGGTTTAACTATGGAGCTCTTGATGGTCAGAGAAACAAGGGTCAACCCATTTTAAACCGTAAAAAAATATAATACGTAAGTATTGCTCGTAATGACGGTTCTGTCAGGTGAAGGGTGGAGCAGGTATAACGATAGGAATCTCTACAAAGCTTCCCCAAAGTCGGCTGTTGCAAAAGGATCCTCCGCCAGGTCGGCGTTACGTGTGTATGTAAATTCGCAAAAGATTTAATTAAACGTAGTCCCAGGGTGGAAGATTCTCCGTTGGTTTTGCCTTCTGCCTCCGAGCGACTCTCTCTCTCTCTCTCTTTCTCTCTCTGTCTTTCTCTCTCTCTACCAACGTATACGCATTTCGAATTTAGTGTTTCAGAGGTTCGGTTGCTTCGCATCAACGATCCCTGTAATTAACTCGTTCGCGGATTATAAACCATCTCTCTCGACCGAGTGATTTTTTTGAGGGAAAATTTGCGACAGGGAAAATTTTAATAATTCTTGGTACTGTGTTCTTTTTTTTTAACTTTTCTCAATATTTAAATGAATCGAATTTTGTCTTTGCAGTTTTTAACAGCTATCTGTTCTACTGTATGACAATTGAAAAATTACTAGATTTTTCCTTGATTCGACATTTTATTTTTTTAAATCAGTGTTTATATGATATCGTACGAGTATATACTTACGTATTAGTTTATATTACGTATTAGTTAGTATTTAGTTTTAATTTATACGTCAATGTAAGATATAATTAAAAAATCATTGGCTAGAAAATGTATGAAAAATATAAATTAGAAAAGTTTATGAAATAAAAAGTGTTAATAAAAAGCCTAAGTAGAATTGATATACTTACTGTCATTAGAGCACGTGTATCATTTATTCGAAGACTTTGAATGCCTGAAATCGATGCAATTGCTGCTAAAACAAATACTGAGGAAAATTTGAAAAGAAACATATGTTATAAAACAAGATGAAGCGAAAAATTTCTGAAATACGAAATATTAGCTAATTTAAGAACTTTGAAAAATCATAGTATTAATTCTAATAAAAAAAAAAAAAAGAAAGAGAAACGCCAAAAAATATTTTCAAATATATATCAAGAAATTATGAAAGAATGCTAGGAAAAATTTTCAAATATCTGAAATAAAATAAAAAAATAGAATCACTACAAAGTTTCTTCGAAGAAAGTTATTACATCAAACAGAAAATTCGAGTGAAGAACCAATAAAAATGGACCGGCAGAAACAGCCACGACACTCTCTGGTATTTTGAAATACACTTTTATTTCGACTCGGTCAAAAACTACGATAACAATAGGTTGGTAGATATGTATATCTGAAATCATCGTTCTTCTGAGAGGGAGTGGGGCAGAATGTAAACGTCGTCGGTTTTTTCTCTTCTTTTTGTCGGAAAAAAAGGAATAAATCGTTATCGACGTTCAATCGATTAATCGCGTTATTCAAACGTTATAACGCGATCTTTCGCTTTCCTTTTCCTTTCCTTTCTTTTTTCTTTTTTTTTTTCGTTTCGTTTCGTTTCATTTCGTGGGTGGGGGAATTTCGATGTGAAAGCTACGGAGCGTTTTGTTTCCTTTTCTTGTTTTCTTTTTCGTTGAATCGCCAGAGGATCTTTCCCCTTCGCCTTACAAGATACGATTCGATTTATTCTAATCGTCTCGACTCGGTCGACGCTCGATTCTCGTTCGACGTCTCCGCGACGGAGGTCGCCGCGAGAGAATCGCGAATCGACGACGTATTGCACACGAGCCCGCAGTCTAATCGATCAAATCGCGTTATACTATGAAAACGTAATCGAATGGAATAAAAGTTACAATGGGTGCGTTTGATAATTGATCGAGCTCCGGAGGATCTGCCTGTCTTGAGAATGAGAGGAGATACTTTGCACAACTTTGACACTCGATTATCAAATTTATTCTCTTCCACGATGACTTGTATTAAAACGTCTGAAAAACGAGGGAGGATTAAAGAACTCTTCTCTGCTTTAAAAATTGTAATTTTTTGAAAATGGTTCGGGAGGATGGAGAACTTTTTCCTTTTTTTACAGCATAGAATGTTAGATTGTTAGACCGCAACTTTTTTTGTTGAACACTTTAATTAATTTTACGATTTCACTATTTTATTTGATCTAAAAAGTGTTTTAATACTGTACAGGAAAAAGAGGTTTCTCGGAGGAAATTTATATAGATATACTGAATGAAAAAGATATATTCAGTATCACAAAGAAATTTCTATAATTTTATCGATTCTTCGAAAAGTCAAAGTCAACAAGTTCTAAAATTTCGAAAGTTGTTCGACTCTAAATTCATAGATGCGATTTTACACATGTTCATACACATTAATTAAAAGATATTCTGAAATAAAATCCCCCCTCTAGAAGAGACTGTCACGTGAGTCGCACAACAAAAATCCAGCGGAAACGAAAAGTATTTCCAAAATCACAGACGAGACATCCAATTTCTCATCCGCGAGACAAGCAGAGAGAGAGAGTGCAGGATAATCCGGAGCTCGACCAAGCATCCGGGAGACACCCGGTACAAGTCGTCACACGTCGCGCGTAGTCCGTCGACAGTGATGAATGACTCGATGAAACGACAATGCTCTATCTATGTACAGTGTTTCTATATACATCATCATCATCGTCACCATCACCGGGGGCCAGCAGTAGCACGTTCACTCACCACACACTCGGTAAATTACAAATCAGCCCCTCTCTGCGCGTGTTTTTTTCTCTCTGTCTTTCGTCGAAGACAGACAACCAGCTAAAGGAAGAGAGAGAAAAAAAGATAAACGAAGGAAAATGCGAAATCGAAGAGTCGAAAAAGAAAGAAAATTTTCTCTTGACAATTACTGGTGAGATCTGAATCAGACGAATCGTTTTGGAATCACCTCGCGATCACTATAGATTGAATCAATTATTCACATTCATGTTTTACTCTTTGGTGGTTGTTCGAAGCTCGTATCGAAATTTTTTAGATAAAAAATGTACATTAGATAATTAATTTAAATGAAATATCGCATTGGTGATAAATAGTTTGTATCGTATCGTGTTATACTTGACCATTGATGTGATTGTTTCGTGGACAATACTGTTCACGCCACTTCAGTCAGTGATTAGTATGAGTATTATCATGCGTTTCTATAATAATACTTTACCTACCGGAAGCTTGTTAATTGTCTTCTTGTGTTGTTGATTAAGATTTATTCGAAACCAAAGGTGAAGCAATATAAAAATTACATGTTGTAATAACTTCAATATTATGGGGATTTAAAATTCATTTGAAATGAAGTTATAACAGAGCGAATATTCATTTAAAAATTTAAAAATATTCATTAAAAATTTTGCGAAATTTCTTTCTTTCCAATGTTTCCAAAAATATCTTAAAAAGCAATTCCCCCGTTCAATATTGTATTTTCAGAAACTTTTAAATTCAATTTTCCCTAATATACTAAACCCCCCAAAAAAGGCAATATGTACATTCTCATAATTTTAAAATTGTACAGATCTCATTCGAGAATGTGGTCACGTGGACTATTGTCAATGGCCAAGTAATTCACTCAAGTTGTTCAACTTCAACGAAACAGATAAAGTATTAATTCACAACCACCTACGAGTCACAACCATCGATCTCGCGATCGTGTCGATGTGATCTCAAAACGGGCCGTCTGATTCAAGCCCGAACCCTCTTTTTTTTTGTCATCTCGAACACGCACCGGATTGTTCTTTTTTTTTCTTCACATTTTTAATGCCCACTAATAGCTAATAGTTTCGTTCGCCTGTTCGAGCCAACACCTCGTCCACCTTTCTCATCCACCGATCACAGTTTGCTCATATCCGAATGTTACACGCCCGCGCGCGGAGTAACGCGGACGGAGGGAAATGTCCTAAAATCATCAGAATCGCGAGAACGTGTCACCGTCCGGCTCTCAGTAAGGCCTCCAGACGTTGTTGTCCGGCCTGACTTCCTCCTGCCTCACGCTGCAGCTGTCCGCCACTGCTCTCTGCTCGGGGCTCTCCGAATTCTGAAATTGATTCCCGTACAGCTGGGAATAGAGGATGCTGGGCAGCACGCCAGGCGTTGGGAAGTAGTTGCCGTAATTTTGGCCGAATCCTTGCTCTTCGTGCACGGGGCTCTCCGTGGTGCTCGAGTCGGTGGACAGGGACCTGGGGGAGACGTAGTCCTGGTACCTTTGACTCGGTGTCGCCGACATCAGGCTGCTCAGGGGGTCCAGCGGGTCCGATTGCCCTGGCGTCGTCGAGTCCGGCACCACTGTTTCGTTTTTTTTTTTTTTTTTTTTTTTTCGATGGAAAAGAGAAATCGTCTTCTGTCATGTTTAATTCTTTCGATTGAGGGACAATTATATTATTATTTGGAGTGTGAGAAACATGTGCTTTATACTAAAGTTCCAAGGTTCTTTGGTACAGCAGCGGAACTGGAATTTTGGAAATAATTGGAACGTTTAGTGGTGATTAAAGGATGGACTAGACGTGAGATTTCAGTTTGGAAAGAGAAAATTGTAATTTCATATGGTGAAAGTGGAATTTTAACGAGGAAAAAGGAAACAATGTTAATTAAACTAAATAAGGTGTAAGTTGTTCTAAGAAAATAATTGTTGTATGAAACGTAAAGTTCTGTTATTAAAATGATGATTTTTAATTAAAAATATACAATACACTAATGATAACAAATATATGTTCCTCCAGATATTTCCATCAACCCACAAACATCTCAATAGTCTATATTAAAATTATTCAAAATTAAATCACAAGATGAACAAAAATTTTTTAACAAGATTAACACAAATATCTAGAATATCTAGAACGTTTTCCTGTAACATATAAAATGCAAAATACAATAAATATTACTCCAAACTGTCTCATATTTGCCACAATAAACTCTAAAAAAAAGTCCCCTCAAGCCGAATCAAAATTACCGAAAACTAGATCCATCATTGTAACGAAATTTAAAAAATCTTCTTTACACGACGAACTGAAAATATTCTCCCGTAACTAAAAAAATACAAGACATGCCCAATGCTTCTCGAAACTCTCTTACATTTGCCACGAAAGACCGCCAAAAATCCGCTCCACTCGTATTAAAATTCCTCGAAATTTGACCGATTGTAATAACGAAGATAATGAAAATCCTCCGACAAAATCAACACTGTCGCACGGACGGAATCTTCCTCTGTGAGACAGTTTTCGTTTCGCGCCGATCGGACGTGCGGTTGCCGAGATATCGTCGTCGGAAGCGAAGGATAATTTTTAATATCTCGCTGCGTCTGTCCTCGTCGCGCGCTCTGCCCTCTCGCTCGCACCGCATGCACTGACCTATCGCAAGCCCGCGCCATGTGCGCTGGTCAGTGCAGACGCGAGTCAGCAGTTTTTTTACTATTTACTATCGCGCGTACGCATTTCCAGGAAAAAAATGTAGGTCACAGCGGTGACTGGCCCATTCATCCTCCCCCCGTGCACGCGTTATAGCCAAGCGGCTTTCGGGCCCTGTATCTCGGCAACCGTTTGAGATATCGACTTGAAACAAAATGCGTTTTAAGGGTCGTGTCTTGCACTGTCTTTGGAGTGGTCTCAGGTTCGATGTTGCGAGGAATAACAGGAAATATTAATTTTTTTCATTATGGGTTGAAATTGGGGGTAACAGTGAGTTAGATTTGGGATAGTTTTTTTTTTTTGGGGAAAATGGGTGAAAAGTAAGTAGAATTTAGGCATCCTTGGGACATTTAAAATTTCAGAAATTAATATAACGTGCAAATTATAAAATGCAATCTGCTTGTTAAAAATTATATATCGTCTCTTAATAATTATGAAGAAAATTTGTTATAAATAAATATTTTCAATATTCAGACTGCGAAGATGCATTTCCGAATTTCGTTAATTTCCGTTCTATTCTGTTTAGAGTTATTGGACTGCATGATGATGCTAATTTCATTGATCATCGTTGATTACGAAACGCTACGATATCGATTACAAATGCACTAGTACTTATAAACATTGGACTATCATTTGTTAATACAATAGTTTAACAGGAAGTACGGGTGCATTTGGTTTACGTATGTTTGGGCTCTGTAAATGGAATACCGAAATGTACCAAATCTATGTAACTAGAATATACTATAAATGACTGTAAAATTTATTTTTAAAAGTACTTTAGAAAATTATAATTTCAATGAAAAGAATGTGTCAAGAAATTTCAAGTGTCAAAAATACCGATTACAGTATTTTTAAATAATAGACAATTATAAAATTTATGTTGGATTATTAAAATTTACATAATCCGAATCCACATTCTTCCCGATGAGGATTAATAAACAAAATGAAATTGAAAATTCAAAAATTAAGGAATTCTAAATCTTTTCCCTGTGACTCTACGCTATCAATTACAAGCTGAACAAACTGTTTGATTAAATTTTATACCTCATTGCCCATAATAAATAATAAAATTATTCACATTCTCCATGATTAAATTGATCAAAATTCTCTGGGAAGGATCTGAACAAAATTGAAATAAATTGAAGATTAATTCTAAAATTAAATAATTCAATTTTAAACCAGTATGTATGGCCTCGTATAAGTTTCATGGAGTATAATATAATAAATTAATAAATAAATTAAATAATTAATATTTAATAGTATAAATAATTAAATAATTAATAAATTATATTAATATTATTAAAATAATTAATAAATTATATAAATATTAATATTATTAAATAATAATATTGATATAATTAAATGATAAATAATAATTAATATTAATAATAATATTAATATAACAAAAGATCGTAAAATAAAAGTTCGATGACAAAACGCGTCGAAGGAATAAATGGACCGCGCAAGAGACTGGCATCTGACGAAAGAAGAAAAAGACACAAAGTTAGAGGTGCGACTTACGAGATGAGACCGCTGAGAAGGCATCCTGCTGCGCGGTGGATCCTGCACCGGTGCCGGAAGTGACGGTGGATCCCGCCGTCGAGTCGGGCGCCGTCGGCGTGTTCATGGACGCGGCGCCCGCGAAAGATGCCAACGACGAGGACGACGGGGGCGGCGGCGGAGGTGGCGGCGGCGGGGGTGGGAAGGACGCTTGTGCGGCGCACGACGACAAAGGGCCGGGAAGGTAACCAGCGTAGCCGGCCGTGCTTCCGTATCCCCACGAATTGCTTGCAGACAGACCGAACTGGGACATGTCTGAGGAGACAGTGATCGTTTCACAATTGCCACTTTCTTGTTAAATCTAGCCCGCTCGACTGTCAACAGACGATCTATCGGTCGATCGTTTCAAGGGTCACGAAAGCGCGTTGTGCAAAACATTTTGGTACTTCGTCGACACTGGAGAGCGAGGCTCTAAGCGTCGAGTTTAAGAGGAATGTAAGAATGTATAACAGGGACATTACAAGAATTATTTATGAATATATCGTTATTTGAAGCACTTTGGTACATATTTCGTCGAAAACCAAAGTGGGAAAACCCTAGTTATTTTCGCTTGAAATGAATTTAAAAATACGTTGAAAAGTTTTAAGAATTTTTATGAGTGTATTATGCAAAACATTTGGACAAAAAAGAAACAAATTTAGAAATAGATATGAGTTTCAAGAATTATGAAATAATTTACTGTTTCGTTAACTGGTGTAAGACTTGATTATCATGATTGTATTGGTTTGAGAAAATATAAATATATATATATATATTTATATATATATATATATAAATTACAACAATTTTCATGAACATACATCGTGTTTGTTCTCTGATATTTCCTTAACACTGTAATGAGACACGATTGTTATGTTTATATCAATCAAGTTTGAAACAAATTAATTGTACTTTGTGAAATATCTGCAGTTGTACTTTACAAAAATTTCCTTTTCAGAAATCAAGAATTGAGGAATAAAATGAATTAATACCTATACTTGAAACTGGCGAGTATACTTTGCACTTAATCAAGAATTTTCGCTGAGTACTCATTACTGAAATTTTAAAGTCCACGATCGCAAGGGACAAAGTTTAGTATCTTACAGCAATAGAGCGTAGAAATTGAATAAAGAGAAGGGCGTTTGGCACAGCAGGAAAAAAAAACAGTGAAAGCAACCAGCAGACGAAGATCTGTAAAAGCAAAAAGCCACGAACGAACACTTTCTCCAATTAGTCCAAAGTGTCGTTTCCATCGAAAACATAACGCAAAAGCCGACGAAAAAGCGAAGCGCAAAGGCGATTGAAGCGAAGCTTAAATACCTTTTCCAGGGCAAACTCATTCGATAGTGACTCGAGCAACAAAAAGCCACAGAATCGCATCGATGTAGCGAGGATGATTTTACGGTGCTCAATTCTCAAAATGAAATTACAAATTGGTCGTCTTGACCATTTTAGTAGTTCCAGGATCGATAAAACTTTCAACATTTGTTCAACAATTCATTCTCTCCACTGTTCATTAAATTAGAATACCAAATGAAATGTTAACGCGATAACAAATAAAATACATTCTCACCGTTGTTTTCTATAGTATTTTCAGTTATTAAATTCTGAATGATTTTTATATATTTTATAAATCATTACTGCCGCGAAATTTAAAAACCTTTTGCAAACTCATCTAATTTCAAACCAATAATTGTATCAAATATACAGACACCGTTGTTTGAATACTCGTCCTTCCTACTTTTTCTTATTTAATGTTCCTCCAATGATTTTCCGTCATCTCGCTCGTTTCAAACGTTGAAAAGCGAAATTAACTTCTCCCTGCCAATTTGCTACAACGATCAAATTAAACTCCGCTTAAGAGCAAAAGATTCGACAAAAGATTTTCTCAGCGAGAACCTGACCCAAGACACGATTACAACAAATATCATAATCGTCAATAGGTGGACGAAGGGTTGGTCAATAAATACCAAAAGAAAAAAGAAATCGCAGTGATGGAACGAGAGAGAGATTATTCGACTCGATCCGAGTCACTTTGCCAGGGAACGTACCTACCAAGGGGATCGGCGAGGCTTCTTTTACGCCCCCTCGGGGCGCTGGATTTATTTTTGCGGCATATAGGCAGCATCCCCGATAGATTTTCCAATGAGTTACGGGGCTGGAAGGCGAAAAGCTGCGGGGAGCAGCGAGGGGTCTGTGTAGCAGCAGCAGCAGCCGGACAGAAAACGGGGGGAGGGAGGGAGAAGCGCGCGCGTTCGAGATCAAAGGGTTGGTCATCCCCCGCGCGCGTACCGCCGGCCAACTCAAATAACCGAGAGCTCGGACCAGCGCCACTGGGCCGTCGTTGACGAGAGGCTAACCCTAAATAGCGCGAGCCAGCATGCTTTCACGTCGTTCGTTCAATTTTCACTCCCCGACGTCGGCGAGGGGGGCGGAGGGAGGGAGAGATGTAGGTAGAGGGACAGAGAAGCTGCTTCGCCCCTTGGCAGGGCTGATATCGCGACGTAAGGAGAAACCTTTGATTAACGCCAGGCTAATTTCACAGTCTCGATTTTGGCGGCGATTCTGTCTATTGTCCTCGGTTCTCTTCAAATTGAGATTAAATCGAGACGGGTGGAGTGGGTACTATTCTAGTCTCGATCGAACGTTGGTCCTCGATTTTTGACGTTTCTTGGATATCGTAGGAAGTTTCGGAACAAGTTTCATTGCTGCGAGAAATAGTTTATTTGACAAAAATTTATTTTTTTTTATTACCCTTCTGGATCGAACACAAGTACTCGAGCAAGTATTTAAGAACACTGAAATCTTTCAAGTATGAAACATCGCTGCGGAATGCATGAGAGACTATAATCAGAGGTTTCGATTTCAAAGGTAATACGAAGAATTTAATAATTTTCAACTGTCTTGTAAATGTTCACGTAAGTAAAGCACTATAAGATTTAGATCAGCTAATGAAATCTATCCACAATTATATCAATTTTCAGATTTGATTCTGAGCTGTTCTATCGAGTTTCAAGTATTCTTGTGTGAGCAAGATTGTTGTTATGTGCGATTGTTCACAAAATCTTCTATCAAAAAGACAATCATCTTAAACTTTCGCTCTCTACCGCGAGAAAAATTCACTTAAAAAATTAAAAATCTATCGTAAATCTAAAAATTCTATAAATAAATATCTAATTAAAAATCAAAACTGGAGGCATTTATTTTTCTCTTTAGCAAAAAGACACGCACACGCACGAAAAATTCATTTTTATTGCGAGACTTTCAATCATCCGAATAGAACGTGCCACGAATCGCCAAAAAATCTGCTGGTCCGTTGCATGGAACAGAGCGTTAATCGAACGTTACCGGCGTGTGTCACGAAATTCACGGCAAAGATGTCGGAGGAGCGAGAGCGACGATGGATCGAGAAAACGCCGACGCGAATTATCGATGTCCGATGTGGGGAAAAAAGTTAATAAAGGAAATACCCGGCGTGCTTGATACTTTATCGAGGAATTTCGCCGCGTTATCGCTTTTGGATCCGAAGGCGACTCATTAAATCCAATCTCTTTCTACCTTCCTCGAATATTTCCTGCGTGATTCTTCGATTTCTTCTTCCGCGGCGAGAATAATATAATAATCAATTCGCTGAAAGAGAAAAAAATCGCCTGCTCTTGGTATCGCCTCGTTTATGAAACTGAATTTGGTATCAATCGATGGCTTGCGGTGAGATATCAGTCGCAGAAAATTTCCGAGCCGTGTCGATAATTAATTTCCAAGGTGCAAGAGGTCAAAGAACCTAAACGCGTCTATATTATATTTTACGTATAACCATATTTACGAATAATTGAAATTCAAGACAGACGTAAAAATTCAAGTAGTAATACGATAATTATCATATTCACGACATGGTGGAATTAAATAATGTGTGTATATAGAATTATATAACGTGGACATGTAAATATTAATTTAGAATCGTGTAATGCAGACGTCAATTTAGAATCATCAATTAATCTAAAATTCGTCGTCAACAGTCAGAAAAACTATCAGGAATAATTTTTTCGCTCACCATGAGATCGCTCATCCAAAATCCATGTACATCGAGGTATATGTGAGCGTCTATTGATCATGACTTGTCATTTGGTACCAAATTCATTTAAGACAGATCAAAAGACGCCACGTTTTTTTTTCCCGGTCGTCTTTTGATAAATCGATCGATTCCAACGAAATATTACTTTATTCCCTGGAGGACTATAATTTAGCATGAACGTGAGTTTCCCTGAGAGAAAGGGATGAAACAGTAAGCAGCGATGTTTCACGTAGAAATTCGCGAATCCGGCTGCAAACGTAGAGAGAACACGCGATGATGAAGGGGGGAGGGTGGGGGGAAGGTTAGCAGGGCAAAACGACGAGAACCATCCAACGTCGAGGCAGCCACCGCTCCCGTGGCAACCCCTTTAATATAATATTTAATCTAGCTTTGAACAGGCTTGTGGTTTCCGCCTCTAGAGTCGAGAAGCTAGTTCTCGCAAGCCTAAATCTTTCTCTCTCTCTCCATGTATATATTCGAGAGCAGGAAGGCAGCGTCTGCTTGGAAATATTCCCAGCTTGCAGGCGGCCGCTTCTTACGATATTTGTCGATGAAATCTCGTTTCTCGTGATCGAATGTTCCAAGGTGTCGCGTAACTGGTGAAAGAATGATTCCATTGTAATTATGGAAAGATAAGTGGAAGCGGAAGAATGATATTTTTGAAGATTCGAGGACGTCGTCTTTTTGAGAAAAGTAAATTTGTTGAGCATACTTGGATAGTTACTCTGCTTGAAAAATGAAAGAAATTTTCCATTTTTAAGTCTAATTAAAATAGATTTTGAACATGTTCAGTTAAGGATTAGTGTGTCAATTAAGTAATCGATATCACGTAATTCGAAATACGAACGATGGTCAGTTAGGAATTAATATATTTCATAATAAATTTGATTTTCTGGGAAATTTTAAATGAAAAGATATTGATCTTTCTTCTTGACTACGTTTCAATCATCCTTATTTAAGGATACCCCACATTGAATGATCAAACTTTGTAATTTCTGATTTTTCAAAATGTATCTAAACATGCTACACACATTTAATCCATCAAGCCCGAATAAATTTATGACTAGACTGTGTAAAAAAACCTGCACGACTTGTACTCCAGTACGATTCGTCTCACTGAAAGGCCCAGAAGCAACTGTTCTGACTAGGAAATGAAGACGACTTTTTGCCATAAAATTTTATTGATGTGCAAACATTTAAATCGATACAAAACAAATTACAGGCGCGATCGCTCAGTACCAGACAACGCCACTCTTACCCCACACCCTCTCACGAATCACGTGACCCAAATCAACCAATCGCTAATTTTCGTTGCATCAGCGTTGAAGAGGCCCGATTTTCTGGGTTACTCCCGCTAAAATCACTTTCAGTGATAATACACACAAAATGCAAGAACACAAACAACATCCAAAGTATTAATTACAATATTCAACGAGAGGAAATAAATTTTTTTTTCTATGTTTCTTTATAAATCTCTACGGAACTCTTTATCTATTTACACATTTCATTTATTATTCTTTGTTTATCCACTTCTTCGCTTCAGCTCATAAAAACATAAAGTTTCATAAACATCCGCAGTCCAATAATTACACAAAAAGCACACGCAAACGAAATATTTCGCATTACGTGCTTCTTTCGATCAATCGGTTCTACTTGATACGCAATTAAGCTTCTGACAAACGTTGCAAACGCCAAATGAGAAACGAATTAAACAAAAAAAAAAAAAAAAGAAAAAATGAAGATTAAAGTTAAAATTAGATGACGCGACAGAGAAGGAAGAGGCAACATTCATCATGCAGATAAGCGAGTGGAATACTTACTTTGACAGTTGCCTGGCATCGCGTGCCTGAAGGAGGACAACGGATCCCGCGGCTGCAGCGGATTCGGCAGCGGCTGAAGGGGATTCGGCAAGGGTTGCAAGGGATCCACCAGCGGCGAGGCGAAAAACGGCCCTCCCCTTTGCGACGCGAACGCGAACGCGTGGAACTGCTGCTGCTGCCCTAAAAGAGACAACACTGCGATCAACCGTGCGCCTGTCCACTGGACCTCCGGTACTTGCATCGATCCTCCATCTCTTTTAACATATCCTCGTACAAAACAGAACGAGTCGCAATTGCCATTTATTAAATTACTTAGCTTCGGAATTTTTGATTCGCTGATTTTCATCGCGGAGAATATAAGATACAAAGTGAAAGTACAAACTACCACCATAGTGATTTATATGATGGAGTATAGTTACTTCTCGGAGGATTGAATTTTTTTTTTTTTTTTGTCAATCATTATACTGCAAGTAATCGAAATTGATCTTAATTTTAGTGCTACATGTCTTTCTCGTACAAATCACAAAAAGCTTATATATAGGTTTCTCTTATATATAGGTGACAAAATAATATTTTTCGAGAGGTTTAAAAATATAGTACTCTTTTTTTAAAAAAATGAAGACAGAGAGCTATATTAAAATTATTGGAAAAGATGGAAACTTTGTAAATCTCAATCTCTGATTCAAAAGAGATTTCTTTTTCTCCTGTATCAATTTCAAATAAAACAATTCCGATAATTCTCTCCGAAACGTTTCAAAAATTCTAGTTACCACGTTTCTTTCCCTCTCTCCATTCTCATTCGTTGGCTTTTACTTCCCTAGGCAACTATTAAAGAAATCCCTTAACTCGAAAGAAAGGTCCAAATTCTCTTCTTCGGAAGCGATTTTGGCAGAAAATTGCGAGCAAAAATTTCTTCGCGTTTCTCTTCGGAACGTTCCGAAAAAAATCGTTCATCGACTTAATCACCGCGCCGTTCCTCCCTCGAATGTTCCTGCTCCGTTCTCGTTCAACGACTTTTATTTCCCCAGGCAACCTGTTCGACCGCCCCTGTCTTGCATCAGCCAGCTACGTAACGAACCTCGCAGTTTCGAACGAGCGAAACCGAATATATATATATAGCGTAGAGAGAAGAGGCGAACACGTCGAAGAGACAGGTCGAGGCAGCGATTCATTTTATTTCCCGGGTACGGTGTCGCCAACCCAATTAAAGACGTCCCAACAGGCGGGAGCGTGTCCTATCTCTGACGAGTCTGCCGCTACTGCCGGTCAGGTTAGGCTAGGCTAGCCTGGCACCACACGTGGACCTGGCTTTCCTACGTGAACCGTCGAAATCTACGAACCAACACCGTTGGGAGAAGGCACCGGAGACCAAAGCCAGTAGGGAGTACAGAGAGAGAGAGAGAGAGAGAGAGAGAGAGAGAGTGAGAGAGAGAGAGAGAGAGAGAGAGGGAGGGAGAGAGAGAGAGGTCCCCACGTCGTCCTGATAATCCAATCGAAGCCCTAATTCTAACTCGGCAACCCGAAATTCCCGCCGGTTTGCTGAATAGGGTACGACTGCACGATCCTGGGGACACAATGGGGGCGCGACGCCGGAACAGGGGACGGGGCTAACGAGATCTATCGTTAAACGACAGACCATTCTCCTCCGTACGCAGGAGGGAAACTGCCAACACGAAGAAATTTCGCTCCACCGCTTCCTTATGTCAAAGGTTGGACAGTCTCGCTGCCGGATTGTAGATCGCGGAAGAAGGCTTCTGGAGCTTCTAAACGATTGCAACGTGGATTATCGCGCTTCCGTGGGAAATTCGAAGGTGTAAAGTGAACCTGAATTAGTAGACTGAGGATTGAATGTGAAATGTTCGAATTTTAGCGCTTTTCATAATGTTTGGCGCGCAAAGCAATCTTCTCTTTCTTTAATTATTGAGAATACGAATTTGCCCAAAAGTCGGATGTCTAGTAATTGACGAGGATACGTGAAACATCCGAGACATGATAAAGTGTGCCAGCTTTCAAAACCTGTTTAGATTAATTAATAATGTACAAAACGTATCGATATTGTAGGATGAAGTAATGAATTCAATATTCCTTGAATAATTAATAAATTTCAAAAATGCTTCATCACTAGTAATGAACAATAATAACATGGGCAATATTTTCATACAGTGGCATTATTTAACTTCGGCGCATAAGAAAAACGAGTTAAAGAAGAATTAAATTCACCAGAAATGACGTACGTTCGACATGAAGTTTCGAGATTTCCACAAACTTCGCCAAACCAACGAAATCTCCGTCGCACTCTGTCACGAATCGTTCACCCAGAAATTCCCGAAACTAAAGAAAGTAATAATCTGTAACATTGTATTAAATACACTTTGCTTTAATTTAATGCACGCGTGTATTTCAACAAGACGACAGAAAGATACTCTACGAGGAGGTCTCCAACTTTCGTCAAAAAGCGGACGAGAGCGAACGCAAAGAGGGCGAACTTCAAAGCGATCAGCGGTGGCCGCGAACAGCCATTTTTTCCCCCACATATGGGGGTCCCCGCGAGCAGGAGACTCGGACCTTCTCCAGACTCTCTTCTCGTTACTATCGATTTCATCGGACACCCCTTTTGCGCGCCGCGACCGGCGACTGCCAGGGAATTTCTCGAGAGTTAGCAGCTGGCAGCGACAGCTCCTCATTTCGTTCCGTCGCCGCCGATCGACCCTCTCCCGTCGACACATCGCCGGGGACGACACAGAAAGCGGGGGGAGGTCCGGCCATTTCGTGCTATTTTCTAACAAAAGCGGATCGCTCCGGACGAAAGGCTGTGTGTGCAACTTGGGATTTCGTTGGGTATCCAACTTCCGCCAGAGGTATCCTCCGCCGCCAACGCCGGAGAGAAACGCCTCTCTCTCTCTCTCTCTCTCTCTCTTTCTCTCTCTGTTGCTCCCCTGGCCTCTCTGGCGCGTCTCTCGATCAATTTCCTTAGCCGTGCATCCTCTTTCTGCGGCGGCCACCTTTGGCTATGGGACGAGGGTAGAATGTGTAATGAATTGCTTGTTTAATTAATTACGACCCTCGAGCGGCGCCCGCCCGAGTTCGAAGCGAGCCGCGTTCGTTCCGGCATCGGAACGCCTGCCTGGTTCCTTCCTAGCCGTGGCTTGGATAGAATTCATAGGGCTGATTTATTGCTGGTCGAGCGAAAAGAAGGGTCCCAATGATTCACGGACCGGATAGGAAATTTGTTTGCAACTCCATTTGTTTGTTTCGAGAGGAGGGGATCGGGGGGATATTCCACGATCGCGTGTAAAAATTATTTGACGACTGAAAGTGACACTTGTCAATGGTTATTATTCTTTTAACTTGTTGAATCACTTGTCGTTGCAAATTTACAACGTTCTGGATTTTTAATTTTAAACTTGCAGCAGTTGGAACATTACTTGCATCAGTTGGACAAAAGTAAGTTGGAAGCTTATAATAATACAATACTATGCATTATTGTTATTCTCAGTTGGGAAAAAATTGAGAATTTAAGAATTGAAACTTGAAGCTAAATAAACATAATTATTACAAATCTACGAATTAGTATTCGCGTAGAAGTCGAATAGATTCTTCAAGTAAAGTTCGAATGTTGCTCTAATGCAGCAAAACCTGATCGTAATATTAACAGTGGATTTTAAAAGAAAAAGAGATAGTCTGCCATTGATGTCAAAAAATTTTCGAAAGAAAAGCATTTATAAACAACAAACAACTAAAAATTTTAATCGTAATGATTACAACTTTGTTTTTGTAATAGTCAAAACACGAACGACGAGTAAACATTAATAACGCGATTGAACAACGAAACACGCCAGAAAATTGCATATTCTTAGAGTCGTCCCGTTCACGTTACATCGCGAAAAACTATGAAAATTAGATAGTCGAGCTGTGTGAAGCGACGACTTCCTCCCAACTGCGTGATTGCGGACGTGTTGATGAAACAGAACAGAACGAGCCGAGCTCTAAACAAGACCTCAAAGGACTAATTGCATTTAATTTAGAAAAAGGAAACCAGAAGAGAGAGAAAAAAAGGGGAAGCTAATACGTATGTCTTTGAATCCGTTTCGCCGGCGTCGGAGGATGTAGGCGTAATAAAATTAGGGAGCGTGTCAAAGACGAGGAAGCGAGGACCGACGGTTTAAAGAAACGCCGATCGACCACCCACAACATGTAACCCTTTTATCTCGTGCCGCATCCCTTCCCGTGGATCCCTTTATTTCGGGTGAAAACATTTTCTTTCCAGCAGATGCAACGCGCCGCACATTTTACACAGGCAGAAAAAGTCCGTGCGGTTTTCACGTTGGCAATTAACTGACAATAAAATCGAGTCTCGATCGGTGATTTGCGAGTACAATTCTCTTCGAGCTTACTATCAACGGAGAATCTGATTTTACGAGCTACAACGAGGTATGATTTTTCAATCATTCCAGTGCAGGCTGTTAATAGTATCATAATAAGTAAAATTAATATTGCGGAAAATTTTGCGAGAAATTTAAAACTGCAAAAATGCAAAATGGAAAAAAATATATACGAAATGTTTGAAGTTCAATGAGTCAAGTTTTTGAAAAAGCTGAAATTTGCATAAGTATCCGCTGTCTAATAATGAATATTATGCGACAGTTGATCGTAATTTTTATAAACTAAACAGAGATTTGAGCGATTTTGCATAAATATATAAACTATGAACTTTAACTTTTTTGACAACAGCTATATATTTCAGTCATCGAGTAATAATGGCAGTGAGTATAATCTATGAGTATAAATTGGGATATAAAGTATCGCATAGTTTTCAATCATTTCAATAATTCATTGCGTATGTGAGATTAAAGACGAGCCGCGAAAGAATGAGATAAGAGAATCTCTGATAACGAGTGATACACGGGTTTTAGATATTTTAGGACGATGATTTCGTGGGTGGTCTAAACAGACGAGCGGATGTGCACACGATACACAACAATGTTACACTGGCTATTTTCGACGTGCAGAGTGCAAATGCTTGCAAGTTTAATTTAATTTAAAGTACGTCATTTCTGGAAAAAGCCAGATCGTTCGCTTTATAAATAGTTAAGAGAGAGATTTAACATTCTCTATAATAGTATGGTTGTCGAAAAGCAACTTTACTGCTAATTACTTTAAATGCTAGTTACTTAAAAATTTGTGAAATAATTAAATTAAGAAAAGAAATCTATCAACAGTGAACGATTTTCATTGAAATAATTATAATTTTCTGCTGAATCTTAATAGTGAGTATATAATAATACTTACATTCAAATTCATGATAAAATAATAAAATTCTTATTCAAAATTTCTTGATATATCTCTTTTTAGAATGAATGAAGACGATCAGCTACAAATACACTTTTTTCTTTAAATTAATTTCTACCAATAAATCACTGTATTGTGTTAGTATTTTGATGTATTTTTCAATTATTGTTTCTTTTATATGTAATATAGAAGCCTGTCCCATATATATCTTAATTGAAAAGATAAAATTAATAATTAATAGTAAAATATTTCTACATTTCTATAATTCTATTTGTATGAACTCATTGGAGAACAAACGGATATACAATTAAAGTTCGTATAATATAAATGCTCTGTGTAGATTTTTCGTTCCTTCGGAAGAATTCAAGTTAAAACAAGTACATTCAACCAGCAAGAATTGACTTAATCAATTTATCGATTCGAATAAATGTATCTCAAACAAATGAAATTCTACTTTTTAATCAAATTCACAAGAAAAAAAGAGTTCACCTTAAATTCATATTCCGGCAACAAGAATTCATTTAATCGAACGATTAAACCGACTATTGACTAAAATTTGGTCCGAATAGATGTAACTCCACCGTATTTACACTCCATTATTTAATCAAAATCGTGAAAGAGCGACGAACTTGCAGAAAAACCACCAACCAAACATCCATCAATATCCAACGATCGTCCCCTCCCCCGTGTATCAACTTCGATAGCTCAATCTCGACGGCTCGCGTCTGGGAGCTGTAGATTTACAAACACCGAGAAGGGGGCGGTAAATTTCGATTCCCCGACGTGATACTCCGCCTCCGTTCGACGGTGTGCAACAGCGGGGTAGATGTTCCGAAGGAACGAGCAAACCCGCCGACACACGTCGCCGCGAAATAACCGACGGCTACGAGGGGGGTAATTGTGTGTCTGGAAGGTGGCGAGGGGGAACGACGCGTTCTGCTCGAAGGAGGTGGGTTCTTCCTTCCTTACGTCCCCCCCGCCCCGTGGGCAGCTCCTCGCTCGCAGCGAGACGGCAAACTTCGGAGGCGTCGCACAATATCTCCGCGGCTAAACGCCGCAACCCTTTATCAATGTTATGGCGGCCGGCCGCGGTTATAAATAATGGCAAATGCGCGAAACTTAGCCCAGAACCGCACCCACATTGTCCCCCACTCGCCCCCTCGAGGCCATTTCGAATCTGCGGCTTTCGAACGCCTGCCACTGCGTCGCGAGTTACGCGACCTACCATTGGCCTCCCTTCTTCTTCTTTTTCTTTTTTTTTTCTTTTCTAGAGGATTTAATCCTTCCAATCTGTCCTTCGTGTCGATTTGAGACATTTTTGTCATTATAAAAAATATTATACATAGGTGTTCGCAATATATTACATATAGTATACAAATATATATATATATTCGATATTTTTTAACATGTAGCATATAACTGAATTTAGGTTTAGGTTAGAAGATTGTTTATTTTATCTAACTGTAGTATTCTTTTTTGTATATTTTATATATTATTTGTATATTATATAATGTATTGGCAAATCACGTGCACTGTGTACGTAGAAATTTGCACCTCCAAATTTTTCATAAATGTGTAAGAATTCGTAGGTTGTATGCAACATAATATTTTTAATAACAGAATATACTGTCAGAGTTGCAAATACGTGATTTGTACGCGAGAGCAGGATTACAACTGAACATAGAAATTCGATTCATTTATTGTAAATAAAGGAAATGTACGAATTCAATTAATTATCCCGTTATTTAACTCTTCGTTTGACATCGAGGGGCAGATTAAATTAGAGAGACGGGGGACAAATCTACAGTTAAATATATTCCAAACGGAAGATTTTAAAAGATATCACAAAATTCGAAAGCCGATTTGAAATCGAATATTCAAACGCAGGATCGAAGAATTAGAAGAACTCGGTTGAATAAATTTTCCACGATGAGCTGTACAATTCACTTTTACATCGCAAATCGAAAAATTTCGAACGAACTTACTTTCGCCAACGTATGTTAGATGCAAGCCAACGAAATTAAAAATCGATGTAACTAATATTTCGCAGAGAAAGGAAAATCAATAGAAGCACCCGTTGGTGCTCTGAGTCTTAGCGCTAGTGGAATGTGAATAATTTAAATAATAAATAAGAATATATAGGAATGCTTACAGTGATACTCACTGGTCTTGGATCGCGGTTCTCGCGGCCCATCCACAGTTACTTTAATGGCCTTCGTGTACGTGGCGACTTGCGGTGGCGTCGTGGATACGGTGATGGTCAACGTGAAGCTCTTCCCTGCAACCACAACGCAGAAGAATGTTATTTATCAAAGCATTTCGTTTTTCTCTCCCTTTCTCCCCCTCTCTTTTCTTTCTTTTTTTCTTTTTTTTTTCTTTTTTTAATCACCATAGATTGAAACAGAAGTTCGCAAATGCGACTGGCCGACCGAAACTCCGGTAGTAACCAAATTAACCGTCGGTAATGTATCGAGGGCGTCGTCGACGGTGATGGTGGCCAGCCAACGCGACCGACCACCACCTATGGGGGTGGTTGCGTCCAGTTATGTTAAAAAGCCTATTAGGGAGCTAACGACGAAAAACAACCCCTCTTTACGCTACATAACTCACGGAAGATGGATATCTGTTTTTCGCTTTTGCAATTTTTCTACTTTTCTTTTTTCATTTGTAGCGGCCTAGGATTCCCCAACTACGAGATTCGAACACTAACCAGCACAAGCCGCAAGTGGCTGCGCGCCTAGCGTCGAGGTCTTTTACCGATCTCCGACGTTAAGCAAGCAGCGTGCGGAACTTCGCTAGGGAAGGGTGATCGGACCATCCTTAGCGAGTAGTTACAACAACAAGCGTCTGGGGTAAGGAGTCGCTGCCGTCAACCCCACTGGATGAATCTAGGCAGTGACTCCGAGACGAAAAGCACCAAATGCACCAAACGCACATTCGCCTTTCTTCTTTCTCTCTTTTTCATTCCCCACAATGGTGTGATTCCGATGGTGAATTATTTGTGGACAGAGACTCCCTCAGTTTCTGCGTTCATCATCATTGATTTCTATCAGCAATCCTTCGAATTAATTTCGATCATAGTTCGTAGCCGCTACATTGTTCGTAGCCGCTAGGAGGGGGTGATCGGTACAATAAGAGAATAGCATCTGGGGTAAGGAGTCGCTGCCATCAACCCCACTGATGAGTCCAGGCAGTGACTCCGAGACGAAACGCATTTGCCTTTCTTTTTTCTCTCTCTTTCTCACTTTTTTTTCACATACACCTTCCGTCCTTCCACGCATCCTTCTCATCTTTCATTCCCCGCATATCAGAAATGTCAAAGCAGTTTTAATTTCATATTCACGAATTGTTTCTCTGATATTTTACGAAGTAAAAGATTTAAGTAGGATTTTCATGTTATAATTGGCTCGATTATTTTGTATCATTTTTTTTTTACGTACACATTTCACTTGGTTAAGTATGCTCCAAGTGTTTTATAATCCTATCATGATTTCTCTCGCGTATTTGTCAGCATGAAAATGAAAAGAATGAAATTAAGGTTAATATACAGACCGCGGATTGTTACAAACCTTTAAACTGTATCCAAATTTGACATGTTTAAATCATTTCCACAAAATTTGCATAAAAATCCCAAATCTAATATTATTATGTTGAATTTTTAATCAAATTATTCGTACTGAAAAGTTACTGAAATCGTGAGAAGTTTTTAACAGAACAGAATCAACAGAGGTTTCTAAAAAACTAGAATTTTATGCTGCATTTATATCATTACTCAAGATATCAACGCTTTGAAAAATGAAAATTTTGTTGCCACGCAGTGATTGAATTCGAAAGCAATGTTCGCTGATCGAACACGGGATCGCAAATGACAGGGGGGAAATCTTCGGAATCACGCGAGGGATGTTTCGATAAAACGCTCGTTAAAGAGGGGACAATGTCGCGTTGAAAAAAGAAGGAAAAAAAAGCAGCGTCACGCAGAACACGGTGGTTGCACACGCAGAGGTTCACCGCAATTCCACGTGCACCCTCTTTCACTCTTTCTCTCGTCCTCATCGTTTCTCATCCTGAGTGGATCACTGATCGCGTGGCTTTTTCTATTCCACCCTTCCCAACAGCCTATACGATTCTAAAAGTGAATCACTGTTATCTGCCATACGTGTTTCGCACGAACTCGTGTCGCGCCATCACATCTGACTCTTTCACAAATTTCAATATTCTTCTAATGATAAATTAAAAAAAAAAAGAAAAAGAAAAGGAAATGAAGAAAAAAGGAGAAAAGAATGATTGATAATTATTATCAATCCTTATTCTCTGAATTCAAGTCTTTGAACAAATTTTTCTGAAATAAACATTTATACGAAATATATAAATTACATGTTTTTTTCACTCTTTGCTTTCAAAAGAATGGAATTCGAAAATTTGTCAAGTAAGTGAACTTGAATTTAGTCAAGGAGTGAAAATTTATAGGTGAATGCAAAAATAAGTGAAAGTTTAATGAATTTTCAGATTTAATCTTTCTGTATCAAATTTCATAATTCAAACACACGTGACATTTGGGAAATATTTTCCAAGTATATCCTCTCACTCGAATTAATATTAATATGTTAATTAATAACGTTAACAGAACTAGCAAACAAGTTTCAATTTCAATTGCATCTTTAAAAATTTCATTCCAATCACATCTTTATAAATCAGTCTATATATAAATTTACAACTTTGTGACGAACCAAGACCTGCAATTTCCACAGTTTTCGTTCGACTTAAATATTATAATTCAAAATTCCGCCAATACTAATTCACAAGCAAAACTAATTTAAAGATCACCGGAAGAAAGCTGCTGAACACACTACGTAACATCGGCCGTAAAAGTTTCGTTCTGGAAATTCGAGGAAACGCCTCGCAGTCAGTTAAAACTTCTTTCCTTTCACGACGTCCGTAAGATTACCCCTGGTGAAAGGCAGAAAGAAAGGGCGAAAGTATCGAGGGAATAATGGCGAGTGTCGAGCGTGGCCACACGGTGGTTCACCACGCGAGCTTCTCGTTTTCGAGCGGAGAGAATCGCGTCAGTTTGTTGCAAGTCACGGCATCCTCTATGGCCCCTAACCCTGGCGAAACCTTGGTTTTCACCTATTGGTAGAGTTGGTGGTTCCACGGGCAACTCGGCACACGTAGGTATCACCCTTGGTGCCAGTCGCCGCGGAACCATTAAAAGTCACCCCCAATAACCTCACCCTTTCTTTCTGCGTTCTGCGATTCTCGACGAGCAACTTTTTTCCTACCTCCCCCGAAGTTCGAGTTTTCAACCTGTTTGTTTATTATAGTTTAGGAAGAGTCTGTGCCGTGTAATTTGAAGATATAGTTATTCATTGAAAGAAAATACTGCATGCATGGAAGATTAAAAAACTGAAATCTCTGCAATCTATATCTATCCTAACTAATTATCGATTTAGGAAATATTTTAGAATGCCTACATATACATATATTCAGATTAGTTTCAAATGTAAATCTGAGAAAATTAAGATTATTTTTGTACATCACAGTAGTTGTACTGTACACTTGTGTTTTTAAATAATTATCAAAATATAGTATCAATAAAAATTTCACAGTATTTCGTACAACACCATTTCTGTTCGTGCAAGAAACTGAAATTTCTTCTTCACACTTTCGTGAGAATGTCAATTGATAATGGAAAGTAGACGGACAAACGGTTGGACGTCATTAGCATCAAGTGTTTAAATTGAATTGACGTTGGCTGCGAGTGAAAAAGGAGAAAAAAAAAAAAGAATTGAAAAAAGACGGCGGATGGAAGTGTGTCGAGATCGATTTCCTGATAATGCTCGTTAACATACGATTCTCAGGGAAAATGTGAACCGGTACGTGTACACGGGCGAGCAGAACGGTATAGATTGTTGCGGGGCCGTTGTCGAGCTAACTAATTAATTTCAATTTTCCCCAAACGAATCGCAAATGCGCCATTGTACGCTGATAACGAATTGATTATGGTCAGGATGAACTGCCGTCAGCGAGAATCGGTCGCCTTTCCTCCAAAATCACCGTTTTCCCCTGAAATGCATCTGAATAATGCTCCAGAACGTTCGATTGAACGTTCGATGGAAAAATAATTACGGACAACAAAGATTATATAACAACATATATATATTATTTTCAATATAGCAAAACTTTTTAATTTTCATATCAATGTTGATACTTTATAATTAAAATATTAATAACATTGTGTTTCACTGTTTATTGAATTATGTTAAATTATATGCACATAATGTAATATATTTATATATATAAATGTTTATATAATATATTTTTTAATCATTTTAATAATAATAGTATTGATATATATTTTTTACAGAAATTTATTCTGTAAAATGTTATTTTATTTTTCCAATATTGAGACAATTATATTTCCAAGATTGTAATAATCTGACAGATAGCAGAGGAAAATAATAAATGAGAAACAACTTCATTCAGTTTATCAGTTACTGTTACTAACTTTTACATCAAATATATTCTTCTACGATTCATTATATATTTTTACGTATTGCTTTGTATTGTCTAACCATAAGCTAAATTTTCGTGAACGTTGTGTCTCCCTCCTCTTTCCTGGTTTTTAATTTTTTCGAAGAAGCCGTTACTACAGAGAAATCTTGTAATATCGACGATAAGCTATAGCTCTGTTCCCGCACGTTTGTCTGTAATGCCAGCTCCATCGTGGCAAGATCTGGTTCGTTTCACCCCCTTCAACCCTAAGCTCTGTAACGAGATAGATCATTTGGGCGCTTATAGTTTCAACCCTACGAGCAGACGGATACCGTTCAACTTTCCACTCGCGAATAAACCTACGTAACAGTATCTTGTCTAGCGACGGAATTTCATATCAAGTCGTGTCCAAATTCGCAGAATTTTCGTATTTTCGTCCGTACAATTATTTCGAATTTTTTTCTTTTTTTTTCGTTAAGAAGAGAACGACGTCCAAGGTTTTATGAATAGACAGTAATTACGTTTTCTGGGAGACAAAATTGTTTCAACACTTTTGTTTCAACTCCATTGTTTTAGAAATTTCTCTGTCACGTACATAGAGAGCAATGTTTGAATTTATTTTCAATACTCGTTTCTTATGGTATAATAGCAAAACTTTTTAATTATTTCATATTAATGTTGATACTTCAATTAAAATATTAATAACATTGTGTTTCACTGTTTATTGAATTATATTAAATTATATGCACATAATGTAATTTATACATCAAAAGCCACGCCGATCAACTCCATAAATTGTCCAAAGTTTGTAATTTATTATGTTGTAATTTAGAATGTGTAGAGTGTGTAACAAGTTCCTTTGCGTTTCTTCAGAAAATATCAAAGATCCTTGTTCACATCTAAGATAAAATTATCAATTATTAACAACGTATATATTATTATAAAAAAAAATTCCGTATGACCGCTCGCGAACAAAATTTTCCAAATATTGAAAGAATTAATCGTAATATTCTATTATAATTGTCCATTGCACCTGCCACAAATAATTGTAACACCTGGAAGCTTATTAAACAATCTAATATTTATCAGTTGGTCAATTTCTTCTCAGAAGAAAACTATTCCCCATTTTACAACAATTTCCACCTTCAACGGTTCAAACAAAACGAAACCCAGCTCATCTCCGTCACACGCGCGCAGAGAATGTTTTCGAGTTCGACAAACGGCAGGATCATTAGGGATTCGGAGAGAGTTCGGCGCGCATCGGTTCTACCAGGGAATATTCAAGGAGCCAGGGTGTCGCAGAAATCCTGACGAGAGACACTTCTCTTACATTCTTCATCCTAGCTTATGTTAATTCCACGCTCGACGAAAACAATTGAGAGCTAATCCCAGACAAATGACTGACGCGCTTCCGTGAGCTCGAGGGTGGATTCGCCTCCCTCGCGCGTTGTCGGATAGAAAATTCGGGTCTTTCATGGTTTCGAACGATCCCCCACCCCTCCACTCTCCGACCCTAATTCCGCCTTTAAATCCATCCTACCGTACGATTTGCGATTCCAATACAAAATAAACTAGCTTAACTGCGACTGACAATAAGGATATTGTCAGTCACTGACATAATCGAAGTGCAAATGAATAACTATGCGATTTATTTCTGAGGGGGATGTTTGAATTACCGAATGCGATCAGTTGTTAATTGCGAGGTCTGTCTGTTCTGAAATTCATTCAACTATCCCTCCTGCGATTTCGATAGAAAATAAATTACCTTAACTGTGACTACTCGTAGGAATATAAAAAATATATGACATATATAAACGACGCGTTTTCGTTGATAATTAATTCTCCACTGGATAATTGAAATGTTGATAAAGAAGTGTAGTTACTAACTACGTCATTCATGTTTGAATATTGGAATAAGTACGATATCTTTCTTTCTTTAAATCCAATCATTTTACTATGAATTTAAACTATCGATAATTAAAATGTTTCGCGATTATTTTAATGCGCCATTGTCTATCGAAAAATATTCTATTATACCATTTTTACATTAATCATCCATAAAATACCATTTCTAAAACGACGTATAATTCCAATTTAATATCCACAAATATATCCAACTTAACTGCAGTAATCCGCCAAACCCAGAAAAAATCCAATATCCGCGATACTCTAACAATTAAACGAAATTTAAACAAAATAGAATGAAAATAAGGGAAAACAAATAATCCAGCAGTCAAAAGGAGGCTTTAACGACAAAGGCCTACCTCAACATCCAACCCACCCTCCACGCGAAAAGAAGAATCCAGACAGAGATGTTCGAACTAGGTCAAAAGGAGTTATCTAATCAACCAGGCACGAAACAACCCTAATAACGTTAATTAAAATCCAAGTGAAACCTCAATTAATATCGGCCGTCCCTGTTTCCAGAGGCGTCGGCTCTTTTCAAGCCCCTCTTCCACGCGAAAACGAGCCAGTGTTCTCGAACGGATGAACGGGGAGGACGAGGCTCGTAAGAAGGAAAGTAAAGAGGAGGTTGCTCGGCGGCGGTGCGGACAAATAAAACCCATTACCCACCCCCGAGGACGGTCGTCGCCGTCGTCGTCGTCGTCGTCTCCTCGAGTTCGGCTGGCACACCAATCAACGACACCGCCGGCAAAACACCCTAGCGAAACGTCCAATTTCGGGCGAGGCGGCGACTCTTTTCCACTCGGGGAAAGAAGCCGAGGGTCGTCTCGAAGACGTCCGCGACCTACCCTTACTATTCCGTGCTCGCCCGAATTCTTTGAGCCTTCGTTCAGCCACCCTCCATGGTTTTCTTCCGTAACGCGGCTTGTCAACGCGAAGATCAACGACTCCGCCGGAGGAGTTTGGTGAATGGCGAAGAAGAAAGGGGCGGATTCGTTGACGAACTAATTTCACGAGTTTGCCGGTGCTTCGTGAGATGGTTGTTTAATTGTTTTGCGAGTTCTTAAGAGAGAGAGAGAGAGAGAGAGTTGAGTGATGCATCAGAGTAGAATGAATAGCTGATGTAGCATTCATTTGTTGCTTGAAAGAAATTCAATGTGAAGATGACGTCGTCGAGAGTGACGTAATTTAAATTCTGGAGGAAAGGCTTTTTAAAATTTAGATTAGTCGAAGCATCGCTGTGAGAGTGACAAAATAACACTATCAGGATAGTAATGGAATTATCCCTCGACGCAAAACCGATGAAATTATAATTGTATGTGTGTATACGTGTTTTACGTGATAAAAACGTAACGTAATTCGTCTTGTGTTCGATGAGAGCAAGGAAATTTTTGGAGTTGCGTCACTGTCAATGCCAGGCAGCAATACTTAAAAAATTATTGATTACAAGAAGATAAAATCAAGTCTGACAATTTAAGAGGAGCATTGCTCGAATCTTAACGTCATTAAAAATTTAATAGAATTAAAAAATTACGTATAATAAAAGATTTCAGAACAAAAAATTTCTTTTCGTACTTTCTAATTTTTTTCATAATAAATGACAGTTTAATAAAATGTACACTTTATTCTGATGGCACTATAATTTGAATTCTGGAGGAAGGAAGGTGATAGTGAACTTTGTAGTTTTGTAATATCTTTTTCTTAGAATACTTTCACATAAAATATTAAAAACAAAGTACTTTTTATAAAGTTATGAACATCTGAAGTCTACTAACAAGCTTGCGAAATCCTGCGAAATTTTAAGGAAAAGGAGAAATTTTTGATGTTCTTTGGAAAAGACACTTGATATTGTTTTCACAGAAAAATTGTTCTACTGTTGCTCTATAATTTCTACCGCTAACTATGAAAAACTTGAACTATGGAAGTATCCCCTTGATTTTAACTTTTCTAAGCGAACCACTCGCAGAATTTAACAAGATCTTTAATATTTCTTTCTAGAGAACCTACTCGAAACTTACAGGATCTAAATTCTAATTTTATTTTAACATCTGTCTTTGGTAACTTGAAATTTGCAAAAATATCCCAGTACAATTGCAGCTTTTTGCGAAGAGAAATAATCTTAGTTCAAGATCGTTATTGAGATGGGTAAAAAGAAAGAGTTTTTAAGTATCGTCGGATCAAGGACTCACCTCTGCCACTTCTGCCGACGAACCTAAGATCGTTGAACTTGGCCACCTGGTTCTTCATTAGAGCAGTCGAGTTTCTCAGCTCAGCACAGCAGTTCTCGTCGTTACCAGCACGAACGGTGACCAAAGTGCCATCGCCGACCTCGCCAAGAGCCACCACCTTGAAGGCAACTGGAAGGGTCTTGTTGGACCTCCAGTGAGCTGGCAACACGCTGCAGACCAAGTGAGGAGAACCTGTAATAGAATTAAACATACCGAATCTCGCGACTGGAAGCTGGAAACTTAACACAATTAGGCATCTATTGTCTATCTCCTGTATATCAGTATTATCTGATTATTCTTTGTTCAAACTTTATGTTAATTTCTCCATTACTAAACTGTGGATTTTTGTGCATTTGTGCTAAATAAAAAACGCTCATAATGTGGTAATTCTTGTAACATTTAATGGGTGAAATAAATCTTTATTATTCCATTTCTTTGATTATTGTATTATTAATCGCGTTATTATTTTATCTTATTGATAAGAATATAACGTTGTAAAAAAATTCGTCTATTGGTTATATTATAATTGAAAAGACACTTGTAAAGATGCTTCCCGATTAATTATTAAAATTAATATTGTTTTAGAATAAGATATTATTAAAATATAAGTATTATTTTATAAATTGACTGTAACTTCTGAAATTTTTTTAAATATATATCTTGCATCTTTTTTAAGAGTCAGTGATATAAATCGTTATAAATTAGACATTTCATTAAACAACGAACTTGAACAATTCCGCAGATCTTTACGGATCTTTATTTAACAAGAAAAATTAAACACACGTTGAAATTTACACAATACGTACGGAACATATCCAAAGTACAGTTAACTAATTAATGAATTTAGTAAATGAAACATTCATTAACAGAACTTCATTTATCGAAGAACGCATAAACTGAAATTCAATTCAATGGGTCACTGTTTACAATTTTTATTCAATATCAACTAAAACTTTCTTCTAGTTCAAATTCAATTGACACTATCAAGTCATTCTTTCTTCTAACGTTAGATCTTTCCTAGAAAGAAATTTCAAAGATTGATTCATCACTGTATCTTGTAATTTTCACGTATCTCTTGCAAATACTTGCAATCTACGACATTTCTAACATCAATTATATAACAACTAATAAGACGTATTTCCAAAGATTAAACCACAAATATTACTTCCCCGTAGTACGTCGATAGTTTCTCTCAAAAACTACACATTTTTCTAAAATCAGATCTTTCTCAGAGAGAAAGATCCCAAAGATTGATTCATTACTGTATCTTGTAATTTTATTACTAAATCTCAGTATAAGTAATCTACCTGTAATCTACGACATTTCTAAGATTACACGTATAACGCACAATATTAACAAAACGTATTTTCAAGAACGAAACGACAAATGTTACTGCCGCGTGAAAATTGGCAGCACGTCGATGGTTCCTCTGAATCGTAAATACCTGTCCGTACGAGTTCTCCAGGATGCTCGCTGACGAAGTCACCGAGGGTCCTCTCGGCGAGGATGTCGCTGGTCATCTTGGTGTAGGCATCGGTCAAAGGAGAAACGCCCGACTCCGGCGAGGCGGCAGCGCCAGGAGCCGAGGCCCCTGTCAACTGCATCCTGTCGCTGGTTCCGCCGCTCTCGCTGGCAGCACTCCCTGTTCCACAGCTCGACTCGTTGCTGGACCCCCTCACCGAGCCAGCGCCGCTTCCGGATACCGTGCTTCCGCCACCGCCGCCGTTGCAACGGCCGAATATATCCATAGGCAGTCAGAACGCCGGATGATACATCCTTCCATTCGGTTCACTGCTCGAGCTTCTCGGCCCTCGCGACGATCCTCCGCTGCTTCAACTTTCCCCCGGGTCAAGCCTCGTCGTCACCTGACATGACGCTGCCCGACGCTCGACGATTCGTCCTTTCGACCCGAGTCGAAAACAGGTAGCTCTTCTCTGTCAGTAGAGAAGATCTAGAGCAACGTTTGACAATTTTTCGATTTTCTTTTTTTTTTAAGATACTTTTGCGGTTCTGGAGATGAATCTGATACTTTGCAACTCCTTCCTTTGGAAATTTTGCTTTGGTGGAAGGTTTAGAAGAGTTTGAAGGCGTTGGAGGTTGTTTATAGTGGTTTGCTGATAGATAGAATTTTCCTGTTTGTCTTTCTTTCTTGCTGGAAGATTTGAAGTGATCTTCAAGATATAGTTCAGGATGGTTCTTGCAGATGTGAAGTTTGAACGTGATCTTGAGTTTTCTTGATCTGTTGGAATTCGACGTATTTTAGGTTTAAGCAGTCCACTAGACAAGGAGCACTATTTACAGAAAATTTTCCCTTGTGGTGACCAAGAGTCACGAGACACGATTCTCTTCGTTCTTCAATGAAAATACCAGAAGCGTCTAAAGAGATCTTCAGTCTCCTGATTTTACCTGTAACCAAGAAAATTCAGGCATGGTCAGAGACACGTTGCCAAGATCTTCTAGAAGAGCGAGCTTTTATCTACTCTGGTTACTATTTTCGAGGATTCGATTACTCTTGAAAGAACAACTTTTGAATCGATCATTTTAGATGGAACAATTTGTCATTGGACTTGATTTTGGCAGAGAATAATACGGAAGTGTTGGAATTTCATTTCATAATCAATTTAAATGATAATTTACTATTTCTTTCCACTATATGACGAATAATTGATTAAAAATTAGGAGATTTTTGTAAGATCGTGTATTAGATGTTGGAAAGAATTCCAATTCTTTGACAATCTAATCAAGTAAATTCTGAAGTGTGACGAAGAATACAAAGACAGAAACACTCTATTCGTCACGAACTGAGGCATCCAATGTGACCAAGAATCTCAATATTTCCAAGATGATCGAGACTTTTAAGACTCCGAAACCGATCAAGAGACTTTCCAGACTTTTAAGACGAACAAGATACTTTCGATACAATTTCCTAAACACGTTCAAAGCTATTCTCGTCGACTGCGCGATACAAATTCCAAACGACTCCAATTTTTTTCAGACTACATCGCGGATTGTCTCAAGTGCGTCACCGCGACAAAGGGAAGCCAAATACCAGCCATTTCCTAGAAGCGTGGTCAAAGGCTACGAGAGAAAGGGTTTGGTCTCCCAGGAGAGCCTGCCAAAGAGAAAGAGAGAGAGAGAGAGAGAGAGAGTCAGATCGGGGAGTGCCGTCGCCGATGCGACCAACCCTTCCGCTTCTAATCCATTTAACGACGGCTCGCAGGCTCCTTTATCTCTCGGCGAGCCCTTCTCGGGCTCGATCGAGTCTCGAAACGACAGGCGACAGACCCCGAAGCAATCGCGACGCGATGCCGATAGTAGAAAGCAGATAGGGAAACGCGTACGCCGAGCAACGTAACGAGGAAAAACGCGGGTGAATAAAACGGGAAGAGAATGAAAGCCGGGCGACGAGCGGCCCGTAAGAGGAAACGAGACGAGACTCGGCAGAGTGGTTGACACGGACAGGAACACGACTCGCACACTTTTCACGCGGGCCGGCCCGGTGACGTCACCGTTCATTCAGTAATTTTTGCGCACGTCACCGGGGCTGACACACCGGATCCAGGTGGTTCCAGGAGGGGTTGGACCAGCCCCGGTGGTGGGGACGGAAAAAATAGGGGAAAAAGAACGCCCGCCGGTAGGCAACCCCCACACACGCCACATGGATATCCCAACCCCTACGCACGTAACAACCGCGTGTCAAAGTGCACGTGGCACGTTACCACGTTGTTCTGTCAGTGCCAGAGAGGCTGGAATCGCGCCGTCAGACACCGCCGGGATTCGTTGATCGTTCAGACACTCGGACGCTCGCTTCCGATCGGCCACTTGTCATCGAAAGCTGTCACGCGACTTCGTAGGACATTGCCGAACGACAATGGGAGGCTCGCGTCAGTACTACTTGGACGGACATAACTTTGGAGTAGTCCGATTCGTTGATGAGGGATTTTGCAGGAAAGAATCCTCCGAGAAGATCCTGGTTTCGACGAAGATTCAGAGAGGAGTTTACGAACGCAGGTTTTTAGATTTAGACTTTTGAATCATTGCCATCGACGTTGTTGAATTAATCAATCTGCTTTGAACTGTCATGTCACTATCGACGTCAATTTTTGAACGTAGACTCTCAAATATATGAAAATTCCACGCTTGATGAAAATTGACTTTTGAAATGGAGTTTTCAGAATTATTAGACAGTCCTAACGCAGAGTTCCGAGTGAAAATTTTGACCAAAAGCCCTTCAACGAGCCGAGAGGAGAATTTCGAAGCCCGAGTCCGAATCTGTGAATCATCGACGCTGATGTGAAAATTCTTCGACAATCTGAAGTCACTTGACATTGAAAAGTTCAAAGTGAGGCCCTGTGATTCACGTTGACGTACGATCAATTTACGAGAGGAATTTTGACATTCGAGAAGGTGCAACTGTTCGAATCGTTGGATTGATTCGCTCCGGCCGCATATCCCGTAACTTTTAAAAGAAACTTTCATCGACGAGTCCCTTGGATGGAAGCTTACGATTGGGGACGACGAGAGGCGACGACGTTGGCGAGGATCGAGGGGAGAAGAATCTTACGACCCTCCTGGAAGAACGACACGGCGACGGATAAGATTCTCGCTTAACTTCGCATTCAAATCTCTTGCCGGGCCACTCTCGCGTTCGCACTTCCGGCAAAAATATCTCGACCGATTCTTCTCAGCAGCACCGCGGCGTTGACGAAGCTTCTCTCGTACCGACGAAGCAAGTTTTGACGTTGCTTCTTGAATCGACGATGTACGACGACCTTCCGCCTCGAAGAACTCGAGGAACTTTCTCGTGAAAATCGAATCCAAAGGAGACAACCACGAGTTCCACTGAAAGAATCGCACTCACTGTCTGTCCGTGTTCACCGTGGCAACCGTCGGACTGTCACTGCCTTCACCTCGACGAAATCTCACTCGGATCCAACCTTGCGGTCACCAGAATCTTCCCCGGAGTCGTCGAGTCGTCGAACGAGAACGAGAAACGACAATTTCACGCGCTGGTACCATGTTAAAACAACGTCCATCGAACGATTTCGGCGCACTGAAATCCCACCGAAGACAGTCCCGACAGACGCTTCAACTCTGCGTGATCGATCCTCAAAGTCTCAAAGTATGTTCGATGAGAATTTCGAATATTCTCCGGGTGCAACGATCCTCGTCGATCCGGAGGGAGATCTCGAAGCGCGGTGTTTTGGTAAGCGAGACTGGTCTCTGGGAATACCCGTCGGGGCCACTAACTATAATTTCGGCGGTTCGTGTGAGGCAACAGCCGTTGACGCACTGGTCCATGCCAACACACGCAGCATCCCTTTCCCCTTTCCTGGTTCCTCTCACACCCCGTGAGCAACCCCACTCCTTCCGCGAGCGTTCGTCTCGGTTCGTCGCACCACCGTCCTCTCTCTCACTCTCTCGCTTCCTCTCTCTCTCTCACACAGACACTCTCTCACTGCCTCTTTTCGTCTCTCGTTCTCCGTTTCTGGCTTGCGGCCCTCTTTCTCTTTCTCCTCCGTTGCTCTTTATCGCTTTATCTCCCACCGGACCCTCTAACCCTCTCTCTAACCGCCGTCTCTCTCTCTCTCTCTCTCTCTCTCTCTGTCCATCTATCTCTCTCTTTCCCTCTATTTCTCGCTCCTCTCTTTCCCACCCCTTTTCGTTTCGACCCTTTTGCGGTGTGGCTCGCGTGCGTCTGACGGACTCGCGCGGGGCGGAGCGGAGCGGAGCGAAAGCGTGTGCATTCAAACGGGGGACCCCGGAGTAGTCTCTTCGATCGATCTCGATCGATCTCACTCGTCCCGGGGTGAAATCCTGGCTTGATGATGCTTTCCTTCCTTCCTTCCTTCCTTCCTTCCTTTCTTTCTCTTTCTTTCTCTTTCTTCTTCTCTTGTTTCCGGCGTGGCGGCCGAAATTCGCGCGGCGGCCGTCGTCTCGCCTCGTAACGAGCGCCTCTCGTTGCGTTTAATTAGTCGAAGGTTAATGAGGAGACGGGCCGAAGCGTCATCATCATTGTTCCGGTGCGTGTTTGGCCAGTGGAGTTTCGACGAGCCCCTTCTCCTCCTCCTCGTTTCGTCGCCGGTTGTTTCTGCGTCGTCTCGCTCGCTCGTTGATCGCCAGGCCGGAGGGTGGGTCCGCGCGATTTAATATCGTGTAACTGCACTCTTTTCGGTCGGATTAGCGGGATCGTTGGTGTTTTTCGACGACAACTCGAACACAACACCATCGGCCGCTGCTGGCTCGAATTTCCGACGTTCGACACTGTCCCGTGACGTTTCTGCCGCGAATTTTAAAGATTGCGGAGCGTGGAGTTTTTCTTCTTTGTGTACCTTGGTGAGACTTGGTGTATTCTAAGATGAAGAAATATTGTGACAAACTGTGTCTTAAATGCAATTCGAAAATAATATTGTTCGACTGGTGAAAAATTTCTATGAAAAATCTCAAACTATTCTATCGATAATAGAATGAACTATAGAATAGAAGAAATCGAGTCAAAAAAAAAACAGAGCTAGAAACTGTCGACGATTTCCTTTATACAAGATTATCTATTTAATGGTTAACTTCGAAATTCCAAATTTTCCAACGCGCCAGGAATGATACGAACGTAATAATGTAAAATAACACAAATTTGGAAGCTTAGAAATTCCTCAGAAGAAAATTTGTTATTCATTCCTAACGTTCTTCTCGAAATTTGCTGACGTTTTTCGTAAAATTTGTACACTCCAGGCTGCAAGCGAGCAAAGCTTAAAACCTGAGCGAACCGGGAACGATATAATGAATCATAAATAAAAGAATAAAAAATCCCAAACCTTCTCTCACCTCGTCAAACCTCCTCTCACCTCGTCAAACCTCCGCGAAACGCGAAAATTCCCTTTCGTTCCCAGAGGGATGGACGATGATTCGAGCGAATGGGAAATGACCGGCGGAGATGTCGAAGGAGGATCGAGTGAAACGATGCGGAGAGTGGCGCGGAAGATCGAGGAGGGAAGTATCGATCTTTCCGGGCGAAGATCGGCGCGCGTCATCGTACGTGTTTGCCTGGCGGCAAGTCCGCGACCGGCTGGCTATCGTCAGGATATATTCGCACAGGAAATGGGTAGTTCCATTGTTTGCACGTTCGTACAAACAGTGCAGCTGCGAGGATGCGCCGGCCCGGCGGTTCTCTCTGTTTGATTTTCGAAAGTGAAGCTCTATTGTAGCGTATGTCGGTGCGGTGTATACCGACCAGTCTGCTGTTTTCGATCGAGCAAGGCTGAAGAATCGAGAGGACACTTCCAAGGAAACTGGCTCTGCGACGCCGCGTCGACGTCTCCGACGACGAGGGAATCGGCGATCTTTCACGGGGAGGATTCAGGATTCGAATCCAAAGTCTGCGAAAGCCTTCGCGAGAAACCGAAGATTCTGATTTTAATGTTTCAGGTCTTGGACTCTGCTGAATAATTAGAAATTCTATTATGGAACATTGTTCAGAAAGATTGCGAAAAATATCACTCGTACAAGACTGAATTCATCATGTGTGATTTCTGAATTTTAATATTTCGAACGTCTTGTATTCGTCGATTTACCGCTGGATAATTTGAAATTTTGCACATTGCACGTTAGTGAACCTATAAAAGATCGAATCTATTATGAAGGAGCCACAATTTAATACTTGAATGTCTTGTCTTCGTTTTTGAACTTTCGGTAGATAATTCGATAATTTTGAAGCGAAATGGCTGTATGGAATGGTTGTAAGTAGTATTAGGATGTAAACGTACGCACAGTAGACAGAATCTACTGCGATAACCCGCGAGTTTACAATGAATTTCACAATTTCATGCGTTTCATATTGAATTCCAAAGTGAGAGCTATGTGCATAATAGCTGCAAGTTTGCAAACGTTCGTACAAAACTGAACCTACGATTTAGAACCTAAAATTTCGAATTTTGTTATTTCAAATATTTATCTTGAGTTCAACGTTGTTCCAGTTTTTTTATTTAACGTTCTTTGATTTTCATGATTTGAAATTAGAAATGTGGCTATGCTCTTATTTTCCAAAGAAGCCTAGATATTCTAAATCTTTGTAGTCATCAAATTTCTGTAGCCATACGAAAATATTACTATATACAAGGAGAATCGCCAATCAACTGTGCCACCTGAAATTACTCACAAAGCATTTGTATAAGAAAGTTGTTTCAAGCAAAAATTGTATGGCAATTTTTATCGTATTATACAATTTAAAATATCATATAATTTTCGTTCGAAGTATCTTTTCATATAAAAAGATGAATTTCGCGCAACCTCAAATGTCAGAATTAAGCAACACATCGCGCACATTCGGACCTGACTGATTAATTCAAGACTCGAGGAAACAGGTACGACAAATACGGGAAAATAAATAAAAAATTTCAAAGCAGAACTTTTCATCGAGAACAAAAATCTTGCGACAAAAATTAAATTCTCAAAACGTACGAAAATCCCGCGTTACGAAATTTCTATCGAACCTACGCTCTCCGAAACTATAACCACGATTCGCTCGACAAATCAACGACGATATCGTCGATCCGAAACGACGAAACGAACGAATACGAATACTTCGTCGGAGGCAATATGAAAGATCGCGGGCGACATTAGGCCGACGAAATCGGAGGAGGAAAACGCGGCGTTGCGGCTCCTGGCGCCACGGTGCCCCAGCTGTCTGTCGCTTGTTTGAACAACAGCAACGAGGGCTCGCGGAATGAATCGCGCGAACCGGCCGCACAGAAGTAGCGAGGGCGTTCGGCGGGCGAACGATCGGCCGACGAGACGGTGACAAACAGCGATACGGTGGAAACGTGGAAACCGGACGGCCGTCGTCGTATTGACAAACGACCTAACGCCCGTGTGGACCGTTGCGTTCGACGAGATTCGAATTATCTCTGTTGGAGCTTGTCAATGCAAATGCCATACCTACATTCAATTACCGCTCGTCACGCTTCGATCAGCGCGCGGCCAACCAACCACGGAATATTCCTGCTCGACTTCTTTCTCGCCGTCCGCGCCCGCGATTCTCGCTCGCCGCGTCGTCGCTGTTTTCACGCGACGACCCGTGATGATATTCAATTGTTTTAAACGGAACGATTCGCCGACGGTGTTGATTTCAGCGGTGGGATAATGCGGAATAAATATTTGAGGGACGCTCTTTGGGTTCTTGACGCGTCGCTGCGCGAGGGAAGTGTAGGATCGTAACGAAGCAAGATTATCAGTAGTTTGCTTCTAGGAACGTGAGATTTTAGAAATGTTCTTCTCCTTAAAACCATCGTTTCGTGGTTTGCCGTGGTTTGATGTCAATTTCAGCGGTGTGTGATAAATTTTGAAAGAAATGTCCCGGGGATATTGGGCTTTTAACGTTTTGAAATATTGAAACCTCGGATCTGTGATTCAATTATTTTAAATATTTGTATGTGACGTTAATTTCGAATTTTTTCTATAAAGTTAGTTTCAGTGGAACGAACGGCGAATTTTATTTTAAGCCAACTGAGATTTTTCCTTAATTTATTACATATTGGGGCATTTCTACAAAATTCCAGACTATATGCAGAGAGAAAAATGTTGGAAAGAATGTTGAATTTGTCTATAAACCTTTTAAGAATATCCTTCATCTCTTTATTTTTTAATAATTCAAAATGCTAGAATTTCAAATACTAAAAATGCCAAACGATTGATATAATATTTTATATATCATTTTATGATAAATAATCTATCCACGCTGTTAAACGGTTCCTCATTTCTTTTTCATCGGAAATTAATCAGAAAATTTCTATACACCCAGAGAAACACGATGGAAGAAACTACGTTAATGGATCGATTAAACCTTCCGAGACAAATGCCAGAGATCTCTCAACCAATTCCGATCGCCGGATTAACGCAGTAGACAATGTGACTATAATGAAAGTAATTAATAGTTCCATTACCGATTGACGATAGTTTCCAAGCCTCGAGTGGAACACGTGTACCGTCGATTATTAACGATATCCCCGTTTTCTTCAACAATCTCGACAGTCTGAATCCCAGTCTGAGTCGAAAAGAAAGACGGAGCGGATCCACGATAAAATAATTTCGATCGATTTCTACCGGCAACGTGGATGTTTCGCAGAGGAGGGAAGATAGTTTTACGCAGTGTAGATAGCTGGAAATATCGAGACAGAACGGTAGGAAACGAGAGTATGATAACGAGACTAATGGAAACGCAATCCGGAGCACGTGTCGTTAAAGGAAGCGAACGTGATCACGCAACGCGGCGGGATTCATCGAAAAACCGTGTTACGCGGAAATCGATGCTCGTAAAACGAGCACACGGTCGAACGGCACATGGAAAACGAGCGGGTGAAACGCGACAAAAAGATCCGAACTCACTCGCGTGATCGCCGCGTCCGACCACCGACGTCCTACTCCCCTTGTAGTCAAGATTGAAACGCGCGCCCCGCGACTCTTCGCATTTTCCCTACTGCAAACTCTTACGTCTCTTCGGTCCTATCTCATCCTTTGCAGCAACATATATTTATGGATTTTTACGTGCAACATATCTCGTATCTTTCCTGTCCCAAATTCTTGTCATGTCTTTGTTTAATCGATATTTCTAACGTGAGAACGAAGAGTGAATATCTTTGAAGTAAATATTCTTTTTGGTACAAATTCTTATGTATTTTTATTTTGAAAGACAACGTTCAAGTTAGAGATTTTTTATACTTAACAAATAATTAAAACTGTAGTAAATATCTGTTTTCATTACGTATTTCACGAATATTTTTAACAAGATGTGCAACTATCTATGTATATAATAATCAATCTATATATTCTTGCGCATTTATACAAAAATTCTCAAGTGAAAAATTACATGGAATGCACACAGTATATACAACGAAGGCAATTTATTGTCTTATATACTTATCTTAGTAAAAAACATTCTAGTTCATATAATTATAAAAATACATAAAAATTTGCAATTGCAAGACACTTTGTGCTAAAATTAAAATATATCACTATCACGTTACATGATTCTACAGTGAGTAATTACATCACTGAACGATAGAACGAAGTTCCCAAAATGACTAGTAACGAACTAGTCTCCAGATGAATTTTGAGTTTCACGAAAAAATTTATGATAAACATCAATACGTAGTAACGTCTTACTAAATGAATTCTACATGCAGTGCTATAGCAATTGTAAAACACTTTTTTAAACTGAATTGAAGAAGAAGAATTATCAATATTCACTGGCGTAAGAAATTTTTAATATACAAAAATTACGAATTCGAATATTAAACTTCATATCTATTGTAAAATTTACCTCGTTCGTGTGATCTATAACAGAATGCATGCTAATTAACTTCCGAGACGAATGTCTCCAAATAAAAAATTAAGAATTCGAGTTCCAAAACACGAGCTCTGCTAAACTCAATATTCATCATGGAACTCACTGCCTCGCAGCAATATACTCTACGTAAAACGCTAATGATTACAATGCGGACATTCTTCGAATCACCGGATCAAGAGAGAGCCATTATCAAAATTCATCAAACAAGTTCCGCGACTGAAACAACAATGCACCTCCCTCTGAAATTAACATATCAACAATTCCCAACACACGACTCACTCCGTCTATCGAACCAACGAGCTCTACCAACCCTACGACCATCAGAAAACACTAGTCTCTCGAATCACCTTCAAACCACGATCATTTACCATCTTCCATAATACCTCTTCGCCTTTTACCTCCCAAACGTCTTTACTTCTCAAACATACGCACATCAACGAAACAACAACAACAACAACGGCACGTGTCACGAGGCGGCGTAGTGCGTGGCACACAGGCGATCGGCGGTTTACGGAAAAACAGAAAAAAAAAGAAAAAAAGAAGGAGAGAGAGAGAGAAAAAAGAAGAGTTCGGCGTACCATGCGTGGAGAGCGGCGCGCGTGCTTCGAAACCGGTTCGACGGTACGCTCGATTGGACAACAATACACGAAGAACGGTACCGGGGCACGAGCAGAAGGAGCAACAACAGCACAGCACCAACAGCAACCGTGCCGCGTGAATACTACGCCGCCCCCCCGCCCTCCCATCGCCCTCCGTTGCTTCACCCCCTTCGCGAAGGGTTCCAGCCGCCTCGTCTCTATCCCGTAGAGGGTAGTTTCGCTCTAACGAGCACGACCACCCCCACCGCGGCTCGTCGATCTCGCCCCTCCGTGCGCGTCCCTCCCCCTCCCGCGGCGAACCACCCCTACCACGTGCCGCGGCCACCCCTACGACGACCGAGAAGGGGAGGGCGAGTAGGGGCAGTCACCGGCGGAACATGTGTAACACGCAGCCTTGATTACACGCGGGCTTGTAAAAATTATTATTATGGCCGTGAGCGGCGGTGGCCGCCGCCGCTCTGTCCCCGCGCGTGCAACCCGATCTCCGCGAGCGTCCCTCCCTGCCGTTCGTGCAACGCCGAATTTTGTTGTTTCCTTTCACGACGAGGGGAGAGCAGGGCGGTTGCAGCGGACGGGCTGACCTCGGATACCTTCACGCTAATGGGTTCAATGTCAGGTTGAATGAGTTGCAAGCGGTTTTTCCTTTTTGGATTTTGCGGATTTTCTTTCGGGAAAGGATGGTTGAAGAGGGGGTAATTGGGGGTTCTGGAGAGGGAAGGATGAGGTAAGCGGAACTGGGTTTCTGATTTTTAGGTCGGTGGTTTTGAAGAGGGAATCATTTCGGAAAAGAGAGTAGATGTAACACGTAAGTTTTGAGAGATAGAGGTTTCATATTTATATTTTAGAAAAGGTCTAAATTTCGAGCGACAAAAATTTTTTAAAGTAGAAATTTTAACAGGAGAATGATGTAATTGGAATTCTTCTTTCAATTTTCAAAACGTAAATCACTTTACTTACTTACGTTTAGAGAGTAGCGAGATTTTAAATGGGAAATACAATGATATACATCATATTTTGAAATATAAATAATTTTAAAGAAGAACTAAGGTTTAAGACTTGGAATTTGGCCAAAGAAATTTTGAAAAGAATATCGATAGAGTGAAAAAAAGAGGTGAAAACTGTGAGAAAAATATCTTTCCAATCTTGAAACCTGATTGATTTCAGACAACCGCGAGACTCTAAACAAAAGATGTTTTTTAAGTACACACTTCGAGATTCGAACAAGACAATTTACCATGCACGTTGTGTTTTAAAAGATTCGGAGAATGCATATCGTTACGTTTCACTTTTCCATTTTCCGAAAACGAAAGAATGACCGGGGTGGAAACAGTGTATTTCGAAAATGACACTAAAGGCAATCAGCGTGGACCTGTGATTCGTTTGGCGAATACCGCGTTCCACGGAGACACAGAAACAGAAAGAGAGGGAGAAGGGGAAACCGCGTTAATTCCTGCGCATTCAATGAAAGAAAAAATACCAGAATACCGTTCCGTGCCAGTAGCTCGATGCGGCTGGCGTTTGTCTGCTTCAGCAGCTCATCAGCCAACCCATTATCCGAATTATATTCCATACGAGATAAATAAATAACGCGTGAACCGAATAATCGTTGCCATTTAAAAAGCAGAAATCCGAAAATCAGCTACCTTTCGATCACTTTGATTTTCTTTCCGCATATCTTAATATTTTTGATTAATAAAACATAACAGAACACAGGGATGTTGCAAAAAGTGATCTGTATTGTCAAATGAAGATTAAATAGTTCTGTAAAAATAACATGCACTGTGATGTGTTTATTTCGTACTGGATTCAATATTTTACCATTTTTCATACGTTTGTTGATAATATAAAACAATGATAGAATGTTCAGTCTCTATGTACAGTTTTCGAAAATATTCTAGAAATCAACAAAATCACTATGTAACAAGTACAACGAAATTAAAACAATACAATATTCTTTGATTTTTTTTTAAAGAAAATGACAAACATTGTTAATTTATTTTATATTCTTTGTTAAGAAATTTACTAGTGAAATTTACCTACAAGACATAAAAGAGAACTCTTGTCACAAGATAAAAAACAACAGACATGAGACTATGTCGTGATTTAATTACACATAATTCTTCTATCGTATAACCACAATTAGATTAACAACAATATCCTATTATATAAATATTCCAAGTCCAAAAATCCCAAATATTCACCATACACAGAAAAAACAAATTTTTTGAATTTTCTGTAGGAACTGATCGAGAGCAATGAAAATTCGACTGCAAAAATTCCAAAGGACAAAGAATCTCCGAGAATAACTCGAAAAATCCGAAACAGTGAGGAACAAATTTCTTGCCAAATGCCAAGGAAGACGAGTTTTTCAAATTTTCCGTTCGAACTGAACGCGCAGTGAAAATTCGATCTCGAGGCTGGGGGAAAAAATGATTTTTCTCTGCGGGACACGCGATCGTGGACGGTGGATTCTCGGGGGCAGTTTGCGAGCGAGGAATACAAGCGGCTTCCCCGGTTTCTGGTTGAAGTGGGGCTAACCGCAGAATCGGAGGCAAGATGGCAAAAGTAAGTCGAGAGAGTCGAGGGGCGGCGCTGTGGCCTGGCCAGCCCACCGGCGCATCCTCGTTCTTCTCACTCCGAATCCAACCTAAGATCTCCCAAAGAACCAACGTTCGCGAAAACATGAACCCCCCGGTTCCCCCCTTCGTCATTTTTCACCCCTCTCGCCGATCCTACTCTTCTTCTCCTTTTTTCTTTCTCTCTCTCTCTCTCTCTCTCTCTTTTTGTTCTCCTGGTAATTCCTGGAAATTGAAATTTCGCGCAGAAGCAAGAACGAATAAATTAACGAAGAGGCATTCCGAAGAATGAGAACGCGCCCGTTGAGCAAACTTTCGCGCAGTGCCGTAGCTCGCCCGATGTTCTGGAATTAATTAAATCATATTCTGGAAACGGAAATGAAACTTGGTGCCTCGGCGCGGGGAAAAAAATTCGTGTGCTGAATTCGAGCGGTTGGAGCCCGGCTGATTTGTTTGGCAAGGCAGGTATTTAGTTTCTGAATAAAAACTTTCAGGAAATTATTGTTTCTATCGAATTTTGAGTTTTCTTCGATTTAGATAAACACAAGTTAATCGATCGATAGTGTTAAATTTAAATTGTTGTCATTCTTTATCGAAGGAAAATTTTTACCTTCCTCCTTTTGCCAAATGAAATCTTCAATTTTAGAACGCATTTCCAAAATTTTCAACTCGTGTGGCCAACAGCTGACTAAATTATTGTGTAATGTAGTAATTAAGTAAGATCGAGAAATGAAAATAGGCTTTTCAAAACTAATCAAAACTGTCAAAGGTGTTCCATACTTCGTGTAACAGAACTTCATTATTTTACGTATCCAATATTATTATAAAAACATATATTTTATAAGTTTATATAATATTATCTGATACCTTACAAATGCATAAAAATTCCTATTATTTTATATATTACGATTCCTATTATTATTATTATATATTACGTAGATATAAATTAACAGAAAACTTGGGATCCACCCGAGTAAAGTGCTTCAGTAACAGAGGATTGAAATAAATTTCCAAAATCCATCCTTCTCTCTCCTCCGATCTAACAAAACTCAATCTACCAAAGACGATGAAGGACTAAACAAGCAAAGAAGAACGCAACACGGACACTTGCCCCTTAACGTCCAAGAAAGTTTCGAAAGAGGGTGGGGATCGTTGACTTTCAGATTGCGGCCGGCAACGAAATCCAAAAATCCCTCGCAACTGCCGGTAAAAGGGCAGAATAAACATTTCCTGAACGGTTAGTAGCGTCGTGGCGGGCGAGGGTGTACAGGTCGAGCGGGAGCTGCGGTTTCGGTGGGCGTAGGTTGCCTCCAGACTGCGCGGGTGCGACGAAAGCGAACCGCGTGTATCCGCGTAATGGAAAGAGAAAGGACAAGACGACTAAAAGTAGACGCGAGGAACTCGTACGCAGACACCGGGGACTGCTGGCTGCATCAAAGAAAACTCGAATCGTTAAAGACGCCTGGCGATGTTTTTACGCGATCCCTTTTGACGAGTCGTCGGCCAACAGGGAGTCGTAGGGGCTCGCAGAGAGAAATGGAAGATGGAGAAAGTTTCGTTGAATCAGTAACCAAATTCTGGTGCTGATTTATTACTGAGAAAATGAAATGTTAAAAGAATTTGTACGCACACTTGTTTTTATCAACGAAGGTTTTACATTTTATTTTTGAAATGTCATACTAAAAAATGACATGAAATTTAATAACGTACAAATGTCACAATGATGCAAATATCTTTTACAGTCACTATAGTTTTGCTTTTGAAGATTGGGTTAATACTGAGAAATGTAAATGTCTTTCTCACTCTTTTCTTCATACTTTTCGAACGAAGGGAACTTTTTTCGATTTTAGTAAGAAATAAGAATGTTATGCTTATAACTTCATGAATAAAATGTTTATTTATTCAAAAAAGTCATTATTCATTTCGAAATTTTTTACTTTCTGTAATTTAAAAATCAAGAAAGAATCAAAAAAGAATGTAGTCGTTATGATATTTAGTAGCGGAGGCAAATTTGTCGTCCTTGGTTTAATTATATTCACAAAAATACAAAGTTACCAATTGTTACAATGAATTTCAAAAATTAATAAAGCCTATTCAACACGCCTTTGCGGCCTACCGCCGCAAAAATGAGTAACAATGACTCTCACAACGAAACCGACGCCCAACAGGAATTAGTAACACACGATAAGTACAACCATGTACCACAGGTAATTTTGCATAAATCGCGCGCGTCTTTCCAACCCCCGGTTTTTTACACCTATTGAAAATTTTTAAGCACAGATGGCATAAATAAAACTATTTATATTCGAGCGCTCTTTCTGCGAAAACGACAGGCCTGTTCCCAGTTTTACCAAGAGATGGCGACACGGATGTACTTTTATCGCCCTTTCGACGCGACCACCAGGGGGGTGCGCAACCCCTTTTTCGTCACGCGCCATTACGGTCTCGAAGCGCGCGCGTATCCTCATAATAAACGAACAACGGCTTGATAATTGCGCGTCGACAACGGGTCTCGTTCGATGCAATTTTTAAACACGTCGATCCGTTTGCCTGATTCTCTCCCCGAGGATCGGCCCCGCGGAACGTTAATTTTCCACGTATCTTTTCCCTGTCCCTGCCCATCCTTCAAACAAAAAAAAAAAAAAAAAGAAAAAAAAGGAAAAAAAAAGAAAAAAAACAGAGGAAGGAAATAAAAACTCGACGAGCAATTTCGAGTTTCAATCCGGTATTTTATTTATCGCGCGACGGAACGTAAACGCGTATCTGACTGATTTAATTGCAATTCATTTACCGGTTGCCCCTACTGGTTCAATGATTTTTCGAGGCCAAAGGAATTTTCAATAAAATTCTCTGTATGACCAGTGGGAACCGACGAGAGGACAGGGAGAGAGACGAGGCGGACGCGCGCGATACGGTCATCGATATTAAAATGAAATGCTAATTAATTTTTTTGAAATCGCGACGCAACAATTATCCCGCGAAATGAGGCCAAAATGAAATTGGCATCGGTTGGTAAACACCAGCCTGGAAACGAAACATGGATCCACGATGCATCGCAGTGGAGATGTTTTAAACTAGCTGTACTCTGATTGCGAGTAGGAAGTAAGAGTAGACGTGTTCAAACTCTTGTTTCATATTTCTACGAGTAGGAACGCAGTGCAGATAGAAATTTGTTTCGGTTACTTGATATTGTAATAAATAGTTTACTACTTAAAATTATTGTAAAGTTCATCAATTACTTTATTTAAAATATAACGAAAGAATAAATTGTTAAACTTACGAATTCATTTATTGACAACGAATGAATTAAACTTCTACATTAATAATTTAAATAAATATATTTTATATGTTAAGACTAGCGTATAGTCTTCTCTAGCTTCGTCACTTGTTTTGAACTTGTAATTTGTGTTTCAAAACTATAAATACTTAGACGCATCTACGGAAGATAATGTACTTTCAATCTGTGAAATAAAAACAAACATCATTTGCAATCCAACACCCTATTTTGTTATGAAAAATTTCGAAAAATATCGAAAATATATGTTAAAAATACTCGCGTAATGTGACACTTTGTACGAGAAATGTGTCAAATTGGCACAACGAGAGTTAACGAGGGTACATGCACGTCCTCTGGAGAAATACTTTCTAGAAAAATGTCCAGAGGAAGCACCCGCCAAGTCCTAGTTCTGTCGAACCGTGCGGCAACGTGCCTATCGCAGAGAAAGAAGGGACGAATTTTTAACCGTGGAACGATTTGGTCGCAGCGGCACCACCGGTGGGAACCGCGAACCGTTAATCAGCCTCGAAAAATCCGTGAGCCGGCGGACAAGGGGACGGCAAACATCCCGCAAAACCTTAACCACCCGAATGGTATTGTTTTAATGTAATTCCAGGACCGGTTTGTCGCTCGGCTCATGCACGCATGTTACAGCGCGAACGACAAACCCGTCGACCAGCTAGCGCGTATCAGTTCAGCGAAACACACACGAGCCGTGGCGCGAGCGCGAGAGAGACGGCGAAACAGAGTGAGAAGGAGAGGCACACCGACCGATGTACAATGGAGAGAGACAAGAGGGGGGTGAATAGTTGCGAAGGGGACGGAGAGGTGTACAGAAAGAGAAGAATAGCGCGTATGTACGTACGCGAGAAGGTGGCCGGTAGCCGAATGCATCAGAGAAAGAAGCAGATTTTAGGTAGAAAGGGACCGGTGTTGCACGATGAAAAGAGAGAAAATCAGCGGAGAGAGGAAGCTTAGGGGGACGGCGAGAGTGACGGAGAGAGCGAGAGGGTGCAGTGTTTTGTTCGCGCGCGATGGACGCGTCGCCATAGCGACCGGCGGTTGTTTATTATTGCGTCCAGCGGTCGTGCGGGGTGGCACGGCGGAGAGCGCGGGGTAGTTTACGCGACGAAGGGTCGCGCGGGAGCAAAGGGGGGTAAAAAGGGTTAGTGGCGGCCACGAGGTGAGGGGGAGCGTGTGGGAGGAGGGATGGAAAAGGGGAACGAGAGGTGATGGGTGAGGCTAGAAGGGCGGAAAGATGCGAGAGGAAAGAGAGAGGGAGGGTGGGAGGTAGGGGGTGGCAACGCTGGTGTGCAACGAGGGAGTGGCGGCCGACCACACGAGGCCGAAAAACACACTCTCCGCCAAACCTACCCCCTATAACACCCCCGTACACCACCGGCCTCCACCCTGCCGGCGGTAATGAGAGTTCGATAAAGCGCCGTTACCAGTGCGTGACGTCAAGCGAGTTCGCTCTCTCTTTCTCTCTCTCTCTCTCTCTCTCTCTCTCTCTCTCTCTCTCTCTCTCTCTCTCCGTCTGTCTATTTCTGTCTGTCTCTCTCCTTTTTTTTATATACTTCCATCTCGATCGTACACGTAGACACGTATGTAGGTTTCCCTTTTTTACTTTTTTTTTTCTTCGTTTTTACCTCGTTCGCTCTCCCTCCTTCTCTTTCGTATTTCCTTTTTTATTTTCTCTCCTTTTTTTTCTATCATTCCTTTTATCCTTCTCTTCTTTTTCTCCGATTCGTTTTTCGTGTTTCACCGTCTCCGTCTCGCTGGCGGCGTGATCTTCTCTTTTTCTTTTTTTCTCTCTTTTCTTTTTTTCTATTTTTTTTTTTTTTTTTTGCAACTTGTCTCCGTTGCCTTTTTTCGGCTGGCCGTTAGCAGCGGCGAAGTCGCGGTGTGTGTGACAAAAAACGAAGCCTCGGAAAAATTTCGTTGGCGCGGGCCAACTGCCGCACAGCAGTGTGTGTACGAGCACGAAGCTCTCTCGCGCGGCCAGCACATTTTTTCGCCGGCGATAAAAACGTCGCGGTGGCTTGATGGGTATCATATTTTTTTCGGGACGGGGCTACAATTTGCGCCGGCCGGTAGTGTTGACGCGGCTCGAGCACTCTTCGCTACCATGATCGCGTTGGACGCTCTAATTGCTTTCTGATCTTCACCGTCCGTCGACTCCGCGCGCGCCGCCCAAACCCTCGTTTCCTATTCCACCCCTTCCCCTCCCTTGCCCCCGCCCCACTCCCCGCACTCCACCCCACTCGTCTCTGTCCGTCTCTCTCTTTTTTTCGTGAATTGTGAATTTGACCGAAGATCGAAGTAGCAACGAGGTCGATTGGAATTTACTGCTTCCTGTTCGATTAACTTTTCGCGGTTTCGTTCGACATCGTTCTTGTATGGCTTTTTCCCTCTTTTTTTTTTTCACGTGTGGGTGTATGGTTTTTTTCAGGGAGGAAGGGAGAGAGGACACGTTGGATTTTGCTGAATTTATGCAGAGATTTGACAGAGTGAGGATTTTATGGGACGAAACATTGGAGGAATTGAATTCGGTAATTAGAAGTTAAAAACGGTAGGTGGAAAAATATGCGAAATATTTTTACAATATTTAGTACGTGAAACAATTTTCATTTTTTTTTATTGTGCCTTAATCATCTTTTTTCAATCAGATTAGTTTCCCCAATTGACGAGTAGAAAACTTCTGTAAAGATCATTTCAAGTGGACTGCGATTTTTCTTAACTGAAGAAATTCTTTGGTCATCGAATAATTCTTATACTTTTTACTATATCCTTATTATATTATTATATACTGCATTTCACATTTCTCTGTCTGTCATGCGTGTACATTTTGCAAATTTTTGCAATGTTAAATAATTCGCGGAATAATTACAAGTGAAATGATGATAATGATAATGAAACAAGTATTAATTAACTTCCTCGAAAGTTTCTTATCACTTTGAATTTGCTTTTAACACAAGACAACAACAAAAATTAAAATTATCCCCTAATATTAATTAGACATCACATACTTCTACAGATATTAATTAATTAAGAAACGTCAAACTTGATTTCGCTTCTTGATTCTCGAATCTCTGTAAAAAAGTTTTCACTCGTCGGACCAAGGTCGAAGATCAACCGAGAGAGACTGAATCTCGAAAAGTGTTTGGAGACAATGATCAACAAAGGGAAAGAGGGTGAATCAAACCGTGAATTAATTCCCAAGTTTGGTAACGCACCTGTTCGAATTACCGCGACTCCGGCTTTCGGCCCTGGAAACTTCAGCGCCCTTTGTACGAGACAGACGTTTAAGACGTGCGCTAATTAAGAACGGCATCTCACTACGCAGCTGCCAACCAACGCCATCGTTGCCAGGAATTATTAAACGGCCGTGAGGAAACGACATAAGGTCGACGGCTAACCAGAAACACCATGGAAACGCCGTTGTTAAAAAGTTACCACCCCTTGGGACAAGATTATAGATTCAGACTGCAGATTTTTTATACATTTACGAAGAAACAAACACAACTCGTGCAATATACAAAAATATATAAGGGCTTTGTATATGTATAAGGTATCCAACATGGAGTATTTATTGCAGCATTTAGCGGAAGAAAGAAATTTCTGCTTAATTGTTTCTAAAAGTTTCGAAATACATAAAACTCCGCGTCCGAGTGTTAAATTTTGTTTAGTGAGTTGTCTTCTACGGTGGATCAGTATTTATTTTATTTTTCTTTAAACTTACATTCATCGAAATGTAAACGTGCAGAAAGTTTAATCCTCGAATGCAAAATTTTTTTAATTTTTCTTTTAAATTGTGTAAGATAGCATAGAACGTTGGTAGAATTAATGATACAGAATATTGACGTAGAATTTGCAACGGGGATTTGTGCATTTAAGGATTAATATCGAAAATATTGTTTCAGTGAGACGTTGAATAGTTTTGAACTCCGAGTAGTTTTGAATCATACAAACTAAAGATTTTTCAATATCACGTAGAAATAAAAATAGAAATAAAAACTGCTATAAATAAAAATATTCAATTCTCGTGATAAAAATGACCCAGTCCAATAAAAATTAAGCTTAATGATATCTTCGCGTACCAAAGATATTTTAAAAGCAACGGTCGACGCAAAGGCAAAAGAATAAAGTTTTTATCCGAACGTCCGCAAAGATCCAGACGCAGAGGTCGCGCGTCTGAGGAACCGGAAGCTTATCAGCACCTCGGAATCTGTACCGTCAGCTCCGCTCGGATCGAAATCTCAGTAAACTCTAAAGGGCGGAGAATCGATAAAACCGCTCGAAAGACGATAAATTATTCCTACCAAAATTGTCCAGATCTAACAATACGTCTACAAATACAAGCTAAACTGATTACGAACGATTTCCTGGGTACAGTGGAGTAAATGATATTTTAGAAACGTTCGAACAGTAATTAATAGAATTTGGTCAAAATCGTGGCAACGAACAATTTCCCGAATACGGTGGAATAACCCAAATTAAATAAAATTGAATAAATAAATGTCTATGTGTGTAACGAAACGATATATGATTGACAAGTTTTAATATTTCCAAGGAACGAAAAATTTAATAAAAGACACCTAAAGGACCAATAATCAAGCCTAATAACTGAACCGTGAATTGTCATATATTTAAGAAGCAAAAATACTTTTTCCAATTGCCACAAAAATATAACTTTGCGTAAAGTATACTAAAGTAACAAAAATTTTCCAAACGCAATGCGGAAAGGAGGGTAACCGACCGAATCTGATCCATCTAGAAAGATAAACTTTCCCGACTTGAAACGCGCGTTAACAATGAAACTAATACCGAAAACCAAAATGGAAATAAAAAAAGAAAAAAAAAGAAAAAAGAGAGAGAGAGAGAAAGAGAGAGAGAAACGTTTACTGAATAATTTCCTGGACACGGACGGGAGCGATCTAAATTGCGCGTCGACGAAACGGTATTTTAGAAGCGTCAGGATAATCGTTCATGCGGCCATCCGCCGGGGTAAAAGGCCGGTTCCTCGCGTACGTGTTAGGGGCATCCGCTCAGCTGCCGCGATAATTTACTCTTTTTTCGGTCACCGATTCGGCCCACCGGCGCTAATTTACATTTACGAGCGAGATCGGCTAATTGCCGGTTAACCGGTCGGTGGAGCGCGATACGACATACCTCGCCTGCAGTTTGTTGCTGCCTTCCGATACAACTGTCGCTGCCCGTGAGAACTGGCAGCAGGCTTCATTGCGCCCGTACGCAGTCCATCGCCGTCAATTACAGCCATTTTCTTTAAACGCTCGCTCGCTCGTTTCCCTCCCTCCTCCTCCTCCTCCTCTCTTTCTCTCGGTATCTGGCCAGAGGAGGAGGGAGAAAAAAAAATAGAACGCGAAATTAGCAAAATTAACGAGAACGGTGCTCGATATTGTTGACGTCGCGAATGTTTCGAATCGCGCGAGGGGAATTATTTTGTAAAATGGTAAATTGCGAGTTGCACGTTTGTTCGAGATATTTTGACGACGGGAAGATCTTTGGTGTAATGCTTCAGTTTCTTTCTTTTATACATACACGTATAATTCTACAGTTTTACAATAAATATATATATATATTTTTTTTTATTTTGTAAAACTGTACAATTCAAGTGAAGATATACTGATCAAGAAATATTATATCTTTGATACAACACTGAGCAACAATTTGTAATGTTGTAATGTTGTAAATACTTTGATTTTTCCATACTTTATAAAATTGTACATTTTAATGAAAAAATATTCAACGAATTTTTGGAATTTCTTTCTACAGCTCTAAATTAACTGAAACTACCAAAATGGTCAAAATGACCATTTGAATACTTCTGTTAATTATTTTATAGATATAAAACAGTGTGTTTTTGGAAACTTGATCATTAGATAGACTAAGCTTAAGAAAATACATAAATAAAAGCTTGGGTATTAACCCTATTATATTATAAAGATTTTCTATTTCTTTCACTTTAACGTCTCTGATGGAAATTTTATGTTTTAGTCATCGACAGTTCTAGTGTTGTATTGAGTGAGAAAAAAACTAGTATTTGGTAATAGAAACTGTTTGACTACTGATTGAAATTGCGACTACTACGAACAGTTAATCATTCAACAAAGAGCGTCACTATCATCTTACAGAATATTAAATCAATTTCAAATGGAAGATTACACACAAGTTGTATCAAAAGAAGAAAATCTGTAACAAACTGATTAACCAACACCATTATCTTCTACCCCTGCCACAAAATAAAATATACGTAAAATAAAAATAAAAATTACAGCTGTTATGGAAAGTTAATTATCCAATTATATTGAATCACTATCCACAAAGGTAATTTGAATTTTAAAAGCGTCCCAATTACGTCCATCGATTGCAAAACACGAAAATGAACCAACTTAATTTCTTTACGTAGCCTGATCTCCTCTCTCAAACCGCGAGTATCACGAACGACAGCAAAATCTCGAGGGTTAGCGATAACGAAAAGGAAGAAGCACGTTCCTTCTCGGAGGAACGAGAATTTCCCGGCGGGCGATTACGATGGCCAGATACGAGAAGACAAACAACCCGTGTGATATGGAAGCCGTGAAGACCACCAAAACGTAAACCGTGATACAGGCGCCAACGAACCAACTCGTCGCCACAATGTGTTATCGTTGGTGAACGAGTCGCCCTGTCACAGCTATTCATCTCTAATTCCGTCGCGACCTACCCTCTCCACCTTCTCTGTTACGAACAACACGCGGCACAAGCGGCTCCCGCTGCCGGCCGCTTTAGCAAAATGAAACTTTAATTTCAGCCAGAGCTAGAACGGAAAACAAAAAACCAATTATCCGTCTACGAATGATCCGGCGCTCCCCGTATCCTGTATTTATAGCGGCTGCCGCGGCGGCTTGTTGCCGATTAATCGGACGAACCGCATCATTTTTATTCATGTTTCATGCGACGCGTTGATTGCGGAGACGGGAATTTAGTATTAATGGGTCCGATAGACAACGGTGGCGCGCGGGATTGATCGGTAAAATTCATCCTTCGACACCCTAATTTAACGCGTGCACACTACTGCCCGATGAAAGTATTAAAACGATCGATACAAACGAGGATTTTTACCGTACGTCAGATACCTTGAAATCTTGACGACTTGACGAGAGCAAATGAAAGACTGCTATTTATTATACTGGTGACATATGGTGTTGATTTGAATCTGTATCTACATACATAGCAGTTGTATTTATTGTAAATATATATTTAATATAATATATATTTTAATATTATTATTAATAATAATATTATTATAATATTTTCGTGAGCAACTGTATCTGTGAGAATTGGTAATTTTTACCAGCAATCTATTCCGTAATGAATGAACGTGTCCATTCAGTCCTCTTATTAAGTATAATTATATTTCATAAAATCATGGATTATTTCATTTGCCTTTTAAACTTTCTCCTAAAAAAATACCTTCCCTAAATGGCGTAACAAGTACTTTATATATTTTCATCCATTGAACTGAGAAGTTTAATTAACAGTGAAATATTTATACAAAACAGAAAATAGCTAGAATATGTACTTCCGCAAGAACATTTGTACATTTTTACACGAATATACAAATCGTAGGCACGAGTAAAAAGAAAATCCTCCTTCGTACTACGATCGGACAGAAAAAGTTCGAAGCTTCATCCGGCGGGAAATTGTAATTTTCCATTTGCGAAAATTAATTACCATCGAGGCGCAAGAAACGCTGAAGTGACAAATGTAATTAAGGGCTCTTTCTCCGGCTGCGAAATTATGGCAGACTATCATTGATGGCTGGCAAGCGAGGGGATGATGAACGTGGATCGGCATTTTCCAGCGTCGAACAGCGTGCGCTCGGCCTCGTGTACACGTACACACTGTGCTCGGTTTGTACATTAAAGCGAGGTCGAACGCAGTACCTGTCACGGTCCTCTGGCATCCTCGTCTCGGTCCCCGCCGCCACGCCTCGTCCATCGTTTCCATCGTGGGTTCGCCGAGCGAACCACTCGGTTCGGTTTTTAGTTAATGCTCGCGCTCGTCACGTAGCCAACCACGTCGATGGACTTTAACCCATTATGGTCGCGTCTACATCGCGAGATATACTATTCGGATATTTAAGGGACGACGTGGCGTGTTTTTTCGCGGTTGAAAAAAAAAAGAAAGAGGAGCATCCATCGCAGGAGGGACTTGAACCCTCGTTGATGTTTCTTCCGGGAAATTAATTATTCAGTGAATTATTAATTAACAGTACTGTTTTGTAATGTATCAGGGTTATATTTGTAATTTAATAGTTGTGATAGCTTACTGCAAAATACTTGCGAGTTTATATTTTTAATTTTTAAGGGTTGTTGCGATTTATATTTTATATTTTTAACAGGGATATCACAGACTGCAAATATACATTTTCAATTCCAGGTTCCATAGGATGCGAGTTTCTATAAGAGTTTACCAATAGAGTAAAAATTCGTATTTTTAATAAAATTATCGACGATTTATTATAGATTGCGAATTGTTGAACTTAGCACTACGAATTTCAAATTTTGGTAATTTGTATTTTTAACATCTAGTTTATTATAGACTACGAATTGTTGTAATAGATCATTAATAGACAGCGAATTTACATTTATAATGGTTTATTATAGACTGCAAATTGTTGTAAGAGTTCATCAATAGACTATGAATTGGTATTTATAGTTATATTACATGTAGATTGCGAATTGTTGCAATAGTTTATTAATATTAATATTATTTAATATTAATAGTTTACTAATATTGATGTTATTAATTACACACTGAGTAGTTTTATGTAATTATAGAAAATTTGAAGAAATAAAAATGAATGTAAGCTACTATTTATTTAAATTCTGTCAGATTCATTTCACATATTTTTGATTGAAATTTTGGCGAATCGTTTTAGAATTGATTCCTGAAAGTAGTATCAATCGCTGTAACAATCGACTATGAATTTTTATATATTTCTGAAAAATTTGGAGAATTGAAAAAAGGACGTATATATACAAGGATATGTAAAATATAGTACTTGTTATAATATTTAATAAATCAAATTCTTCCATCTTTCGTCTATATATTTAAAAAAAGTATGAATTATTAATTTTTATAAAATATGGAAACGATAAAATGTTAAATTTTCCAAACTTTAGATAATAACTATATAGGCATTTGTAAAGATAAAATTTGTCACAATATAATAAAATAATTCTACTAATTTGAAATTCAATGAAAGCTTTCTGATTTTTAGATATTTTTTCTTTGAATTCTCTATGAACAGATTTCATGATTTTAATAAGAGGAACGAAAGTTTTTTAATTTTTCTTTTTTAACAGAAAAAAGAGAGAAGAAATGAAAACTCAAAAGTGATGAAGGATCGATTATTACACGCGCTTTTTTAGATTTTTCTTCAAATAGATCGCAGTCCTTTTACATAGAAATACGAAAAAGAAATGAGTGTTGAATTGCTTCAAACACATCTAACTTCCCTTAAATAAAAGACAATCCTCGAGTATGAAGGAAATCTTGAAATAATATAAAAAATTACTACGATACGCTCAACAAAATTTCGCTAATTTTCAAACCTCGTCAACGAAATCCCTGTACATAAAGAGATCTATAAAATACAAATTTCCCACGTCAACCCAACACCGTCACGATCGACCAGAAATTCCCGCTAAATCCCGAAAAAATCGCCGCCCAAAACCCACTAAAGACCGGCTAAAGAGAACAGCAACATCTCGACAACGAACTGACCGATCGCTCTAGTCATTACCAATAAACCTTCTATCCCTCTGTCCTTCTCGTCCCCGGATTCATAACCGGCCCGGTCGAAAAATGGAAGAGAACCAATCTCGAAACGCTCGGAGAGACACATCATACACCCGCGCACCCATACACGCACAGCCACACATATATCAAGAGAGAGAGAAAAAGAGAGAGAGAGAGAGAGAGAGAGAGAGAGAGAGCAAAAGAACGTGGAAAAAATAGCAAACAGCGTGCACGACGTCGAACAAACAACGTCAGACAGGCTACGACGAAAATCGTGTCCTGCTGGCTCTGGCTAACGCTGCGCGAGAGGGGTTTGGTTCCAGCCTCGATCCACGGAACCATCGAATACCGCGTGGACGGGGGGCTGATGGCGGGGGAGAGGGTGGCAGCAACAGAAAGAGAGATAAAGAGAGTGAGAGAGTGAGAGAGAGAGAGAGAGATTGTGTGTTAGGTTGATCGTCGGATCGCGGGATCCCGGTCGATCTAGCGGCGCTGGCCTTCTCTGGAGAGGCGGAAGTAGCCGTGAAAAATTTTCCCGTCGACGTGTGGTGGCCCGTGTACGAGGCCAACGGCGCGCATTTCGCGGTGTTCGGGGTGTCGGGGGTGGTTCACCAGAGAGTGTACCGCGGGTTGGGTCACGGATGGGATGAGTCGCGTCCACGCGATGTGTGCAAGCCGAGAGTGGAGTGTGTGGAGAGCAAGCGAGCGAGAGAGAGAGAGAGAGATAGAGATAGAGAGAGCGCGAGCGAGCGAGCGAACGAACGAACGAAAGAGCGAGCAAAGAGAGGGCTGTGGCAAAGAGAGAAAGAGAGAGACGTACGCAGGGATTGAAGCGAGAGGTTGGCCAAGCCAGAAGCGAACGAGAGAGGAAAAGGGGGTAGAGAGCCGGCACAGAGAAAAGGGGGATGGGGCGGTAGTGGTGGCAGTGGGTGGCCGAAGGTGAGGGTATTTGTTGGCGCGAGTGGCTAGCCAGTCGGATTACCACCGGGCAGGGGTGATTCGAGGGGGGTTCTTTGGATGGGCGAGGGAGCGGGAGAGGGGGGAAGGGGAGGGGGGTGGTGTGCGCGCGGCTGGCCGAGGGGTAGGAGGTTGCTATGGGTCGGCAATACACACAGTGGCACTCGACGAAAAATGTAGCCAGAGAGCGACCACCGCTGGAAAATTTACACGCATCACGAGGGCGAGACCTGAATGGCGAGGGTTAAAAGAGCATCGCTAATGGCCACCGCGTCGGTTATTTTGTGGATTTTTATAATACGAGCCGACCGAGCCGCCCCCGGTGTCCCTTTCTATCCGTCTTCGTCCGGCTAATTCCAGTCCTCTCGCTCGCTCGCTCGCTCGCTCTCGCGTTTCGCCTCTGTGTCCCAGGCCAGTCGCACACCGTGCACGCGTGTACGTACACGGCGCACGCCAGTCGATGGACACACCAGTCGATTCCATCAGTTTTTCAATCCGGCTGATTTTCCTTCGGCCACCCTCTGGCCACCCCTCGTTCTTCTCGTTCGTGGACACGCGCATCTCGTTCCAGCGGCGCATTTGCGTGGATGAAATTGAGGGATAATGAAGGGTCGATTCGATTTCCTTCGCGAATCGAGACACGATCCCTGGAAACGTTGTCCGATGGACGAGCGAACCCGTGTCCTTTTGTTAAACAGACGGGCACGGGGGAGATTAAACGCGAATAACTTTTGATACTCGCGTAGGGGAGGGCAACGGGTTTCGCGCAGGGGCGTAGAATTTTTCGACCGAGCGTTAAACATTCACGCGTGCATCTTTTGTGAGTTGCCGCGAAACGTTCTCTCGCAACAAGAGGAAATTAATGTTACGCATTTTTCGAGCGAGCCAAAACGCGAGAATTGCGAGAGAGCTCGTCAAAAGGAAACAATTATCTTCGATGTGGAATGAAGATAGGGACGCGCGAGAGGAGACGGAAATTTAGAGACTTTGGTCAGACGCTTTGGAATTTTCTAGAAAGCCTTCGCTTTCCTGTTTATCAGCGAATGTGAAATATTTCACTCATTTTGCGCATCCTCTCGGAAGCGTCGACGATAAACGTTGTTTCTCTCTTTTTACCGCTGGAATTATTATTACTTCCTTAGCAACAAGTGTCTGAAGACTGCTTCGTACCGTCGACAACTTTTGTATGGAACTGAATTAGGATCATTTGCGATGCTGAACGTTCTGCGTGTTTTAACAAGGACATTTTCCTCCCTTAAAATATTTTCGTATGCTGCATGTGGAAGATGAACGTGTACGCAATTATCATTGTACGATGTAACAACAGTTTATCGTATTATAAAAATTTTCCTCTGTGATGAATTTCCTTTCACAGTCTCGATATTAAAAATAAAATTTAATGATATCCTGGCGATTTTTTTCATCAAGATCACTTGAAATTTTTTTAAATATTTTTAATAAAAATAAGAGATTCGAACGAAATTTAAATACTAGTTGTCTCAATTATTACACACGTACATGTCAATAATTTATATATTACTATACGTGATATTATTTATTAATATTGAATATTTGTTATGAGAGATTTATTTATCATTATTGACTGTGAAAAGTAAAATTAAAAAGAAGTAAGCACAACGAAGCAAAGCTGTGCCTATGTAAATGGTACATACTGTAATTAATTTAATTATTTAATTACTAATATGTATGTGTGCATTGTGAATATTTTCAATTTATACTGTACTTTGATAGTTACTAAAATTCCACTAAAATTAATACAAATTCTTCTAGTTGTCTAAAAACTTACAAGACGTCGAAAATCTTGCGTACAGCAAAATGATCGAAAGAAATCATTTCCGAATCAACTCCAAAATTTCCACCTTCCGTCGACCGATGTCTCCACAATTTTAACACCGCGCAATAACAGAAAGTTCTCCTGATCCTCTGTAATGAGACTGAACTCGCGCAAGGCGAGATAGGGTAATTAAACTTTCCCCCATCCCCTGTGCCTCGCAACTTTCGATTCGAATACCCGAAGCATCCACCGGTTTACGCCGATCGAAATTCTTCCTAGCTTTCAGTCGACTAAAATCCACCGTGATCAAAGTTCGTCGAGAACGATCGAGAATCCATTTAACGTCCAGCCGAAGCTGGACCATGGGGATCCACGCATCCAACGACGTTTGGTAAGTGAAGCAACGTGAGAGATCTCCCTATACTCGGAGAGATGACCAAAGAGAGAAACGGAAAGAGAAAGAGAGAGAGAGAGGGGGGGGGGGAGGGAGGTAGGTAGGGAGGCAGGTACAGAGGGAGAGTACACACTCCCGTAGAGCGTAACGCTAACCCAGTGAAATAGATAGTCTCTCCAGGCTGATATCGTGGCGGACACGAGTGAAGAGAGAAGAGACAGAGCAGTGGACGAGAGGGTGTGCTGCTGCCCCCTGCCACGTGTGTGCGAAGAGAGCAAGAGAGTAGCAGGCTGCTGGCAGAATCCATCCATATATCGCGGGGCCAACAAACCGACCGAATCTCGACAGGACGAATGGGTAGGCCGCGTTTTCACCGTTGCCACTCCGCACCAGTTTCCACCAGGCTGCAGTCGGCCTGTGTTACCTCCTCCTCCTCCTCATCGTGCCGCAATGTGTGAGCATGCACACACGCGTACCCAGAGGGAAAGAGAAAGAGAGAGAGAGAGAGAGAGTGAGTAGATGGGTATAGTTACCCGTAACGCGGCACACTGATCCGCCACACTGGCTAGGGCCAACGAAAGCTTCGCGTCCAAAGAGTGAAACGGGCAGCGAGCGTGGCAGCCAGGCAACGAGAGAGAGAAAGAGAGAGAGAGACGGTCAGACGTGGCCAGATATAAAGAGATAAAGAGGAACGAGTAGAGGGTGTACCGTTGCTGCTGACCAAAAGAGAGAGAGAAAGAGAAAGAAGAGAGGGAGATGAAGAGGGCTAGAAAGAGAAGAGATTACTCTGCCAGTGCAGCTCGGCACTCCGCAAATTTTCAACCGCCACCCACTCTCGACCACCTCCTCCTCCCTCTCCCCGTGGCCCTCGTCCCACGCAACTGACCACCTCCCACCAGTTCACACACACACACACACACGCACGGGCGCCAATGTATGTGGGGGTTCGCCAACCCCCAACCCTTCCTCTATTCCAGCTCGTTTTTGCCGCGTCCACCGCCAGATCAATGGGGTTGCTAACACGGGTAGGTATATGTGTCCGTCCCCACCGCCCCTGGTCAGACCAGTACACCATCTCTCTTTCCCTGCTCTCTCACTCTCTCTCTCTTTCTCTCTCTCTCCTTCGGTTGGTCCGCTCCCTCGCGCTGAAACCGTCGACCAACCCTCCGGGCACACCAACTACCCTCGCGATGCCTCTCCGCGACTCTGTACAGGGTGATTATAAAGTTTCCACGGACCGATACTAAATGAATTGTCCGAGGCGCTCGCTCGCTCGCGTGTTTCTGCGCTGGGGTGCCACTTGGAAAGCGGAGGCTGGTTTCTTAAGTAGGGTTATGCGCGTGGATGAGGGGACGAGACAATTTACAGTGGTTTTGAGGGACCGAGCATTCTTGGACTGTGTTCAACTGTGTTGCAAATTCCTTGCTCTCTTTTCAATTCCCTCGGAGCTTTAGTGATTGCTAAATTCGGAATATTTATGCACAGTGTTGAGGTATATCGAGTGAGAATTTCACTCAATATATGAGCGTAAAATAGAAATTCAATTGAAGGATCTGAAGATCGAAAATGTAAATGGAGATTGATATCTACTCGACAGAATTAGATCACGCCCCAATTTTAACACATTTAACAAACACGTTAAAATGCGTCTTTTTTGTAAAAAAAAATTGCTGCAATTTATTCGCACAAGTTTATGCTTTTACAAGCATAACTAAAAAAAATAAGACCCGTGCAGAGGTTTGTTTCACTACTAAATATTATATTATAATGGGCAGTGCACTTTACCGTACTACCTACTGTTTAAATTCTGCACTTTTAATTTTCGGAACAACGCGTAAACATCTGAAAGATAAAACTTTTAAAAAAATTACATCTATATATTGAAATAATATTAAAAATTCATAATTTCTACACTTTTGAAATCCCCATAAGTGCACAAAATTGTACAACGTGGAACTAATAATTTCGAAAATTTATTATAATATCAATATATTCGTGGCACATGAATGCAAAGAAACAGAGCTTATGCCGTCACATAAATATGTTAATTTATGCATATGCAGATGTATTCCACACTTGTTTTTATCCCTTTAAAATTTGCATAAGTATTGATAAATAATGAGATTTTTCTGAGAATTAGTTTGAAGCGACGAAAGTTGAAAATAAAATTTAGCAAAAGGAGGATAAAGAATTCTAAAAAAAAAGAAACAAAAAGAAAAACACGAAAAAGTTTTCATCCAGTATACGAAAACCAATACGACGATATTAAAATTATAGATTTTGAAATAAATATTAAAAATGCTACCCTCGAAGAATGACAAATTCGGAAAACTATTACACAAATGCGTTACGTTCACGTAATGAAACGAAACGCCGTATTTTTACTCGGCCAGGGCAAAACGTGCGTTTCGACCAATGTTTCGAAAATGTGGAAAAACTGGACAGCCAGAGAACGTGCGTATATTTTTCGGTATAATTGCGGCAAGGGTTTAATGACTTTTTTATCAGGCGACACCGCAGGGACGCGCAACTTGCAGGAAGCGTTTGCGGGGGATTTGGCACGGGGGTTGAAAGGGAGACCCCGATCGATAATTCTGTTTCGGTTACAGACAATTACGACTGATTCGACCGCTAATCAACGGCGAGACGGGCCGCTGTCTGGCCAGCGATCCGACAAATATCTTCAAAGTGATCCGGCGACTCGACACGGACGCCCCTCCGTTTCGGTGGGCGCGTGCACGCTGCCTAGCTACGGGATCTCGCGTAAATATCGACGTCACGGTGAGTCGCGGCCAATAAACAAATGCTAGCCGTGCAGTGAAATGAAGCAAAATAATCCGCCCCGCCTGGTGTCGATTTCACCGCTCATCACCGAGAATCTCTTTCTGTCTCGCGATATTTTCAGTTGTTGCATTAACAAATGGAGAAAAGATCGACTTTAAAGAAATGTAAAACGTACGCGTTTCGATAGACTTTTTAAATTAAGTAGACTTGGATTTTTCATTTATTCTGCTGTTTTCCTCCAGCAGGTATCACGTTTCAATTATTAGTACAGCGACATATTTAGTGCAGTATTGAAGTAACAATAATAAAGTGTAATATTAAAGATGTAACTAGTAGTATTTAGATATTTAAAAAGTAGAAATCAGCATCTACCACATGTTACGACTACCATGTGCTGTTGCATTTTGAACATTTCTCGATAAATGTATGAAAATCCACAGTCTAACAGTAACATACAGACATTTGCGTACCATAATATCGCAGCTGTTGTATTTTATGTATTTTCGTGCATTCTGCATATCTCTGTACAATCAAATTCCTCGATAGACGTACAAAAATCTACAGTCTACCGCCAACTTCAAACACACGCATCGCTGAAACTTTCCTCGGCCATTACGATCTTAAATCCCAACCCCCTCGGCCAATCCAAGGATCGACCGAAACTCGGGGAAACGGAAAGAGGAGACGAAAGCAGGCGGAACGGTGAACCGAGTTCCGACTGCGGACGTCGGCTTATTAAATTCCAGAAACTTAAACACCACCTGTTGAAGGGTGTTCACAGGGCTGGGCTCCCGTCGTCGGCCCGAAAAAGTCACCCGAAAACACACAGGGGCTTCGGCTCCTCCCCCTCCCGCGATGAAACATTTTTCAAACAGGGCCGGAATTTTTCGCCCCGGCGAGAAAAGGAATGAAAAAAAAAAGTTTCGCCGATTTGGCCAGTGGCCAGCCACTTGAGGCAACGTGGTCGTTGCTCGAACTAGAAAGAGAGAGAGAGAGAGAGAGAGAGAGAAGATAGAAAGAAAGAAAAAAAATAGACTGCACAGCATACCGATTCCTCTATGGCCGACAGATTAGTCTGGTTGACCATCGCGCGTCGTGATCGCCGTTTCAATCGTCGTTCCGATTCACCAGCTCGTAAAACAATGCGCCGCTGATTACTCCGATATAACTTTCGGCGAAAGGGGGCACACGCTAGCCAGCGACCCGGGGTTTGCGCGCAGAGAAAGGACGATGCAGCTGGCAAACACGCGCCAGAGACCGGGGGGCCCAGGCATTCGCGATTCATACGCAATAGAATTACCGGTTTACGCGGCTGGTGCTGTTGTACGAGAATGCCGATAGCTAGGGACGAGCCGTGACTACCAATTAGGACCCAAGCGTCGTCCTTGCCTGTGCCCAGCTCTCTCTCTCTCTGTCTTTGCATTAAGCCAATGTACGACTGGCGAAATGTGATTTGTCGCGCTTGCCAACTCTTTGCGCAGAAATTTAGAGCTCTGGGCGTCTTTTTCAGAGGTATAGAGGAAGATGGTTGAGATTTGGAAAAATTTCTCTGAATCTTGTCCGTTTCAAAAATTGGCGAGTTGAAAGAGTGGCTTGCAATGCACGAGAGTGAATGAGAGTTTTGAGTAGAAATCGAGAATTTTGGTATTTTTTTTTCTTTTTTTTTTATTAAAGTAATAAATTAGCACGTTCAAATATTGCCGATATTATCGTTGGGTCGCCAATTTTCTTTTCTGTTTTATATTCTTTGTGGTAGAAGTTAAGAAATTCATCTTTACATTACTCCCTTTTTGTAGTAATACAATATATTTGTAATATAATATATAATTATTATTTAACTATTTACATGATTATATTCATGCTGCGTATTTATATTAAAAAATGTATTGTCATCGGGCATACATTTCCATCTACAAATTATACAAAAGTTACATTCCCTTCGAAAGCAATTTTTTATCCTCCCTCCAACGCGAACGAAATCTATAAAGGAACGACACGTGAGCAGAGCGCGAAAAAAAAGGCGGGACACCGGGGATCGAAAAGAGGACGGGGGGAGAAAAAAAAGAGGAGAAAATAAATAAAACGTGGAAGAAGACTTCCGCGATGTTGAACTCGGACGATGGTGTCCTCGAGAGGAGGTACGGATCGTTCTTTGTGCGAATCGTTCACCTGATTTAACGCGGACACTGGCTCACTAGGGGGAGTGATACCTGACAGATGTTTGGGGATTTCGAGTGCCCTCAGCTTCCGCGGGAGCGAGCCCCGACTTTGAAGTAGCCGTCATCTCGTTATTCTCCGTTTCCAAACGCCTGTCAGATCCACGATCGTACATCAAGAAAACACTGCACCGCCGTGGTTTTCCATCCCCCCACCCCCCAAAAATTTCTCGCAATTTCTCCTGTCTTTTTGTTCGTTCTTGTCCTTCTCTTCATCCAGTCGCGAGATCTTTTTTCTCTTTCGAACGAATAGAGATCGACGTGTGGAACGCGAGCTCGCAACGGATGCGGCGCTCGGTTCTTAACGCGAACGTTGCGGTCTCGCAGTCAGCTATTCTGGTCTACAGTGTTCACGGTGAACAGTTGCGGTCTTGTAGTCAGCTATTCTGCTTTTGGTTTCGTTCCGAGCGAGACCGGGGTTGATTTAGAAACGTGAACTGTGTACGGTTAATAACGCGTCGTATTGCATTTACGCTTTGGTTACGTTCGCGAATTTGCGGTTGTTCAATGGCGGCGAAGGGAAAAAGGGGATGGCCGTTAGGGTGAGATAAGGGTTTATTTATGATCGCGTGCGTTTTACCGATTTGATTCGCGGTGAATTTTGCGTTTAATCTTCAATTATTGGCAATATCGAGCACTAGCTATGTCGATTTCGCCTTGTATCGGTCAATTCTGCGACATTCGATTCGACTGACGGGGAGAATATAAAGTACGAAATACAATTTTAGTAATTTGAAAGAAAATACTACGGTCATTTATAACCGGACCGTATACAAATATCTAAAGCATAATTACAAGTATTCAGCACACGACAATGAATCCTTTAATGAAAGGGTTGAATCTCAACGTCAAATTGTGAAATTCTCAACTGTCTGATCCAAATATCAAACGTTCAACAAAGAAGAACCTCGTCATATTTAAAATAAAATAAATAAACCAAAAAAAATAAAAACGAAATAAAAGAAATAAACCAAACGAAATCTTGGAATAATTAGACGAATAAATAAAACGTTTAACGCCTCCGCAACAGTTTCACCCTCGCGGTGATACATCTTGCAGGAAGCACGTCTCTCCCTGTACACAGACACGTGGCACTGGTTCACCATCGTAACGACAGATGGCTCACGCTGGTCAACTCTTCGAGGGTTTCGCTCCCCTTTGCGCAACGAAGGCCCACCTCGGCCCCGCGCGTAGCCTGCGGGTCGTGTGCCAAGCTCGTCTTAAACTTTCACCAAACTATCCTTGAAGCCTCAAAGAGGCGGAATTAGTTTCCAGAGGGGCGTGTAAACGCGTCTACGCCGACGTGTCTACCGAAGAAGAGGCTCGTGAACGTTTGAACAAACAGATTACCGTGCGCGTTTGCCAACTGCACCTGATCTCTCGAAATTTCTACCAAGATTAGCGTTTTCGGAGTACGCTACAGGCCGCTGAATAGAATCCTTTCGTCGAGATGCTGGATCCTTTTCGTTGGATCACTGACGGGATTGCTTTACAGAGCAGCGATTTTATATTATATTGGATTTATTTCGGAGTTTTTCATTCGTTTTTCATTCAGACGAATCTGTGATGAATGCTCTTGTCCTTGTAAATGCGTCATTTCAATATCGCGAATTTTCTGCTTCGTGATTCCGCGCGATTCTGTTCTTTCCTGTCACGGGTTTATGAGAGTATTCGAACATTTAGAACAGAAAGATCTGAAAGATCTGTGTTATTTTTTTTTTCGAAGAACTACCATCACGAAACAAAACTATACTAACTATATGAAATGAAATTTTTGCACGTGAATTAATTTCGATAAATAAAACAGTGTGAATTAAAACAACTAGAAATTTGACTAAAATACACTTTGGCATCTGAAGTTACAGTTTATAAAATCATGCATTAATACTGCAGTATTATTAATAACGAATAAAATAAATGTACTTCTAAGAAACTGAAACAATCTAAATAACTGTAAATACAATCAATAAATATTGTTGGTATCAATAACAAAGGGAATAAATTTAAATAAAAACTGAAATGAATCTAATTCTAACAAACTAGGATAATAAAACTAGGAAAAATATAACAATAGAAGTATAATAATAGATAATAGAACTAGGAAAATAATCTAAATAACAAGCGGTAACTAAATTAAAATTCACGAAAAATTAAAAACTCTCTCCATGTCACGTTCGAATCGGAATCATCGAAATTTCTCTCGCCAAGGTCCAAGAACCGAAGAAAGTCGCCCACTAACAAGGCCTCGGAATCTTTCGAAACTCCCAACGAACTCCAGACACAGTTACAGCGAGAAGGGAGGAAAAGTTTGGCGAAGAGCGGGCCGAGAGAAAGAGAGAGAGAATTTTCGAACGAATGCCCACGAGCGTGTTCCGGGGACTCCAACCAGACGACACACACGCATCTGCTCCTCTTCTCTTTTTTTCTCTCCCCTCCCTCCCCCTCTCCAACTCTCCCGGATAATTCATCCCCGATAGACGATTCATCCCCGTTGCACGACCTATACGATTAACACGTCAAAAAGCACAAAGACCGCGTCGAGGTATGTCATGGGAATAATTTTTTTCTTTTTTCCTTCTTTCTTTCTTTCTTTCTTTCTTTCTTCAGCCAACGAGACACGGGGGTTGGCCGCTAGTCTATCCCTTCTGGTTATGTTTGCACACACAAACGTTTATCTGCGGGGCACCATGAAGCAGCCTGTGCACCATAGAGACGCGCCACGAGACAAACGTTCGATAAACGTTTGCCACGCTCTCTCTCTCTCTCTCTCACGACTGACAGTTCATCTTCTTTCCCCTGTAATCGTTTCTTCTTTTCTCGTAATCCTGTCGTCGCTGCTTTTCTCTGTCTCATCCTCTTCATACGATTCTTTTTTTTCTTCTTCTTCTTCTTTTTATTCCCTCGGAGAGTATTACAGACACGGAGGGGCAACCCAGGGGGTACGGTGCGTGTTTGTCGAGCAATCAGAATTTTGTGCAGAGGCAAGAATCCGTATATGGGAATTATCGTGTTTGCGTTTCGTGGGTTGCCGGCTTGAAAGTTGATGCTCAAGGAATTAGAGGGGATGAAGTTCCGCGCGGCTGTTTGCCGAGGGTGCGTTCGAACGAAAGAAGAAAAGACGACTGTCGAACGGAGGAAGATATCGGAGGAATCGTGATTTCGATTTGTTCTTTGAAAAAAAAGTACGGTCAGTTTTATAAATTTCTGCGGTCTCTTTGCGTGCTAAATTCTTTCAGCTCTTCTGTAATATTAGTGTAACGTTATGGAGAAAAGAGGGAAAAAAGAAGCTTGTTAAATTGAAACAGATATGGTGACTTCAATTCGCTTTTTAAGAAAGCTAGCTTTCTGGTTTTTTTAAGTAATCTCGGTTTATATTATCGAATTCAATTTCTTAATGACAGAACCAAGGAAGGAAATTTCAAGAATTGTCTTAGGTATTTCCTCATCATTATGTTCACTGCCTGGATAAATTATTGCTTGATTCTCAATGGATTAATACCACTGGAAATGTTGTTCATATTTTCGAACCCCGATTTTTGAATTTCGGTTTGAATTTAAATAATTTGCATGTCAATTTGCCAAAACTTGTCAATCTGCCACGCTTATCCAAAGTATCTTCTACGGTTAGTGCTACACTTGGTTCATGCTCTCTGCATGAAGATAATGCCGAAATCAATAAAATTTACCAAACTCCGTTAAATTCACAAAGTTTCAACCAGAAAAATTCAGACAAAATTTGTAGACAAACAATTTTTAGAACAATTCAATATAGTTCCATTCGATGGCAACAGAAGTGGCAAGTCAGAAAGGCGAATGCTTCTTCGAAGAAAAGTGCAGAATCAGAAAAAGCGAAAGCAGGAAATATTGAAGAGGAAGGGGTACGACACTGTCGTGTATCACGATGCTGTCGCAGACGATTAAAGCAGTCTCTAGACAATCGATATTAGCGGGAAAGAGGGGCCCCGTGTGTTAAATTATAAATCAAGGGAATCTTTAGACTCGAGACTGTGAAACGCCATGAAATATGCATCGGTCTTAGAGGGTAGTTTCGGATCCGTATAGGGAGACGAGCGTTAAAATGGAATTAACACTCGCGTCCGTCCGAAAGTCTCCGTCTGAGAATCTGCAACGATATTCGATCGCGCAGATTCGAGCCTCGCTAGATCAAGCCACGTGATGCTTCCATCTAACTTTCACGTTTTTATTAAATTTTTATGATAGTTTTTTATAATAGTTTTTACTCAATTTGACATATAAAAACATAGGTACTTGTGGGAGGATAATAGGAACACATTCTGTGAGTCAGCGAATCAATAAATACTCTGTATAGTTACATTAATTGTTTCCATCATCTAGATCTTGCAATTTGAAATAATAGAATTTCACAGTAATAGAAGATTCGTAACGATCGCGTAACAAATTGCAAATTTTTCGCATGTGCAGCCAAACGTTCAAAAGATTTCAGATCAACAGGCATTTGTATTGGGTTGTCCGGAAAGTTCGGGCCGATTTAATATAAATTAAATTTAATATTTAATATTAAATGTATACTAAAATTTAAATCTTCTGCGTTTCAATTTTCCTTCAGAATCGGCACTTTCCGGACAACCCAACATTTAATTTTTATCAAGTACGACTGGACTTTGTTTTATTCATTTCGTTTCCAAAATCAACGTGAACTTATCATCCGCAACGAATCAAACTCCACAAAGAACCTTCTTATAAAACCAACGAACGTCAAAATCATCATCCACGATGTACGATGCATCAAGTTAATTTTACACGTAGAATTCTATTTTCGTCCCTTAATAACGGAACTTAAACGAAAATTAAAAAAAAAGAGGGAAAAAGAAAAAACGAGAGACGGAAAACAAAAGGGAAGAGAAAATCAAGTGCCATTTCCTCGTTTCATCATCGAACAGCAAACACACACGCATACATATACACGCAGGATATTTTCTTTCTCTTCTCTTTCTCTCCTTTTTTTTCCCCGCCGTTGAAATTCGCGACCGCTAATCCGTGTCTCATTAGTGTCTCCGGAGCGGCGTATTTTGCGATTCTAATGATGGCCAGCCTGTTTGATTGAAGCGCAGCTACTCTAATAAAATAAATCATGCGTGGTGGAGAGGCGGCGGCCACCGCTGCGAACAGTGCTGTTGGTTCAAATTAATCCCATTGTGCCTGGATTTGGTCGGTGCGCCAATTAAACGGATTATTATCGTCTCTACCGTCATTACTTTTTGCGAAAAACACCGCGTTCGCCCGCTCGAGGCCGCGCAAGTTCGATCGCGAATTTTTACCCACGCCCCCGATTTCAACCTCGCTTCTCTCTCTCTCACACACACACACACACACACCTCTCTCTCTATCCACCCCTTTATCACTCCCCCCAACCCCCTTCTTTTTTTTTCGGTGTCTTTCAAGCTGTGATTGCCTCCGGCCAAGCCCGTTTCACCCGAATGAATGTAATTAATTAATATTTGCTCCGATATTCAATTAATTCTATTGGTCGTGTTCCCATTTTTTTTTCTCTTTCCTTCGTTTTTTCCCTCTTCTCTTTTAGCCGTTCGAGTCTATTAGCGGCACGACACGCCGATTTCACCGATATTTTCCGTAGAGAAACTGGAAATCAGTTGGAGAAAAAAACAGGAGGAATTAGCTACGAAAGAAATTGCCAGCGTTCCGTGTTGGATTTCCAATTTTCGTCTAGAGATGTTTATATATGTTCGCCTCTTTCTGAGATCTCTGCGTCTTTCCACGTTTTAATTCTACAAAAAGAATTAAATGTTCTTTCTCGTAATTCACGCGAAACGCACACGTGCTGTTTATTTCTAAATTAAAACTCCTCGCAAACTCTTTATTCCGGAATTTGAAAATAAATTGAAATTTATTTTTAAACTGCGACAGATTAAAATTTATTTCCAAGATTCGCGTAGTGCTAGGACAACTTTAAAAATTGAAACAACGACGACAATGATGGGAAATTGAATTTCACATTAAAATATCATTTGGTCAAGTTTGATCGAAAATTAAGAAATTTGGGAAAGATATTTAATTTCAAAGATGAAGTAACGAGAGAAATCTACAATCATCCCCTACGACTATCCTCCGAAATCAATATTGGAAAATTAAATATAAAGAATAAAATTAAAACTTGAAAAAAACTTAAAAAATTAATTTAAAAAATTCAAATAAAATTAAAACTTAAAATTTAAGAAAAAGCTAATTTCAGAGCTGAAACCTCTTTCTTGCAAGAGTGATCCATGTATGATTTTTGTCGAACGTCTCCTCTATAACCGTCCTCCAACTTCAGAAATCACCGAGTGGCCGAAAGGGGAACGTGATCATGTGCCACGAGTTTTGGAGACACGTTCAGGAAATACAGGAGAGGCCGTTAGCCAAGATGGCTACCGGAAATTGCTTGGTGACCTTACTTAGGACTTAGCAGCAGAACTTAAAGGGATGACGGGGCCGACGAAGGGTTACCACCATATCGTGGAAAGCGATGGAAGGAAGGTCCATTAATGAGGTAATAGCGTTAGGGGATTCCAAGTCTGTCTCATCCGAGCTTGATGAGCCATCCCGAATTACATTGTCTTCGACGGCCATTTCGTTACGAGGTGGGCTTCTAAGCGCCAACAACGTTTGCTCGACAGTTTATATCGTCGTTTAACGCGACAACTATGAACGAGCATCGAGTGTGAAGTTCGTACTTGAGAAACTGAAACGCAAAGAGGAGGAAAAGATTTACGAAAAATGAACGCAGTCCGTGGAAATTTACGGATGAGGAATTAGCAACTTGTCATTTTGATCGTTTCGATTGGTTTGCTATTAAAAATAACGAGCGCTACAGATTTTCCTTTTTCAATTCTTTCCGGCTATTTTGATCTGCTAAACTTTTATAAATATTCAAAGTTAATTATAGCTGGTAGAAAATGAAGTTTTCTCTTTTCGGAATTATTAAATTGTCGAGATTGTGGAAAAAATCATTGTGCAGAATTTTATAATGAAAAACGTGTGAAAATTGGAAAAATAGATGAATATTTTGGAGATTTATCAACGAAAAAAAAAAAAAAGAAAATACGTTAAAAATTCTAAATTTATCTGAAGAGAAATAAAAAAATCCTTTCATCTCATTGTTCCATATAGAGTTTGAAGCACTCTCTTTTTTTTAGATAAAAATTATTCTCTTCATATATTTTTCTGAAAAATATAAATATCGTAAATACCTAAATGCAGCTAGTGTCATGAGTCTAAATACTAACATCATAAATAAATAAATAACGATATAATAAATAAATAAATCAATAATATTAATATCACAAGTAAAATCCTAAATTTTTGATTAGGGGGTGTATAATGAAAACAAATATGAAACAGATAAAAAATTTTAAAAACAAAGGAAATTTTTTCGCAATCATGGCGATGATAAATATAAACCTCCCTACAATTCAACATTTTCATTAATACGTACCAAGATTGAAATAAAAATTACAGTCAAACTATCTAATCAAAGTCGAACTAATTTCCAATATATCCGATTTAAATTCCTTTCCGAAGCTAATCGAAGCTCACCCCTTGATCAATTACGGATCACCACCCTCTCAATTAACAAGCACCTACAGAGACGCTGGCCTTCTCGTTTTATTAAGAAACAACGAGAACACCCGTGAACGTCGATGCCAAGGTTCGACAGCGTCCAATCGCCGCGCGTGTCAAACTGAAATTGTTCAATTACGATTTGTCACGTAGCGGCGATTTTCCACACGCATCTTTCTCTCGTTTTGCCCCCAGTACCCCCCTCGATCAGGCCTGCGTGGGGTCTGTAACAATGCCACGTAAGGGGCTGCAAGTAATAATAGCTCAGGGCATCGATCATACGACGAACGCGCACGCATCGAGATCTCAAAAACACGCGTTACTCTCTCCGAGAGCTGACCCATCGAAATTTTCGTTTTCGATCTGGAAGATGAAAGTGGGGGTTTCAATCTCTTTTACACAACTGTTTATTTTACTCATTGTGAGTAACTGAATTCATCAAGTTGTTGAACGTGATAATTCTGAATATATTTGTCAATGTACTCGATCAATCTTTCACTCTTGTACAATTGACATAAAAACAACCAATGTTCAAACTCAAAGAGATTGCAATTCTAATCTCGAGCAAATTAATCAATGGATAGTCTTACCATTGCATAAAAAAATCTGACAAAGCTGCAAGTTAATTTTACGCGAATCATCACGACTAATCACTCCAATTTCAATACCTCAACTCTATCCATTCCAAATTTATGATTCAAACCCCAAAGAAATCTTCTACTCTAATAAAAATGACAGCTATTAATTACAACCCTAAAAAATCCTATCACAACCAAAAACTCCCAATATCCAAATTACAACTCTGAAAATCATAAATATTATCTTTACTATTATATACGAAAGCTCCAAACCAATTCTAAACAAGCCGCGCCCGAAAGATCTCCAATACCCAACGCACCATCCCAAAACCATTATACAACTCTGATCCTAAACCAATCTACCACTCTAAAGAAGCAAAAAAAAAAGAAAAAAGAATCACAGACAACCTTTTGATCAATTTCCACCCCATGGATCCTACACACGAATGGCAATCAACCGCCCCCCTTCTTCGTACCAGTATCCAAACTATTATTCCAAAACTCGGAAGCAACCCCGAAGGAACATCCGCGCGAAGTGAAGTTGGTGAATCGACGCTACAGTAAATACGGTACACGCGGGTGTGAAACGGGGTAGTAGGTACAAGCCTCGTCCCTCGGCGTATAACACTGGCTGGTTTAGATTTAGTGTAGGTGTACGCGCGCGACCATCGGACGAGAGGGGGTGGCGCGAGGAGAGGGCGCACGAAGCGAGGGGTGCGTCCCGAACACGTGACGCCTGATTCATACACAGACTGCTACGGAATCAATTTGTAATCTTGACTCGAATTAAGGACGACGGAGGGGTGATCGCGGCGCGGGGAGAGGGGGTAGAGAGGCTGCTGGCCGAAGGGAAAAGGAGGGGCGTCAGAGTCAACGGGGACACGTTTATTGGGAAGCGAGCCTGGCATTTGGTCCGAGAATGTGGCACGGCTACGCTGGAATCTGAACTGCCGGCGTGCTGAGAGCATTATAGTTTGGTTGTAGGTTATTAGGTGCGTTGGCTAATAGGCATCGATATCGGGTATTAATGGCAGGTAACCAGACGGTGATAATGGGTATCAAAGGGCGGTGTTTTAGCGCGATACGAGGGAATAATAATAGCGGCTTTTACCTTATTATTTAATCAATCCGGCGTACTTCCGCGCGCGCAAATTTTTTTTCGCCGCATCGCCTCGTGGATTTTTCACGTCGATTTTGACACTCTGTTACTTTGGAATTTTTTAGATTAACGGCTCGCGCGTTATCGCGTCGGGGATGAAGTTTCGTTTGGAATTTAGACGCGGTTTTAAGTTGGATTTTTTTTTTGTCTTTCTTTGAACGAACCAACACGACGACAAACCAACGTCTTAAAAAGATAATGTTTCATTCAGGAAGATTACGAAAAAATCGTACTTCAAAGGATTAAATATCTACTAGACATTTTACAAAAAGAAATATCAAATGTCACGTCTGAGTAACGTTCACAAAAGGAAAATGCATTCGATCTCGAAGAACAGATCTTTAATTACTAAGAAATAAATCAATCCTTTCGTCAATGTAAGAATGTAAGAATTCGAAAACTATAAATTCTTTCTTGTATTATTTGCTCTACGGTGGAGTAAATCCTCGCACAAAACACAAGTAATTCAATAGTATTCCAGAACCGTAACTTTCTTTCTAAATGTCACCCAAGTTTCCGCAACTTTTACAACTTCCCTAAAATGTTAAGACTCGAGTCTGCTGAAATAAACATAAAATACAACGTCTTTAAACCTTCGTCGTTAAATCTTCATCAATCGATCTTCAAATGTAAAAGAAAAGAAAAGAAATGTATATCCTTCCTACGAAAAGAACGTCGCCAAAGCCCGCGAGAACCCTCTCAATTTCCAAAACAGAAATCTCACTCGGCAAGAGGAGGAGTCCTCACGCCGCAAGCGAGCAATCAGTCTGAAGAAAAGGGGTGGCACGCGAGACGAGGGTACGCCGGTTCCCTTTATCGGCTGACAAACTTGGCGACACCGACCTCCCCCTCTCTGCCCTCCGCTCCGCGAAGCCAGGCGAGATCCGCGAAAGAGACGAGGCGGGCGAAACAAAAGGGGCGCAAGGGGCGGGCGGGGGCGAGGGGCGGCGTGTGTGAGGGCAGAAAACGATCGGGGCAACGAGAGCGGAAACAAAAGCGACGCGGGGCGATACGCAGTATGGCGACGTTTCCGGCTCGCTCACCGCACACAATGCACGCTGCCGTGTTAACTTCTGTGCCCTCTGTGTGCTCGCTCTCTCCCCCCACGAGCCATCACCCCTTTTCGTTGCATCGTTCTCCAAGAGCTGGAGCAACGTCGAAACGCACACCACTCTCTCTCTCTCACTCTCACTCTCTCGTCACCCTCACCTCTCGATTTCTCCCTGTCCTCCCGTATCCGAAACTCACGGCGATTCACCTTACATCGCCGACCAGGGGCGACGATACGTTTAATTGCGCCCTATGCTCGATCGAGAACGAGCAACAAGTTCGACCAGATTCCAAACGATGGGACGCGACCGGATATTAGGATGGTGTTTCCTCTTTTTTCTTTTTTTTTATTACTAGACGAAAGTTTCTGTATCTGTGGGAAATTTCAAAGTGTAGAATTTGCACGCAGTATGTGAAAGTGTGCTTTCGGTGCGTAAATTTATATGTATTTTGAAAACTGTGAAAAATATGAATGTTGTCGGTTGAGCATCATGGTTAAAAGATGCGAATCGAATGTTTGAATTATCCCGTCGTTAACGACTCTCCAAAGAGTCTCTAAATTATTTATGAAAAAAACGGATACGAAAGCTTCCAAATAAAATTCTGCCAATTTTTTCGGCTTTTTTTCGAATCTCTATTGTCACCTACAACGTACCATTTGCCAATATCCCAATTATTCAACGGTCCCGTTAATTGAGATTCTATCGTCGAACAGAAAAGCGGAATGGTACGCGCAGTACAGCGCAAAGATTGGCAATAAAGGCAGGTAAAACACGGTAGCGCGAGCAGGTGCTAAGCAGAGCAGTTTACTTTAAAGGAAGCTTAACAACCCAACGCCCGGTCGCTTTAGCCAAGAGAACACGAGGAATTAAAACACACGGTGTAACCAAGTTCTCGCACACGGTTGAAAACAGAGATGTCTAAAAAACAGAGGCGGCCAGCAGCAGCAGCGGTGTGCGTCGCCCCCGCTCAAAGTAACATTTAAATTCAAACCGGTCGGTGACAGTCGTAATCCAGTCTTTTAACTCTCTTCTACGCCGCTTTGTGCAATTCAACGCGATTTCGAGTTAATCAAACTGCCAGTGCTACTTCGTGAAACAAGAAATGTATATATGTATGTATACGTAGGTGCTTGTAGAGTCGATCGTTGAAAATGATACTTTATAAGACGAGAATTTTCCTCGGCTCTTCCTTCCTAGACGCAAGAAGGATTCGTGACTTGAACTGCAAACTTTCATTAACTATTTTGTAATCTACAATTGGAATTCTGAATACCCTCTGTGTTAAAAGTTACTCGTACATATACAGTGGCTCACGAAAGTATAATTTTATATAATTTTGTATATGTTTATGGAATGAAATTATACCGCCCAAAAAATCTTTTATGTTTGTACTATTGTATAGAACATTCTGAAATTTCTTTAACACTGCAATGAGAGTTGTTTATCGTGGTTCTGTTGGTCGAATTTAAAACCAATCTGAAAATGTATGTACGAGTTACGAGATATTTATCGCAAAGTCTATTCAGAATAAAATTAATATATAACACGAATAACTGTCTTAAATATGTATGGCAAATGTTAAATATTACCGCTGAATATATTGTAATCATCAATATATGATCATCAATATCAATGTAATCGACGATCACGGATAATGGATGATAATGGAGCTTGACAATATAATGAATGACAAACACTTTGAACACCTCTTTAATCTATCAAATTGCCTTTTCTACGTACGTTTTTAAATTCGTTTCTAAGTCAAATAAAAGTCCGATAATCGTGTCCAATTAACATGTCAAAATATTTTACACATATTTAGACAAGTATATATTATTTTCACAAGCAACATACATTCATAAAAATTGTTGCAATTTCTCTGTATATATTTTCAGACTTGACACGACAGTTACTACAGTCGAAATATATTATATAACACAGAGACAGTGTATTCAAAAGTATCCATAAGTGTTCGAACAATTTCGCGAGTATTTCTATATACATACAATATATAGTATTATAACTAGGAGAGCTGGTACTCATTGGACGTGAAACGAGGCGTCGAAGAGCAGATCAAACGACCCCCACCCTGTCGGCATTGGCCGTGCATCTTTTCACGCTTCTTCCTTTTTTTTTCTCTTTTATTTTTCCTTTTTTTTTTTTTTTCTCATATTCGTCTAACCGTGGTGTCGCCTGATGCCGTGCATGCAAGTCATTGTCTTTGTCCAGGGCGCAGGCACTAGGCTTTATTAAAAAAGGCTGCCGCCTTTTGCTGGTCACTGGCGAGGAAACGGACGCGCCGAACTGGCGCTGACTGGCGTTTTAAGAAATTAGTCCTCTCGGGCCGGCTCGTTACGCGAAATGCCCTTTCCCGTCGTCGTGTTTTCTTCTCCGGTGCTCTTCTCTCTGTCTACTATTAATTAATTGCGACTCCTGTTGCTGTCGATGCACCGGTTTTTTGCAGACGTGCATTGTTCGAAGTCCCGGAGTCCCGCACCTTTTCCCCTAGATATGTACATGTGTAGCTGGAACACGAGGCAGAGCGTCACTCGAGGAGAAAGAAACGTCTGTGGCATTAACGCTCTCCGCTTGGAAGAATTTTTATTTCCAGTTTTAACTGTGTCGTTTAAAAAACTGCACCTCTTCGTTGTGATTAAGAAATGTTGTCCTTTACTATCTGCACATATAAATTTATCCTTCTTACCCAAGTTGTAATTAAAAATCAATATTCTTCGCTGTGGTTGAGAAACGTTATCCTTTATTATCTTATTGATACATTTATTATTTCCGTCGACTAGATAATTAAAAAAATTCTTTGCAATGATTAAGAAACATTGATTCATTTACATGTAAGAGTATTACATGAATTTGTTCTGTCTATCTAAGTTTACAATTGAAAACCAATCTGCTAGATTAATTAATTCACGTAAATTTTGATTTTGCAATTATGTAATAAATAAATTACTTAATTTCTTAAAATGTCCCACATATCTGAATTTTGATTTATTTTTAAATGTTTAAAAATTTCTATAAACAAACGAGAGACAAAAAAATATTTTCATAAAAGAAATTTCATTTTGCAAAGATACGTATCCACAATTACTATTATCGGGTTATATTTTTATATTTTTATTCAAAATGAATTCACGATATTTCATTTTGTTCAATTAAGACCGAAAAGAAGTAAAATTGAAAATTTCACAATTAATGATCGGTATAAAATAATGCGAAACACTATTCGCACAGTCCTACTAAAACAACAGCCTATTTAATGAACTACTACACGGTCGACACTCTCAATTTGCTCTCAAATTTCTGTGTACTGACTTTCGAAAGACAACGGCCTAACAAATTCGAAACGACATCTGCAATAAATCTTAAACCGTACAAACACAGATCGAATTTTATAGTTCAGGTTTTATTTCCAACCACAATCGCAAGCGGTAATATCTACGAATGCGATCTCCGTACCATCAATTCGAGCCGAAAATGGATGAAAAATTACTTTCTATGTGAAGCGTTTACCCATCGGTACCTCTCTCTCTCGGTGAAATGAAGAGAGCACGATGCATAAAGGCCTAGTTTCTCAAAATTTTACTACCGATCGGCACAATCGACTCGCTTCTTGAGGGTCCTCTTGGCTAATTTCAAGGTAAGAGCAATACAGTTAGAAAGGCCCCTTTTTCGGTTTTCGCTGCTTTCACAGCCTGTCCTTGGGCAACGAGCACTTTTCTTACAGCTTTTACACCAAACGACGGGGATTAGCACGAGATTAACCCCATTTTTTTTTTCACCACCCTCTCTCCCCGTTTTTTCCTCTTGCGATGCATCTGCCAAGATCGAAAGGTTCGAAAGCTTCCAAGCCGGCGATGTTTTTTCCTCCGGTGGGTCTCTGGGACTCGGTGAGAGTGTTGGCGATGAAGAATAGTCGCGCCAATGATGCACGAACGGTGTTTTTTGCGGTGACACTTTATCATCGAACGAAGGTGAAGGAATTTGGCCTTCATTGATTGAGTCTCTGTTTTTCTATTTTTCTCAACTATATTTTCTTTCTTTGGAATGTTCTGGATTACAGATGAAAGTTGGCAAAATTACACCGAATACTGAAACTAAATGTTCAAATAACACGCGTGTTCGATTTTTACATTTCAACAACGTATTAAGATGTAACATCCATTTTTATTTGCACGAATCAGAAGAAACATTAGTAGCAATTGTGTATGCCCGAACAATCTTCCACAATAATTTACCAATTGATAATACCAGTGACACGCAAATTTATATTTTATGCTGCTGAAAGAACAGGACTCGAATAAAGATTCGTTTTATCCACTAAAAATTATAAAACGCTTTTCATTTTGTTATATTCTGTGCGTTTCTGCGCCTTTAAATTCTACGCAAATACACAGAGAGATCCAGATATAAATAATTATGTCACTTCATGTCAAATAACATAATCAGAATTGAAAATTGCCCACTGACGATCTTAAAATCTTAAAATTCACTAACAATCAACTAATATCTTCGTCATTTGTAAAATCCCAAATCTTGTTAACTTGCAGCTCGTAATTTCACTGATAATTGAAATTTTCAAATTCATTTCATCCATGTCGACAAAATACCAAATTATTTATAAGAATACGTGTACTATTGTATGTCGCTGTTTGAAACAAACAGCTGCGATTAACCGACAACCTTCTTCTTCCGCGATTAAACAGAATTCCGATTACGGAGGGTCAAATTTAACGAAAATAAAAATTCCTTTAGTCGACAATAAAGTATCGTCGGGAAAGCGTTCGAAGGAGGGGTTATCAAACACCCTGGATCACAGGGCAGAGCCGAAAATCGAAAAATGAAAAAAGAAAAGGAAAGGAAAAAGGGGAAAGGGGAAAGGGGAAAGGGGGGCAGAGGGGGCAGGAGGAGCGGAGAAATCGCACGAACCGGAAATTTAATCCGGCCTCGTTAAACTCTTCCTCTTTGCAGCAGCGGCAGCAATAGCCAGCGCACGGAGGCGAGAAAGGGGTGGCAAGAGACTGCGAGTGCAATTTCGTTGTAAATCTCGCAGAAAAGCCCCCGTGAACGACACGCTGACCCAGAAAGTCAAAGGGTTGGGATTCCGTCAAGATCGATTCGAATTTCGTGCACGGTCAACGCCAGCCTTTACGGCCTGTCCCTTTCGAGTTTCCGCCAAAAGGGCTGAGCCAACGCGCCTCTTTTGCGCGAAAATCGGTGAAATGAGCCTCGACACCCTAATAAATCTTTCCCTAGCCACTGCCACCACCACCGGCGGGGACTTTCCGTCTTTCTCCTCTTTCGGGACCATTTTGTTGACTGCGAAACGGTCGCTGGGAGCTCCCTACGAGGACGCCGCACGAATTTCTGTCCAAATATTGAAGCCTAACCAGACGCGACACAATCCCTATAACTTAATAAATTATACCAAATTGTAGATCCCTACGTGTCTGTGTGTGTGTGTGAAGATTTTTTGATCTCGAGGTTTTAGAATATCGTGAATATTGTAATACGAAAGTGTGATCGTTGAATTTTGAATTTTTAGAAAAATTTTTTGGAACAAAACGTATCAGTTACAAGGAACAAAAAAGAATCAAATAAATGATGACACGATAGAAACAGGAATATGAATTAATGATTTAACAAGGAATATCACGGAATATCCTAAATTTATAAAAATATAAAAGTACTAAGAAATACACGAATACAACTAATGAAAATTCCTCATTCCTTTAAATTTAATTTAATTACCAAAGTCTCTATCTACAGTATTTCCAAAAAAAATAAATTTTATGAGGATACTATGAAATTTTCACATGTAAGAAAAAAGGTAATAAGTTTTAGATAGATAATGTTTGATAGGTTTTAGAAAAAAGCTAGGAGGCTACCAATTGGTGGCCTCGACTTATGTCTATCCAAACATTGCGATACGCCGTTCACACCGAGAAAATCCTTCAAACATAATGAATTCGTTGAGAGTTAATTAGGCGCCAACCATAGGATTATCCGGTCTTACCCAGGGCTTTGCATATCTCTTTCCGCTGTGACGAATTAAGGAGAAATGATTCTTTCGAAAAGAAAGAAAAAAATCGAATTTTCCGGTCAAACGAATTAGACAGAAATAACTCGAAAAGAGCAACAACAACACAAGATTTTCTGTAATCTTAAAAAATGAGCAAACACATATTATTTATAATAATAATATGTACGTAACACTATATTACAATATACATTTTCATTATTTTAGTATAATTGTTGGCTCGCGACGCGTTGTGTCACGATTAGGTAAAACCAATTCGAAAAAAACGACGACAACACGAGACTCTGACTATACTTTCAAAAAAATGAATAAATATTATTTATCTTTATATTACACGCAATAATACATAACACTTATGTAATAATATGTTTTGTGATACATAACTGTATATTACAATCTTACATCATTTACAATCTTTTCATTATTTTAATATAATTGTTGAATCGTGATCCGCTTAGAATTTACTGTTCGTACTCAAAATTAATCTTGAAATGAATCGATATCCTGTAGTTTTCACACAATTGATACATTAGAGAGGATCCAGCGGTCGTGTCACTGTTTCACTTACCACGCGGCTCTAGACAAGATTACTCCGACTTTACTTAAATTTCCCTGTATCTCAGCCGAATTTGTATCTCTCTTCTTCAAACAGCCTGTTTTGGCGAATAGCAATTAATTTAAATTATGGGCCGTTCGATTGCCGATCTGAACTCGACGAACAAACGTAACGTTATTTTGACATTTTTTAGAACACGACCGATACCAATCGTTCTCGGAGAACGGTAAACATAAGCAGGCCCGCGGTCGTCTACCAAAAAACAAAAAGTAATGACCGTGATCGAATGTTGTGTGGTTAGCACTTCTTGTCAGCAAGACAAAGCAAGCGTACCGTTACTCATAGTCGCAAACATCTAAATCGATACAACAGACTTCTTCCTGCTGATGAGTCTAACGTTTTTGGTATAGAATGTTTTTATGGGTACATTCGAAAATATCGTAACCGCCTCGCGAGAACGTTTGTCAATACTCCGAAAATGATTCATCGTTCGATCGAAGCCAATTTGAAGGCTTCAAAAATAATATGATACAATCTTTTGTCGGTCCTCTTTATTAAGATATTTCGCATCAGATGCCAAGAATAAATAATTTAACACTAAACTTACCTATGAGACTTACTTTAAATGACCGGTCTTTAAAAAAAATTACGAGACGTATGAATATAGAATGCAAATATAGTTATATAGTATATACAATTTGATAGTTTCTCTAAAAAAAATATAATTTCTTTCATTTAGAAATTTAATTCCTTGTCACCGCATTTCTTCCAAATCACAGGCTTTTTTACATTTTTGACAGATTTTACCAGTCCTTATTGTCTTTGCAAGTTTTCCGCAATCGCGGATATAATTTAATTGTCTCCAGTATGTAACGGGCATCATTTTCTTCAATTTCAACGGATGTATGCGTCAAACCAAGTACCAGTATTCTTTTATTGGATGTAGCTTTGTAAATTGTCGGAATACAATTATCCGATCGATATAATTTTATTGAGAAATGTGTCGTATTATCTATATCGCTTTCTATTTCCGTGAATAAATCCAACAGGCGTAGTTATTTTTTTTCTTTTTTTTTTTTTGCTAAAAGTTTAGTTACTAATAATCACGCTTGTAAGAAAGTTGTCAGTGGTTATATTCTTTAGATGACCTGTATACGATTCTGTTAATTTCGGAGTAACAAATTCGGAATTGAAGATTCTCTCCTCTCACCTTTTCCCAAATATGGAAATCCCATTTTACGATATACCCTATATTTTTAGCCTCGTTCTGCGCCGCGTGTATATAAGAGTGCAATAAATGCACACAATTTTGCAGCAGTTAAATCCCATCTAGCTTTCAATACTAGAGATGCCTTGCAACACCTTTTGTTTCGTAACAACTTTCTAGTTTCTAAATTTGTATAGTCTCAAATATCATGACAAATCGTTCAACTGGTTAAATGACCGGTCGTTGTAGGTAAGATAGACATCAGAAAATAAATCGTTTCGTGACTCAGAAAACAAACAATAGGAAAGTCATAAAGTTAAACAATGGCATGTAAAAAATTTTAAAAGAAATTTTGTTTAGCGTTGAAGCAGCTTCTCATTTTCCTTCGCCTACTTTAATCTTATTACTTTTCAAATTCCATGTAAATTACCTACATCAATCTGCTGTTTATTCCTGAGATGTCAATAATTAAGACAATGTATGATACAATAATTAATTAATGTATCATACACGTACGTAGTTCAAATCTACTCCAGTACCATGAACTGTCTCAGAAAATCCTACCTTCTCCACAACTACCACTGCGAAGAAAAATCCAGAAACGCGTTCAGAAATGTAAAATTTCGTATAAAAATACGCGGGCAATTCAATCGGGAGAAAAAAATTAATCTCACCATCTTTTCCGCGTGCCCACTGTATATTTTACTCTCGATTGTTCCCCTAAAAATAATACTAAATTTCCACGCAGAAAAAAAAAAAAGGAAAAAGAAAGACCAACGACAACCAAGTAAAAGAACAAATGACTTAGAACAACAGCAATTAGATAGTCTCGTCAATCGTCAACCAAAACGGTCGAACCACCGGGGAAGCGGTCACGCTCCCCCGCGAGCAACCCCCGTGGAGGTCAAGAAACGCGTGCAACATGCAGAGTTTTGAAGAGTGGTGGTAGGAACACGTGCGCGTGAAAATTTCCGTCGTCACGTCAAGCGTGGCATGAGTTGGCTGTCGAAGGCATGCATACGTACGTACGTGTACGTAGACAGTGGTAAGAAGACGGGGCGAGAGAGCACGCGGACAGAGACGGGGGAGAGAGTAGACAAATCAGAGGACAGGGTGAGAGTCGAAAACCGAAACGGTACCATAGAGATGACAGAGAGGGTGGATGCTGCGGATGTTACCAGAGAGTCGAAACGTGTGCCAGTCCAACTGATGAAACAGAGAGAGAGAGAGAGAGAGAGAGAAAGAGAGAGAGAGAGAGAGAATGTGTGTGTGTATGTGTGTATGTGTGTATGTGTGTGTGTGTGCGTGCGTGCGTGCGAGTGAGAGAGACGCGCGACGAGAGAGGGAAGATGGAAACGGTAAGGAAGAGCGGAGGCGCAAGCCACCCTTGGCAAGAGAGGCAGCAGGCTGGCAGCCCCTTTCGCAAGGCACCCCCTAAGCCTGGTTAGGGGCGAAGGCGGCGAGCCGCGGAGGCCACAACACGACCGCCGTCCTCATTGGTCGACGCGCCTCGCCTGGGTGGGGCTCCGGAAAAATTGGAGGGGAGAAAAATCCCCTCTAAATAGCTGCGGCTGCGGCCGCGAAAAACTAGAATCCGCTCAGCCGGCATCGAGTGCGCGTCTCGGTTTAGCGTGGAGCCTTTTTCTCGCCTTCGGGTCTTTTCGGTCGTATCGTTTTTCCGCAATCGCCAGCGACTCGAGAGTGACTCCACTCGGGAAAAGAGTCTGAACGGAAGAGTCCTCCATCTACTTCTTCGTCTTCTTATTCTTGAGAGACTGTCTTCTTCCGAGATATTGCCTCTTGGTTTCTTCGTTTATTTTTTTTTTTTTATTTCTCTTGTTTCATCGGCACCGTTCGCGGACCAAAGTGTGTTTCGTGCGAGAATACACGGATAGTGATTGGACAGAACTCAGTGTTCATCCTGGAAGAGAGCAGTTGGTGGATTACCGAGGATTTTGTAAATTCGCCGCCAACTTTTGGACCGCTACACCTCCCAGTACCGAAGGGATTGGAGAGTTTTGGATAACATGCATTTGCCGGATGGACCGGGAATGGACCATTTCAATGCGATTCACGAGACGCTGCAGGCTTGCCACGGAGATCTAGTGAGGACCGGAAGTCCCTCCATCCTCTGTAGCGCGTTGCCATCGCACTGGAGGTCGAACAAGTCGCTGCCGGTGGCTTTCAAGGTCGTCGCTCTGGACGAAGTTAGCGACGGCACTCTAGTCACGATCAGAGCCGGCAACGACGAGAACTGTTGCGGAGAACTGAGAAACTGCACCGCAGTCATGAAGAACCAAGTTGCCAAGTTCAACGATCTGAGATTCGTTGGTCGCAGCGGGAGAGGTCAGTGCACACATGGATTGTTACGTATCTTTTTCGTCGGGATCTTGACAAGTTGTTGGAGAAACGGTAGAGCGGTACGGTACATCTTGGACATGGAATTTACTCATCGAATGATCTTTGCTTGATTCCAGGAAAATCATTCTCGCTGACGATACAAATCAGCACGGTGCCATTCCAAGTCGCCACTTACACGAAGGCGATCAAAGTCACAGTAGACGGGCCGAGAGAACCTCGATCCAAATCGAGTAAGTTCGTTACTTCCTCTCGCACCGAGGTATCGTTCCTTCGACTCTAAATGTTTACCTCCGAATGTTTTTCTACCATCTCGGCGAACGTTGATATACAAACCTCACGAACCTTTTGTACAAAGTATGATTCTCTCAACTGTAATTTTAAAGAAACCTTTAAAGATCTATTTCTATTATTTAGTTTTAATATTTCCTGATATTATTCGTTGGAAATGGAACGTTCAGAAGGCTTCTTTCGTCCAAAATTTCAAGTTAACTGAGATGATGTCTTTTTTTCTTAGAAACTTTGATTCCATCGGGGAAAAAACTTGAACAGGCTCATGATGATAATTCTTTTCCTCGAAAACTTTGATATCTCCTCTAATTCTTCTCGTTAGTTTTCAATGCACTACAAGTGAAATCACTGAGAGACTTCAATACGTATCTTTCTTACGCAGTTTGGTAATTTTTGAAAACTTCCGTACAACTATAAAAAATATCATCAAAAAATTTTCCTCTTTTCTTGTTTCCAAACTTCGTTTCAAAATTCCAATTACACAATACTATCATCGGATTACAGATGACTATCATAATTCGCGTCGTGTTATAAAAATGTAGAATATTTACTTTAAATGGAACTAAGAGTAAAATTCGGTTCTAAAAAAAATTCTAAAATTCAGCAATTTAAAGTGCTAAACTCTCATTAGTCTTCAGTTACCAAAATTTTCTTCTTGAGAACAAAAAGAAAAAAAGAGGAACCTGTAAACTTGATTTTTATTATCATTACCCTGCGTATTGAAAAATCGAGGCGAAAAGTAGACGAAAGAAATGTAAAAACAATTTCGTCAGAAGTTGCCAAAAAACAGATCAAAACAAACCTGCTGGAAAAAAATTTGAACTACCCTAGAAAGACCGAAGCCCGACCAGAACCGACCAAAATCTAAAATATCAGAAAAATTCGAACGAACGACGTTCAGAATCTAAATCAAAAAGCGTAATACCAGAGGAATCGACTTGTATCGTGCTACGTACGTATCCAACAACGATTCCATTCTACTTGAAACTCTTGAAAGAATCCTCGCAGTATCCTGAGATTCGAGCGAGTCTCGAAGGACTCGACGGTGGAGGTGGAGCGCGTGGCCGGCGTTCGAATCCGCAAACGGGTGTCGGGGATCCTCGTAGGCGTTTAATAATCCGGTGGACCTCAAACCGCGGGCCGCGCGCGGCGGTCGCAGAGACTCGCAGCCTCTAGCAGTCGTTTACACGTGCACGTGCATAAGGGTGGCTGGCTGTGCGCGCGCGCACACGCACACGCCGGGCCAAAACGCGTGAAAATCGTCCGTGTGTGTGTGCGAAACGGAGGTGTTGGCATTGGTTCAAGCCGCGACCGATCGTCGTTCGCGCAGAGTCGGCTTCCTTTCCAATCGGTTCGCCTCTCGCTCGTTTTCCTCCCTCACCGGTGACTTCGAGAGATCGACTGGACTCGGAGATCGGCTCGGAGAACGCTCGCTATTATACTTATACTCGAACTCGACTCGTTGGCCTGCGTGTTTATCGAAGGCGGCGTTTGCTCGCGGCAAAAGAGCTGGACGAAGCCGCGGGAGCCAGAGAAACACCGAGTCTGCAAAGGAGCCGCGTTTATGCGTTTGTTTATCGCGCCACATATGGCGGTAGCATGTGGCTCGTAACGAGCCAGCGTAACGCGCCGATCCTGTAAACAGAGATCGCTAGCTCGCCTACGGAGAGCGTCGTTAATCCCAGTTTTATGCGACCCCGGCTGGTCTCCATCCTTCCACCTTCGTCTCTTCTTCTTCTTCATCTTCTTCTTTTTTTTTTTCTTTTTTAATCTTTGTCACTGCGAGTTTCCGTCAGTTTGTTGAGATTTGTAGACGTTGCTTGAGACAAGTTTCGAGTTAATCGATTCGTTTGAATTCGAGAGACTTGGAACGGGGGATTTGAGTTCATCAAGAATGAATTAGTCGAGATCTTTCATCTTTTTTTTTTTCATATCTTTGTCACTGCGAAAGTTTCGTCGGTTTGTTGAGATTTGTAGATGTTGCTTGGAGCAAGGGATTTGAGTTTGGAATGATCAACTTAGTCTTTTCTGTCTTTTTTTAAATCTTTGTCGCTACGAATTTCAATTTGTTGAAATTTGTAGATGTTTGACTGGAGCAAGTTCGAAATAATCGGGTTGTTCGAATTCGAGAGACTTGAAGTCAAATTAGCCGAGGGCTTCTGTCCTTCTTTTTTTATCTTTGCCATTTTGCCATTTTTTGTCAGTTAAGACTTGTCTCGATATAACAAAGTTTTACATTAGTCAAATCACTTGAATTGGACTGACTTGATACAAATCTCTAGTTGAGTTGAAGTCTCTTCCCACTGTTTTTATTTGTATTATCGTTGCCCTCTGTCGAATTAAGCCTTGTTCAGATTTGTCAATATTGCTTGAAATTAGTTATTTGAATGGAGGAAACTTGAAGCAAGTGACTCGATGTATATCAGTTACTTTAATTTTTACTACATTAAATTCACATTCATATTCGCTCGTATCAATCAATCTACTCAACCATCTATTAATTTTCTCGTGACTCGCGAACTGCTGATAAAAATGACGATTCTAGTTTCTAACATTATCAAATTTCAAATATTCTCAAGTAACTCTTGATAATTTCAACATTCAAATTCTCTCTACGCTCATCTTCCCTACAGTTTTCTCTTTAGTTTTACACAATAAAGAACGATCAATTCTTACAATTAGTTCTGCCGCTGGATTCTTCGTCATCCGAAGCATATAAATCGACGAAAACGCAAAATTCAATTGAAATTAATGCCAAGATCGATCGGAAGAAAAGTTCGCCAAGGTGATACAGCTAGCGCCTTGGAGAACCTTGATCGTTCGATGGTTATTTATAGAGTCGGAGGAATCGCTTCGAAGGCACGTATCTTCCGTCTATTTTCGAAAGCTTCGATCGTACTATAAGGAACACGTTTCTTGAATGTTCGCAGATTATCAATACGGACACGCATTCCCCGGACTTGGACTGCTGAATCCTTGGGTAGATGTCGCGTGTTTAGGACACGCGTGGCACTTTCCGCATCCAGCGTTCGTCAAAGGTAAGCTTCGATTTTCTTTCTTCAGCGACAGTGATTCAACAATGAAATTCGCTTGATCCTTGCGTGTAACGAATATTTTCACGTTTCTTTTAAAAAATTTTACTCAGTTATCAATCACAAGAACCTCTTGCCATATTCTTGCTTAACATATTGATCGCGACAAGAGTTTTATATAAATATAAGAAAATTCAGTAATTTGATCTTAAGCTGTCTCGGTCCTGGATTCATTTGGTTCATTTCAACCAAAGGTTGAAAACAAAAGTTCGAGTAATCATTTCTCTCTGTCCACGCGAGGATTAAGAAACTTAACATCCCATACGAGTCTCCGCAAAACGCGCATGCACGAATCATCGTGTGATCAAAAATACCAGTCACGCAGAACGTTCCTAATCGCTCCCATCAGAGCCCTTCATCCTCGTCCGGATCGCAATCAATCAAAGGGCAACAATGCACACGGCCAAAAGAATCGGTCCGACTCCGGCTAGGAGAGAAAAAAAAAAAAGAAAAAAAGAAGCCTCGAAAGAGGACACGCGTTCAGACGAGAGCGAGTTCGCGTTATCGATTTCGCCGAAGTCCGCGACGCCTGCCGATGATTCATACTCGTGGCTGGACCGAGGGTGAGCCCGAGTTCCCTTTTCCCACAACGGACCCCTTCGACCCCCATGCGTCGTCCCCATCTACGCAACAACAATACGACTTAGTTCCCTTCACCCACCAAATCTTCCTTCGCAGCAGATACATCAGCTTCTCGAAAAATCACGACTAATCGACGCCTTGTTTTCTTCTTCAGTTCAGTTATTATTATCGTCAGTTCAAAAATTAAGAAGAATCGTCGTTTTTCTTTCTTTCAGAATTTCATATTATCGTGTGAATTTGTGTTTTGAATAATTACGAAAAGCGAGATTTTTTGAGAGCGACAATTGTCATAAATCGTTCATTTGATATTTTTCTACTTGCAAAATCATCGTTTAACTCGAGAATCATCCGAATATTACGAGTGAACGATTTCGACGAACGATACTTTTCTGTCGAATCGCTGTAAATGGATATAATTTCGTTGATTTAATTCCCTTCACTCGGTATCATTTTTTCTTCGGTTTCTGCCGCTATTTCTCTAAAAACCACCCCCAGTCGCCACCTTTCCTTCCAATTCTTCGTACTCTCGACTGTTGAAAAAATCACAACTAACCGTCGCCGTCTCTTCTTTCGTCTGTCCCCAGGAACAATTCCAATACCATCGCCAGATTTATTTCCACCGGCGTTCCCCCCGCCGGTTCTGCCGGCGTACCCGTTCGACCACGCTAAGTATCCAACCGAGTACGCCACGTTACCGCCAAAAACCAGCAGCAGCAGCACCACCACGCCGGCCACCAACCCCAACAGCCCGTCCAGAACGCCGCCGAAAAGCCCGAGCGAGTCCGGAAGCGAGTCAGCCCCCGAAGAGATACGCAGCGCGTTCGTGCCAATCAGATTGAACACGCTGCCGCCGATATCGTCCGCCATCACCGCCTCCTCCTCGTCCCCCGAACGAATTCTGCCGAAGAAGACAATCGAGAGCACGAGGAACGAACTGAAAGCGCCAACGGCGCTCATCTCGCGACCACTGACGCCAAAGAGGACAACCCCATCCCCGGGGACGAAGATCTCCTCAACGACCAAACCAGTTTGGAGGCCTTACTAGAACGAAAGGTGGACGAGGATCCGACGAAAACGAAGATACACAGATACAAGTCCGGAAAGGAAGGCTAGTGATTATATAGATGTCCGCGAGATGTACAGTCTCTTCTACAGAGCGAGAAGAGAACGTGTGATCGATACTGAACGTGATTCCCGATTCAGAGAGCTGGTACCTCTCTCTCTCTCTCTTTTTTTTTCTTTTTTTTCTTTTTTTATTTTGCTCTTCTTCAAAGAAACAAAGATTTTGAAAAATAGGTGCAGCGCGCGAATTTTTTTTTTCACCAGCAATGAAAATACATTTGCAAAGCTTTGCCTATTTTTTAGTCCACCACACTAAATCCGATATCTTCGTACTTTTGGTTGTCCGCTTGAACTTCGTTACCCGATTTTTTGGAAATCAGGGGACAAAGTTGTCGACAAAAACTACGGCGTCTTCGGTTTTACGAGGATGGCGAGGAACGCGTCTTGATAATTGGCGCGTTTTACGAAATACAGTTGCGTTGCTGCATTACGTGTCAATTATCGAGGTGTTGTACGTGTACATAACAATTTTTGTATATACCTGTAGATAGTTCGTGGACAATAATCGTAGAGAGTTTGATTTTCAAATGTAACTGAAGTATATTCATCGGTAATATTATAAATAAAAACGTAATATTACAAATAAAATATTTATTAGCAGGAACAAGTCACCGCTTATTTGGAAACCTTGGCGTGTTGCGGACTTTTTATGCGGGAATGTGCTTGAAAATATTTTCAAAATATAATTCACGTTGGAACGCACGTGCGTTGCAGGTGAACGAAACGAGTCACTCTCATTTAAGGATTTCCCAACAGGTTCAACGATTTTTTGTTCCGCGTTTTTATACTATTTTACATTAAATTCAATATCGGATTTATAAATAATATCAATATCGCTATTTGTCTCCTTTTTTTTTTTCTTTTCTTGACTTTGAATAGTTCTCCCCATAAACAGGCAGATTTCAATTCGTAAGTCAGCTGTACATATATTACCATATACGTATATCTACCATGTGTGCGAAAGAAAATCTGCCTACGAGCGCATGAACAGAACTATATTTAGAAACAAATATAAAGACCTGACAAGACAGAGGTATTGATAATATTTAATCGAATTTAATGTAAACATATGAAATGCTATAGAGAGGAGAACGAGGGAAATCAATTCGGCAAACCGATTACAAATTCAACGTGAATTATGTTAACTTTTTTCTCGAAATTCACTCTTAATCAAATTTTTCTTATCTTAAGCTTGATAGAAGCATGCTCCCGCTGAAACAATTTTGGAGTCTGTCAAGTATTTTATTCAGGTCAAATATTTTGTTAATAATATTACCATTGAGTAAATTTCAATTGCGTTTAAAAATCAGACTCAGAATATTCTTACATTGAACATTTGTTTCGTTTGAAGAGTCAATTCAGAAAGAGAAAATGAAATATTGTCAACAGCAACGAGGTATCGAATTCCACCCATAATTATCTAGTAGTTGATATCAACCTTTTCCAATACGACATAACTTTTCCTGTTATATTTTGAAAAAGTGCGGAGTTATCTTCTGTTCAATTCGTCAGCAATACGTAATTTGACTTAGTCGCAGTTAGTTAGAAACTAGATGCGTCTAAGTTTAGCTACGTGTTGTTCATGAAATGAACAAAAAATCGCTTCGCACATTTTCAAAAATATAACAAGGAGTTACGTCGTATTGGAAAAGGTTGGTATACGTTAAAAAGGTCAACTACTACATAATTATGGGTGGAATTCGATACCTAATTAATTAATTAACAAAAAGATCAATCACGATAATTATAGGTGGAATTTGACATCTCGTTACTGTTGATGATATTTCATTTCCTCTTTCCGAGAACGATATACCATTTCCGTTTAGCATTTCTTATTAACAATGACGTAACTTTAAATTAAACTTCTGGATCCTAATACTTCTTATCTAACATATAACTTGAGCAAATTAGTTGTCAAAAATTGACGAATAATTACAACAGTGCGACACGCCATTTTTCTTTTTAAACCTTGATTTCAGTTAAAAATTTTAGTTTAAAGTTTCATTTGAAGTTACGTCGTCTATATTTTATAAAAGTCTATTTTATAAAAATAATAGATACTTCCCCGATGGGAAAAAGTGTACATAATATAGAGAAAAGTAAAGCGTTCGTTACAACATGAAATAAATTTGAAATAACATTGAAACAAAGCAAACGATAAAGCAAAATTTCTCAAAAATGCATTAAAATCAGTGATGCAATGACAATGTCAGAATGTTGTTTTCAGATACCGATGTTGCGTTCCGTTGCAAACATTACGCTGCAACATTTTTTTTTTTTTTTTTTACATTCGCACAACATTCTGACGATATCATTGTATCACTGATTTTTAAAAACGCATTTCTGAAAAATTCGAGAACAACGCAGACAACTTTCACAATGCACAAAGGAAATATATGTATAAAATATATCCGAAACGAAGTACTTCTTACAATACAACCAGTAACAGAAATCGAAATTTCTGCTTCTTAAAGTTTCCTTTAATCTCCTCAATTAGTCCTTGTAAGAGCATAAAATTCACAAAGACGTCAAAATGTCCCGGTTTGCCAATCGTACGACGGTAAAAGCCTTCACTGACGAACGAAGACACACCTAGAGACACCCCGAAAGAAACGAAAACCCGAGATGTCCCACGTACCTACGTAGAAAATGATCTGATATCCCAGATATCCCGGGATGTCTCGCAGCGGTCGCGACGAAACGGCGGAAGAGGTCCGACACCGTGTTACGTGCTAAGCTGCCACCACGGAGGGGGATCCATATTCTTTTTGTCGCGATTTAAATCTGAATGGCCGTTTCGGCGGTGGTCGTTCAAGGTTCCTGCGTTGTGCACGTACGGGTTCCCATACGGCGTGCACGAGGGTAGAGAATGGTTTATATCGAGGGGAGAAGTGCGTGAGATCTGTATTAGTAGCGATAGGCCAGGAGAACGAGCGCCAGTGTCTCTCATTCTCCGATTCGACGCCGATAGAGAGCCGTTTCACGAAACGAGAACACGAAGAGAGCGTTGGCATGTTCTCGATGATGCTCGGCAGAAAAACTCGGTTGGTCAAAGAGCAAACGAAACTTTTTTCTACCCCATACACATTTTTTTCCTTTTTTTTTTTTTCGTCTCCCTCCTCTAATCCTGGCCAGAGCGAAAGAGTAAAGCCTGATTCGCACTAGTGGTCGGAGATACGGTTGGATCGTGTCACTGTACGAACTCTATTTATTTGAATCAAATTTTCAGACAACATCCGATGAAATAAACTCTCGTTGATTGGATCCGCTTACTCGAAACCTGGACTCCAAATGTGCGAACGAAAAATCCCACTATTAACTATTTGTTTCTGGAAACGTTTTACTGAGAGTTTGCAATTACACGCGGTTGGATCGAGTGAGATAAAAATCTGTCGACTGTGCAAAAAGTTCGACAATGATCGATTAATCGATGCTGACGCGATTACTGATAATTAGAAAGTTAATAAAAACTTCTTGACCCGTCACTATTCAAGATTTAAAGCAACAACGTACTCGACACCATTGAACGTGTGACTGCTCTGATAAAATCCGAGATCGTGACTGATCGTTGGTGTGAATCGAGCTTAATCGCTCGAACGCTGGACAAAAGGCGGTGTCGCGAAATTTGGGGCACCGATAATTTCCGAGCGGCAGATGCCACGGACGAATACTTCAAATTCGACATTTCCACCGGATATCGTGTTACGATAGGCGAAGCCTCCATTGCCGCCGCCACTGTGTCACTGTGAAACATAACCTAGCGCAAGAGATTCCTATATGTATATACCCGCCTGGTTTCTCCTTTTGTTTCTCCTCTTTCGTTTTTGTTTTTATATTTCATTTTTTCCATTTTTTCTTTCATCATTTTCCTTTTTTCTTCGCTTTATTTTCTTTTTTTTTTCGCTGGCGCCGCGTTGTTTTCGTTTTATGGCTCGATCGTTGGCCGGATACGTTTGTCAGGCCGGTGCATGAAAGTCGAGGACAGTTAATCTCGGTGACACGGTATAACTCAATCCTCGCCAGGGGAATATAATTCTTGACGCGTGTCTCTCCCTCCTCCCACTCACTCTCTCTCTCTCTCTCTCTCTCTTAACCAAAGAAAACCATCGAAATTCACGGTGAAAAGCGATCGACCGAGTTATCGACTCTGATAACGAATGCCTCGGGAAAATGGGATGAATATTAAAAAGCGAGGGGGAGAGCGCTCGGATTCGACTCGGATTCCCGAACCAGCGGGGCTTGTCGTTTTCGGAGATCGATGTTTGCGGAGAGACTATAGTCCGAATCATCTCGATAGTGTGCGGACATTTTTTTTTCCTGCTCCCTCTATTATTTTATCGCGCTCTAACCTTCGTTGCGAGAGCGGATTTTTTTGGGGGGGGGGCAGGGGGTAGGAGTTTACGCGCGATTCAGGGATGAAAAATAGTTTGATACAAGTGGCGGAGTGAGGATTTTGGTTCCGAGGAATTCTGAATCGTGACAGAGTTGTTCGTGGAGGCTTTTGCACATTTCGTTTCGTCTGGCACGTAATGGAGTATTTATTTGTTGATTGTCTCGCAGAGAGACGGATTATTTTAAATAAGTGTCCGAGCGGAGATACGAAGTTTGCGAACTGTTTTAAACTACAGATTACTTTTAAACTTAAGCAAGAATTTATTCGAATTACATAGTAATATATTAATGCATTTCGCAATGAGATAGATGTTTTAGATAAATATCGAAGACAAGAGGTTTGTACGTTGTTTCAGAATTAGTAAATTACGTTTACAGATACTTGTGGAAATTCAGAAGAAACCCGTTTTACTCGAAATAAATGTCACAATTGGACTACAGACATTATAAAGTCCATTTACTATAAAATTTAATAACCAAAAGATGTTCTTAAACGACTAATTTGATTCGCGGAGGGTTCGCGTCTCCATAAATGAATTTAACTTTAAAACGAAACTTTCACAGGATCTTCCACGCGTGCAAACACAAATATTCATTTCCTAGTATAAATACAAAACTAAAATTATAGTTTTCCCGTTGTTTTCTTTCTTTTTAACTACGTTCCAACCGTGACACCTACATTCTACAATTTTACGAAGTTTAAACAAGCACGGCTATTCGTAAGCTATTGCCCGAACAAAAAAAAAAAAAAAAAGAAAATAGATTTTTTAAACAAATGAAAATGCGCAAAGATTCTCGCGACCAATCCAAACGAACAAATAAACAAAAAAAGAAAATATTTTCCAGCGAAAGAGACGCACGCGTATCTGCCTTTGGGAGATTGAACGGGATTAGTCGAAGGAAAATGAGAACCGCGTTAACACCCTGTCGCCGTGGGGCTGTTCGTTGACGAGTAGACAACAGAAGCAAGCAACCATGAAGGGTCGCCGCATGAACCGAGCCAAACCGATCGGAGGCAATCCGTGCGCGCGCCAGCCCGCTCTCGCTGCTAACTAATGTTTGCTCAAAGAATCGCGACGAATAATTGAGTCAGCAGCAGAGGAGAGGGACAAAAAAATCAGCGCCCGAATCACCGGCGGAATAATCGACTTTCATCGGGAACGGACTTCCTCGCCTCGCGATTTTTCAGCCGGCCGGCAGGCAGCCCTCTGAAATGGACGATGGTGTTTGACGAGCCTCTTGGATAGTCGCCGGGGCTCCTCCTAATGGATCAGCGGAACATACCCCCGGCCGTCGAGGGAAATCGTAAAATTGTCGCGAGACGTACGCACAGTTGTTTTAAAATCGGGCAATATCGGGGATTGAAAGTAGGATTTCGGTTCGTTGCACTTGATGAACAGGGATGAACATTTCTCCAAGCTGTCTCTGTATCGGTAGGACTCGGCCTGTAATCTTGGACTTGGTTTATGCGAATTTACGTTCTCGCGATTATTAGATTTATTAGACTTGTCTATAGGCGTTTCGAAAATTTACGAACATTGGGTTATATCCGAAGAATACAAAATGTAGAGATTCATTGCTGCGGTCATTAAAAATTGAAGGTTGCAACACTGTGATGTATAACAATATTTTCTCGTAATACATTATGAATACATACGCTCACGCTCTATTTATGAAACATGTGATTTGTTCTAGTTGTTACAGACTATATCTGAAATAATCGTTTCCATTGACACAGAAAGCAGAAATTTATTTAAAAAATTAATATTTCTCGGCACAACTCTTATTTATAACAATTAATGTGTATGGCGCTGTGGCATTAAGTCGATCAATTACTAGAAAATTCAGGACCTAGCCTCTGTTTATCGCGCAATACTCTTCGAATATTTTTTATTATCATCCGTAATTAATCATCGTCGAAGTCGTCGAAAGATTAATAACCCAATAATAATAAAACACAATCATTCCCACTCTGTCCGAAGAATTACACACCTTTCACGTCCTCCTCCATCCAATAACGTCTTCTCAAAACACGCTCGATACTCGAGCCTCGCCGCTTTATTCTATATACCAAAAACTCAATCGCGCGTGTCGTGCCGCTCGACAATTCGCTTCTTAACTCGGCCAATAGTCGGCAATACGGTGCTGACATTATCCGGGCGCGCAACGAAGAGGAGAGCCCTTTAGAGGAGCGTAATCTACGCAAAGCGGCGTACAGACGTAAACGCCGCCACTCTCTCGCTCACCTCGTCTCGCTTTCTCTCGGCGGGCATCGAGCAGGCTCTTTCGCATGCGTGGCGGCTGCGGTCGCCGCGTTGTTGGCTGGCTTCACCGGTTGAATCGGAGGCCGAAGGTGCGGGAAGATACGGGGGAGGCGGGAGGGAGGGAGGGGCGGTTACTAATTGTCCGAGCCCTTCACCCCCTGAGGGCCCCCTCATCAACGCTGATTGCCTAACTCTAGGACCCTCGAGCTCTGTCCTCACGATCCTGCCGCCGCCGTCGTCGACGCCGCCGCCGCCGCCACGGCCGACGACGACGCCAGCAGAAGGATCCTCTGGTATGTTGACACGCTGAAATCGTTCGAATACTTCGCCACCGTACCCCTTGTTCCACCTTCTACACTTTCGTCTCACCAAGAATTTCTTTTCGGCGGAGTACCGAAGAAAGGGACGCTGGATTTTTAGAGAGACGTTCCGACGTTGGTTTCTCTTTGACGCGCGAGGATCAAGGTCTTGGATCTTGACAGAGATTTGAGATGGAGATTTTTATTTTTTTTTGTCTTTGGTTCAACAGAATGTTTAATGGGCAGAAATGTTAAATTCTTCTGCAAGTTTCATTCTTGTGCGTACGTTTCGCAAGGAGAAGGTATTCGCAAATCGCTGGATACTTGCAGATTATGATACCACGAAATTAAAAAAAAAAGGGAGAATCTTGAACAGTAATTAGAGACAAAAGAGCAAAAGCTCGTAGAATATCAAAGAGAAATTGCAAGAATACAATAAATGACAACGTGTGTCTGACACACTCGCCGAGACATCAAAACTTGTAAGAAATTCCCTCCTCGGGACTCGGATCCTCGCCCAAGGACCGTTCGTTAAAAGCCCCGTCCGTCGTCAACCTATCAAATAGCCTGACCAAATGAATAAAAAAAAAAAAAAGAAAAGAAGAAGAATAAGAAGATTACCAAAGAAACCAATTCCTCCTTTGAATCGTTTATTCGAAACGCTTGAAAACTACTGCGGACAACGTAGCCGTAGGAAAAAGGCAAAGTACTAATTGCCTCCATCTTCCGGTTTCCGCGAAACGTGTCGAGGATTACACGAGGTCCTCGGGCCGAAGCCAGGAGGGGATGAGTCTCCTCGAACGAGACCGCGGGAATAATAAGCCCGTCTTCTCTCCCGTGGAGGGTCACCGTCGTCCTGGTTCCTTGACGACCATCGGCGAACAAGAAGCAAAGAGGAAGGGAGAGAAGAGGCGCCAACCAACATCTCCAGGCGGTTGATTCGCGTCTTTCAAGATAAAGGCGGGCCGCGCGCGCCATACCTTAGGAGACGCCTAACGAGCTGTTTTGCATGGCAATGCTTCGACCCGGTTGTTATCGGTTATCGATCCGTCAGGAAGCAACGCAGCCAACGGCACGCTGCCACGGATTAAAGAGAACCTGCGCCCGGGCTGCGTGCACGTTCGTGCACTCGTTTCGTGTGCACACACACACACACACACACATACACATATCATACACAGACAGACACACACGCATACACCCACGAGCGAGCTGCGAGAGAAAGAGACAGACAGAGATTGAGAGAATGAGAGCGAGAGAGGAGGAAGAGAGAGAGAGAGAGAGAAGGAAGTGCAGGGAAAAGGGAGAGAGTAACTGGTGGGTGCAAGCATATTTCCAGGCCACACGGTTGTTTGACCGATTGCCACCGGGGTGCCGCTGAAAAGACGCGTCGTTCCGCGGAAACCGCCGATTTTCTGCCGGCGGTGCACACTGCCAGATCAGCGACAACTCCGTTCGTCGAACTGCGATCGACGAGGCTACCGACCGACGAAAGGTTAGCTAGGTGCTTCTGCTTGTCTAAAATCACATCTTGTGCGAACTTTTACTCCGGTTAATTATCTTGGGTTAGAGGCTGAGGAAGCTTGTAAATAACCAAGGGTTCTCTAGTGATAAATCAAAGGTACACGTTTACAAGTCATGGTTTTGCGGGTTTCACTTGGACTTGTTTGCAACGTAGGTTGTGGTAGAATTTCGTCGTTCTTGAAAACGAGGAACAAGAAGAACTTGACTCAACGATCCTGTAGGATCTGGTAGGATTTTGAAAATTATATTGCTGGAAGAAATTAAGAAATTAAGAGATTAGGATAAATTTGAAACGTTAAAATATTCGATTAGTCGTTTAAAACCTTGCTACAACCCTGTTACAATTTGCATTTTATTTTCATCATCTATGAATGCTGCAATTCAGGTAAAGAATTAATTCGTTATTTTCTTTGGAAATTAACCTCAAAACATTCGTCGACCGATTAAACATTTCGCTAATAATTCCCACAAAAGAAAGCCTAGGAATTACATCTTACATAAAAGAATTCACGTATCTCAACATGAACTTAACAATAATTTCCACTAAAAATTATTTTTAGCAAAAATCATAAATAAGAAGAATAAAATCATCCATCGAACTTCAGCAGTTTTTTATTCGTCCTCCCCTCCTATCATCAAAAAATCTTCTATTCATTCTCCAATGTTCAACAAGCCCAAGTCTTTTGCTCCTATCGCAAAGTTCGGGAACTCGTAGAAAGAAGCCAATCAAACACGAAACCAAAGGGTGAAGGGGCGAGACGAGGGGCACCGCGGACGACAGCGAAAGTGAGTTCGACTTCATCGAGATCACCGAGCGAGTACAGGGCATAACGAGCGTCTCTGACTGCGGGGAGGCGCACGGCACAAGTCACCGGACATGGAGGCAGAGAGTCCAGCCAGCCGGGCGAGCACGCGCGACTGCATTAACGGGGCCAGTGTCACAAGATCAAACAAGATAATTAATCTCGTTAGTCCCGAATCAACCTGCGCTCTCTATTATCGGATTACCATACCGGTTGCCCGGCAATTTGTCAACGCGTCGCGTACGTACCTCTACGACTTCCTCCACAGTTCCTCGGTTCCTCCTCCGGTCAAACAAAGTGCGTTTCTCTCTTTGCTGCAAATTCTCTCTTTGCCTCTTTGACGGACGAAAGTTCCAAAAACATTCTTGGAAAGAAAATGCAGTTGGCCTTGCAGCTGCTCGTAAAAGGCAATAAGCCGCAGAAATTTCCCGTTCGGCCATCGAACGAAACCGCACCTAGGTATTATATGGACAGCGCTAGTTTTCGCTCGAAATAGACGAAAATTACCGGTCGTATTTAAAACCTAAAAATTGGTAACTCTCTACGATAAGAGAGAAAGAGAGAGAGAGAAACAAGGGTCTCGTAGCTGTCGTGTTTATTGAGGACAGTTTTAATCATCGAATTTACGATAGGGTTCCTTCTGTCACAGCCCTCCGAAGACTTCAGTTACAGATGTGCTTGACTACGACCGATCGTTAAAACCGATGGTGAAAAGCAAAAGCAAGACAGGATGGGCAATATCGAAGTGGGTCTCCTTGAGGTAAAAGTTGCGGTCGTTGCATAGCGAAAGCCTGTATAAATTTTTATGATTCTGTTTTATAACGGGAGCCTTTCCCTTTTTCTTTCACCCTAAAAACCAGGCTCCCGAAACCAGAGACCTTTCCAAGCCAAAATTCCAGCAATTTCTCCTGTCAATTCCTGAATTTCAATTTGTCCCTCTCGCTTTCGCTTTTCATTTTTACACACTTCTGGTATCTCGATTGTAACGCGGACGAATTAAGAAGAGTTTCAACGTGATGAACTTTTTTTCTTGGGACTGTTGGTGATCCTCTTTGATCGGTAATTTATTCATTAAGAATTGAAAATTGATTTTTGGATCGTGGTTTCGATGGTAATTGGACAATTATATTAGAATTGAGTTCTTATTGGATTAATAACAAGGATTATCATGTAATTAATATTAAATTAGTAAGATGTGCCAACAACGAGTACATACTACGATCAATGATCAGTGCTAATATTAAAAGTATTATATATATATATACACTTCTGCTGTGTTGGGAAAATTTTTATTTTAGATACTCAATACTTAGCGTAAATAATAAAAGTTTGAATTGTATTTGATAACACAATTGTTAATATATTAGATTCTTTGTTTTGTAAAGTATCACTCCGTTTTCCCAGTTTCAGAACAAATGATGATCTTTCAGATAGATATCAAAATGAGAAAAATAGCCAATTGGTAATATTTCGAAAAAATTTTACAGATTCTTCGTGAAATATACGAACATTGAATACAGCAAATCTGCTAGAATACGGCAAATTTCCTGGAAGTTTAAAGTTCCATAATAGATAATTTAAATTTATTTTAATTATCGATTCGCCATTAATATCTGTTTCGCTTCAGTAAAATTTACATAGGGTCACTAAAAATTGATTGAAATGTTAAAATAATTGATATACATGTAATTCTTTAATCAATTTTCAATCGAAAACATATGCACCGTTTAAAAGAACAATTTTTACTGCACAAATCAAACGAGTAGAAGCGAAAAAATCCTACATGTTAGATAAATCGATATTTTATTAGTAGAATATCAAAATTGACACTTCTCGCTGTTTTGAATCGCGTATCCACCTTTTGAAAGTTCATAGTCGTTCTAAAACCCATCTTAATGACAATCGCAGGCCATCTTGGGCTTTGAAAGTTTCTTCTATCGTCATATTTTTTAAAGTATTGCAGCTTCATCTGTTCACACGTTACATACAATTGTTTAAATTCGCTTATAAACTTCCTTTATAAAGTTAAAACCTTTCTTGAAACCATCTACATCTCGGAAAAATTATTCTGGATAAAATTAAAAAAAAATTCATAATAAATTTCAATGGTCGTTAAGCTTTGAAGATTCTTCCTCTTCGAGAAATTTACACCTATTATGTATCGTCATCTGCTCGCGATGCAAATGACGTGTAGTACAATTCAAATGCTGATGATTTTCACGTTAAAAATCCCTCTCGTGAGCTAGCAGGAGGCTCGTCAAAACGAAACGCGAAGGTCGTCGAATCGAGGCACCACGGGTACACCTCAGAAAAATTGCTAATCGAATGGTGGAACGGTGCGAGAGAACGGTGGAAATCTCTCGATAAATCAATGGATCGAAGCTCCATACGAGGTAAGTGCGATCCAGAGGTTGGGCGAGTCGAAGGCTCGATTCTTTTGCGAGGCACGCCAGCCAGGGGGCAAAACGGAACTCATCAGGCCGAGAGGAAGTGGACACGTCGGAACAATTTCCTTACACCGTCTCTACTCCCCCTTCCGCCGCCCTCTCACACCGCCTCCTCCTCCTCCTCCTCTTCCTCTACGTGGACCTTCCCGTCGTCACCCTATCCTGCCAGTCGCTACTGAAATTTTGACCCCTCAGCGATTGACCAATTTGCCAAATCGATTCACCGTCGAAATGAACCTACGTAATATCTCCGGGGCCAAGTCTCTTTCTCTCTCTTCCTCTCTCTGGCTCGCGCTCCTTTGCATAACCTGCGCTACCCTACATATACCCTCGCGTGACAGTTAACTGATCTCTAGAAACCGATGTTTCGTACTGTTTTCTTTCCTTTTTTCCATGTGGAAAGTTACAACGGAGGTTTGTTCGGCGACATTTTTGTTTCGGAATTTGTTCTTTTAAGGATGGAAAATTAATCCTTGGCATTACGAAGAATATTTTACGAGAAGCTATATATTGAAGTTTGTTCGACGACGTTACTTTCTTTTTTTTTTAATTTATTTTGCAATAACTGGTACGAGTGTGTTAATATCACTTGGTATATTACGGCACTACTGCAATAATATCATCGTTTTCAGAATAAATATTCAGTGATAATAAATGATAAAACGTCGCGTATAGTAATGTATGAATCATTATCTAATTGGTAGGTTTTTATAATACTAAATTTAATCTTAATCTTCGAAGACATTAGAGATACTCCCAAATATTCGAGATGTTTAATTATCAAATATATATATATATATAAAGTAAGTATAGTTAAGCTTCTTCTTTTACGTAATACGATTCATGAATTACCAGATTTTCATATGAAATTCCGTATAGATCTGTAAAACATACGATTCTGTATCCAATTTTTAAAAATATAACTCCAAAGTGAAACGAAATTAATAAAAAATTCCTAATGGACTGTTTTTAATAAAATGTAAATAACTTCTCAATTATTGTAATATCCATGCTAAAATCAACATTGGAACCAATATGGAATCAAAAGAGTAACCTAAAAATGATAAAAAGAAGAACGAGACGAGACGAAAATGATAATTCAAAAAACTATTGAAAATGTAGAATTTAGGAGCTGTGTAATTATCTTCAATCTCTGAAAATTGTACTTTACAAAAAAAATTCAATAAAAAATCACACTTTCGCGACATTAAGATCCACGTTGATTAAGAACCAAGCAACAAATTTTACATTTTCCTGAATTTTTTATTTTACATACCTTTTCTTTACGATATCTCTTTCATATATTCTTCCACTTGCATGTTTTCCTTACAATAAACAAAATACCAACTCAAACATAAGTCCAACTTTCTACCAAATCTTTTCCACGTTAATCTAACAGTAAAAAAGAAAAAAAAAAACACCAAAGAAACAAGAGTCCAGCACCAAACGACAACCCGCCCTCCAACGACAACAATATAAAAAATCCTGAAGAAACAAGAAACGATCTTTCCAAGATCGGGCGGAAACCATATATTCGAACGTGCGTGGAAACCATAAGGCGATAAGTTCACAGGAAGGGAATGAAAATAAAAACCAGGATGTCACTCCTCCCCCTCCCCCCCCATCGGGCTCACTCCTGGCACTTCACTCTTTAATAACATCAGCCAGGTGATCTGTCGACGTTCAAAGCCGGCGCACGATACTGCGAAGAAGTCCCGGGGAAAAAGAAAATCGACGATTAGAGAGAGCTAATAGAGACGCGATATCGCTGGAAAGGGAGACTTTCGTCTAGAACGTGTGCAAAAGCAGCCGGCCATTTTTAATGTCGGGCAAGAGGGTACTTAGTAGCTGTCCTCTCGGAGAGGTAGTCAACCCCCTGCCTCCCCCCGACTCTCGCCTTCTGTGTCTACCCACCCTCTAGATATTACCCTTTGGAATAGCAGCAAAAATTATGGACAGCCGATAGGCCAGCAGCCCCGCTGCAGGGGTGCGTCTCATCCATTTAGGTCCATCACACATGACTGGATGGGGTGAGACTTACCCCGCAGAGGTTCTCACGTAGATTATGACCTCCTCACCCTCCGTCCTTCGGCGCAGGAGTCGGGAGAGCACGTTCGTACGTGGATACCAATTTTCTTTGCCTTTTTTTGGGCGAAGTAACGCGAGAAACTTGTACTGATCGAGAGACAGGGATTCAAACGTACTAGATAGATAGATATATCACAGACCGAGGTATAAGTACATTCTCATTTCAGAGGAAGAGACATAATTAGTAGCTACGCGTTAACCATGTTTATTAACAACATTACACATTGCACTATTAACAAGTGATTTGCAGCTACATATTAATATATGTACAAGGAAATTTTTTCCTTTCGTTTGAAAACGTTTGAAGACGTTTGAAACTTCTGAACGTTAGTCTATGTATCAACAATTGCATTTTTTTTTCTTTTTGTTCAATTATAATTTAAAGAAGTTTCTAAGTTTAGAGAGGATATTAGAACAAGTGCATAATTTCCTATTCCAAGTTTGTCGGGTATTTTTTTTTTCAAACTACAGATCATTCGTTGTTAAATTTCCCTTCATAGTTCTACTATTAAAAAATAAAATTTAAAAAACAAAACTGATCGGAGAGAATTAGGAAACGAAACGAAACGGAATGGAAACGTCGATTCTCGATAGCGTCAGAAAAAAATTCGTTTAAAGAGAGAAACGGACACGCGTGACCAAACCGATCGGAAAGATCGTTCGGAAATTTCGTAAGTGTGGAGGGGAGAGAGAGTGTTTCTTTCGAAGGCAGATTTATCGATTATTCCCGGTCCAGTGGTCCCCTTTCGCTGAACGTGCCACAGGCTAACCCCACGACGTGTGTGTACAGCACGCGAAATTTACGACGGCAAACATCCGTAATATCCCCGGTTCGATCAACTTCAGAAGAAAAGATCCTCCAACGAGCCACACTTCACGACCACACTCTCTCTCTTTCTCTCTCCGCTAATTCGTTTCAAATTTCAATCAAAACAACCCTCTTCTCTTCTCGTTGAACGTTGGCGCGTTGTGTGTGTTTCAACGCAGTGTTGAAAATAGAACAGAAAACCGAAAAAAGGAAAGAAATAGAAGGAAAAAGCGCGAACAGCAAAAGTGGAGGAGGGGCTCGATCAGCGATTCCATTTGCTAGTGCAAATCCGCTGGCACGAGGAATACATTAACCGCGAGTACAAACACGCAGTTCGCGGGCGGAAAAAGGAGCAAAAAAAAAAACGGGGAAAGGAATGAAACAGAGTGGAAGGGAGGGAAAAGCAAATCTTTTTCCATTAACATCATTTACTGTGCGCGAACCACGTGCGACTAGTCGCGCATGTTGCTAAAATCATAGCGTACGTATGTACGTATTTATGTGCACGTGTGACTGTGTGTGTGTGTGTGTACAGCGCTGTATATAAGTATTTAATCTTTTGTTATTTAATGCAAAGTTTCACAGTTTCGTTCTCAAACCGGGAGTTGACGCAAAGAAGTTCGACAAGTTTGTTGAAAACCTGGAACCAGGAGTATTCTAAAAAATCGTACATCAACAAGTGGAACTGATGAAACATTGAAAAATTGACAAAAACAATGGATAACAAACACGACGCGAGAATAAATAACGAGATCATTGTGTATGGATAAACCATAAAACATGCCAAAACCAATAATGAGATGATACGCGGAATACATATATGCATAAAAGTGTTCAAATATTTTACGTGTATACCGTTTGCAGCAAACACGTTACGACTTTTACGTGTATAAATATTCTCGCATCGTTTTCAAATTTAACCCACGTGACCACAGTTGTACGGTATCTCGGCTGTAACGCCGATAGAACAATCGGCATGTTTTGCGTGACGACGGAAACGAAAGTGTTTAAATAAACTTTCGTAAATGCAGCGTAACGGACAACGCTGGGTGCAATACTTAAATATAAACGGAGATGTAGGTCTGTGAGTGTACGCGCGCGTACACACGTACACGCCACGGCGATGTTCTCGCCCGCTGCACTCTCACCCTTCGTACAGCCGTATTACGGTCGTCCGGGGGTAAACCACCCTGGCCTCTAGGAACCGAGAGCGGGAGCCCGCAGGGGTACGCCACGACAACCCCCGTAGCAACCCCTCAAAATCAACCGAACTCTACTCCCGGTGTGGCTCCTTTCGGTCACCCCTCCCTCTTCCGCTCCGCTACCAACTCCTGATCCATTCTGTAGACGTTAATGCCGCGAGAGGTATCCACCCGTGCCCTATTCTCGCTTTCGAAATTTACTCCGACTATCGCCCAGCCGCCCTTCTTCCACCGACGCTACGCGGGGCTAATACGAACCTTCGGAGAGAAACTCGACGCGACTTACGTCCACGACGGGTCTTTTCCATCCTCCGGCCTTCTATTTTAAAGGGAATCGCGTGCCAGCGGTCTGCAAGGGGTTGGTTACTATTGGAATTTCCCGATGAACGAGGTCCGGGATGTATTTAGCCTCGTCAGGTTCGCTATTTGAACGATTTTTTTTTGGGTAGCATCAACGATACCCGAGTTTACGACGAATTTGTTGGCTTGTCTTTCTTTATTTAGGAGATTTCTAAGTGACGTTGGTTACGAAGTGAGAGGAAAGAGAAAGGGGTTGAAATTGCATAACGCGACTTTAAGTATCGGAAAGTATTACTCGACTGTCTTTGAAGTAAATGTTGTTACTTTGTAAACTGAGGCTCTTACTTTGCGAGTCGGCGTATATGAAATGTTGTTTAATATAATGATTTTAACATAATCCTCTTATTGATTCGGTACTTTTTCCCATTGACAAATTAGAGGAATTTTACGAAAATTCAAAAATTCTCGAAAGGATGTAGTGTTTTTAATTGATTATGGATGATTTCTAACTTTCTCTGTTTCTCGGGATCTACGTATTTATACATTTCATCAATTTCTCTTAAATATCAATAATACAAACCGCTCGTAAAGACAAAAAAGATAGAAAAATTCGCAAACCAAAAGACATTTGCTACAAACTATATAGGTATAATAATGCATCGTGCAATTACTAATTTCAGTACACCTGCGTTCCAAACTGCGATATTCAATTCACGACGAAAGAAAGAAGTACCGATGTCGCGGACAAAGACGCCCCGAATCGTATTTTCCAGAGGAGATAATACAATTTATTGCTAGCCAGCCAGGTAATTGGGGATCCGCGGATCGATGCGGTGAAAAAAAAATAAAAAATAAAAAATAAAAAATAAAAATGAAAAGACGGAAGAGGGTCCCCGATTCGATGTTGCATCGGCGCGGCAATTACGCTGCCGCGATGGGAATGAATGTCGAGAAATTGGACATTATAAACAGCTCGTTGGCCGCGATGCTTGTTAGCGAGAAGAGAGAATCGGAGTGAGAGGTGGTGTGCTCCGGTATTTCGGTAACTGTGAGGCGCTCTTTTTTTTTATCTTTTTTCCTTTTTTTTCCCTTTTTTCTTTTTTTTTTTTTTTTATTCCCCCACTGTTTTTTCCCCTCTGCCTGCTCGATGCGTGGCATTAATTGTGCGTCGTTCGATCGCGAAATATCGGAAAATTCGGCGGTGAAAAACGGACGAAAATACGAGGGACAGAGAGAAAGAGAGGGAGAATCGAGAGCGGTGGCGCGCGGCAATCGACAAAAATTGAAAGTCGTAAAAAATTCTGCGTCTAATCGTTATTTTCATCGGTCGTCAAAACACGGAACGCAACGGTCTGGCGCGCGTTATCTCTGTTGGGATATCGATGTCGGGGCAGCGACAAAGAATCCGCTGCAAGCGCAGCTTGTTATCCATAATTAGGCCATGGGGTGGGTAAATAGCGGGAGATTCTGGCAATGGGGTTCGGTGATAATAAAAGAAACACGGGAGTGGGACAGAGGGTGAATGAAGGGTCGATGCGTATGTACGCGTACGAGTTTCAGTGTGGAGGGAGGGAGAGGGAGAGGGAGAGAGAGAGGGAGAGAGAGAGAGAGAGAGAGAACACATGGGGTGGAAATCGACGGTGGATGACCGTGGCCAGAGGTTTTCGAGAATGGTACGGTGGCTCGTAGCTGGAGCACCACATATGGGCACCCAGGAGTATTAGATAATGGTGTTAGCTCTCCTCCGTATATATCCGAGCGAGGCAGTGGCCTCTGGCGCAGCCCTTAGTACAAAGAACCCCATCTACCTCCAGAGGGGTAAAATGCACGCCGCATGCATTATTGCTGGCCCCGTAGCTGGATGCCCTTTACAGGGCCCTTGATTGTGTTTCAAACTTTAGTCTTAACTTGCCGCTTGCATCCCGAATGCAAAGGGCGCTCTCTCTGTCACCGCCGACCGTATTTGCAATCCCCTTTTTGGGGATGTACGAGCTGTCGGTGAATTGCGCTCTTCTTAAAGGAGAGAACCGATCGAACCGACCCCGGGGATATTGCAAACACCTGTGTGTACCTGTATATTGCCACTTTTCACGTATACACACTGACACCGGCGCTCTCTGTGTGTCGCACGACTTTTGCTTCATTTTCTCCGGGACAATGAAATTTATTCCGTCTTTCTTTATTTCTTTTTCTTTTTTCTTTTTAAGGGATCCCTGCGATGAGATAGATTTTATTATTACAGGGACGCGTGTAACCCCTTGTCTCGTGCAGCGTCGAGTCACGCTCGTATTGGGATTGCAGATATATGCGACGAATGTAAATTGCACTTGTGCAAGAATTCAGTTTTCATTCCTGCTTTATTCCCGACTTGCAAAACAAATCAATTTTTCAACATTTCGCCTCGGACGGAGATAACTGCTGATACATTATGTTATATTATCGCGAATAAAAATTGTCAAAAGGGATTAGAAAGTTATAATCGAATTACTTTGACAAAGTGACAATTTCATCGTAGTCAATTCGTTACTCTTTAAAAAAAATTACTCGCGTGACAAAAATTAATTACAAAAAAGTAACGAATTAATAATTCACCTGCTCGAAAAAATTTATCAAGTATGAACATGTATTCTGTATAGTATGAACTTTCAAACGAAATGATAAAATTAAAATATTTTAATGTATGAAAGTAATTATTCATATTAATATCTAGAATCATATATTTGACAAACAAACTTGTTTATATGTGAATATTATCAGTGTATTTTGCAATTTCAAATACAAATCTTATTACGCTCCGTTAAAACCAATGAATAAACGTTTGATTCTACTCGAATAAATTAAATAAATTCCTAGAAATACTATCGAAAATTCATCGAAGAACAATACGCAGGTAACGAAAACGACTACAACGTGTTTCTCCGTCTTTCATATTTTTGTTTTCCTTTTTCCTTTAACCGTAAAATTAATCCCATTTACAAAGGTAAATATTTGAAGTTGCCAGTGGTCCTTCAATTAAAGTATCGCCACTAAGTAACACTAAGTAACATTCCGATGATAAAACGATATTGCAGAATTAACATGAAGTATAATATCATCTGCGATTATTCTTTTGTTAATTATCATTCGTTATAACGAGTTAAACAATTAAAAGATTTGATGAATAATTGACAAAGATTTTTACGTTATTTTCGTGTTAAACATTCTCTTTTATTTAATTTTAACTAAAGTTAACCAAAAGACGAAACTATTGCAGTCGTGACAAAATTTGAAACCATAATAATAATAAATAATGTTCGAAATAATCAACATGTCTACGTAAATCTGTTCACTTTTTTCGTTAAATTAATACAGATTCCCTTAAATTTGTTACATCTAAGTATACGAGTGCTATTTTGTTTTAAAACCTTTATTTACTTTGTAATTATAATAATAACTTTTAATAATAACTTTCTAACGATATTCTACACGTCGAAAATGAACGAAATACTTCCAAGTTGAATCGTTTCATCAAGAATCAAACGTCGCGACAGAAACTTTTAACAGACTTTCAATTTTAATCTCTGCATGATTTATACCGAATTAGAAACGTAACAGAGAATAGAGAATCGCGTAAATAACGTTCAAACAACGACAATTGTTATTAATTTAAAATTTACATCACATTACAAAATGGAACCAGCTAGAGCGAGTAACGTTACACAGTGAAATTGTTGAACTTTCCGTTGGTAGGTCACTGTGGCACCCTTATCTCGAAAATTCTTTCGTTTTCACGCTTTCAGCTTCGGTGTCAACCTAGATGTTTGTTTAAATGTTCCGAGCGCGCAAAATGCGAGAAATAAGGCCACGCGTAAGGGTTTCAAGGACTAACAGCGTCTCGCTTCGATTTCAGAATCATTCGTCACAGTATACCGTGACAGTATATTCACCGAACGAGGAACGTTGGCATCCTCCTCCGTGCACCGTACGAAATCGCGGCGCAGAACGCCTGGCCACGCGTGTCTAATTTCGTAGGTCGGTAGTCGGCCAGAATTTGGGTTTCGAATACCTGAATCACCGGCAGACAAGCTGCTTGCCGACGATCAGGAGGATGTCGAAGAATCGGATTAAGGGATTTCCTGTTTTCTAATCGCGATCCAGACGCTCCAGTTCTTTCCTTCTCGGTAACGTCGATCGCTGATCCTTCAGGAAAGAAAAAAAAAGACCACGCGTTCGAAGTTCTATAGGACGTAAAGATGATCCAAAGACTTTCGAATGGGGGGAATTGAAAAACTAGACTCGGCATTAGATTGCGCGTTTGAGAACGGGCAACTCGGAGAAATTACGCGACATTCGAGAATACTCTATGAAAATAAGATTTTAAATGATCGAAAAATGACTTTGACTTTATTGTAATATTCACTGAAGTGATTCCGTGCCCGTAACAAACTGTGTCAGAGTCTTTTGAATTGAATACTGAAGCCAACCTACTCTCTGATAAACATTAAGCTGTAGCTCCTATTTTTCTCCGCTTACAAAAAAAAAAAAAAGAAATAAATTTCTATCAGAAACAAACAGCTAAATAAAAGTGAACAGAGGAAAGAAGATAATTCGGAAGACTCCAGTAGAGCAATTCAGAGTCTGCCAATTGTTCGATGCTCGGACGCAATTTGGTGCCCCAGGAGCGTTAAACCCGACCTACAGCAGAAGGTTTGCAAGCCACACGACGAGATTATCCATCGTGTTGTCGAGTTCGAAGGTCAACGACGTCAGGGGCGAAAGTTTCCGCAGGCTTGGGTGGCGTGCGCGAACCGGCCGATTTCGTCGTCGTTTGAACACAGCGTCTCCGTGTAAATTATCCGTCTCGTTTGGTCTGGTCGGGCAGCCTCGGTGGCTCGACGGTGGTCACGGCAGCAGGCCACGCGCCATATAATTTCCAAGCAGGCAAATAAAGAGGTACGCCCCGCGCCGTAAAAGTTTACAGGAGCTTTCTAACGGAACGGGCAAGTCCGAGGCGTACGACTCGTCATAAATTTCGCTCCGGTCACCGTTTGCCCAAAACCATCCTCTTCTCTTCCACCATGCACAAGAAACAAAGACGGAACCGCTGCGCTGGACGAAGAGACCGGGCGAGAGAATTGTCATAAAGTTTTCCCGAAAATTTCACAGAGAGCTTACGGTTCCACTCTGCGGCGTACGGTACTCTCCTCAGCCTCTGTGTTTTCTCCTTTATGATCTTCCCCCTTCTTTCCTGTCTCTGTCACTGAAAGAAGAAAAATTCTCCACTCTCTCTTTCTCTCTGTCTGTGGCTCGTACAAGCCAGCAAGTTTATCGTACTGCAAACGTTTCCACTCTCTCTCTCTCTCTCTCTCTCTCTCTGCTCGTCTTTCTCCAGCCGCTTGGACTCGGTTCCCTTGTAGCTGCGAGAGAGGTGGTAGAGTTGAGCCGCACGAATGCGTCAGGGTGGCATAAATATTCGCGTCAATCCGAGCGACAATGTAGTGAAAGGAAGACCCAGTGACCTAAAAGCCAGAGAGGTTTTCTCTACGGGCCAGAAGTGCAACCTTTCCCCGTCTCCGATTCTTTCCGTGTCTTTCTCCGCTTCTTTTTTTTTCTTCCCTTGGCCGCACGATCGTAAACGGCATCGGGCCGATTGCGTTCCCTTTCCTACCCTATCCTTCTCGCTCGTTCCACTCGGTGTCGTGTTCCGAATCACGTTTACGAGGGTTTCAACGAAGGCGTAATTTCCAGCCTTCGTCAAATGGATTATCAAGGCGTTGTAAGACACTTACACTGTCGAGCAAGAGGGTTGTTAAAGGGCGCGAGACTCGTTTCACATGATTTTATATTTGCACGGGGGTAGATCATCGGGGGAATTAACACGCCTCCATCCGTGATAATAATACCATTATTGAGTCGACGAGCTACAACTTTGCAAGTTGTAGGTTGTAATTCGTGGGCGTTCTTTTTATAATTCGAGTTTATAATTTTATAATTTACGTTACAACGTTGATCTGTGACTAATTACATATTAACGAGTAATCAACACCGAGTATCACAAGTATCAAGGTAGTTAGACGATTAAATTCTTCTTTGTAAATCTCTTCTTAAAAACGAATTCTAGAAAAGAACTCGAGAAAAAGATTTTCTTTATATCGTGCAGTGATCCAACCCACGAAAACATGGTCAAATTATGAAGACATCTCTTCATTTGTTCAAGAAGAAATTATTCGCGAAAAGTGTTTCAACATTCATAGAAATCCCTTTATATAGAACATTTCGAAATTTGTAGTAAAACACTGTAGTAAAACATCGCGATTGTACTGATAAAGTTTGAAACAAATCTAAAAAAAACTATGTATATAAAAGTTACAAAATATTTAATACGAGTATCAAATACAAGCGAATTTGAAAGTCGAACTGACAATCTCGCGAGTCAAGATTTCCATCCGTTCTCCAGCAGGAAAAAGAAATTGTCCCGTTATTACCGTCGCGTTCGGCGCAAACTTCCGACTCTCTTTTGAATTATCCTCGTTAGTAAAAGACAACAAAAAAATGAAAAAAGACAATTTTGGAAGAGTTTAGCCAAACGAGCAGCTCGATCATTTTCTCGCGACAGCTCGCGACAGAAATGGACGATACATGCCCTCGAACCTCGAACCTTTTGTACGTTTTCCAGCGGAGGAAAGAGAACAGAGGGCCGAGAGAGGAGAAAACGGTGGGCCGCGTCGGATCGACGCATCCCGTGGGATTCCGCACTTTGCGCATCCCAGCTCGCTGAATGTCCCGGAAGAGACGCTCTGCCGTTCACTATCGCTCGCACCAGGACGCTGGCATTCTACGCGGCGACGCCATTGTCCTCCGGGACACCGTATAAGGTTACGAATGATTGTCGCTCGGATTCCCGACGACGTGTCCTCAATAAGGATCGAACACGTCTCAATTACCTGATCCTACCTGCCTTTACCTGCCGATCCACCCACTACACGTGAGAGAAACGCTCCTACCTACGCGCGATGGTGTGCCATTGCTTTGAATCGGGAATCGTCTTTCAGACGATCGAGATACTTGGTAGTTGCTTGTGAAAATGTTTAGACACTCGCGGCCATTTTCTATGAATATGAAAACACTTTCAATGTAAGAATCACATTGATGAGAAAATTTAAAAATTTTCAATCTAATAACGAGATTCGCGCTGGCCAAAAAATTTAAAGATATGTACAGAAGTTGCAAGGCATTTGACACAGATGGATGTTTCATAGAGATCAAATGCAAGCAAACTTGTCTAAAGATTGGTTAATTTTACCGATAATAATAATCGTCTAAATTATTGTCTCACGTTAACGAAATTTCAAAATGCTTTGCACAATGTATATGACTGGTATCTTACAAAGAACCAAGTCTTGACGAAACTCGAGGATCACAGGTGTTGTCAGAACAGAATGACGATTATTTTTATGTTAATTAATCTCGCGGCAATTAACAAACTTTAATGAAACTCGAGAAAGACCGTGAAGGAAGAGAATGAGACCGGGGAACTAGCAGGCTCGACTATCGTTCCACGGAAATATCTGAAACGATCAAACTCGGAGGAACTTTCGGAAAAGGTTTTAGGTTAGGTTTAGGTTTTTCTACGAGGACGTTGCCCAAGTTACGACCAACGGTCGGTCGATTGTGGCCGACATAATTGAGTTCTAAGCATAATAAATAGAAGCATAACCAACGTCACGTTGCGTCGTGGTCAAGGTCAAGCACTTTGTTCGTCCATCGGGTCGTCGCGTGGAGAGAAGTAATGACTTTCACGGAAGATCATCCGCTCTCGTGCCCCTACCTTCCATCCTTTCTTACCTCGTCCCTGACAAAATGAAAGTTATTCTCAATATTCTATTGCTGGTAGAACGAATCTCGGAGAGTTTTCCCTTCCGTTCTATTACACGTTTTTTCTTTTTTTTCTTTCCCCCCCGGAAATTTCCCCTTTCTCGCGTTGTAGAGACTGGGAATTCTGGATTTTCTCAATTAACAGTTTTATTGAAACATCGTCGAGGATTGGGGAAATTGATATGGAAGAGACACGTGTGAAATTAGAATTTAATATTCGCGGACTATTTTTACGCAATTATATAAGAGATATTTAATTTTTAAACGTGATTGACTCTTGTCACTATGATCCTCCTTGCATTCAACGAATAGACGAGTAAGTAAGATGACAAGAAAAAAGCTTGAGCTTATTATTAAAAAACCTTATATTTCATTTATCAATTTTAACTTATCAACATGCATATATTTTCTTCCATATTCATTCTCGACGATGTTTTAATAAAACTGTTAAATCTACGTTGACGAAAGATAAAAGTCAATTTCTACATTGCTAGCAAACAATGGCACTTGATTATATCGAAATATCATTTTCTTTCAAGTTACGCGTTGTCATAATTACTATTGCCTTATTACCTTCAGCTCTTCTTCGCGTTACGTGTATCATTCGAAAGACCAATTTTTACAATACTAAGAAAGAGGACTTGATTCCTTTCCCATATAATATAACGTAACAATCATTGGCATGTACCATACATGTACCATACATTACAGAAAATTCTTTCACACAAAAATCTGCCACCTACTTACAGCACGGAAGGCCTCATCGTTCAAAAATCACGACGCGTTACAAGAGAAACAACGGCGTTGCAGCTAACGAACAAAGTCGCGTCCGCGACCAAACACCGTTTTCCACCCCTTTCAACCTCCGAAACACTCGACCCAACCCGGCGAACTTAGAGAGAACTACGAATTCAGACACGCGTTGAATCGACGAGTCGCGCGCGAGCTTCAGAAAAATCAGAGAGACGCGGTTCTCTATTTTCCTTTTTGCTCTTTTTTCGCCTGCCCCTCTCCCCCGCCGCCAGCTCCGGCCCGTGAATGAGTCCGAGGCAGGCGGTGAAAACCGCGCGGGGATGAATGGAGAATGCGAAGGCGTTTTCACGAATATATGGAAGCTATACGGCGGGAAACGGCCAGAGAGATACCGAGAGACAGAGAGAAACAGAAGTCGGCTGATCTCTCCGGGGGCTGCTGGCTGTTTGGTGACCCGACATAAATCACGGGGAAATCTGCTTTATGCTCGCGAGGGCAAACAGAGAGAAAGAGAGAAAGAGAGAAAGAGAGAGAGAGAGAGAGAGGGAGAGGGTGAAAGAGAACGAGACCCTCTCTATACCGCCGACTCTCATCGACAATGCCGGTGGACGTGTAAGTCCACGCCAGTCCAGATCGCATAATAAACACGTTTTCCACGGCGGCGTGGCCCGCGATCAGACCAGAGACCAGAGAGACGCAACGTCCTGGAAAAACGCAAACTCCCGGTAAATAAAGCCGTATTCTAGAGGCTAGGCTGCTCGACAAAACGGTGGATAAATGGACGTTGCACACGCACCCCCGCGGCCACCCTCTTGTTCCGCTTACTCGCGGCGCTGGACGCCACTCCTGGTTGAACGAAAAAAAAAAAAAGAGAGAGAGAGAGAGAGAGAGAGAGAGAGAGAGAGAGAGAGAGAGGGAAGGAAATAAAACGAGAGGAAAGAAGGGAAAAAACGAGGGGGTATGCTCGAAATCACCGCGTGTTCTACCTGTCTCTTCTGGGAAAGCGAGCATTCTTTCTTTATTCGCGAGCGCTAGCTGCGTATTGCTTCCCTCTTTCTCTCTCGTTTTTATTTTCTCTTTTCCTTTCCTGTCTTTCTTCTTTTTCTCTTCTTTCTATTTTTTTTTGTTCCTCCCCCCTCCCACCTCCCCCCGTGTGTGCTCCTGTGCACGCCCGTTTCTTGCGTACGCAATCTAGAATTTTATTCGGCGCACATGATGATACGAGCGTAATGGGAAACGGAGACCGGCGCGGTGGAAAAAATTGTTGCTCCACGGTTCGTTGTCTTTGATACGGATGGGAAGCTCGAGGGTTTCCGAGTTCAAGAGCGTTTTTGAGTAATGAGAACACTTTGACGCTGGATCGATCCGATCCGATTCGAATTTTTATTGCGAATTTTTGCGTCGGTGTTTTTGTCTGTCATTCTCTTTTTTTCTTTTTTTTTTATTGAATATTTTACTTTAAACATTTCCTTTTTTAAACAGATTTTCTTTTACCAAATATATAATACTGACGGGAGATCATTTCGTATATATCGTTCTCCTTCGTGAGATATGACTTGAACTTTTTAAACGTACGATATATAAAGATACATAGATATTTCTTAAACTTCAGTAAAGTTAAAAATTGAAAAACGTACAATACGATATTAATCAACAGCTTGCAAACTACGCACAATAATAAGACGCACAATGTAACAACGTTACAACATACGAATGTAATAAGAAATTCAGAAAAGTGAGAAAATTATTCTTTCCGAAGTAATCATTCAGAGAAGTTCTCAAATCTTCCTCTACGCCAATTTGAAATACAAACATGCAATCTCCTCTGAGTTAAAAATCTCTTTCACAGATGACTCCTACCACTAGTGCATATTAATATATATAAATGCACACTGTTACATGGTTTTGCAGACTATGTAACTAAAAACGCTGCCTTTTCATGGATATAAAACTATAAAAAATTTTGAAAATATTTCAAATATGTATAGATCGTAAAGTAAAATTGAGAATATTGGTAAACCAACAAACCTTTAGTTTGTAAACTAAAAGGCAGACACCATCAATCACGAAACTGAGCATTGAGAAAGCTTCTCCTCCATTCAGAGGAGAAGAAAATTCTGAAAAATCTTCCGGCGAGAAAAGATTCCTTGCGAGTACGCGTGTGTCGTCAAACACACACACACGCACACACAGGTTCCCTAACGCGTTTCGAATGCTTAGCGTTCTCTCTCTTTCTCCGGGATCAGAGAATTTTGCACGTGCACGCCACGGTTTTCGTTCGCGCGTTGATCTTTTGCTGGTGAAAAACTGCACGGGGGCGTGTCGCGTTTGATTACACAGAAGTCGACAGCTTTCATGGGAAAGGAAGCGGAACCGAGTGTCGAGCTTTGTTGCGCGGACGAGAGCGCGTTCCTGCACCGGCGAAAAATGTCAAGGAGAAAGAGAGAGAGAGAGAGAGAGAACAGGGCGCCGACCAAGTCTAAAAACCCCCGAACAAATTACCGAAAGATACGGCTGAATGTGTCAGACCGGGACCATCGTGGCCTGACCCGCTGACCATTGTTGGCTAAATTGTTGCGTAAGAGTACCACGTTCTGGGCGGGATATTGAAACGTTCCGGAGTGCAGTTCTCGAGTGTAGCGGCAACTCGACGCGGAACGGCCATTCTTTTGAACAATTTGGTTCCTTATTTTCAATCTTTTGACTCGCATTTCTCACGAAAATACTCGAATCGTATGCAAGAACGTTTCACGTACGTGTTGTACGAAACATTCTGAAATTTTATTAACACTGTAATATATTGATTATACTAAACGAATATGTAATATGTAATATAATATAAATATATATATAAATAAATAAATATATAAAATTATAATAATATATATATAATAAAAATGTAAGTTATATAAATATAATTATATAAATTATATATATATAATAAATATATTACATATATTATATTACATATTCGTTTATATTTATATATTTATATATAAACATATATAAATATTATAAATATATATAATATTGTTATATAATATGATTATATATAATATATAAATATAAACGAATATGTAATATAATAAATGTAATATATTGATTGTACTAAACAAATTTAAAAATATATATAGAAATTGCAAGATTGATGTTTGATATAAGTTTAATACGTCACAGAAGTATTTAAACAGCTAATTACACCATTATGAATATTCACCAGGACGATAGTTAGCGCTTATTATTACGCTAAATGTGAAAGTGCAATAATCTTACGATATTTAGTAATGTCGTTTCTACTTCAAAATGATTTGTGCTGTATTACGTTCTATCCATAACGACTTCAATTGACAATAATATTATTAATTATAATAATGAATAATATAATACGTATTATATTTCGTGTATTGCATATTCAAATGCAACTACATTATTCGAAGCTAAATTTAAAAATTCATCAGCATCCATATGTCCATACTTCGAGATAGGAAGTGTGCAACAGAATAAACATATACAGTTCGCAAGAAAAATCTTTGAGTTCTCAAAGTCTAAAATTTGGATATACGAGATCTCTAGAGGCCGATCGTATACTCGTTGGTTTTGATATGTTTTGATAGAAGGCTTGTTTGTTTCGAGGCAAATAGTTTGGCTTCGGTTTGTTGAAAAAGTAACACTTCTTCGCAACAAGTTATTTTCGTGTTAAACTTCATCCAGCGGCGGGGTACCGCACACTGCTGCCGCAGCCTGGGCTATTCTAGTTTTCATATTTTTAGAATAGTAAACGGCTTGTGTCATCGCTGCTTGGAATCGAGATGAACGAGCGGAAAACGCAACGACGAAGAAATATCGAATTTGGGACGGTACCGTAAATTATTCCCAATTTACAAAACACTTTCCAGTTAGAACATTTTTCCTAAATGGAGGAATTTAGGTCTTCGATCTCTCGTAACGAAATAAAAATATGCCGATTCTCTTATCAAGAAGAACTTTTAATTGCAACTTGCAAGTTACAAAATCGAAATTAATCGTTCGTACCCAATTAATATGTGAATCGCATTGACTCATCGATGAATATCCAAGTAGAAGATATAATGATAAAAATCTATTAATCTTTTTACATTCCTCTCGTAATATCAATATTAAATATGTAACTCAAAACAGTTCCACGCCAAAATAACATGTTTAAATTAAGGAGTTTATGTTTAAATTATATTCAACATGTTTAAATTATATTTAAATTATATTTAATTACATTTAAATTATATTTAACATGTTTAAATTAAGGAGTTTAAATGTATTTGACGTATTTTCCTTCCAAAAGAGAGCTTCTCTCTCTCTCTCTAACCAATGGAGAACAACTTCAGCACAGGAAGAAATTTCAGCGTCGGAAGCCGCGCCGTAGCGAAACCTCAGAGTCTGCGCGAGGAAAACCTCGTGCTTTCCAAACGGTGGGTCGTCGCTTAAAAATACAAATTCAACGAACAAAGGGAGAAGCGTTATCGGCGCGGTTGGGTGTATCGGTTCCTGGCAAGCCAACGTCTCTAAAATAGAAGAAGAGCAAAAAAAAAGAAAGAGAAAAAAAGGGGGAACACGTCGTTGCAAGAGGATGTTTCGGAAAGCGTATCGGCTCATTATGGGTGGCAACCTCCCGCGGCTCGACCTCGAAACTCGCAGGAGGTCGTTCGTTTTGCAGGAATTCGTCGCCTTGGATTCACGTTCTCTACGAGTTCGGTGGTTTCTTTCCGCTAAAAATTACGGACCATTTATAACTAATCGTCACGCGGATTCGTCACGTCATTGACGAATCGGTTTATTGGTTCATCGCGATGACTTTTGTACGGACAATGCAGTTTGTTGGCCTTTGTCGTGCAACGACGGCGGGCGGAGAGGAGAGAAGCAAGAATGTTTAAAATCTGACGTCTGTGTTTGGTAAATTGTTACGTGAATTTTTTAATAAGAGAACAAATATCATATTCTCATTGTTGCACGTATTTCACGTTGGTTATTTGATAATGGATGTTCGTGGATATCCGCTGGACTTTTTGGATTCCGCTGTGCAACAACGACGGAACGAGCAGGAATATTTATCATTTTTATATATTATTTTACGCATATACACGCGCATTGTTTTTGATATTTGTTGCGAGAATAAATGTTATATTTATTTCGTGCATTTCGATTTCATTTAATCGTGGATGTTTATGGATTTGTAGAAATACTCTTTTCTGAGACAAAGTATTTCTCCAAAAGAAATAATATCCATTGTTGATCGATCGTACTTTATAGAAAAGTACGTGGACACAATATTCTTGCTTCTTTTCGAATAATCTTCAATTCAAAATGGAGGGTTCGTTCTAATCTTTATCCAATTCAGCTGGTCCTCTAATTATGTGGACAAAAATTTTAAACTACGTAAACATCCACAGATTTAAAGAATGATTAATTTTAAAAAATAAAATTCCTTTCCTTTATAACTTGCGAAAAATAATCCCACAAGAATCCTTTATTTATTCTTATTTGTATCCCAAGACCTCGAAATTCGATTCGAAAGGAATAGAAATCAAAATGGGATTAAGAATCGAATGGGAAATAAGAGCGACAGGTAGGCAGCCAATACCTAATCATTCAAGGCTATCAGTCATCCTCGACAGAGACATTCCTTGTGGCGATTGACTTTTGTGGGTGTTTATGGAACCAACAGTACGCCCCTTCTGCTCCCTTTTCGTCCACCTCACGAAACCTCAATTGTATTCTCTTAGAATTTTGATTCTCGCTCGACCGTGTGCTTCTGAGAAGGTCGCAGCTGCCGCCACCGCCGCTTTTCAAAAGTCACCTCGTGACGATCAAACGTCGTGGAAAATATAAAAATTCCCGCCGTAAGCTTCGAGAGCTTCGAAAATACCGAAGCAAATTGTACGTTGGAAAATTTGGAATTCAGCGTAAAGCCGATACTGTGTTGAACTAGCGACATATGAAAATCGAAGTTGCAAGTTCCAGATTGATAAATGAGTCTCTAAATAAAAATATTTATTCGCTGCTACTGTATCAGTTTTTGGAAAGTCAACAGCTGCCAGTATCAATATTTGATACGTTTCATCAAATTTTCGTAAAAAAAAAAAAAAAAAAAAAAAAAAAGAAAAAAAAGAACTGGGAGTTTCAATAGAAATCGCGTTAAACAGAGTACACGTGTATTTCAGCGAAAATTGTTCGCTTGTATCCGTCTGTATTTCGCAGTTTCGAAATGACGAACATCAACCCGTGCCTTTCCATTGTTTCGAGGCATCTAATTACGATGCAAAGGATAAACAGAAACGTCAGAATCCATTTTCCAAAGAAACTTTCATCTCCATTCGCGGGAAAAATGCCAACAATTCCAACAAACTCTCAAAAACACAGTGCACGCGTTACCTCCAAACATTTCCCGAGTTACGATCTTTCCGAAGCAAAGAGACTTGCGAAAACGACGAGAAAAAAGAGGAACGAGGTCGAAGAGAAACTCGAGTCGAGATCTTTGATGCACGCGTTCCTTCGAAGAAGAAAACTGCGGGCGATGATCGAAACGTATACGACGGAGCGTGCAGCGATTCGTCCCTGCTTGCTGGGGGTGCCCGTCGCACAAAACGGAGTCTTTAGGTCTCCTTAGCACGTCCAGCGAGTCCTGTAACGCGGGAAGGAAGCGTGACGGACGCTGGACTGTCGGACACGGTTACCATGAACGCATCACAGCCGGAACGAATCGTCACTGTTAGCCTCGGAATTGGGGAAACTCTCTCGTGCAGGGATCGCGCGCGACTTGTACGCTTCGCCTCTCGTTGTTGCAACGGTACGGATAAACGGCCGAAATTTGCGACGACGACCGTACAAGCACCGAACGAGATGAAAGAGACGCGGTCTCGACGGCTAAATATAAAGACAGGGCCCTTTTTGGCTAGAAAGATTCTTTCAATTCCTCTCTGTTCCTCCTTTCCTAATTCAAACAGGTGAATCGCGGTTATTAAAATCGGATTATGATAATGAAAGGATGGTCTAATATTGGGGGTTAGTAATTCTGATTTTGAGGTTTGTTTCTTGGAAGTTTCTTGGATTGCCGTGAGATTATATTTTTAAAACGTAGGTTTCTCTTTTGTCATTTTCAAATATTTTACGTGAATTATTCTACGTAATTATGGCTTTAAATTTAACACTACTTAGAACTACCAAAGTGATAAAAATGACCAATTTATAAGTTAGTAATTTTTCATAAAATATATATAAAATAAAAGCTCGTGTACTTGTAAACTACAATATTTCTGATGTAAATTTCATGCTTTAATCGTCGGTAGTTCTAGCGTTAAAAGAAACGTTCCCATCGGTACGAAAGAGTTACGAAATTTCAATTATTACGCAAAGAGAAAATTCAAGAGGAATCTGATTTGAGACATAAAAAATAGACGTCTTTTAGAGTTCAGATACTCAAAAAATTCAATATACAATGATTCGGTAGCTCGCCGAGACTAGCAGAATAAATAGAAGACTATGTTTCAATTGCATATTGGTCAAACGTACACTTAAAGAATCTTCTTCACTGAATGAAAGAGAGCTCTAAAATCGTCACGAGTGTACGCCGTTAACACGACTGAATGATCTTATCGCAGAGAAGAAAAGTCAATCGAGGTAGGAAATGATTGCGCGGAGAGAAAAAGAAAAAGAAAAAGAAAAAAGAGAGAGAGGCGAGGTCGATACGGAGCGTAGAAAGTTTCGATCGGAGGATCGAGAGGATGGATAAAGTCGACGGTGCCCTCGCCGCGTATAACCACGGATTGCCGGGGTTCTTTATGGGCAATCTATGGTGATGGAGATGATAGGCAAGCAGATATACGTAAACCTGATTCTAGAGGATCTTCCGCGACCCTACTGGAAGCGAGTACGCGGCTGGAAGCGTCGGGAGAACCGCCTCGATTCCCCAATAGTTTAACTTACGGCCGGATTTACTGGCGGAGATAGGAGAACCCTCGCGTATTGGCTGATAGACCCGCGACACCTACGCTCTCTCACCGATCCTCAGCGATCCTCAAACTTGCACGCGATTTTCCACCGATCGTACCTGATCGTCACGCAGCTTGTTTTAATCCGCGAGAGGATCGTTTCGACGTAAGCACGCGCGTGGTAATTACGCAGTAATCTAGAGAAATCCGTCTCAATCTCGCAATTGTCACACGAAATAAAAATTTATACGTCGACGACAGTGCAGTACGTGTGTTTTCAAGCATCGCGTTTGCGGGATGCGATGGACAGGTAACGTCAGTGAATAATTTCAACGAGTAATGTAATAGATAATTTCAGTGAATAATGTAATGAATAACTCTGATGAATAATGTAACAGATAATTCCAGTGAATAATACGATGAATAATTCTAACGCAGTAGATAATTCCGGTGAATAATATAATGAATATTATAGATAATTCAGTTGGTTCGACGTGTAATCGCCGCTGTATATTTGTACAATAGAGAGAAGTGATGTAAGCGAGGTATTTTCTGTATAATTTTCTACGTGACGTAGTAATCGTGTAATGATGAATCGCGAGTCCTGTGACTTCGACGTTTGTACATTCTAACAGTCGTTTTTTATCACCGCGCAAGATCACTTTCACTTGATTTCGAAACAAGTTCTAAATTTATGTCTTGCGTTTGTAACATTTTTCTATCGTAGAACTGTATTGCAGGACTTGCTTTGAAAATTCCAAAACGCGAACCTCAAATCTCAAAACTTTCCGTGACATCCGAAACGTTCAGAAGCAACATTGACCAACTCCCAAAAAAGAACGTCAAACGATTTCCTCTAAGAACACGAATTGAAACTTATACAATTACTGTACAAGAGTGGCGAATTAAGAAGCACAAAGAAAATTCAGTATGAAACGCAACGAATGAACAGAGATTCGACGCAATTTTACTACTCTAATTGCAAGCTACGCTTGAGTGTCAAACTTCAAAACTATGAAACTTCTATAAGCGAATCGGTAACTCAAAACTTCTCTCTAACCGCGCGATTTCTGCGACAAGAAAAAAAAAAAAGAGAGATCTATCGTGTGCGTGCGGATGCGTCGGATGCAGCGAACAGGAAGCACTTGGGACGCGCAGGAAGCACCCCTGCTTCAGCGACACAGGCGAGCCGAAAGAGAATAGAGGTGGAGAGGAGCCGGGAGAACACGCGAAGAGACGACTACGTACGTACGTACATACACACATACGTGAATGCAGAGAGAGGAAGAGAGGAAGAGAGAGAGAGAGAGAGAGAGAGAAAGAGAGAGAAAAGGAGCATCGGGCGCGGAAAAACGGGGGTAGAAAGAGCAAAGAGAGAACCGAAGGGATGGAGCTTGGTCTCATCTTGCCTCCACAAAGCGGCGCCGCATCAGATAGCATTTGTTTTAAATATATGGATCGGAGGGTGTGGGCGGCGGCGGCGGCGGCGGCGGCGGCGGTAGCGCGCGATGCCACCAGAGAAAAGAGAAAGGGAGAAAGACCAGATCCGGCGAGAGAATACGGATACCTCTCTCGAGGGTGTATCGCACGCGAAAACCGGCCCGCACTTTTATCGCCAGCCGAGTCAGACGAAGAGAGGACGAACAACTCCGTTATACGACACACAACTCGTTTCCTCGGTATTCCCTAGTTTCGGGAGCCAATACTCTCCGCCCCTCCCCCCCTACCCTTCCACCCGCTCACCATCCGCTCCTCCGACTCTTCGGATACAGCCGAACGAGTCTCTTCTCCAACCCCTGGCCTTCTCTCTAACCTCCCTGCGGCCAGATATCGGCTTCCCAATAAGCTAACCGGCGCGGAGCACTCGGTTACCAGCGGTATCCCTGTCCTGGTTTCCTTCCAGAATCACTTCCAACCGTCCAACGCCATCCTTCTATAATACGAAGGCGTGATACGGTTATGTATCGAGTCCCTTTCTTTCTTCTCTCTGTGTTCTCTCTTCTTTTCTTGAGAAATCACGATATTTAGATTAGGTAGGTTCTAGGATGGGTTTCTTCTTTGGCGTCTTTTGAGGATCTGAAGATGAGAGATTGGTGATTCTTCAAGAGTGAACTTTTAATACTTTTCGTTATTAAATCATTGATGACGTTGGCGTGATCGCGATGATTGTCAGAGCTCGAGATTGGCATTTTGCAATCTTCAGTGATTAACAAAGTGGATCTTCAGTGGAAACATGTGTTTGTTTGTATTCACTCCTCTTCTTATTTTTTACGGATCTGTACGATGATACTAACTGTTCCTCGCGCGTACGTAGTAAAAGTCAGATTCTGTAAATTTTTAACGGAACGTGCCAGCATGAATTTGATGAAAATTGCTACCAAAAGTAGCTAAGTAAGACTACCATCGAAAGTATCAAGATTATTGGTATTATCAGAAGTAGAGAGTGTTTGTCAAGTGATTTGATTTTTTGATAAATTCTATCAGTTCGTAAATTATTCTTGAGAATGTACGGTGAATGCACAGTTGCCTGGATTCCTCTGGTTATAAATAATCCGAGGATCAAAGAAATCGCGCTTCGAAGAATCTTCATTGATCTCCTGAACAATTCCTCGTTCACATTCTTCGGTTCGCAATTTGTCAAACATTCGGCGAGAGTTCAAAGATTTCCCGCGGTTAGGATCGGTCGTTCGTGTCATCGCGATTGATCGTGTTTCGCGTACTCGAGATCCGTACCGACAAGCCATTCTCGAAGAAGAGTCGTAATTTCCCCGTGGCATCCATGATGCGTTTATGGGGACGCCGGAAGACCCCTGGACAGACGCCGGAGGTGGTCGGATCTCGGTGTGAAACAGGGTCCATTGTTGGACCCATTGTACGCTATAAGTAGTTGCGAGTCCCTCGGAGTTTCACAGTTTCCGAGGAAAATTCATTTCGGTTTTCCACGGGAGAAAAAAATGGTCCACGAATCGTCACGTTTCTTCGATCGTTTAATTTGCGACAATTGACTCGTTATTAGGGAAGCAAGCGAAACTTTCCTTCAAATGAACCATCTGACGCAAAATTTTTTCAAAATACGCGTTAACCTTTGAGATCCTACCAACAGTTTAATAGGATTAAAATTTACAATTAGATCAAAGAGTCAAATCGATCTTTAAATCCAAAATTCAATCTTCGACAATCATCCTGAAAACTTTCTTCAACGATTTCGACAAATTACGTTTAAACGAAAAAAATCTTTCAAAATCAAATTTCACCAATTCATCTTCGAACGCACGATACCCCCTGAAATTTTCGATTAAAAAAAAAAACATTACGCTCAATTTCCCGTCACAAAAATTTGCGAACCGATATTCCGATTCGCCCGGTCAGTCCCAGATTCCCGCAGCTCGGTCCCAATATTTCTGCACCCTGGCCTCAATCCATCATCCAGCAAGAAGTCCGTTCCGGCAAAAATGTTCCAACTTAATTTATCAGTGTCCGAGGGAAAAAGTCGGCACAGATTTTGCACGAGAAAGCATTCCTCCGCCACGCCGATCGGCCGACAAAGAGGAGACGCGCGCGCGAGTCAGCCACGATCGTAGAGCGCACGGCTAGTAGAATCAGACGGAAAAACGAAAAAGGAAGACAGAGAGGGAGAGGGAGAGAGAGAGGAAGAGAGAGAGAAACACAAGGTTGGAAAAGAACGAGCGAGCGCGAGCGGGATGATAGTAGCGGGCCAAGTGAGAAAACGAGAAAGAGAGGCACTTGTAGGGGGTCAGAGGTCGCTCGAATTTCACACATGGATTAACTCTCCGTCGAGTGGAGTGTACTCCACCTCCTCGTCCAACTTCCTCTCGTTCCTTGCTCTCGTGCGCTCGTTTCCACCTCCCAGCCGCGCGCCAGAGGCCTTCGCTACACGAATTCCGAGATCCACCCTGGTTCAGCCGCTAATGAACGTCCGCGCGGCCTGCGACATAACCCCTGACACCCCTTTCCGATACCCGCTCCTCCCCCCCTCCTCCCCCTCCGCACGCCCACACCCCATCGATACGGTACACGGTACAAGGGAGTGCATGACAACGAGGCACCTGGACGATGAAGTCCAGAACGCCAGAACGTTGTGCAAAAGGGGAGGATGGTGGTGATGGTGGTGGTGGTGGTGATGGTGGCGGCGGTGGTGGTGGTGGTGGCGGTGCTGGTGGTGGTGGTGGTGGTGGTGAAGGGTGGTGTAGACGGATACTGCCGCGTGCGCTGCTGCTGATCGTATTAAATCTCCTTCGACCTGAGCTTTTCACCCTCGGTGCCTCTCTCGCTGCTAACTGCGTCCATCGATCTCGTAATTCGAGCTGACTTCAAATAAAACCGTCAGTCAAGTATTACCGCCTCTGGATACCACCCCCGCCCGCCCGTCAACCGCCCCTCTGTCGCTCTTCTCGTAGCTGGCGTCGAAGGAGATTGTTCGATAGGGGACGAGACGCGGTTCTGACACCGTGGAAAACACCGATACCCACCTATCGACCCGATCGTTCTTCGCTTCGACAGATTCGATTTCTAGGCTAATTGCCTACCCCATTCTGATATCGACGAATATTTCAAGTGATTTTTTCTCTTCTCTCTCCTTTTTTTCTTTTTTTGCCGGGGGTGGTGGCCGGAAGTTTGTAACACTTTGTAAAAATATACGGGGGCGGATGGTTGGGGAATCTCTAGACTTTGAATTTAGATTTAGAATACGCTGGATTTGGTTAAATATTTAAGTTTGGTGAATATTTAAGTAATTGTATCGTAGTTTCTATAGTTTTGTTTTATATTGTGGAATTTGAAGAATATACTTTGCAAGTGATGTAAATATAAAAGTTCCTACGAGTTGAGTCTGATGTAGGAACTTCTGCGATGAAAATTCACTACGCAAATAACAGCCTACTAATTTAATATAAATAAAATATATTATTAAGCTCCAAAAGGCTAAATCTATAGAATTTTTCCTCGTGATCAAACTATCCAAAAAAAGAAAATTCATTATTCTCTCTTCAAGTTAATGGAAACTTACAAATTTATAAGCATTTAGTTGCACTAAATCGACTTTTTAAGAGATCGGACAAAGATGGGAAAATTCATGCTCCAAGTAAGTACCAATCGCCAGATTCCGAAAAACCGGGTGTGCCAATGCTGTACGAGCAACCATTTCCACCGGTTGTTTTCTCTTTTCCGGCTCCTTCAGGATCCGGATTTTGTACCGGCTCCGCAAAACGGAAGCTTTTCCATTCTTCGTAAAACTGAAGTTTTACGAGAGCGACCGATATTCCGAACTGGCCAGGAAACTGGACTACCGTGCGGGTGTGTCCCTCGTTCGATTGCCACTAAAGGTAACAACACCATGGAGAAACCCTTGCCGGAATCGGTAACGCCTCTTCTTTAAGCGGCACTCTGCTATCGTCGAATGTCTCTCTTAAACTGGCAACGGGCAATTCGCATTCTATTTGCATTCGGCTGAAGACCACCTCGGAGTGGTGGTTTCCTCGTCTATCGATAATGCCCTCGCTCTGACAGTTACACTACGACAGAAACTGGCCATTGTTGGTACAATAGAGACGCGTCACAAATCGTAATGATCCAACGTCGGGGCGATTTAACCGGTCGGCGAACGGGTAGGCAAAACATGTAGCCCGCCATAAAAGTTGCGGAATCCACAACTCGAGGAAAATATTGACAGAAACGAGGTATCGCTTGGAGAAAATTGCGACCAGCATTGTTTTCCGGTGATTTATTGCGCACGGTTTATTTGCCGCAGCAAGATCTGGTTACCGATTCTAGTTTTAGTTTCAACGCTACCGAGATATTGTAACTTTTACTGCTGTGGCATTCGATGAACTGTTGTGCTAGATTTTTTTTTTTTTCTCTTTTCAACAAACAAGTGTTTCACAGCGCGAAAATGAGTAAGCCAAATTTGCTAAATGATTAGTGACTTTCGAGCTTTTATTACGTTTAAGTACTTTTTGCTGTCGTATTTCTTGTTACATTTTATACTGTATTTAAATTAGTTAGATTTACATTTTACACTAAGTAAGTTACTAAGTAAGTGTTCTTACTATTTTTTATATTTTTATTTAAATTTATAATTCTTCTAACTCGGAAAGTTTTCTGTTCGAGGCTTCTCTTTGCGAGAAAGAAAAAACAAAAAATGAAATTTGAACAATGTTGAATTGCAAACAGTCTTGGTAGATATTTGACAAATATTCTAATTTAATTTCCTTAAAAATGAACGGTCTTACGGAGAGGATTTTATTCTACATCTCTCATCTATTTTCGTACGTGTAATAACCTTCTGTTGATTAATCAGTCTTGTTCGATCCGAAATTAATAAAATTCAAGTATAGTAATATAGTTACTATATTATAGTTAATGTAATTTTACTAGTTAATTTATAAACAATATTTTTACTATAATCAATAGCTTCCTTGAAAACTATTTTACGACACGTTGTACCTTGCAGCAAACACGTTAAGGGAATGTCAAAAGTACCTTTCTACCTAACATTTGTAATACAAAGGGGTTGGCGAAGGCACCTCGGAGAAGAATCAAAAGAAGGGTTCACAAAACTGCAAAGGCATCTGCAACTCGGACTGATAATAGATCAATGAAAGTCTATTTCGGTGATTGAGAAGACACCGTCTCCAAGTACAACCCTTGCTCTCGTTCCCAGAAAACCCATTTGTCCCTGTAAATTATCCACTATCGCGGACCAGTGTTCAGGGAAGAGTCGCTAGTAGGGGTCCGGGACACGCATAACAGGTTCGCGAAAATTTACGATTTCGCTTGACTGTCTGCAGTCAAGTCTGTTGTATTATTGGCCCAATGAGGCACAACTCGTTCGAACCCACTTCTGAACCCTTTTCATATTTTCGTCTTTCGCCAATCTGTCCAACAGTATTTCACAAACTTTCTCGGCGAAACCCTTTCGAACGAAACATCCCCACCGACAATTTTTCACTTTTTCGTACACGGTGTGACTAATATTCATCCGTCTGTGTGAGAAAAAATTCGTTCTTTCGACCGATCCAAAAAATCTCCGCGATTTCGTCAGAGATCCTCTGGTGCAAGATTTACAGTCTCTCACTGTCGAAAAGAGAAAAAGAAACAACGGTTTTTCCGAGTGTCCCGTTTTTTCTCATCCCTTCCATTTCGATCTTCTCCTCGACACTTGCAATTTTTACCGTTTCTTTCTCCACGGGTCTTTGGGACGAGCAAAAATACTTGGGATGAGTCAAGCGGGGGGAAAAAGGGGGGAGCGAGCCACGTTTTACAATAACACGTAGCGATGTTTTATGAATTTATGCCGAGTCTCACCCCTTCCAACGCGTTCTTGACTCTTAAGGGTTATATTGACCCTCTGCGGAGAGTGTTCGGCGGTTCTCGGCTAGCACGCTCTTTTCTTTTTTACTGCTTCCTCGACCGCAGCCTCTCCTTGCCATTTCTCAGCCGGTTGTCGAGGTTTCAATTAACTTTATTACTAGGAAAGGCTTAGCGGCGAAAAAGTCAACTGGATGGAATTTTCCCGAAGAAGGGTTTTATGATTTTTTTTTTTTTACAAAAAACGGCTAACAAAGTACCGTTTTTTTTTTCTTTTTCTTCGTCCTCCGTTCTTTCCTTTCCGACGCGGTGCATGTGGGTCGCTTCGAACCCGTTATACCAACTTCCTACGACTTTTTACCGTTTCACGCCCTGTGTTCGAGGCGTTCAGGTATCGTTCAGGTACCGACTGTTTTACTCTATCGTTTTAAGGTTACTGGCGATCGATCTATTCCTAGAAAATCGCTCTGCGACGCGTATATTTTTTGAAAGAATAAATTGATGAACGTTGGGAATATTTTCATTGACAAGTGTGACATGTGGAAAGTTGCTCGGAGTTGTTCATGGGAAATTTATAATTGACATAGAATTAATGAAACGTTACTCGAAGCATTTATACTGTTGAAAAGATATCTTGCGTATTAAATTATCACATTGATTAGAATATAACAAGTTCCGAGGTATGTTTCAGGAAACAAAGATTTCCAATTTTGAAGTTAATCAATGTAACTACTGGGCGGTGTGATACTGATTCGTCTTTTCGAATTAATCGAAAAATTCTACATCGATCGATAAAAAAACTTAATCCAAAAAAAGCAGAGTAACAAGCTTGCCAAACAATGTTAAAAACGACAAGAAAAATCACAGACAATTACAAGAAATAATGAAGACAAGGAGGATGTAGGCCAGGTAACGGCGTTTTCTTTACGAGCGTTTTCTTTACGAGCAACCTAGGAATAAAAAGGTCAAAAAGTTTTCTTAGGTGGCAATGACCCAGTTTCGGTTAACAGTGCCCGGCATTATAGTCGATTTTTATGCTTTTACAAGGGCGACTACGGTGCGCATGCAACTGAATGGCGAAAAACGGGAAACGAGAACCCAAAAAGCGGGATACAGTTTTCGACGTTTGTAGATCAAGGGTCCGGCTGACGGCGGTTTGTTTTTGACAACGGCGTCGTATACTTTAATAGCTCTGGTCTCTTTTTTTTCCTTTTTTCTTCCGCCTCAGAAAACATTTTTCGCGTTTGTGTCTCACTTTAGGGACTGGCCCGCACTAATTTTTGACCAAAACAGGGCAGTTTTTTGGCCTCAGTCATTCTCAAATCTGGAACATTTTTTCACGACCCTCCATAAAGAAATAAACCGAAAGAAGTTCGTTTTTTCATTCTTTTTTTTGATTTACTAGCGGGTCGTGCTAGGACCACACCGAGCAACATTTTTCTGGACTTCGACCGTTTTACTACGTTTTAAACGAGAATTTCGTTTTAAAAGAGAAACGAAAGTTTAGGTGGATTTTTAATGGGTATTTAAAGAAGCTGTCCTCGAATATCTTCGTCTATCTGAGAAAACTGACGGGACGGGAAACGGCCTTGGGGAGAACACTACAGTGATGCTGAACGAGTAATCTGGTCTAATACGTGGATTAGAATGCGCGACGTGATGCGTGAAGCCAGCTGCCAGAACATTTTTTTTTCTGATACCTTTAAGTATAATATATTTGAGCGTTGAGAATGGATTGATATGAAACAAGAGGAAAATTTATTGGCTGATTCTGTGAAACCGATTAATTCTCACGAATATCGATTGTTTCGTTTTATTTTTAAATTATTAATTTTAATCGTATCAGTGAATCGAAGAAAAATTAAATATCTAATATTACAGGAAATTCTTTTTCTGACATCGACATCGACGATTTCACTTGGAGACCATTTCCATTTTATTACATCCCACCAAATAAATTAAAAAAAATCCAAGTTAAATACCGCAAATCTACGAAACTATGAAACTATGGAAATCTATAAAAATAAATCCTCTAAAAAATTTTCCAAACATCCATTACTTTGCTTCGTCTTAAAACCAAATATCGTCCAAATTTCTGAAACTCCAAAGCAACTTTTCACTAGTAATCTCGATCGCTTCGTTTCATTAGCAGTCACATTTTCTTAACAACTCTTCCCTCGTTCACTTCAACGCGTACCGAAAGACTCGAACAAGAACAGAATGCACGAAACAGAAATCTGAGCAACGAATCGATGTAGAAATCCGTGGTTAGACAGGGTGGAGAGCATCGAAATCCCGGCAGCCTCATATCATCCCCGCTAGAAAGGAAATACACCACAATGAACGTTTTAAAGTAAACCATGCGACACACACGCGATCCTCTCCCTCTCCCCCCCTCTCTCTCTCTCACTCTTCTTCGTTCTCTATCTTCGTCCAGTTTTCTCCGTCAGTGACTGCTCTCTCCAGCCAAAGCCAGACCACCACCATCCAAATTCAAACATGCCACCCTCCTGGCCGCGCCCGCGTCGCTTCGCGTTCTTCTACACACGTAGAGAATTGCTCGCGCGCAATACACGCGCGGATCCGGCGGGCTGGTCAACGCCGAGGACGACACTGCGTGCGTGAAAGGGCTGCCCGATGCACAAAGAGTGTGGCCAGCCGAGTAGCCGGTGTGTTGGTGACTTAATTCGGTGTGAATATATGCAAGGCCTCTCGGATCCCGATCCCTGCCACCATCGATGAGCACGTTCACGGCACACACGGCCGACCTACCGGTAGCGATGGCCTCGACGAGCCTCGAATCACCTGGTTCGCTCTAACGCGAAAATTGTTGCCGATCCGTTTTGTTATCCCCCATCAGAATTTCATAGGTTGCGATGCATTTTCCGCTGCGGATCACAATGATTTTTTGTTTTTCTTTCTTTTTTTTCCTTTTTTCCTCTGAAAATTTGGCCTTCTCTCGCGCAGCGGAAAGAATTTGCAATTTTTGGATGGGAAATTGTGTAGATTTACTTTGACGCAGGTATCTGTAGAAAATCGAATGAGTTTTAGTACATGACTGAAACTCCTCTTTGTATTATTTGCAATATCTTCGCAAGCCAGAGAGAATTTTTTTATGTATAAAAATTCATCAGATATGGATTTATTGACCACGATGCATTTCTGGGAATCCAAGTAATTTTTTGTAAACTGAATGAAAATTTATATTCTTCGGAGATATTTCCGCATGGTGCGATTATATTAGTACAAATAGCTCTGGGTACACGTATAATACTTTGGACACCAACGAATGTAGTACTAAGAAGAACAAAAAATATCGAAGAATGTAATTAAAACAAGATACTGTCGAAAACGGAACTTTGTAGCTTCCAAAACTGATAACCGACTCAAATTCAGCGAAACAACCAAGTTACATCTGTGTCCATCTACTCGCAAGAAACCCCGAAACCGCGGAGTTTGTCACGCCTGAGCGAAAAATTTGGGGGTCGATTAGTTAGAAACAGGCCAGCGAGCTGAAACAACCATCCTCGCTGGCCTGGCGAGGCCGATATTCGCAAGATCAGCAAGAATTTTCCAATTAAAGTAACATTGAAAGCTGGGCGAGGGGGGCAAGGGGGGGCCGGTGATGCTGTACCCGGGCTCGAGAGGTAAATTACTTGAGCGTGGAGAGAACTCGCTAAATTACTTGAACTCGCGATACAGAGAGGATCGAACGGCCATCACTAGCGACCGGTCGGCTAATTTCAATACCTCCGCTCCAAGCCACCCCCTTCGCCACCCCCTCCCAGTGTTTCCACCGGCGTTGCTTCCCGTGTATGTACCACCACGTAGCCCTGTTGCTGGTCTGCGTGACGCCGAGCCAGCGTACAGACACGGGGGGTGGACATTCGGCGTTGCGTGTCGGGGGTGGATTGTTTCGGTGCACGCGCGTGTGCGCGCGTACAACAGCGCGGATGTATTTGACGCTGGAATATTCCCGTCACCCGCTGTCAGGCGGCGCGAGGGGCGCGGGAAAGGGGGCGGGCGGCACGCCGGGGGGAAAAAAAGAAGGAACTCGTTTCTGCACAACAGGAAGCACGGTGTAGCGGCGGATAAACGGATTTTTCGACTAACGATCAGAGATCACATCCTCCAATTAATGCGTCTCGACTTAACGCTCCGATACTTCTCGCCTACCTCGAGGAATTCCAGCTACTGGTCTGCCGTCCATAGCCGAGCTTGCTGAATAATTTGTTAATTAGACGACCGAGGAAGCGAGAGTTAGGTTTCTGCTTCTGGGGGATGATAGGTTTAGGAGAACGTGACGATCTCCGATGGACGCGTGAATTGTCGTCGAAAAGTTTTTATTCCTCAAGGAGCGACGAAATATTGGAAAAGCTTGGATTCTTTTGAATTTCACAAAACTGTAGACGAAAGATGTTAAGTAAAAGATATTGTAACGTAAATTAATCGAAAAGAGTTAGAAACGGAACGTTGAGTGAGAAGCTTCGCTTGTATGTGTTGTAAAAGAAAGCAATATACAAATCTTATTCCATCAAAATTAGGTTTTACATTCGAGAGATTAGAATATATCCTGCGAACGAACGAGAAAACGTCGTCTCAGATTCGCGTTACATACAATGCCAAGCAAACACAAGTGTTAAATAAAAGGCGCAAGAAACGATTTTCTAATTCTTTCAAGCAGCATATTTTCCGCCGGCGGACAAACACGAAGACGGTTAATTCGCGCGACGATGAGAAATACAAGTGGACTGGTAAAAACGGGAAGAGCGAGGTAATCAAGCTCCGTGCATCGTTTCCTAGACGGGGGATCCATTTCCTATCGATGCATCGGGATTTACATCGCCTTGCAGCCCTGTAATTTCGGGCTGGACGTAGGAAAGACGAGAATGCGACGACGTGGAAACAGGGTCAAAGAGGGTGAGTCGCTCTACCATGAACTGGAAACTCTGCGCCAGCACCCTTCGACCTCGCGAACCTTCGACACTCAACTCTCTCTCTCTCTCTCTCACTCTCTCTCTCTCTCTCTTCCTCTTTCCTCTCTTTCGCTCTTTTCCCTTTCCCTTCTGTACAAGAGCGGCTAATTTTGATTCACGATTGCTCTCGCAGAGCCACACACCCCGCTACACCCTTTCATCAGCCAGATCTAGCTCCCATACCAATGCAGCAACCCTAATTTTCTCAGCGCCTCCCGTGCGTCCCGCAAGGAAAAAATTGCTAATACTTCACCGGCAAATTGGGAAGTTACTGCTTCCCTGTCTCGCTAAACTTTCTCGTAGGGCGCGTTATAGACACCGGTGTTGTTCTGAACTAACTAACTAAGGTGTCTTTTGCGAAGGGTGATGATTTTTGTTGTCATTTTTACTGTAATTTACATTCTTTGTTAGTGGAAAATGTCTTGATTCGTCGTTAGTCGCTTTAACAAGGTTTCAGATCGGTTTAATGTCTATCAAGTAGAAATTATAGGTAAATGGAACGTATACCGACGATGATTAGAAGGTTACAGTTTTTCTAAAACGCGTAGTTGATTATAAGATTGCCTTTTCTGAACGAAGATGACTACTATTATTATTATTATTATTAATCACATTAACACAAGGTGTTTTCGTAATCGGGAAATTATTTTCGTTGTAATCAATTCCTTCGTAATTTCAACTTGATCCCCATCACTTATGTGTAATGTATGTATATCGTTTTATAGTTACAAGAAAAAAAACCCAAATACATTAAACAACTTAATAAAAATCATCCCATGAACCAACAGTACCCTATCATCTTGCCAAAGAAATATCAAATCTCCAACGAACATCCCTTTTCTCCATTGAAACCGGGTGAAACTCAGCTCTTCCGATACACGAGAGAAAGCAACAAACAAGCAAAGACTTTTTTCGTTAGTCAACCCGATAATTCCATTTTACCTTTCAGCGTGGACCTGGATTAAAGGAAAACCCTGAAAGCAGAAATAAAATCCTTTCTCGTAGCCGAAGCCGACTCTATTCGAACAATCACGCACAATCACGGCTGGCATTATAAAACTGTCCCCAGGAGAATTCTCGATGCTTGGTTACAGAGAGAGAGAGAGAGAGAACGAAAGAGAGAGAGAGAGAGAGAGAGAGAGACTGTAGAAGAGAGTGTGGTCGATCGAGAGAGGGTTGGTTAGACATGGAGAGACTCGGTTGGAGATTTCGCCATCTCCAAGGGGTCGAAAATATCCCTACGTGAGTTCAACGTCACGCCGGTCTCGTATGGCTATCGCGCGCAATTTCGAGGGGTGCAATAGCATCGAGAGGGACGTCCGGGAGCAAGGGGAAGCTAAACTGGACGGCGCGTATCTTTACGGGTCATAAAGGTTGGCCCTCGTTACGGAGGAAGCTGTACCACACCCGTGGCCACCAAGGCACCGCACCACGAACTCTCTTTGTCGCCTTTAACCCTCTCGCTCTTCCCTCCCCTCCTTTACTCAATCCGTGCCCCTGAGTCCATATTCGGATTCAAAACTCTTGGAATATGTATTTTTGATAAAAATTTTAATATTTGATGGTGTCGATTGTTTGCAAAATGGCGAAGAAAGAAAGAAGTTGTGACCAATAATGTTAGTAGTTGAATTTGTACTGAAACAGAATTAATACTGCAGAACTTTAAATAATGTGAATATTATAAAACGAAACATGCTCTTTTCTAAAAATTAGATATTCAAAACATTTTAAACGTATAATTCCACGTTGTCAAAAATTTTTTCCAATAGAATAGTCGTTAAGAAATAATAAAAAATAACTCCGATCTTTGTTTTGAACTGACTCTCCTTTTCAAAAACCTAACAAATTTTGATATTTGTCATAGACTAAGAATTTTAATCTTAGAACCAGCAAAGTGAAATTTTGAAAATTTATAACGTTACGTTTCCTAAGATTTGAAAGATTCTTCCTCAAATAAAACGAATAAAAGTTTGCTCTCTTTACTGTAATTTATGTACTATTTCCTGTTACTTCAATTTCGTAAAGGCACCGTTTCAAAAATAACTTAAACCTAACTTAACCAATATAAGTTTTGAAAAAACGGAGATGCTGCGCGAGTATGGTGATACGCTTCTGCAAAGAACGACGCAACTCGAGCACAGCTTTTTAGAAACTGGACGCTCTGTATTTATATAGGCGACGCTCGTCTATTATCGGCTCGAGTATCGATGGCAGCTGGCTTCTACTCATCCATTTGTTGCAAATTTTTTTTGAATGAAAGCATTTTGTTAGCCAAAGTCTTCGGAGTGGCTCTCGAAACTGCTTACTTACATCGAATAATCAATTATTCTGTAACTCGTGTAAGTATGTAAAACTCATTTGCAAATTGATGTGCGAAATTGAATATCTAAAAGTTCTTATTTAAACATCATCATCTACAAGCGATGTCTATATAATTGAAATTAAAAAGTTGTCCTAATAAAATACGAGTTCACATTCGGAAAAAGACGTTCTTGTACACACGTACTTGTACACACTTTCAGAATGAACAACGTGTCTTAATGTTTCCATTAGACTCCTTAAATAAAGTTTTACGTATTAAAATTAACTCGTTAAATCAAAGGAATCTGCACAGGAAATACAACACTGATCTCGACTCGACGCAGAATCATAACTGTCAAAAGTCTCTCGTAAACGCATAAACGTAGCAACACTAGGTGCAAAACACCAGCGAAACCAAAATTCCATTTTCCCCTCAGCAAGGCCAGTTAAAGTGGGCCTCATGGCCACAGAGTAATGAAGATGTCTCGTCACGGGTGTCGTCCGTGCGGCATGGGGCCCATTGGCCCCGTGGCAGACCACGGGGGGTGCGCGTAAACGATGTCACGGATGTCATTGTGCTGCTGGCAGAAATGATCCCCCGTGGAATCGAAAGAGAAACTCCGACCTTTCACCGAGCCGAGTTTAAATAGGCCGGATATATAATTGGGCCTTCGGACCATTCACCAGATTTCATACCGCATACCCCCCTTCTCTCCCTTCCCCATAATACCCATCGAGTGCTCGCATGGTGAAAAAGGGGGAGAGGACAAAGACACGCGTGACTGCTGCGATCTCTTTGCCGCCAGTCTTCGAGGATTCATAGAGAAGAGGTACGACATTGTGAAGAGCATGGAACCACACTGTGTTTCGTCAAATTAAGTTATTGCGATTCTAATTGTTGAAGATTTCTTCACAAGTAGAAGTACAAATACTTTGTGAGTGGTACCGAATTTTTTTCTGGATGTGTGATTTATGAAAATTCACGATCGAAAGGAACACAATTAAACAAGTAGCCCCGGATAAAAATTGATTTTACTTGTTCGATATTGCGGCATTTGGATCATTGTGAAATTTTAAACACGTCAGAAAGTGTACAATATCATCATTTTACACATTTGTATAATTTAAAACAATTTACACGTTAATGACAACTTGGTTAAAATCGAAATTTTTACACTAGTTTAAATATCAATTTAATCAAATTTTCAAAAATACCAAATCGACGACGTAGCTTTACACTAAACCCAAAATCGAACCTCCCTTCCCGAAAGACGTTGAACGTATATATCAACCTCACCTCGACCTACGGAGTGCCAAAATATTGAGAGGCACTCCCACCTCGTTTCTCTACATCGAGGAAGAAGGACCAACGCGATAAACGGCTAACCTCATTTTTCACGTGGCCCATAAAAATCGTCGTTCATGTGTTCGCCGATGAATGAAGTCCATCCCCCCCCCCAAACCTTTCCAACCGAACCTGGTTCCCGAACAAGAGGATCTCCCCAAGAAGTTCGCCATTGGCGAGCGTAGAAGCGTGACATTATATTTATGTTGTCACCCTGCGTGTCAACGCCGTGGCTACCGAAGCCTAACTCGTGAGAGTGAGACGTCAAAGGGACCAAGGGTGGAGAGAAAAAAAAAAGAAGAAAAAAAAAAGAGGAGAAAAAAGGCAAGGATGGGGGGCCTGACGCTGGGCCCTGGTCCACAAACGCCGCGCCCTGATCGCTACTCACTGCCGGGACAATAAACGGATCCTTTCGTTACCTGTTTACCGAAGCCAGTCATCGTAAAACCATCGAATCGAATCGCGAAGAATGCGATCGCCGCGATTCAGAACGTTCTTCGTACGGTTTATAAAAGGATGGCTTTTTCAACGGACGTTGGGTAATATCGTGGATGATATTTTGGCAGACAGAATCCGATGGTTTTAATTAGCTTCGATGATTGAAAGAACTTTTTTAACCGAATCGTTTACTTGAAGGGGACGAATTACATTGTACTAATTATAGGGGACTGTATCTTAGATTATAGAAATTAGTTTATCGTAATTTTTGTGAAGATGCACCGGGGTACTGAGAAGAATTAACAAACGAAACAGTGAATTTAATGTTCAGTGAACTGTAAAAAAATTGAAAGCGAAAATCAAAGCTAAAAGAGATATTTGATAAATTAACAATAACACTGGATGAAGCGATAAAATGTAAGGAAGCGCATTAAAATGTGCAAGAATGTACTAAATGGTCAAAGCTAGTTTATTGAGTTAATTGGTTTAAAGCAAAGACGCCGAGTGACATAAGAGTCGCAGGGGGCCTCTTCCGGCAAGACGCGCGTGCCCTTGTTGTCGCAACTGTCGTGAACAGTTGGTCGTCCGCCGTTCCCAAAAGTATCTGCGAATCATCAAGCAAGGGTCGACAACAGCATCCGGTTTCTAGATTCGTCGCCGCTCGTTTAGGCTAACCGCTGCGGGCGCGTCTCACAGTTCTTTATAAGGGCCCTTTTTAACGTTTCGACAAGTTTCGTTGATACCGAAGGGACACTTGTCCAAGAAGACAGTCTGACCGCTCTAAATTTTCAAACACGAAGATGCCGCAAGACAACACGCTTTTTTTTCATGAAAGAGATCTCAAAATTCTTCCAGGAACATCCCAGAAAGTATTCTAACAGAATGTTGTCAGAAACTGGCTGAGAAAGTGGCGCCAATGATGCGATTTGGTAATCACGTAACACCATTCAAACGCTTGCGATAGAAATTTCATCGACACTTTAAAGTCACAATTTAAAGTCAAACTGGAAAGATACTTGTCGTATTTAGTAAAAAATATAGGACTGCGTATTTTTAGATTTCAGACTTCACTAATTTTATGGCCAATTCTACCTGCTACCGATATTCGCAAAATGTTCAAAGAACCAATTATTAGCAAACCCCAACAAGGGCACAGCATTCTCTCCCTCTCAAAAAAAAAAAAAAAAAAAAAACTCCCAAATTTCCCAGGATCAAAGCCACCGACCGTATCTCCCAATCACCAAGGAACAGAGGAAACAGTTGGAACGATGAACGAATCTCGATAACGCGGAGGGAAAAAAAAAAAAGAAATAGTTAATGGAGGGTTGTAACGAGAAGTCAAAGTAAGACCCGGTGTCGCAAGGCCCGTGCAACAATCAATAACTGTCGTTCGTAGCAGGCATAAGTCGTACGTGCTCGTGAACGTTCTATAGACGAGTAACGCGTGCCAGTTTCCATCAGGAGTGACGGTAACAGCTGTTGCACGTCCATTTCGAAAGCTTTCTCCGTGGAAACTCTGGGGGAAATTGGCGGCGCTGATCGTCGCGTAAACACAACCTAAAAGCAGTAGATCACTCGATTCCTCTTCGTACCGGGGGTTCTAAACACGATCCCGCGGATACGTAGCCGACGAACAACTCTCTCTCTATACGTACACGTATCTAAATACGTGTGGGGGGGATACGCGCGTACGTACACACGTTGTACGCGCGTTCAGGGCACATGGACGGTTTGAAATAGAGCTGTCGATCGATTAGAACTTTTCCAGAGCATACGTGACACCCATAAAAAGCGTATCTCTTCATCCAAGGGAATTGAATTCATCCCGCCTTACTTCGTTTCGGTCAAAAGCCATTTGCATATGTCTGGCACTGGCGGGGCAGGAGAGGATAGTCCACGTTGATTTCGTTCGCGACGTATGCCGATTTCCTAATCGAGAAACAGAGCGATTTATGTTTAGGAAGCGTATGGGAGGTTGGGTGGTGATAAAGGGATAGTATAATGGAAAGACACGTCTTTTGCGACTTCAATAGAAACATTGTAATAGCTCTTCCGTGTGGAGGAACAATTGCTTTGTATTTTTACATGGTTGTTATAAAATACTTCGTACTTCTATGCAAGTTCATATTTTTCTGAACACAATTACGAAAATTGAACGTACGAGTGACATTTTTGTACCTTTGAATTTTCCATAAAATAAAAGTCCACGTTATATAATTTTGCAGATATGGAAGTAAAGTAAATAAATTTGCAGATAACGAAGTAAAATAAATAAATAGAAATGCGTTCCATCCATTAAAAATTTTGTACATTCCATAAAAAATATTTTATACTTGAAAACTACAAGAGACAGGTAAATATTCCTTCATTTTTCTTCCTTAAAGTAGCTTGGGAAACTAATAATGCGAAGATGTCGGGTAATAAATGTCGAGAGTTGAGATATTATCACGATTCCGGAGAGAAGCATAAAGGGTTGATCCCTTTTCAGATTCCAAAGACGAGTCGCGGAAAAAAGGCCATTGTGAGTAGCACGTGGTACAACTGATTCCTCGTTTTGTCTGTTTTTTTTTCTCGTCTCTTTTTGCGCAATACAGTTCGAAGCTTCTCGAGCGAAATCACTTTCATCCGAACGAAGCAGAGAAACGAGCGTGTGAATAGATTTATATCTATATCTGGGAGAAACCTTCACAAATTTCATCAACTGTACCGCGAGGCAGTTCCCATTTCTTCAATTGTTTTTTCAGATTCTCGCTTAATATGAATAAATAATTGTGGATATTACGGTTGTTTGAAGTACTACGAATTTTCCCATGAGAAGACGTTACGAGTTTCATCGCGAAATTTTTCGTTCAAAGACGAAAAAGGCTACGTGGTCGCAAATTCGTCATTGAAAAAAGACCAAAGAAATAAAAGAAAGAGACTGAGATTGCCGGTAGCGGACAACGGAAGCGAATTCGCGAGAACTTTCCCTGCGGAAACAACACGGACGCGAAAATTGATTCAAGTGCACGGTGGCGGCGGATCGCGAGAGAGCGAGCGTCGGCACGCGCGGCGGCCTCGGTGTCGTTTCATATTCGTCGAAGAGAGTGGCCACCGGGGGGCTGTGGAGATTGCAGGAGAAAAAGGGGCCGAGGGAAAAGGGCGGTAAATTTTCATTAAAATACAAGGGAAACATTTCTACTCCGTTAGACGGTGAATTTGCATGAATTAGAATTTCAAGTGTCCGCGCGCAACCGGAGCCAAGGGGCGATTGCGGCGCTTTGGAAGAAAAAGGAAATCGACGTGTTGTTCATCGGCAACGTGCAAACGATACGAAAGAGAGTAAAAAACAAACAATCCCGGGAGAAAAAGATAGAGCGTGAGAAAAAGATAGAGAGAAAGAGAGGGGAAAAAGGAACGAGGATAAAAAAAAAACAAGAATAAAATGAAAAAAGCTGGAGTAGCAACGAAAAAAAAAACGTGCGAGAAGGGAGGGGTAGAAGCGCGGATATTATTTTTCAAGCGGGTGATATACGACCCAGGCGACGATTTACGGAGTTACAACGACGACGATTGCTTCGTTTTTACAGTCCGGGAGAAAGATAACTCGCTCGTCTTCTTCTTTCTTTTCTTTTCTCCTTTCTTTTTTTTTTTTTTTGCTCTCACCACTCTCTTCTCTCACAATCTTTCAATTTTTTTTTTCTTTACCCCTTTTTTTTTTTTGCTTCTGCTACGTGCTACTTACTTGTTCCTCGACGAGTAACACGCTGTCTCACCAAGTCTTAGCTCCTTTTTCCACGAACTTTATATTCGCGTACGCTTCTTTCTTAAAACGTCTCTATTCTTTCCCTTTTTTTTTCGCGTTTTTTTTTTTGCGGACGCAGAAGAAAAAAATTTGGCGAGGATGAAGAAAACACTGGAAACTAGCGGAAGGAGACGAACGCAGCCGCAGGACAATGGGCCTTGGTTGCGCCACGTTGCTTTTAATTTCTATGGAATTCTTTGGGTTAAAAAAGGCGCGTACGCAACGGCAGTTTTCCTTCGTCCGCTGGCCGGCCCATCTCTGCGGCTGTTTTATTAGCATCGTAAAGTCCCTGTGGCCGAGAAGGAACTTTTTCCCTTTTTTTTTTTGCTTCTTGGCCGAGAGCAACGAGCCCTCGAGACCGCCGACACGCGCAAACGTTAGGAAAAACTCGCGGAAAAAGTCGTGGAAAAACTCGCGGTTGAATGGAACCCATGCAAAAAACGTCATGATGAACTGTGATGTCGCGATTTCTTTGTTTGACAGCCTGCAGAACGAACGATCATCGATGTTTTTCGACCATCGGCTAAATTACCGGCACATTATCGTTTTCGTGCTTTAAAAAAAAAAGAAAAAAAAAACAACGACAATAAACTGTGGCGAATCTTAAATGCTGACTTGACTAAAGTCAATCATTTCTGATTTTTTAAGAGAAAATTTGGAATGGATATTTTTCACACGAATAATGATACTTTTATTGTTTAAAAATTGTAGTATAAATTGTGTGAAATATTTGAAATTGATCACAGTACTGAGCGAGCAAAATTTCTTCAATTATTTTCACAAAAATTTAAATTTGCATAAATATCCTAGAACTTTTTTTCTATGTAAAAATTTCTAATTTGTTTATAATTCACTTAATGACTGCGAAGACTAACAACCAAAAATCCTTACACCACTGAACTAATATGAACTAATATTATTACTGAAATTTTACGAATCGTGAGATTAATAATAATATTAATATCAACACATTTAGGATAATATTAATATTAACACATCGAGGAAACATACACAGGTTTTAAAGAAGGAAACTGCGTAGATGAGTGTCGAGCAAATAGAAATTGAAATTATAAAATGATAAAAGAGGAGAAAAAAAATCCGTAACCTAAACTGTTATCAATTACTAAAGTATCGGATGGAAGAAGTCTAGTTAGCAGATCAACTTCCTCCGTTTTCATTTGGACATCGTTAAAAAATGTATAAGCCCGAAAAAAAGTAGTAAATGAAAACTGTGGAAACGCTTGTCGAACGATCGAAGAAGGATGATCCATCGAAAACGAAAAATTGCTACGAAAAAAAAGGGAGAGAGAGAGAGAAAGAGTTTCTCTTTCGTTCTGGCGCGATTATCGAGTCCTTCGAAAGATCGGAGCGAGATGAAACGTGGAACGAGAGAGAGAACGAGGGAGAGGCCGTGTCGATATTGAAACGGTGGAAAACAGAGGAAACACAGACGGGCTGACTGATCGGCATGCTCTCCGGTATTTCGCTCTGGTTGCGAACCAATTGCTCTATGGTTTCGCGAGCCGAAAAAAATCGACTATTCATGCATAACACCGATAAAATCTGAAAGCTGCTAAAAGCGCGCGCGATCGTATCGCCCAATAATGTCGTTTCCACAACGGCGAAATACAGAGGCACATTTAACCCGACTTCGCAGTAATTTCACCATCTGACAGTGCCAAAAGGAATCGAAACTTCCTGAAATGCTCGTTCGTACGTACAGGCTCGCGAAAGTATCATATTATACTGTATTAAGTTGTTGCATTGTAACACGCCTAATATCTTACAATGGTTGCGTGTCATCACATTCTGACCGTTGGAAGAGAATTTTACGATTATTGCAATTAAAATGGCGAATTAAACAATAACAAAAGGCCATCATTTAACATTTATTTATGCATTTATCGTATATCTGTAGCGCATATATGTATAAGTACTAATTTATAAGCGTATATGTATAATTTCTATATGCGTTTTCAGATCGGTTTCATATTTCATCAATATTATCACGTTGTGTTTTGTTACAGGGCAACTGCAATTTCAAAATGTTTCATATAATATATAGAATATAGACACACTGTGTAATGAGTGTTTAAATACTTTCGTGAGCCAATGTTGTATCTGTTTAAGAAGTGAGTACTTCAACTAGAGCAACGAGTAGCGTAAAAATATTCGGTTTTCACGTAAATTCTGCGGAAGAACGAGAAAATTCCAATAGCAAAATTATTAATAATTTTCTATATTTCTCTTTTTCTATATTATCTATCCTGTCCGACATTATTCTAAAAAGACTAGCTTCTTCGAAGAGATCTTCCAAAAGTTAGTTGTCACTAACCAAAGATTAAACTAGTTTATTCAGTCTATAATTAAAATGAAAAAAAAAAAACTGTTACAAAAATATACCAACACGTCAGAGTTAATCACATCTTACAAGCACACGCTTGAACACGAACAAAGTACCAACACGAAACAGTCTTTTATTAAGACCGTCAACATCTCTAATTTACAACCGCACCCCTGGCATCGATCAACGATCGCAGCTGATACTGCTTCGCCCTAACGCAAAAAACATCGGCGAGGGAAGAGCGAAGTGGAGCGCGAGGCGGGGAAGAAGCGAACTTTTGAAAAGAAGCCGCGGAGAAAAAAAGAGCGAAGAGGGTAAATCTGCGTAATTACCCCCGATTTCAAGACCGTTGCGAAATTCAGTGGTTCCGGCCGGGTTCTGCGCTCCACCGAGAAGGAAAAAGATATCCCAAAGATAGGATCTGAAAGCTGCTGAAAGCGCGCGATCGTATCGGCTGGTAATGCGATCCCCCAGCGACATAATGGCGCAAAACCTGGCCCCCATTGTTAGCCCCGGGGCTCAGCGGCGCATTCCTCGGCCAGGATGTGCTCCCGATTTTCTCGGATATCGTATAATGTGGCTTATGCCCCCGGCGAGGGAAACAGAGGGAGGACAGGATGGAGAGAGATCCGGCGATTTAGTACGCGCCTCTCTCCACAGAAAGGAAAAACTCCGCGATCGCTGTGGAATTGCAGTAGGTGTGTCCACCGACGAATCTGTTATTGTTGCTTGCGACAAAACAACTGCAGTATGATGTTGAACGTGGATTTTCTTTGTCATTCTAATGGGTAGTAGACTGGTGATTGGTGATTGGTTGGTGTGTAACATAGTGATCGTTACTCGAATATTTCAGACTAAGTAAAAATTGCGATTAGAAATTGAAAGTATTGTAGCTTTGCGAATCTACTATTATTGAGACACCGAGGTGCGTGGATCTGAAATAGACCATTTTTTGTCATCTAGGTGTATATTGTTTAATGTGATGAGTGACACGGAGAAGACTGCTTGGTGGTTAACTGGACATAAAGGACAATTTTTATTCAAATTTCTATTACAAGACTGATGAATGTAGCATTGTTCTACATACTGAAATAAAAACTGATTGAATCATTGTGATTAAAAAATGGAACTATTGAACCATGAAAAGATCTGCTATTATTGTTTGAAATGCGTTGAATTAGATACAAACTTTTATCATCTCGATGCATTCTAATGGTAATGAAGACAGTTATTTGATGGCGAATGAAGAATTATTATTATTCAAACATTGATTGAAGCAGAATGATGAATATTAAAAATTGTTTTACAGAATGAAAAAAGTTCACTACTTAAACAAGAGTAAATGAGAATGTAGGAATTTTGGGATAGTTTGAGATTAGCTTCCGGTATGTGACGAACCGGATGAAATTCCTAGCGACATCACACGGTGAAACAAAAACTATATGAACGAAAGCAATAATGAAAGTATTTTTGCTTAGTAGCAAATCAAAAGATACACAGCACAAGGGAGCTATCTGCTATACCAACAATCGTACAAACAGATGTTTGCAGTCTGCCGCCACAGACGAGGTACATGTATGAACGAGTCTGCCAAAGCACGAACACAGACACACAGGTATATGAATAGGCCACGCGGACAAGATATATTCATATATGCATCTCGTCTGTGCTTATGGGATTTCATGTCCCGTACTCTGAAATACCGACATACCACATACTAAAAGTGGTTTTTTAGCGCACTCTATGTCCAAATAACGGTGAATTGGGAAACTACATCAAAGACGATCGAAGTTGATCAAGTAGTGAATGCACAAGAAATATGATTTTTGAAATCTGTTACAGTGTTGACAATTTTCAATACCGAAATGTGAAGCTAATAACTAACCGAAATCATTCTACTAGGTATCAGAAGGAGCTTTATGCATGTTTTACGATATTACGATGGTATTTTTCATATAGTGAATTAAAGTTATCAATAAAATATTAAAAATATCAGCTCAAATAAATTTTATCAAACATTCAATTGAATATGAGAGATATTAAAGAAAAGAAGAAAGAACAACCCTCGCATTTACGAATACAATCGTAGAAGAAATAATTAACCCAAGACTTTCTACGAAAAATATACAAATTCAGATGAAATATTTTCCATACGCTCAACTACAAACTACATATTATTTATTATTCATTAATCTAATGGACATGTACAACTATACAAATATCTAATCGCAGCCAATCAGCTCGTATTAATTGCCATATAATTAATAATTATATTAGTTACATAATTGGTTGTTTAACCATATAATAATGCAATTAGTAATTACATATCAAGTAATACCGATTGCCCAGATCTCACCACGTGGAGGTGCTGCGAGTGGAGATCCTCCCTAACCACGGTCCCATCCACCCTCCATTTACGCAAAAAATTTACTCATTTATATAAAAATAATAAAACAAATTCTCCTTTGGCATTCGTTTGTAAAACGTTCAATCCTCTGACCATTTTACGAAACAAACAGCAGAAGGAGTTTTAACTAAAACCGACACGAAAATCTAAGACTTAAAGTAACATTTAAATTTTAAACTAAGATTATAATTCTATATGTGATAATATTTCATATTTCTATATGAATTATTTTATTTTAATAGTGCATACTATCATCACCATGAAAATATGGAATAATTGATACTAAAGAAAAAAGAAATACATCACATAAAGAATTATATTATTTATCTACTTTACATCTATTTATCTACTTAAATAGCAATACTTAAGCATGTGTCTAATTACTACAATATTAATATACTTATTAAGCACAAATTAGCAATAAGTGAAAAAGCAGTATGTGTTAAGCAATATATCTACTTTTACTAACATATGTATATTTAACTACAATACAGGGAAGGGACAACTACAATGGGAAAGGGACAATGAGTACTGTATGAAATAAATCTTTCAGAATTTATTTCATGTATTTCCTATCTAAATCTTAGCTATCCTAGCTATCTCTATTTATAGAAAAGAATAAAAGGTATGAGTAGAGTATGATATTGGACATGATGTGAAATCTGAGTCTTCTATTGATGAAATGATGAATCATCTATTGATGTCATAATAGTTTCTGGAACAAATCTAAAGCACAAAAAATTTAGTAAAATTCTGCAAGATGTTTAATTAGTAATTATCAATAAGAAGGGATTCTCTTATATTTATTTCTACTCCTTCAGTCATTTTTTTTCATCTTTACTATTCCATTTCATTCCATTTTGAGTTATCATCTGTATGTATGTATTTCGTTCATTTCATATTTATATATATGTATAGTTGGAACTTCCAATGAGTTATAGGAATATCCAATAAGTAACAGATCTGTAATAAACTTATTTATTGGATTAGTATTTTAAAAAACTGGTTGGATGAAAATCATATTAGAAACAATAATGTCTATTGTATAATGTATATCTAATATATATTAGTAAATAATAAAAATTTAATATGACTCTAAAAAAGGATGAATTAAATTATTGAATTATTAAATTATAAATTAAATTATTATTTCATAAAATATTACGATTAATAAATTTCGAAATTGTACTCTTCAAATATTTCAAATATTTTATCTTTTTTTTAATAAGATATGAAATTATTTACTAAAATCATTCAAAAATCATAACAATTATAAATAATACAGCAATAGAAAAATATTCTTATTAAGAAACAGATATATTTTTAAAAGTATGTTCAAAAACAGACACTTTGGTAATAAAAAGTGCTGAAAAAGAAAATAAATAAGTAACCAAAAGAGTTACTAAAATATAATCAGTATCCATTCAATATAAATATCCGAACAATGAACCGAGAGAGGAGTATCTTTTCAGTTTCGGAACACTAATTTACCGAAATCAGATATAAAATAGAAGATTCTTGAAAGAGGTAAATCAAGATCCAACACCAGGATCAAACAGATCTCCCTTTTGATATTACATTTACAAAGCGCTCAAGTTTTGATCGCTACATAAAACAAACAGCAAAAGGAATTATTAAAAAAATCGACGCCGAATGTTGGAGCTGAAACCTAGAAAAAAGAAGCTAAACCGTAATGCAATTGTATGGTTCCAAAAAAAAGACTACTTTATACATATCAATCTTTTATATTTTCATCACCGTGAAAACGTAAAATAAATTTTTAAGAAGTATTTAAAAAAAGAGAAACAAAACTCCAGATATGTCTCACAAAGTATTGAAAATGAAATTTAATATATGTAACTCAAGAAATTTTATGATCCATTAATGTAATATTAGAATACGTAATGAATATGAATGTAAATAATCCAATATATAATATATTTTTCATCCCAATTTCCATCAATCACTGCTTGAAATCATTATATTTTTTCATTAATGTAATACCACCACGATCAATTTAATAAATAATTCTCGAAACAGATCTGACAACATGGTCCATATTTTTGGATTTGAATTCTCATGACTAGTAATGCTACAGTACAAAACCTGCCTGAATCGGTACGACAGGATGTGATGTGAAAATGATAAAAAGACTAATTCTGAATAATATTCTGAAATCGTAGGACAACAAAAATATATTCTGCGGCTACGTTTATTCATATGCTTCGTCTCTATCCAAAGATTTCCTATTTCATGGTCATTTCCTGTTTTCTAACTTATCATGTCATCATTTTCTGTTTTATCGATCTGAGCATAGATCTAATTGAGAATCAGGTAAAGAATATTTGCGATGAAAACTAAATGTGATTATGAAACTACAAATAAAATAAAGAAACCTCACAAGATGAAATTCGAAATTTCAGTTTAATACTTTTTTGAAATTGCTTCTATTTCCATATTCTCATAATGTTATCTCATGATATAACATTTATATCTAAATTCACTTTGGATTTCAAATATCCCTTCATTGTTCTCGGATTATTATCATTTCGATTCCTAACATCTGGAGTGCTCAGATTTAATTTTTTATTTAATCAATAAAGTTATAAACTGTAAAAGTATTAATACAGACGGGAATAGACAAACCTTCCAATAGATTGTGTCAAATATTTTGCGGACTCTAGAACGAATTTACTATTTGACTCTCACTTCCAGGACAGACAGAAGTACCTCGTCTGTATTTCTAGCGTTACCGATTGAGTGTAAAATAACATCGCGATATTTGCAGCTGTTGGGTACCGAACCAAATTTTAATATAAAATATATTATATATTATAAATAACTTTTAGCGCAATACGCTACTATTTGTATTTCATATATGCTACTATTTGCTTAATTATCGAAAATACGAAAAAAATTATATGTAAAAATTATTGGACTTTTTACAAGATTAGTGTTTCAGAAACCTGTACCAGCTGTATGAAAATATGAACACAACGACACAACATTAACAACACTACAATTAAAAAGAATAAAGTTACTAATCCCGAATTAGCCATTTGCTATGCAACTTTTAATTGTAATTATAATTCATAATTGCAATCAGTAATTATATTTCCAATGTTTGTCCAGGTCTCACTACATGGATATTGCTACGAATATTTGTTACTTTTCATTGATTTTATAAAAATCCCTCGCATGGAATTGAAATTTTTATAAAATCTTTCTATCACAAATCTAAGCACAAAAGCTCTTTGGAAATCCTATCTATAAAAATCCATAATTTTCTTTCTGCCAACTCAAACTTTCCTTTTAATAAATTTCATCACGTCTATTAAGAGGAACGGGCCTAAACGAAAATCGAAGTAGAATAAAAAAAAGCAATGGAACATTATGTCGAAAATAATAATCCTAGCTATAGGAAGATTCATTTGTGAAGAAATTCTCTATATAAAAACCAAAGTAGAATAAAAAGAAGGAATGGGATATAATGTTGGATATGATATGCGAGATATGTGTCTCTTTCTGCTGATGTCAAAATAGTTTCTGAAACAAATTCAAAGCACAAAAAATTTAATGAAACTCTACAAAATATTACTTCATTACCAATTACCAATAAAAGGATTCAGACATTATTTCCTCATATTTATAATAATGTAATCACTCTTCTTCATCTCATTTCTGAGTTACTGCTTCATATTTATAAATCTTCATAACTAATAAATATGAAATTTCTCAGAAATAAATAAATCTGCAACAAACTCATTTATTAAATTAATATTACAAAAAATTGATAATTACAGAGACAAGAAATTAAATGAAAATACCAACAAAAAAGTCATTATAAATGAGAAAAATAAACTCTAATAATGGACATCCACTGATATTTATTTTCAAAAATGTATGAACTAAATTCATATGCATTTATGTGAATATGAATATCAATACGAAATAGAATTATTTACTGAATCATTTCAAAATCATAATAGTTATAAATAATACTATAGCAATTAGAAAATATTATTATTGAGAAATAAATATACTTTCAGCAACTTATTTTCAATAACATACACAATGGCAATAAAGGATGCTGAAAAAGAAAGCAAATAAGTAGCCAGATATAATCAATATCCACTCAACATAAACCTGAACAATAAACCGACAGTGGAATATCTTTTCAATTTGGCAACACAAATTTATTGAAATCAGAGACAAAATAGAAATTCTGGAAATAAATCGCGAAGAGTGCTTTATATGTTTGCATTAGCAATTACTTTACTACTGAACAGAATTAAAAAAATACACGAAAATATAGCAGGACATTTCATTTTCGCAACGCTAATAAATATTACTTTATGCACTCATGTTAAAATATTCGCAACACTAATTACGGGAATCCAGTGCAGATGTAGTGAAGGCTGCTGACAACCACTTCTGCGCAGCTGTTTTAACTGCATCAGATGATTCAGAAACGTAATTCCACAACCTTAGTGGAACGAGTTTGGGCTTTAACTTTATTAACGCAACACTATTTAAAAAAACGCGACATTTGTTATCAACGCAACACTAAGAAAGTAATTGAAACAACCAGAATGAAAAAGCATAACAACATTAATTTTAAAACGAAATCTACTTCAATTACGAAAGAAAACTACTTCAATTCAAGGAATTCAACAAACACTATTTCAATTGATCGCGATAAAGTTAAATAGTAAGTAAATTTAACAAATTTCTAATCTAGGTTCTCATGTCACTTTATAATAAAAGATACTAGAAAGAACAACCGATATTTTACAATTCGCAACACTACAGCAAACTCCAGTGCAATCTGAAATTGAGCATTCTCTTACAGATCTAATTCACAATGCGGAATCTTGATTAATTCATAACTTTAATAAAACCCGCAATTAATTTTTCGAAACACTAATAAAAAATCGCGATTTGCCCAATGTTGTGATAGTAGACCGATATCGGCCACAAAAAAAAATTACTACTATTACATACTACATATTCTAAAAGTGAGCATAGTGACAAAGTAGTAACAAGAATGACTTCCCATGCTTTAGATGGATTTCCCATCCAGAGGATGATAAGCCATTTGTTGCAGCCCTCTTCTATAGCAGTTTGCCGGGCCTCTTCTTTTCTTCGGGCGCGATGCCCGCTGAAACTTAAATCTAGGCTCGAGTCTTTCTAATCGCAAAACCAAAAAATAACTTATAAAGGTGAAATAAAAAATAAACCGCGGAAGCTGATACCAATACACATGGACGACCATCGATCGTAGTGATCGTTGTCCGTTCGCATGTGCATGCTCGAGCAATACCTACACAAACGTTCGTTTCGGGACCTACTCGCGACCTATCCGCGACCGCGACCGCGATACTAAATTCGAAAAATCGAAGAATAAAATCAGAAACAAATGGCATGCTCAATTTGTACCAATTTCACTGTCGATTTTTCAAATTAGATTTCCAGAAACAGGTTGGACACGCGAAAAAGGGACACGCGACCAGAGACTGTGCCAACCTGCCCGGCCCTACTTACTTATAATTAAACACAGGCATACCAGAAGTAAGCTACCTATCCTAACCAATCGCTCTATATTTAAAAAAATGGCAAAACAGGCACACCAACACACTCACTCCACGATTCTCACACATACACTCGGGCGCGACCTAAACTAGGGAGGACGTCCCGGGACACCTCCGACACCCGAGTGTCGCACGCAACATTCACACTCTAATTTACGTACCATTTTCCTGAAATCGACTGACGAAGGCTAGCGACCATTGCGTAAAATGTGGTAACAGTAACTCTATATGTATTATTATTCGAATAAAATATTTATATGTTTCTATTTCTATTTCAATTCTATTTAAATATTCATCATCATACACATTGTACAAATATTCATGATATTTGAAATGAGTATTAAGAAATTGAGAGTTATTACATAGTGCCTGAACTAATAGTAAAAACGACGCAATTCCACATCCTAACCATGCACACACATGCGAAAAATGCGTCGTGCACGATGCACTAACACATCGTCAGTCGCTGAGAAATTATTAAGCTTATAAACTACGGTCATCATATCCATTGCCTTTCTCCCACCCAAGTAGCACCTGGGCACGTGAATGAGATCCTGGCAATGAACATGGAAAGGGTTAAACCTGAAAATCCTGAGCTAAAAAGAGAATTAATACACTTATTTTACGTGAATTCTATACCGGATTAAAGAAACTATGTTTACTCATTGTATTTCAATTTTCAATAACTCTACTTTATAATTTATTTCAAAAATTTAATAAATTACTGAAATGCTATACTTGAACAAAAAAAATCAGCAATGAATATATTTATTGAAAAAGAAACAAAGATTCAATGAACACAATACCATATTTAATGGACTCCAAGCAGAATATTCATAGAAATATCCTCGGGCGATCTCTTTATCAAAGCTCATTTTTAGAAATAAAAGAAACATTCAAAACCACGGCTTTGATTCTGAAATCTACCTGTCGCGAAATGTCTTCTTGCACATAAAATTAGATACATTTTTAGACGAATAACGAGTTTTAATAACTTAAATTGAATTTAGAAAATTTAAAATACGAAATAAATATTATTGTGTAATTATCATTATTAGTAATGTACTAATTTCAATTAAAATTGCCATGTTAGCAACGAAGTCGGATGATATCCGTCTTCTTCACTAGAATATACCCAAAGATAATCATTGTAACATTCATCATTTAATTGAATATTCATATTTTATTTATTGTGTGTTTATTTATCTTCGCAAATAATCATATCGAATATATTTTAATTATATAAATGAATATTCTCTGTAATTTTCAATCACAGATATTATACATGTCAAACATTATTATTCTTATAAATTCTTGTAATATAGTAATAATATGTTAATATTACATTCATATTAATTATTATTATATTGTGACTAAGAATAAAAAACGCGATGTGCAAGAAAATCTATCCTGGACTAATAAATAAAACACAAGCAAAAAAATGTTACTACTCACAGCTATAATAAATAGCCATGGTCACTATGCTCATCAAAAATTCTATGTAATACAACCAGACACTCGTGTCGATTCGGACCTTTCATCCTACGACATGATTGAGTGACTAGAGGAACAGAAAAGCATGCGACTCACCATTAGATGCGAAGAATGTTGTCGTGACAGTGGTCTAAGAAAAGTGGTCTAAAAAAAGTTATCATGAAGCCCATTAGTCTACAGGAATCGTCGAATGAAAGAAATGAAGGCTGAAAAGAATCTGTAACAGAACGTAACATATTATAATCTATTCTATTTTTAAATATAATTTTAATTAATTTTAAAGTTTGAAATAATCAAAGATAGATACGTAAAATTTTAATAGTATGACAATACTCAGTTTAAGAATCAAAAACTTAAACTTGTTAAATTTTCAATTAAATTCTATTTCTTATTTAATAATAATTTATGTAAATGTTAAATGACATAGAATTAATCGAAATAAATAATTACTTACACTCTTGGCTTTTAATGCACCATTACTTTCTTTCCAGGGAACGAAACAGAAGGAAGGAGTAATAACCTTTAACAGAATACAAATTATTATTGCTTATGTTGAAATACAATGATGATTGTTAAAAAAATTTGAGACAATGAAATTTGATATTTTAATAATAAAAACAAATGAAAAATTTTATTTTTTAATTAATAATGAAGCGAAATATAAGAAATAGAATTAATTGAAAAACAATATATAAAGATTCTTACATGCTTAGTTTTGAGTATAGTATCTCCTTCCCAAAGAACAGGAAAAAATGGTAGTTGTGAAAAATCTGTAATGAATCATGTGATATTAGAATATATTCTTAAAAATATGCAAAGAAAATATATTGGAATATAAAATATAAAGATATTTACATTCTTATGCTCCAGGAGAGGCTGTATCCGCCTGCGACTTTACTACTGAAAGCGAATATTTAAAAAAAAAAAAGGAAAATAAAAGACTACAACACGTCTATTTGTAACAACCACCGAACTCACTGACTCTAATTTCGCGTATTAAATTATATTCTAATTAAAATTAATGAGAGCTACTGTGCTCTAAAAAATATTGATAATTACATGACGGAATAAACACTGATTCTACCAACTGCATTGCGCACAGTCGCAAAAATTCTCTGAAAGAAAAATTTTATTATAGGAAAAGGGATAAATAGAGTGTTTGCTATGGAAAATACTGCTTTTCCAAAATTATCCAATCGTTATTTATTTATTACAGATGAAGAATTATATTGAAATTATGAAATATTTAATTAATACATTTATTCCATGTTATTGTCAAATATTTATGAATATTTCGTAACAAATGATTTGTAAAAATTATACTTTGAATGTCCACCATTAGAATGTCCGCCATATTTGATTAGTTTGAAATATTTGATTTCAAATATGGCGCACTTTTATTGTCTGCGCAGTATTCAAACGATGCGATGCGCAGAATCGTATCGTCAGCATTCATTTCCGAAAATTATTTGTTAAGAACGTATATGAATTGAATATCAAATAAATGTCGTCAATTACTCAATAAAATAGGAAAATCAATATATAAATATGTTCACCTTCATCAAAATAAGTCAGATATTACCATAATTGCATAGATTTATCGTTCATCGTCGTGATGTCCTTTTACTGTTCCAAAGTTTCTTCTGCAATTAACTAGTTGTCTGTGCAAAAGAAATCAAAATTTTTAAATAAATGTATAAAAGAATTATATATTATATATTATATATTATATAAAATATTATATATAATAAAGAATTATATATTATATATTATATAAAAATCAACCTACGATCAAGGTCAAATATCGTTTTGGAAGCTCAATAGATACTACCAATGACGATCAAAAGAAGGAAATAATTTAGCTATATTATTAGTAATATTTAGTAATATGGGATAGTAATATTGATTAAAAACGTACGTAATAAAACGAGATTAATGGTAACGTGTATATAAACGATGGTACAACGATGAAGAAAGTATTATGTAGTTAATAAAGGTCACGACGCACGGAAATACGTCTTGACGCCACGATTTTAGACAATGAACTAACCCCCCGCGCAACAGGTTCGCGGCCAATAATTTGGCAGGAGTGGGGGTACGAATGTGTACGAATAGGACTCGGCTGATTTCCTGGAAAAACGAATGTCCTTTGAGAATGGTTTCAATAGCGAACATATTATGTGAATATCGTACACATTTATACGTAAATATTAAAAAATATTAAAAAACCTCACATATTTTGTCAAATCGGTCTGATTATATTAACGAGTATAGAACATAACCATATCTAATTACATCTATCATACCATCGTATACGTACATTTTTAACCAATGAATAATTGAATTAAATATGTATAATAATAACTTTTATAATGCTAATTGTTCTAAATAGTAAATAGCAATATTCGACAATGTAAAAACGATTCTAAATACTATTGATTTTTACCTGAAAATTTTTCGATGATGTTGTTCACTTGCTACGCTTCCCGCCAAGAGCTTCTACATTATTTCAGTGGCGCTGCAATCGCAATCTAAGCTAAGATCATGGTGCGCGATTTTTAAAAGTTAATATGTAGTAAAAGATTATAGAACTTTCTTTTATTGCTTAAAGAATTCTTCATTGCGCATGAGTCATAATAAATATCACATTATCATATGGTAAATACTACAATTTCCTGAGCAAAATGATTTTTTAAACTGTAAAGTTAAAATCAATTACGTAAATCGTTCAAGATTGTTACAGTTGGTAAATAGTTTGAACAATTTCAACCAAGTCTCGCGATATTCCTTTTGGTCTTTTCTCTGTCTAAGAATCGTTAACAGTTTCCTCGATTTGCATTACGTCGACATCGAATCTAAATTTCAAATGAAATTTTATTTCGCGATCGAAAACTTTCCATCTTTTTATGCGGTAGAGTCTCTCTTTGAACTTTGTTCCACTTTCCATCACAAAATTGTCTCATGAATTCAGTCCAAGCACGATAACTATCTTTCACTACTTTTAGTTTCATTTGGTCTTTTTTAAATACAAAAACTATTTCAAAAATTGGCACGTGTAATTTTTTAAATGAATTTTCTCGTACAGAAAAATTAAATACACTTTTAGACGAATAAAATTGAGTTTTAATAACTTAAATTGAATTTAGAAAATTTAAAATACGAAATAAATATTATTGTGTAATTATCATTATTAGTAATGTACTAATTTCAATTAAAATTGCCATGTTAGCAATGATGATATCCGTCTTCTTCACTAGAATATATCCAAATATAATCATAGTAACATTCATTATTTAATTGAATATTCATATTTTATTTATTGTGTGTTTATTTATCTTCGCAAATAATCATATCGAATATATTTTAATTATATAAATGAATATTCTCTGTAATTTTCAATCACAGATATTATACATGTCAAACATTATTATTCTTATAAATTCTTGTAATATAGTAACAATATGTTAATATTACATTCATATTAATTATTATTATATTGTGACTAAGAATAAAAAATGCGATGTGCAAGAAAATCTATCCTGGACTAATAAATAAAACACAAGTAAAAAAATGTTACTACTCACAGCTATAATAAATAGCCATGGTCACTATGCTCATCAAAAATTCTATGTAATACAACCAGACACTCGTGTCGATTCGGACCTTTCATCCTACGACATGATTGAGTGACTAGAGGAACAGAAAAGCATGCGACTCACCATTAGATGCGAAGAATGTTGCCGTGACAGTGGTCTAAGAAGAGTGATCTAAAAAAAGTTATCATGAAGCCCATTAGTCTACAGGAATCGTCGAATGAAAGAAATGAAGGCTGAAAAGAATCTGTAACAGAACGTAACATATTATAATCTATTCTATTTTTAAATATAATTTTAATTAATTTTAAAGTTTGAAATAATCAAAGATAGATACGTAAAATTTTAATAGTATGACAATACTCAGTTTAAGAATCAAAAACTTAAACTTGTTAAATTTTCAATTAAATTCTATTTTTTATTTAATAATAATTTATGTAAATGTTAAATGACATAGAATTAATCAAAATATAAAATATAAATAAATTATATATTTATTTATTACAGATGAAGAATTATCATACTGGAATTGAAATTTAAGAATTATCATATGAAACATTTAATTAATATATTTAAAATATTATTACGCACTGTAAAATATTTCATGATATTGTCAAATATTTATAAATATTCGGAACAAATGATTTGTAAAAATTATATTTTGAATATCCACCATTTAGAGACTAAATATACTATATCTACTTTGTCCGCCATATTTCATTTGTTTGAAATATTTGATTTCAAATAAATCAAATATTGGCGCACTTTTATTGTCTGCGCAGTATTCAAACGACGCGATGCGCAATACATAAACCGTTAGCGTCCATTTCCGAAAATTATTTATTAAGATGTGAATATGAATTAAATATTAAATAAATGTCATCAAGTACTCAATATATAAGAAAATAAATGTATAAATACGTCTACCTTCGTTAAAATAAGTCAAATGTTGCCATAACTACGTGGATTTATCGTTAGCCATCGTGGCGCCCCTCTATGGTTCCGAAGTTTCTTCCGCACTCACCACTTATCTGTGCAAAAGAAAATCAAAACCATCAAATAGATATATAAAATGAACGAATTATATAAGAATTGAACAATGATCGAGGTCAAACCCCGTTTTGGAAGCTCATAGTACGAACTACGATTGTGTGTGACGATCTAAAAACACAATCAGAGAAAGAGATAATTTAACTATAAATTGTAATATTCGACCAACTATTGATTTAAAACGTACGTTAATTAAACAAAATCAGTAGTAACGTGGATAAATGATGGAAAGACAACGATGGACGACGTATTACATAGTTAATAAAAGCAACACGGACCGATACGTCTAAACGCCACGAACTTCAGTTGCACAATAGCTCCCCGCGAAAAAGATTACGTCACACCTAATTTTGAGTGGAGGGGGGAAGGGGGCCATAACTATGCACAACCAGAGTTTGTAAAAAATCCTACGAGAATGTTCTCAATTTTAGCAATAAATGTATCATACATTATAATTAACATCTACGTATACGCTTATTTTATTTAATGAAATAGAATTGATTTTTTAATTATACAAAAATTCTTATACTTGTTATACTTATTTTATGCTTTGCTTATGTTCTCATACATTTTGTGCTAATGCATTATATTTATTCACCTATTTATTCATATCTATTTATAATCAGAATAATTGTATCGTTCATCATAATATTAATCTAAGATATTTTATATAGCAAATATAGCCTTAATAAATTAAATTTCAATAACATAATGTAATAATTTGGATTAATAAATATTATTTTAAAATTATTATTATTAAAATACTATACTACATACTAGTTCTACATATCACTCTAAAAAATATCAATGAATATTTCAAATTAACTATTTCTTTATTTCCAAAGATCTTTTATGAATTCAATATCTAGTTGATATTGATCCTACTTAATACATGTACAATCCAGTTCCAAATAAAATCAAATTCGTTTAATGCCCTGTTTGAATGTTCTTAATTTACGCTTCTCAATCCCTTTGTCGAAACGAGTGGGAAAGCTCGTGCTTTAAAGCTCGTTTTCCCAAACAGAATGAAGCTCACCAGTACAGGGTAGGAAAGGTACAAGGTCTCAAATCTGTGTCGTTTGATGTCCTCAAAGCTGGACCACACCAGGCTTACACTGGTAAACGTTCTGGTAACGCAGGGAGGTACAAGCAATAAATTTTCACAACCTAGTTCCATCATTTATTATCCTCTATAATCAAACTACTTATACTTCAGTTTTATATACGTGTTTGCATGTACATTCACTAACTATATTTGATTTGCTGAGTAGAAATCTAGCAACTTAAACGAAATTTGCAACTGAACTTTTATATTTTGAAACAAAAAGTATTTTAAGGAATACATATTGTGGAGAACATCTAATCTTTTTTAAATTCATTTGTGAAGTTCAGAATGAAGATATCAAAATTGAAAATATCTTATTTTCTACTTTATCTCTTATTTAAGAATTTGTGCGGTATTTTTAATACTTTTTAGATTAAACTTGTTTTGTTCTGGAAAGTTTATAAAATTATAGTATGCAAATGGAAATAGCAGCCTATTTCCTATTTCTTCCTAAGTTTTATAAATTCAACTTATTTCTATATTATAGAGTTTAAAATAAAGAAAATCGAAATTGAAAAGTAGCATATTACTATGATATTTTCTAATTCTTAAATAAGAATATTAAATATCGACACATCAGTAATGTAGAATTTTCTCAAATTGAAGATTCACATATAGTGCTCTTACTCTATGCTCTTGAAATAATATATCTACTCAAAAATATACATAATGTAGATTCATTCATCGACAAAATAAGATAAAGTCATTGATGAAAATTTCAATTTTTTAACAAAATGAAACTGTTAATGAAAATATAGCTCAAAAATAATCTTTTCACTACTATTATATAAAATACTTTCCATAAGGACATTGTGTGGGGACGGATGGTCGGAATACCAAACACAATTTACCGAAGACCGAGAATCAAGAGCCATCCCTGTATCCTCTAGAATACAGTGGACACTAGAGAGAGGTAGTCGCACAGGAGGTTTATTAAGCTTATTAACGGACTATACAAGGGTAGACGTACATATCTACGTCGGTGGTCGTGGAAAGTATGGCTAGCCAGAAGGGGCACAAGGGTAGAAGATAATGGTACGTGTGTGTGCCTTGCTCTACCCCTTCATTCGTTTTATACAGCAGAATTCGAGATTTCGGCTTGTCATACCTATAATTATCACTTTCCTTTGCGTTATTTCTTTTCCGTCTAGTTAATTTCTATCTTCTTACTGTCTGTCTTCAAGTTCAATTTACGCTGAAATCAAATCAGAAATTTCAATTAATTATATGGACAAAATTTCTAGTAAATTTTCTAATTTATGATTTTTTTCTGAAAAATTTTTAAACTTTTTTAAACGTTTGAATTAAATGAATTAAAATTTTTTATAATTTAGCTTATAAGGAAAATTAAATATACATATAAAAGCTCCAGAATGTAAAGTTAGAGTTAAATTTCCTTCATATTCGTTATTACAATAATAAAAATATTTTACCTTTCTTAAATTTTCAATGTAATATACAAGAGAATAACAAGTATGATAACTATGAAAAAGGGCAGATGTCGATAAAATTAAAAAAATATTACGATAATAATAATCGTACAATAATTTATCTTCTAAATCAACCACCCTCTTTCATAGGCTTGTTATATTCCTTGACTGCATCCCCTTCGTATAATCGCGTGGCCACCCCAACGAGTATTATTAGCTGCACGCTTTGCAATTGGATTAACGGAAGCGGAATTGCATCGACGGAAACGGAAACGGCATGGATTGTTTCGCATAGTCACGAAGGCCTACCACTTTTGCTTGTTTCATCTAATGGAAATACTTGCCAGTACCATGAGACAATTATCGTCAAATCACGATAATTTTAAACTTTATTAAATGTATCATTAACTAAGTTTCTATCTCTTTTAAATAAAGTTTATAAAGGCAATGAAATTTCAAAGTTCTATCTTGTACTAGATTTATGTTCTTTAAAAAAAACGAAAAATGAATTGTTTCAACTGAGATTTCGAATAATTAATTTTCAGTACAATATTCATTGTTGCTTACGATTGTTTTCCATATTCCTGGATTTCATGTTTAATAATTCACTAATTAATAGTATCAGTGATTTAAGATTATAATATAATAGTTTGGAATCAAATAAAGTTGCAAATATATACATAAGCAAAGTCTGAGAGAACCTCGCGACACATCTAATAGAATTAGTGTTGAATTTATGAAAATCTTTACAAAAGTTCTTTAATTGGAAGATATCGAATAAACTAAATTAATACGAATGAGCAAACGATACGAGAATGCGTGAACATAAGAACGAAGGGGAAACAGATCGCAGGTACTAAGGGACGAAGGAACTAAGGGTCGCAGCTTTGGGTTTTATAGAAGAGAGGGAGAAAGGTTGTCTAATCGCATCCCTAGTCCTGATTTAGGGCGGGATTTTAATTACGAAGGGTCAGTAAGTGCGGCTGTCCACTTGCTGTAAGTATTTCTCCCTTATTTATAGTTCATTAGCTTAGCTTTTGCGCAAAAGGCAAATTAACTTACATCCCTTCTTTGTTAGTTATGCGATTCCTTTCTTGAGACAAAATTTGAAATATAAATAAATCTCATAAAATGATAAAATTTAAACTTTCTTATATCGTTATCATTATTTTTTTGAATTTGTCGTATTGATTACGATGACTTTATATCTTTTTCCTATTGAAACAATATTTCAAAGCTAATGAAAGTACATCTGCGTGGACAAGATTATTTTAATCTCGTGTATATAATTAATGAGTTCGAACGTATCGCATTAAAAATTCATCAATTATTGAACCTATCAGGGAGAAATTCTTTCTACAACGAGACACTTTTTTTTCTGAGAATTGAGCTATCGATAAGCATGTTTTACAAAGCCCTTCCGGTGGCGCTGGAAGTGACTCGTTTCCAAGTGATATTGTCAGATAAAAAGCGTAAAAAAAAATGTTTCTGCTTTTCCCTTCGCGCGTTAATTTATCTCGTTTATCTCATGGCTTTTGAAGCTTCACAATCTGTTATTTTGAAGATTTTACAATTTATTATTAAGAAAAATAAGCAAACAAATTAAAATAAAACGATATTACTAAACGTTTACTCCAAAAAATCCTATCTCAATTAATATTAATTACGTTGCTTTATAAAACAAAGAGCAACATATTCTATCTAGTGTACTCCTAATCACGAGTTAAACCACTATACGATTGCTACAATCTTGTTAAAAGAAACGAATCATTCAATTAAAAGAAAAACAACATCACAAGAAGAAAAATTTTTAAAAAGTAGCTAAATTCGTAGAGAAATCAAATAAAAAGTAATCGGAATTATATACATCGTGGTCGAAGAATCATAAATACACGTGACAACTGCGATAGATCCGACCGGCATCTTTCGCGTAAGTAATTGCGGTTTCACGACACGACACGCAGACCCGATTTTTGCGGTAGATCGGTGTGAACTGACAAAACTGATCGGCGAGTTGTCCCTTGACTACGCTTCTCGCTTTTAAAGACAGAGAGATAAGAAAACGCAGGTAAAATCGGCCACGGGTCGAAGCACCGTGCCACTTCCGAGGGGTTAATTACATTCTTGCGAGCCTCGCACGAACGAGTGAAACCGCATTTTGCTTCCTCGATTGCACTTTAGCAAACCACAGTGCAATAAACGGTAGCGTTGCGGGAACACGCCGTTGGAGACCTTTAAAGCGCCTTATACCTTTTCGCCTGGTGTGTTCTGAGAAAATTCTTACCAGCTTCTACAAGCTTACGCATCAAATATCGATGCGTCGGACTTGATCGTTTGACTTCAACGATTGATTACAGAGGCTGCTCCAGGCAACAGCTACTTGATTACAGCTTGTAATAATTTGTTTAATAATTTTCTGGAAGTTTGGCGTTCTTGCACTGAAAATTGATGATCAGATGATCAGATATCATGGAAGATGAATGTTAACATAACAGAAAGAAACTTAGATACTTCATTGAACTATAAAAATATTACAGATATCTGATTTGATATCTACTTTTATCTAAAGCTGAGTACTTAAATTTCTAAACATAAGTTTGACAGACCAAAGATAGTTTTACAAAATTTTAATTGGATTGCAGCTTGCAATGGCTATTGGAGATAGTAGTTTTCTACATACCTGGTGAAGTATAGACTGGTGGGAGGTCACCGAGCAAAGTTTAAAAAAGAGAAAAAAAGCCCACGGAGGCGAAAAGGAGGAGGTTGAAGGTGGCGGTGGTACGAAGGAAGAAATATCCCGAGGGTGGGGCAAGCGATCCACGATGCGGGAGAGTGAAACCGCCCCCACCTGCTTCCCCAATCACAGGCTCCGCCTCCAGAAAGCCGCATGACGTCACGCAGACACTTGTTACGCCTTGCTGCTACATTGGATTGCTACTTGGGCCTTGCTAACCTGGAAAAGTCACCCTTTTTAACCCTCACTGATCTATTACTTTACTGGTTATCTTTGAATTCCAAGCTACAAGAATGGAGATGTTGTCTCTTATTATTTTGTCTCTTTTCGATATCCAAGATATATTTATATGATTCTATTTGAATAAGACGTTGTTGAAAAAACAGTTGGATGCTTACCAATCTTCTTTTATGATTAATTTTCATCAGATGTTAATCTACTGAAATTAGAATACTTTAGTATTTTATTTATTTTGAAACATTAGAATAACTAAAATTAAATACCTAATTTACTAACCTGTATAGAAATATCACTCTTTTCATGATTTTTTTAAATATTAATATTCTCCAACCTGCAAAAATCAAAATATTCTATGTTATTACGTTGATTTTCGCTATTTGAATTTCATAGAATTCTGTTTCATTTTAAAACATTAAAATAAGAATAAAGTTTAGGTGGAAAGGCAGCCATGTTTGAATTTCAATGTTTGAATTCCAGAAAACTGAATCTTTCGTAATAACATATGCAGATATTATCCTGTTATATACTAGGAATTCCTAAAATCCCCGACTACTGTTCGACTACCAATTATTTCAAACAAGGATAAGAGTCTCTCCAACAAGTCTGTACGATTACGATATCGCGGGTACCGAAAGATTGGCTCGCTTTCGAAAATAACACGATAACACGAGGAATTTCGACGATACTACTTCCTCCTTATCGGTGTTACAACTAGCCAAAAGATTATAGAGAAGCGACTAATTACCACGAATTAGTTCAACTACGAATATTACATTGACGTCATTCCATTTGTACGTTTTAAATATATCGACGATAATTGGTCGAATCGGACTTTGATTAGATGCAAAATCGAGCTTTACTGGAATATGCAAATATGTTTACAAATGGATACAATTATAGATAGCAACTACGATGACACATGGGATTTTCCGTAAATTCGCAACAGCTATGAAACACGCTGCATTTACCTACCTTTCACGGTATCGAGTGACCTTCGATGCATTTTTCTTTTTCTATATTTATATATTTATTGACAGGTTATACTAAATTTTTCGATTTTTACATAAACGAGTATTGTTTTCAAAACTTTCTATAAGCTAACTTAATTATTTTTAATCGAATTCCGAATATTTAATCCGTTATCATCGTATCTGTACGATTTATGCAAAACTTGAAGTTAACGAATGGTCACGTTCTAACACCCCGAATAATACACGATTCAATATTACTTCGAGCTAACCTAATTGTTCGAAGTAGAAGACAGCGAATACTTACCTTCATAACATTTCCCATATAGATATGTATATAAATATACCTGCACCCTTAGATTTAAACGATTTAACGCAGTTTTTCATTCGTTATTACACGAAGCTGTAATTTTTGAAACAATTTGGAACATTCGAGCAACTACACATGGCAATCAACGCTTGTTTCGAGAATCATAATTATCGTAAACATATCGAACGCCCTATCGATCGAGATCATACTGTTCCCTTCCGTACGTGGCGCTGCTTAATATAACCTAATTTGCTATCCTATCAAATCACACGTGCTTCGTCCAAAAAACTAAACTGGATGATATTAAGAGAGAAATAAACAAAAAGTGTGATCGATTCTAATTTAATTCTGAGATGCCAATATCATATACATACCTGTCATTATGTCAAATCATTGACCAATCATTTACCAATCAATATGATTATTTCCCACGACTGACGCAACTTCCGAGTACTAAAACAGTGTGACAGATTCGTCGGAAGCTGGCGGAAAACTTTCCGCGTGAAAAAGTAGGCTGGCACACACATATATGTATATAAATAATCGCAGAAATATAAAAACGCGAACACTGGTCACAGAACTAGAGTGCATACGATCGGAGGGCGGGCGATCTAACAGTGGGGATATGGTAGCGCGGCGGCGAGGCGGGAGGACGATGTCGACGGTGGGGAGCTTTGGAATTGCAAGGCTTAGGCCGTCCCGGGCCGCTTACGCGGAACACGCGGCTGAAGCCGCGCCGCCGGCATTACGTCGCGCACCGTCGACCGCGACTGACGTTCCTATAATCGTGTCTCATTCCAAACACACTTCGCTCCAGCGCGCTGTGTTTACTCGAATTTATAAACAAAGCGAACCGACGATCGTGTTCGCCGACGCCACATCGAATCTCCGTCTCAAAAAGTGAAAGTTTTTTTTTCCAGTCGTTGGATCGACCGGTATTATTGAAACAAAAACATCGGCGTATCTGTCGTAACCTGTCGGAGCTTTGAATCCGGTTAGAAACGTGTTGCGTCATTGACGAGTGATTATGTAGATCGATAATGAATCTTCGATAGATCGTGCATCAATCGAAGGAGTGACACCTCGCGGACTAATAGTGCATTAGCAGGGAAGAAACAGTTTTTTTATTGGAGGTGTTACGTCGTTATTCGATAGCATTGTTATGGCCCATGATGTTGGCGGGAAACGAACGAGCTAGGAGCTGCCATGATGGAGTTTGGGGAAATGTCAAGTACGCCGAGGATAGTTCGTATGTGTTGTGAGATACGATGAACCTGTTGGTAAGTATTGTGGATTGCCGTCGCGTGGACCAGAAGCGGGAAAGCAGCTGCTGGAGGAGAAGTTACTGGTAGCAGCCAGGAAAAGAAGGTAGCGGGCTCCGGTAGTGTGCATAGATCGAGGAGGCAAGTGAAATCACGACGTCTTGCTCGGAGGGTGCGTGTTTGGGCGACGAGGGGCGGCTACTGGCCGATGGGATGCATCTACCGGTGGGTTCTGTGGGCTGCGGGGAAAATTACGCCACCGTTGGATCCCACGAAGGCGCCGGCCCGTGCGGCCCCTCACTGGCGCCTCTCCAGGGGGTGAACACCAGGTACCAGCAGGCCGACGACGCCGACGCCGGGGGTGGAGGTGGCGAGATGAGCGAGGGTGCCGCCGTCGGCGAGCTGTGGTGGACCGAGAGACTCGTCGGCGAGGCACAAGCTGAACACCCTGGTGAACTAGTACGAACAGGTTTGTATTACTCTTTGCGTTTGAATTGTTAAATTGCTAATTGTTCACGAAAGATTTGCAAACTGTATTTTTAGCAATTTAAGTCATTACGTTGACGAATGTAGAAAATATATGTATCGATGGTACAACTTCATTTTATTCGTAATATTAAAATGACTAGACTAGTTGGAACGAGCGATTTATAATTGTTCGGCATAGATATTTTATAAATTCATAATGGTGATATTTTGTAAATTTATAAATTCTGAATATTCAAATGATTTATTTGTAAAATATATGAGTAACAGTTTCTGCTCTTGCATTACACAATTTTTTTGATTTCTTTAATGTAAGTTTCACATTTGGTTCACCGGAAGTTATAAACTTAATATGGCTTCCAAAAGGCGATCATTGATTGGCCAGAATGTTTAACGTCGTTTTCCGTTTGAACGAACGGGAAAGCAGTGCGTTCTGATAAAAATTTGATTGTGAAACGGTCAATCGTTGCGAAATTTCTGTATGCAGTTGGTGAAATACAAAGAAGAAAAATTATGATATTATTAGATGGATTTATAGTGAAGGAAGCAAGTAATGTATATTATATTTTAAGAAAAGTTAGAAAAGGATGATCACGTTCTTTAAATTTTCAATATTAATCTTCTAACGTTCGTTGTATTTCGTGAGAAATGAATGATATTTGTGTTTGTGTAAGTGCATGAAAGTAGAATCAGACGAATTAAATGTAAGAACTTGAAAATTTTTATGTAATTATAAAATATAATCTTTTTTTCAAATGTTAATTTGAAAAAAATACGTAAATTGATACTTGTTATAAAAATCAAATTGCTTCTCAGAAATAATTCTATCTTCTCTCTGTCTCTACAGCAAAAACGCTGATTGCTTCTGTAATATCTTCCAGGATCACCGTATTTTCTCTGCAGTCAACTGCCAACTCACTGGCGGTCCAACAAGACGCTTCCGGTGGCGTTCAAAGTTGTTGCACTGGGCGAAGTCGTCGATGGAACTCTGGTGACAGTACGAGCGGGTAACGACGAGAACTGTTGCGCTGAACTGAGGAATTCCACTACCTTGATGAAGAACCAAGTCGCCAAGTTCAACGACCTGAGGTTCGTTGGGAGAAGTGGCAGGGGTGAGTATGTTAAATAATTATTTTCTCAATTCTTCTTTCCTTCAAGAATATTTATTTCATTAAATTCTTATTTTAACTTGATTGAAATTTATAGTAATATAAAATAAACTTTTGAAACTAAGATCTTACATCAGCATCATATACTTATAAATGTAAACTTCTTTTAAGATTCTAAATTTAAAAAAGCATGTCAGCTAATGGTTCGATCAAAGATACAGATAAACGATCGAGGCACGAGGCAACTGATTAAACGAGCCAATAGAAACAGTTAGTTTTGAGGTTTCGAGTGTCATCGTCAGTGGCAGTTTGCTTTGTAAGTCGTTGAAAAAGCAGCCAGTAAATTATCTACACGAGAGAGGCATGTACCGTGATTTCGAACCCCCTAAAAGCACGGTTATTGTAATCATCATCGTCATCAACTGGCTTCAACCCCGCTTGACTCGTCTCTCGCTTTTAAACCCTCCGCATTCGCGAGTTCCCTCGCATCCCGCCGCCCCCAGAGTCATTACTCGATGTCCGCCGGTAGCCCCGACCTAGCATCCGAAACAACTGGCCGTTAATCAGAAATCATCGTCCGTCGGCCAGAGAGAAAGAGGTTATGTCTCGAAAATCAAGCAAATTCGATCGATGTTCTTATCTTTGTTATAAAAGAACAACGTTAATCTTTTATTTATTTTTTCCCATTTTTAGTTCATTTATTTATTTCGTTAATTTAGCGTATTCTTAGTTCTTTTGATTAACTTTTACTTTAAAACTTAATCGAAAAGCTTTCTAATAAATGTATCATAGATTTATGATAATTAGCTATAATTGTGGAGTGCAAAAGTTTCTATTTCGAAAGCAATATTTTGTTTGTCGCGCTGTTTATTTATCATCTTGTTTCCTTCACTTACCATGTCTTTACACTTAATATTAATTACCTGAAATTCTTTTAAAGAATTAAATACCTGAAATTCTTTTAAAGAATTTTAGCTTTATACTTGCACTTCGAGTATGATCTGAAATCCACACACCTCTGCCGAGTGTATTTTCTAGTTAAATAATTAGAATTTGTTTCCAAAGAACAAAGTTCTCTAATAGTTGGTACAATATCAATTAAAGCGTAGTTAATATCGAAAAGATAAATCTTTCTGTTAGAAAGCTCTTCAAAGATACACAAAGAGTCGAAAAATTAACCAGAAATGTTAAATACCTTCTTTGCCGTTTGCACTTCACGTTAATTCGCTGTTCGGAAAACCGCAGTTGTTAAACTGCTTCGAAAGATATAGATGAAGCTCCAATGCAGAAATTAAATCGTGCCAGCCACGAGCAAAATTACACGTATCACGGGAACTGAGCTTTTAATAAATGATTGCCAAAGGGTTGATTGACCGGAAGTTTTTTAAATAATCCGTTTTTACGTCGATTAAGTCGCAGATTTCAAGGACGTTTGCACACGTCTACCAGTGAGGATTATCTACGGGCTAGCAGGTAAACTCATCCGGTTCTACAAATGCATTTTGCACCCCACGCATCGTACGATGCATTTATGAATTAACGAGCTGGACTGCTCGCGCTGGAGCTGCACGTTCGTCGATAGCATCATCTATGTTTCATTCGATTTCATCATGAAGTGCAGGGTCAGTGAGGCTCCATCCACCTCCTGACACCGGACACGCTATCCCCCGAAATCAATTAGCGAAAGGGACATGTCCCTCGCCGAAATCCTTCGATCCCTTTGTCTAGTTTTTGGTGTGTGTATTTTTTTTTTTTTTTTTTTTTTTTTTTTGTTCACTATCTCTCCTCGATAATCCGTAATACTCAATTTCGACGATTGACCAAACCACCCTCGTACCAGCCGCGACCGGCCAGTCTACCTACCCTCCTATCATCGAGGTTTTGTTTCCGCGACTTATTAATTTGATTGAATCCTACCGCACCGCTCCGATTCCCCCCTTTCGATATCGCCGATTCGTCCAAGGAATTCGGTGGAAAATTCGGAAGCGTCGAACTTGAAATTTCCTCGTACAAGGTATTAAGAATCTGTCAAACCAAGTCGAACGCAATCACCAAAGTCTGGTCAGATTAGATTAACCAACAACGTATTCTAATAACAAAACGAAGTACGAAGAATTCTATATAAATTGTTAATCTCTCTCCAATTTTCCCTGTTGATATCGTCGCTTTGTCGATAGGAATTTGGCAGAGAATTCGGAAGCTTCAAGTTTGAAATCGGACTGGATTGACCAACGACGTGAATATTTTAATAACATAAAACGAAATAACTACAAAGAACTGGATGAACCATAATATACACAAGATCACCGTTGAAAGTAGAAAACGAGAAACTAGTAAGATGTTCGCAATTATCACCTTCCGTGAAGGGACGACGTTTCTTCCGCCGAGTAGTAAACGGGAAGAAAGAGGGGGAGGTGGTAGCGCCGGATCAAAGAGAGGAGCTGCCAGAGGTTGAAACGGGCGTTCCATCATCGTCGGGACCCTCGTGCCTATAATTAGTAATATACCGCAGTCTATATCGACACGGCTGAAATTACCACCGATAGTAATTATTTGACAATTGCAGAGACATCCTGTTGCGAGACTCGGGAATCGGGACCTTCGTCCCCGTTCCACCGAACCCTTCGCTTTTCCATCCCAGCTTCTAGCTCTCCCACTTGGAGAGTGAGTAGACACCTAGCCCTACGCCCGATTCCCTCCTGCTCCTCTCTCTCTCTCTCCCTCTCTTTCCCTCCCTCCCTCCCTCTCTCTCTGGTGCCACGAGTATTAACGGACGGTTTCGAGTGGTTTCGGATGGTTGTGTGGGCGGTTTGGGATGGCGTTCATCTCATCCTCGGCACCGTTGGAAACGCACCGACACACCGAAACGAGCCCGGAGTCGCGCTGAATAACCGGCGATGTGGTGCACGTTATATAGGTGGCACATACGCGTGGCCCGGTTTTGTCTGTCGGTCTGTCCGTCCGTCGTTCGCGAATGCACAGCCTGGGTGTCCTGTCTCTGCAGATGACCGTTCCCATCATCGAGTATTAACCGCAGGTCCGGCCATCGGGTGGGGGAAATCGGCCGTGCGGCATTATTAGCCCCAAATGCGATGGACTCGGACGATAGAGGGAAAGGGGCACTTCGGGTGTCGTGCGCGAATTCCCTTCCTATCGTCGCGTACGGTACCGACTTGGTCAGCTTCCGATACTTTTCACGCTTTTTTTTTTCCCCCCTCTTTCCGTCGTTTGTCCCCTTTCATCTTCTTACGGCGACCATCCGGCTTCTATAAACTGTACGATTGAAACTAAGAGACGCGAGTGAAGCAGAAATTCCAAAACTTTGCCAAGAATGGCTTGTGTTCGCCTAGAATAATAGAACAAAATTTCATCTGGAGTAACGAGACAAGCGCTTTGCGCCGAGTTGTTGCATTTACAATTGTCGAAAAAAAAAGAAAAAAGAAAAAAAAGAAAAAAATTTGTATCCGCTGTCCGGTCCATCAACGATGAGCGTTGTCATCCACGGCCGCGGTAAGAGCGGAAAGACAAACGTAACGGTGGTGCACGAACGCGATCGATGCGGCTAATCGATTTTAAAGCGAAAGCCAGAAAGAGGAACCGCGACACGCGCGATTTTTGGTGTTCTGAAACGAGCCACTTTGCGCTGGACCGAAACGATGACGATAACAAGGATGCAATGACGGGCGCGAGAGTGACAGCATCGCGAGCTCACGGGGGTGCAATGGGGGTGAAACAAGGGGGCGGAAGGGGGAGGGTGGAGAGTGAGCGGTTGCACGCGGGGGAAAGGGCACGCTATAACTAGGATATAACGCCGTGCCTCTCTGCAGTCAGTTGCAGCTCCCGGGGGTGGCGGGGTTGGGGGTGTTTGATGCCGGTTATCATGTTGACAGACACAGCGAGGTGGACCAGGGTGCACCAAGGGGAGACAATTACAAATCGTTGACGTTTACGCCAACACAAACGACTATATGTCCGCGACACGTTAGATATCCTCTCTTTAACGCAAACGAAGAGCCTTCGTCGTATTTTCGTCCGATGATCGTCGAATCTCGTGCTCCAGATTCTCTTCGGCGTTTGCTTCCTAGTTCGGTAGATTCTGGTATTCATTTCTTAAAATTTCTTCAGATTAAAGTTTGTAGAGATAAATTGTAAAACTGTTTCACAATAGCGCGGTTTTTAATTTTATTTAAGTATTGTTGAACAACCCTGTGATCTTCTTTGGTTTTGGGGTTGAATACGTGGGGTTGATGACAAAATATTGGAAGGTTTTTAAGAAACTTGCGTATTTAATGTCCAAATACTTTCACAAACCATTGTACGCCATATTAAAATATTTCTTTTCATTCGTGGAAATAATATTAATTACGTTTTAATATTAATGACAGGAAAATTAACAAACATCAAGTGTTTTTCGTTGAAAACGATCTTCGTTGAAAATCAAAGTCACAACAAGACGATTAATACTTTCTACCTATAAAAGCAATCTATTTTTAAGTGGACCATGCTGACACAACATAAATAAAAAAAAAAGGGGGGGGGGGCTATAATCCGGTTGACTTTGGCATCGGAAAGAGACAAGGGATTGTTTCGTTGGGACAGGCAGCGAATTGCCAAATGCATATTAGCGCGCGATGGGCTGTTTAAGAAAGCGTAGTCAATCTCCGCGACGGACGTTTATGGAGAGGGAATTAATATACCGGACCTTCAACTTCGGGACCTTCATCGGTGATGTATGCACACCGGTGCTCCATCCCCAGAACATCCTCTTCTCGCCGCATTAGAGAGTCTGCGCGCTCTAAGAAACTCGCGGTCTCTCGGAACCTAATGGACGTGGATGTAATTGCGGGACGAAATCGTAAAGTATTTAGATCGCGATTCGCTCGTGGCTCCGCTGACCACAGGATATAGCTCTGTCGCGAATTTGTTTGCAACTCGATAAGTAATAAATTCCTCCTCTAACTAGAAATCTTATTACTCGTTCTTACACAATGTGTATTGTACAAAAAGTTCATTCTTTATTTATTTATTTCGTTAGTTAATGAATGGTTTTTAGGAATTTCATTACTCCTATCTATGCAGAGTTTCGAAACTGAGATTTTATTATTCAGTCACTCAACAAATGTTTCAAACAATTCGGCGTACATCCCTATTTAAAAAATCTTTTAATTGTGTAGTTATTATCTATACGAAAGAGTACTATTTTAATGCATTTATAAAAATTATACGTTACTAATATATCAACGATTTTATGAAACAATCTATATAATACAGAGATATAGAGGTGCTAAGATTTTTGAGCAGAAAGATATTGGAGAGCATAGATGATATGTTATATATTATAATACATAAGATAATGCTCTCTTTTTTCATCGTGTTTTGTTCTTTCTGTTTTAGGCAAAAGCTTCAGTATCACGATCACAGTATCAACGACACCACCCCAAGTGGCCACGTACACGAGAGCCATCAAGGTGACCGTCGATGGGCCCAGAGAACCGCGCTCGAAAACGAGTGAGTAGATCAAACACTTTCCATTCTCTAGCAGGGTCGTGGATCGCGAGATCTATCCGCGACCACCGGCTGCTACTATCCGTGGATTCCCTGAAAATGTACCGATAATTCAACGAAAGTCCCTATACGCGGTAATGGGAAGTCATTACCGAGCAGATGGTGCGCGATGATGCAGTGGTCGACGTGCGTACCACGCGTATGCGTGTTTTGGGTTAGCTATTCACCAAGCCATGCTACATAGACAATGCTTTTACCAGCACACTGCCGCGTGAAAAGTAATCCACTTACCGTAATATACTATGAAAACCTCCAAAAATATCCGTTAATTATCGATGCTTGACCATGCTTAATAACCGGCGTCGTATGATGCGTATTTGCAATACCGGCTTGATATACAAATAACTGAAACCGTTTATATACCGTTCACGTACCGTGTTCGTAACCACTTTAGAATTCCAGAAGAAGAAAGATTAAGTCGAAATTATTGTGGAATTTATCTTGCTCGAGTGAAGATTCTTGATATATTTCTCGTATTCTAACAATTTGTAGGAAATGGAAGAACAGGTTCTTAAAAAAATATTATGATTTCCAAAGATGTTCGTTTATCATCGTTGCTTAATCATGTTTAAGAACGATGTACAATTGTGACGTTACACTTAACTGAACCTACCTTTCGCAATTTTCTTAGATTCTGAAAAGAAAAGGGAGAAAGTTGGAAAATTTTTCAAATATCCTTTACCTTAATCGACTGAAGACTCTCCCGATGCCTTCTGACATCTGATATAAAATAGAGAAAAAGTTTTTAAAAATTACCACATATTGAATATCTGGAAACCGCGAGGATAACTGGACACGCGGAAAGACCAGAGAGGAATAATGAAAATAATTTCGTTGAATCTGGAAATATTCAAACTTCAGCAGTTTTTGATTATCCGTTGCCGGTTTCACATAATGGCTCCACAAAATGTAAATTTATTTCCATAAATATTTGTCGACGATACCTACCGGTGTAGGGTCGCGTCGAGGAGAGAGGAGTTTTCAAAAATACAGAACAATTGTGTCCCGGGCTTAAGCGAGCGCCACCAATTTCAGACTTCCATCCGTAGAAAAAAAAAAAATGCCTGTTATTTCGATATCAGATTAATAGCCGCTGCGGAGTCGACCACGAATACGGCAGCTTTTTGCGGACGTTTCGCATTTGTTGTATAAAGTATTGATAGGCGTAGGACGATGCGTGCCCACCAGTCTCACAGATTTTTTTTTTTTTCACCGCCGTTGTTTTTCGAAATGGTCCGGCGTGATTGATTTTTCTAACGTTTTCATCGTTCGTTTGCGTTCCGCGGGCCAATCGATGCACGCCTAAGCGTAGAAATCTGTAATAGTCGTTAACTTTGTCGCGAAAATGTACATTTTTCACAATCGAAACGAACCTTCGTCAAACAGGAAGACCGAATAGAATTTCTAAATATTTATTTGTTAATAAAGAAAGGCTGACAGTTGTCTGTACGCGCTTGACGTGTTTGATCGTATGCACTTTGGTCGGGAAAAATCAAAACAAGCAAATTGATGTTTTTTTTTTCGCTGTTTTTCTCACCGACCTGATAGAGATCAACGGGGTATGAAAAAATTGTTTACAGTCGTAAAAAAACATAGATTGCATTTAATGTTTCGAATAATAAAATATTCTGTTTAATTTCAAAGGCCAAGTAGACGATGCTTGCGAGAAATCGTCAATTTTTCTTAAAAAATTCAAGCTACTTTCGTTAAAGAAGATGATCGACCTCTGTGACAAATAGACACATCTTCAAAAAGTCGTTCTTGTTCAGTCTTCAGAGATTCAAGATTTTTTTAGTGGAAGCAAATAACGTTCGTCTCGTGGCGAACAATCCCTTTGATTCCAAAGATCATCCGCTGAAAGATTCGAGTACCTAGGGAACCAGAACTACTTCTCCAATTCCCAAAAGATCCATGCTTTCCAGTCGGAGTAAGTAATCCAGCGCCACGATGAATTATCTCTAATACCAATTATCATTCACCAAATCAAATCTTTAGAGATTCCAACGCCTAAATTAAATATCAAAACAAATTCAGGACATAAAGATCAATAAACCTTCGTCGATCTTCAAAAACTCCAAAGATCTTCCTTGGTCGAAGCAACCGACTGACCATGAGCGTGACAACAAGCGGCATCGTCCGAGGAGGCAGACAGACGTGCGACGCGTGAAAACTATTCCAGACGGGGATCGCCCGAACGGAATCCGGCGGATGAAAGGAATCGACGCCCGAGAGACAGGACACGCATCACGACATATTGCATACACGAATTTCGGGCGGCGATGGCGTGGCTCCTCCTGGCCGTGGCACGCACCAGGGACAATCTATGTAACGACCAGCGTACGAGCGCCGTCGGGCAAAACAACCGGCGCTTTCATTGTCCTCGCAACGATGGCGAAGCGCGCCGGCTCCGCAGACACCTGCCGGCTATCATTATTGCGTGGATAATCGTGAGCTTTTTGTTATCGAAAATCACCACCCCTGCCCGCCCCATTTTTCGACCCTGTCCCCCCTTCTTTCTCCCGCCCGCCCGTCGGTCTCGCCTCACGACCGGCTGTTTCGCTGGTAATCGTGCAATTTCTGTAATTCTGCTGGCCCGTCAGCGCGTGTAAATACTGCAAACGCGGCCACCGTAGCCTGGAACGACACGTAACCGGATTAACGGACTGCCAAGGCTGCGACAGCCTGACCGGAACCGTTTGAACGTATCAGGAACCTCGAGAAACGAAATTGGCAGAAGTTACCTTCGCGTTCTACGTTTTAAGCTTCGTTTATAGGCAATTCGTAGTTCAGCGTGTGACGTCTGCACCTTGGACACTTTGGTTCCGTTGCCAGAGTTCGAGTTTGACAGTGAAGAGTTACTGCTCTGAACTTTAAGCTTCGTTTTATCATACAATCTTTGTATCTTTCGTAATAATTCCTCTCCGAGAGTATCGATACTTGGTAGACTTGTATTAGTTTCGTATATTGCGGTCTACATTGGAGTAGAGTGGATAACAATGTGAAGAGTTATCAGAGCGCTTAAAGTTTCGTTTAAAAAACGTCAATGTATTTCTCTTGATAATTCTTAATATTTCTTAATATTTTTGTGTCAGTCACCTGAAGTTCCGGTTGCTCTTCAATTGTAAAAAACATTTGACCAATTCCTCGATCGTGCCTGAAAACGAAAACGAATGGGAGAGGTAGCGAGGAATCGGGTGGAACGAACGGAGAAAAGGGAACGAAACAAAGTGGCTACCGGGTAGCCGTCACCGTGGCCGAAAATCATCGAAACGTTCCCGGCAAAACAATATCGATGGATCGGCCGCTGTCAGTCAAAGGTTGAAATTGAATTTGCTTGCCTAGTAATTGCTCCGCGTTTGGAATTTCGATTAGACAGGGAATACACGACGCGTTCCTCTCCCCCTCTCTCTCTTTCTCTCTCTCGAAATCATTTTCCGTGCCCTCATAGAAAGAAATCCTGAAATTCACGACCGTATACGTTCATCCCAGGCTCAAGTGTTGCAACTGTGATTTGAAACACTAAAAAAACAAAAAAGAAAGAAAATCAACTTTCATTCTTAAATAGTTGGAGTAGAACACGGTTAAATATTAAAATCGTACGATCGATGGATTGAAAAAGCACGTCTCTGGGAGATTGTCTGAATAGATCGAGAGAAATCATGCGTTATCGAGCGATATTCCAGTAATCGTTCATTGAAATTACAGAGATCGCAATTGAAGCAGACTTTCATGAAAGAAAAATAAAAGATTCGTAAAAACAATATTAGAAACGGATAGTTTCTACGAAGAAAGAAAAGAACACTTCTCTCGGAAGATATTACTTTTAGGCGGCAAATTTTCGCAAAGATGGAAAACTCGGGGAACTAACGAGGAAAATAGAAAAGATTCGAGCAAAAATCCTCGAAATGCTGGCAGACCGCAACGCGAAGGAGGACGTAAGACGAGCGGAGGGAGGGGCCCATTATTAGAGAGAAGGAAAAAAGCCGCGCTATTTCCGTCCTCTGGGGCTGCCACACTTTGATTAGATAAGCCCACCACTCGTGCTGCGGAGATTGGAATTATTGTTCTCTCTGCCTCTCTCTCGCTCTCTTCGTCTCTCTGCTTCACCATGTTCCACGAGCAGAACGAAAGGGCAATCGGTGAAGGTGTTATATCACGATCGTTCTTGTTCATTGTAATTAACCGCCTTTCCGCTTCTAGATTCGGATAGCAGGTACGTTTTCAGATATCCTGAACAGGCACGACGCGATAGCCAAGTCAGACCTTTGCGATCCAACATTTGAAGAGATCCTTGCTGCTCCGATGTTGAATCTAGCGAACAACGATCCTCGTCAAGGTGTGTTAGATTCGTCAAATTCTCTTACACTGTTGCGAAAGGTATAAAATTAACTAAGCACGACGATTTTTAGGTCGAGTTGCTTCTTTCGTTCGCGCGTAGTACACTTAATGATAATTCTTCTCATTTCATTTCTTTTTAGTGAAAACATTGTTGCAAGAGATACAAAAATATCATTCACCTAAGTCGTCCCCTTCTCTTTTGATGATATTAACACTTTGAAAAGATACACGAGAGGTTGCAGAAGCAAAATTCACGAGAGAAACTTTTGGAAACTTAATGGATAACTGGAGTACACATTGTTATGTCAAAATTGGTCGTTAGTCACTACACATTCGGTTTCATTCTCTGAATATTCTTCAGAAAGCTACTGTATCAACTCCATTCATTCTGCAACGTGTTGGACGATCATCACGCTTTTACATCCACAACCAAAGATGTTGGAAGAAATCTCTCGTAGAAAGATTCGTAGGAAAAGTCACCACGCGTTGAAGCATCTTCCTCTTTCGTAGGAAGAACGAAACTGCGCCGCCTCGTTCTCCTCCGTCGCGATCCATCATCCGTTCTGAATTATCTGCCGGCGTGCTGCATCCCATTCTACTTTGCTCCTCTTGAATGGAAACACCACGGCGGCGAGCCGATCCAAAAAGAGTGTCGGCCGGTACGTTTGGGGCATTACGAGCGTCCGGTACGTGAGAAGTCGTGGGATCCGGTCGCGGAGTCGAACACAGAGTTCCCTTGTTTCTCCTGGCCGGCGATCGTGGTAGTCGGTAGCGAGGAATAATCTTGTAGGCATCGGTTGGCGCACCGGAGCTGACCATCTGGGCTCACCGACAATTTCGTGCAGTTTGCGGTCGAACTTTATTTGTCGTTCGCCCTCGTGGCCCGAGTCTTTCTTCCTCTTGCAGCCCCGCGCGTTTCCTTTCCTCTTTCCACTGTTTATTCCCTCGTCTTTCTTTTCGTTCTTTCTCTCGCTGGTGGAATAACAATTTGCGCCTCACGAGCTCCCATTCTTCGGTTTCTCTCCTGGTACCAAGAGCAAAAGGGGAACACTATGCTCCACATTTCTGGATCGACGAATTTTTCAAATGGGAAATGAAACGGCAAGATTTTCTTTAGAAGAAGAAATTCCTTTCGAGAGTTTCGATAGATAGTCCACCGACTCTGTCTTGGTCCTGGTTCCAAGTATATTTCGAAGATCGGGAGAATCTTTTTTAAAGAAACACAGTGTAAAAAAAATGTATCGAAATCGACCTGTAACGTTCGGGGATTCTAGAGACTCTAGACGTATACACCTGCCAAGTTTTTCCATCTACTAAATTATCGAAAGATCTCCCCCGAATCGATATTTCGCGGATAAAATACCATAGGTTACATAGCCTAGTGATTTTGCCACTGAACGTCCTGTTCAGTGATTACGTAAGCAATCGAGCCTATGCACGTGGCGCATAATGTGCATCGCCGTATAACGATACATACGGACTGTATGCATATTGCGACCCGCCCCAATAGAGAATCGCCGTGTCCGCTGCGTATACTATGCAGACACCGACGATACTTGGCTCTGCCCGGAGGGCTCCATCAATTCACCGGCGGCGGTTGGAATGTGCGAGGAATGCTATTGAAGTCGATCGAGAGACACGAGCCACTCGAGTTTCTTAATTATCCCTCTCTATTGGGCTAATTGCACAAACATCTGACTCTCCTTGTCTCCATGTTCTGGACGCTGGACGTCCTTGCTTTGGGCAGCGAGAATTTTTTCTTAAATCTCCGTTTTCTTCTTATTAAACGTCTGGCACTGTTGAATCGAGTTGTTGCGTTGTTCTTGGAGTTTTATAATATACTTTAATCTCGCGAAAAATAACTAATTCTCTTTCAACGATTTACGCGTTAACAAGTTTAGACAGAATAGATGAAGTCTCCAAGTCCAGCAATTGACGTGACATTGTTTCAAATTTAAATATTCAGATTACAATCTTTCAGTCTTACAATTAAAGAAACAAAAATGACTGAGAGTATGCAAAAGGATTAAAGATCTGCGTTCAGTTTGATTTAAAGGAAAAATAAATCCACGGGATGGTAAAGTGATAAAATTGGAGTAGAGTTAATGAGAAACGTGTTATGTTTATTTTTCAGGGCAGACACATATCCCTGGACTGGCGCGAGTTCCCGCACTGCCCCGGGTTCCTGGACTAGCGCGAGGGACCTTCCCCGACGCATCAAGCCCGTTCACTCCCTACCTACGGGAATCAGAACCGTACAGGAGGAATAAGCATCACGTCGGCAACAACGTCACCGCGAATTCGGTTAGTGGTGCCTGTACCAACCCCAACAACACCGATCCGACCGCATCGCCTGCTTCCAGTACACACCTCGGAGCTAATAGTGGCTCCTCGGCTCATCAAGATTGCTACAAACACAGTCCTCAGCACGGTGGTGAGTCTTACCGTCTTCTGCTCTACCTTTCATGCTTCTTTGTCAACTTTAACGTTATGGACTAATTTTTTTTTGGTGGTATGACTAATTTTTGGTGGTATGACTAATTTTTGGTATATTGGTCATGTGTAAATTGTAAAACAATAAATTCGTGGAAAAATAGTTAAAAAATGAAAGCAGTGGAAAATATTCAGTTTATATATTATATGTGCTAAGTGTGTAGGTACTCGTATATAGTTGACAGTGTAATTTTCAAGCCAAGAATTAATAAAATATCGTTTAGGGTATTCAACATCATATATTTAATATTTTATGCACTTGACGTTGATGTAACATAATACGTATTGAGCTTCAAACGCTCGTGAATTTCATGAATTCTATATTGGATTGATTGAAACAAAGATATTAGACAATTTTCTCCGATTTCTCGTTACAATGTTGTACAGGCTGCAGACATAAACGAAACGAATCGATTCGAATCAGAATGTCCAAGCTACGTGGCTGATTAATTAACAGAGCCACTTGCACAATTGCAGTAATATTGTTAGTGAAATTTTATGAGTCACGAGTTAATACATCCTGTTGTATAATAGTAGCAAGTTTGTTAATAGAACGAATGGAATTTCATACTTAATTACATAAATGAAAAGTCATTTGGTTCCGTCCTTCCTCGTGCGAAATTACGAACTGTAAATGAGAAGTCTGTGCAATTGTACCTTATCAATTCATTAATATCGTTAGCTAGTTAATTAATAGCGTTACAAGTTGTAGATTATAAATTTCTCATTTGTAGTTTCACAATTTCACGTAAAACAGACTTTACGTAAAATAATAACATCTAGCTATAAACAAATATTTATTAACCTCGATGAAATTTTACTAGTAACGTTAGAAAAATTATGCAAGAGAGGTTTCTGTCAAGTTAGTGACTCGCCAAGTCCTGTTTTACTTAAAACTATAAGTGAGAAGGTAACAATCTGCAGCTAATTACTAATTTGTAAATTAGGAAGTCGCGGGTCGTGGATTGCAAACTTCGTCTGTAGAATTTTATAACTTCTTACACAACGTGCGACTTATGCTTTCATTTGTTTCGTTATAAAACCTGTTGCAGTTGTGCAACAAAATATACTAACTTCTAACCGTTGAAAAACGCACTGAACATATTGACGACAATATTGTTGCACGAATATTTGTGTAATTTTACATTTTTGAACGGAATCTGAATGAAAATCCGCAACCTAAATACTAAATAACAACAGCTCCATCGTAAATAGTTCACATTAATTATTACACATAATATTCAAAGTTAAATTTCACAAAAATGCAAAAGTTCCAATTTCTGTCAAATCTTTTTTCAATGATCCTAGTTCGATCGAGTAAGAGCGAAAAGATAGGGGTCGTGTCTTCCGGTCTGTTGCTCCTTTGGTTTCGATAGCGGATATTCCTCGGGCATCATCATCTTTTCGCTCACTACCAGCATCCTCATGGCTCGTGCAGCGACTCGAAACTACCCACAAACCCCACCCAACCCCTTCTCCTCTATCAAAACGGGGAGGGATGGAAGCTGATGGTGAGGGATCAAGAGAGAGGGAGAGGTCCGCCGTTTCGCGAGGTAATAGTTTCATACCTCGTTCCGGCTCTGCACCCTCTAATTCAACGTAATAACGACATTCAACCTGCCGTTTCCATCTCTTCTCTCGCTGATCTCCGCCACGATTCACCGTTGCGTCTCTCTAGCACGAGGCAAAAGTGTCCTGTTGCACTCTCGTTGCACTTGCCAAACAGATTTACCCGCTACGTTGATTCCGTTTTCTCGGCGTTTATCATAAATCGTACCTAGCTCGCCTCCAGAGCGAAAGGAGATCGTTGAAAATTTTTCAACTTCTCAAGAGTGGGAAATATTTTCTCGTGCATGTTTCGAAATAGGCTACACTTTGAGCGGTTAATTATTGAACTGTCGATTTGTAAAAGATCTTAATATTTCTGTGCAAAATTGTATAGAATATAAGTGACACGAAATAATGTAATTGTAATAGTAAAACGTAAAATTCAGAAACAATAATCTATGGGAAAATTTGTAATAGGAATTGAGAAGGCACGCGAATCTCAAGGGCGATGTGTAATTTGAGGCACTTGTAAACATCGAAAGATGTCGTTTTCACGCGACAAGACGAAAAATTTCATCGTACCGAGATGAGTTAAGAGGTTCGAACGATATAAATTGGCTTGGACAAGGTTAGACGGTAATTTTCGAAGGAATATTTCGAAGAGGCGAATATGGTGGTATCGGGAGTCGATAATTCAAGATGCAAAAAGGCGGGAAACTCGGCAGCCACTTTATTTCTGCGTGGCTCGTCTCGCATCAGCGGTCTCGACCTGATCAAAGTTAAGTAGACGCGCCCCTGGCTGGCAAGACCTCTTTGAAGCTACGTTGCGGTTTCTCTTTGCCCTAATCTCCTCCTCCTCGTCCTCCTCTTCGACCTCGGCTACCTTCTCCGTCGATCGTTCCTACCTTCCGGGCCAACTTTGCGCTGCACCCGTGTCACCTTCCTGGATCGGCCACCATTGTAATTACCTCATCTAGGGTAGCGAACTTTCTCTCATCTTTCTTCTTTGACTCTCGCCTTTGCAAGACAGTGGTTTCCGTCTTTTCTCTCAAACGGCGAGGTTATGTGACGATTACAAGACGACGCGATAACTCACGTTTCAGGTTTTCCTTTTGCAATAATTTCTCGTAATCAAAATTGTTTCGAGTCCCCTGCATAGTTTGCGATCTAGTCCGAATATTTATCACGGTATATTTATTTCAAATTTCATTAGCTTAGGAAGTGTATTTCAAAGACTTAGAAAGATGTCTTGGACCCATTACATTTAGCTTTCATTTTCAGTTTCATGGTATGTTATATTGAAATTCTTCTTTTTTAATTCTATAGTAATGATATTATTTATAATGAGTAAAAAGTCGCTTCGCGTAGCTGTAGCTACTAGACTCACAAAGAAGAACATCTTCTATTACACTTAGCCATTTTAGTATCCCTCCAACAGCCAAGAAAATAGTTAATTTTCGTCTCTTCTCCACTCTGAATCTCTCCATAACTCGCAATTATGTTTTTCCAACTGAACGATCGTCCGCTCGTAATGCTCGCATTTTCACGCCTATCACATGAATGGAAATAGTGCGGCGAAATGCTTCATTTACCAGTCAACCCATTCATCTCTCCTCTCTTCTTCTTCTTCTTCTTCTTTCTCCTCCTCCTCTTTCTCCTTTTCTTCTTCTTCTTCTTCTTCTTCTTCTTCTTCTCTTTTCCTCCTGTTTCTTCGCGCCTAATGAGCAGATTCAAGGGCCTGGGCACACGTACGAATGAGCGCAGAGAGTGCGAAATGAGCGTCGGTGGATGCAATTTTCTTCCTCATCCTTCTTGCCTCTGTGTGGCCAGCTCTTTCTCTCTCTCTCTCTCTCTCTCTCTTTCTGAGCGTTTTCGAGTCAGGGCACCGATTCAGAGAGATGCACCTCTGAATTTACAGTCGGTGCAACCTACAAGACAGCACCGGTGCGGCTCACGTACTACTCACGTGCACGTCTGCGTAATACCAGGGATCGATCGATCGCTTCTCGATCGATCGAGAGCTGGATCCATGTTGTTTTTGCCGTTCGCTGCTGGCAGCCAACTCCTCCTTTTGTCTCGGGTTCGGTTCGCTTGCGATGCCAGACGTTGTTGAATCGAACCTCTTCCACTCCTCTCATCTTCTTCTTCTTCTTCTTCTTCGTAATCTTCTTCCTCCTCCTTCTCCTCCTCCTCCTCCTTGCTATTTCGTCTCTCTTTCTGCTCCGCCACCGGTCTCTCCTTCTCCGTGATTGCTCTCTAAATCTCACCTACATGATCACTGCCGATCGTGACTCGGCCAGCAGCGTTTACACCGACTATGAATCGAACCGCCTTCTGCCTCGCTAGACGAGGGAACTTTGAATGCTATTTTCGGTCGAATAGAATTTTTGTCTTTCTTCTTCTCGATGAGAGAGTGACATCGATACATGACGATGGATTCCGTACGATTTTTTTATTCCATTTATGGCTGAGAGAGTAAGACAGAATTGAAACGAAAGAACGATATTGGTGAAATTTGTACGTTTTAGTTTCTACAATAAATGTTGATTACTGAAAATGAGAAGTGTCTAAAGAAAATATTCTTCTAGTGTGTGTGTGTGTGTGTGTGTGTGTGTGTGATCAGTTTGAAAATTGGTTGCAAAGAATTGCAAGCGGCGCACGTGGATTGAGATTAGCCAGCTCGACAAGCAAGATCACATCGAAAACTAATCCTGCGACAAACTTTACAGTTACATCGATAATTATTGAATTTTACCGTGGTAAAATATTTCGACACGTGAAATACAAGCGCAAAACTGCTCCACAGTAGCCGGCGCGTCAATCAGAGAAGCATTCCTTTCCCTTAGCCTTCTTGCCAACCTCGAGCAAGTACACCGTCTCTATTCGCGATAAACGCAACAGAAACGAGCTCGTACAGCAACAATCTCGGGGCTAGGAAGGTTTCTGCAGGTGAAGAAAAAAGGGAAGCGAGCGTTATTCCTGTCTCTTATAATATAACCGTGTCCGTTTCTCGTCTTCTTGCCTGGAGTCTCATCTCGAGTCGTGATCGGGGTAATAAGGCCCCGCCAGTGGCAAGCGGGGCTGAGTACCTGAAGAGCTGGTGCAGAGAATTGAAGGGAGGAAGATTCGCGAGTCCTCTCCTGCCTGTTGCTCGAAACGAGAGGAGGAAACAGAGAGGGCGGAAGAGACAAGGACGCTGCTGACGCTGGTAGGGGTAAGGATGCTGATTATGGGGTGTCAAACAATCACGCTGATTGTATATTCTCCGCTGACTTCTTCTGTCGATGTTTACTTCGTAGATACAACCCGAAAGCTGTGGATCTGTCTTGTTTCCCTCCTCGACTCTCTACCTTGGGACCGTCTCGTAGAAGCTTGGTAGAAGTAGAATCAGGGGACAGCGAGGAATTATGTTGAACTCGAAATTAGGTAGGGTTCTATCGAGGCAAGATAAGATGTTGGGTGGTTCGTTCGCTCGATTTGAAAAAGTAATTTTTCAATTTGTGCGTTGTTTCTAAATGGCTCGAGCGACGTCTTATTTTCCCAAAGTGGTAATAGTATAAACAAAGTCGGAAAAACTTGGTTAATAAAAATTCTATAAAGATATTTATCTATGGAAACACATACTATTAATCAATTAGAGAAATCGAAGAGAGGAAAAGGTCGAAGATCATTGAAAATTCCAAAACGCTTCACGCGCCCGGGCGTCTTTGTTGTAAAAATCCTAATAAAAGTACATCTGTTCATCCACAATTCCGGTACCAACAGAAGATCTTCGAAGAAATCTCGCGATTCCCACGTGCCTCGGTTGGTAGCAGAGAACACGGCTGCGCCTCTCTGCCTTTTTCTCCACCTACTGGTGATTGTCGTGTTTCTTACTCGTCGGAAAAAATCTTCGTCCAACCGGGAGCTTAATGGAAGGCTAGTGCGTGCTTGTACGGAATCATTACTCCGCCTTGGGAGATGGTCGGGAATTTTAGTTAAACGGCACTCCGCTACTGCGTAAGTTACGCGAGAGGAAGAGAAGGGACGATTGAAGAGTGGAGACTCCTCGTCTCCTTTGTCGTTTGATGTCAAACTGCAGCCGGATTCGCGTGGAATTTCATCCGGAAAGTCAGTTCGTTGGTTCTCTCGTCTCAGCGAGAGGAGCGTTTCTTTTTTTTCAATCCTCCACCAGGCTGGTATCACGTGTGGTTGATTAAATTTCTTCGTGGCGTCGGCGCCTTCGAAGCGTCTGAGGTCTGCGAGGGAGAAGAAGGGTTACCTTTCTTAAAGGGGCGCCAGCCAGAGAAGTTGCCAGGCAATTAGGAAAGTGTCACATACACTCCTTTCGCGAGTCTCCCTTGCGACACGCCAACCCCTATCATGCTCTATCAGCAGGTTATTAACGTACAAGCTTAAACTTGCCGCGGCAACTCTAAAGTATCCACGCGACACATTAGGAAGCTTGCAATCAACACCCTCGCCGAGCACATCGTTTGTTGTAAAAATAAATCGTCCTCTTCGGCCCGCCTTCGGAACGACGCGCCGACGTCGCTATTTGCAATTTGCAATGGAATTCGTAATTTTCACAAAATAGTACGCATATTTCTTTTATTTCACAGTATCGCGTATTTGTTCAGGTGACTTTAATCACTCTAAAATATTTAGTGTATCTTTTTTGGTTTCGTTTTTTAATCCTTTCCAGAGAAATTGTTCTTTCAACAACAAACGTTACACATATTCGTGAAATTAGAATTTCTTTTATTCGTAATTAATATTGAAACGCGTTGGTATATTTGTAGAGTGAGGTTCGACGAAAGTACTGGCAAATTTTCGATTTGTCAGTCTGACATAGTACGTAGATGAGTCAATATGGACTGTCGTTTAAACTTAATGAGACTAAGTTTTAGATTCATGAGAATCTAACAGTTCTTGTATCGTGCTATTAGTCTCTCGCAGAGAGTTGAGAAAATTCCCTCGTGCATTTATGCAGATTTTAACGCGCCTTTCGCTTACCGTAAGTCACGATACGTGTAAGTAAGGAAACTTAGTCGCAAACGAGGCTTCGATGCTCGCCGAAATGACGAACGCGACCGCAGAACTTAATTAAACTCGTAAATCCGTCGCCACCGTCGTTCTAGACAGCCACGACCGTTGTTGCGTCTTGCTACTTATTTCCCTGCTGGTTGTTCGCCAATCGCAACTCTCTATTTTGCATTCTTGTGAATGTATCCTTGATACGTTGCAACAGGGCATTATCCTCTCTCATTCGAATCTTCTTTTCCTTCGTTGATGAAGACTCACGATTTGTAGAATCAAGAGTTTCTGGAAAACGAGTTCTTTCTTTTCCACGAATAAAATAGCTTTTGGCACGTGAAGGCTCGTGGAAAAGTTATCAAATGTTGCAAATCGTTAAAAAATCTTAAAATAAGATTTCTAATATTCGATTTATTCTTTGTACTTTTCAATTTTATTTTATTGTAGGTTCATCAAGCTTGCTCGTCGTGTAGGTTATTTAATTATTAATTTTCTCTTTTTTCTTCTAGAAATTTTATATTGAAACAAGTAAAATACTTGTCCCGAGTAGGCTCTACATGTAAAACTTTATGAAATATTTAAAATATACTATATTTAGTTTATCGAGTTTAAAAATCATTCGTCATCTATCCGTACAGTAAACATCTACATCTATACAAATTTCCAAATTTGTCTCAAATTTTTATCAACGTAACCATCGCGGTGTCTCGTTAGAATTTCGCAAAATGCCTCCATGAAAGATCTCTTCAAGTGAAGTTCTTTCGCGAGCCAGTTTACACGCACACGCGTACATTATCGAGGACGGTGGAAGGAGGAAAGCTGAACGAGATCCTCGGCTTCCGTAAACTGGAATTTCAGAAATCCCTGGGCTGCGGTGCCTCGGTGAACTTTATCGCCTGTCGGTTTATCGCGTATCCTGGTGGCGCGACATCCTTCGTGTCCGTCCAATCAGGCGCGCACTTGGCGGACGACTCAAGGAAACCCGCGGTGACCGCTCGGCCAAGACCGCGATAATAACCGGGCCGAACGGAGCCTTTCGTTTCCACGCATTCCCCCTTTTCAAACGCTCAGGATCTGGACGAGGTGCTTTCCGCAGATAGCCGGAAGCTGGTCCCCCCTTGCCTCGTGACTCGATCATGTTTGATCGCTCGCAGACCTCAAATAGACGATAAGCTCGCTGAATTAATCTACGTATGTACTGTGAGGATTTTATTTTTTAGTATCGTCGTCTCTATTTCTCGCTCGTTATCGAAAGATTCTGAATTTTTTCCTTACGTTTCTTTTTAGAGCAATTCGAAGCAATTATTTCTTGATCATTCGTTCTATTTAGAAGATTTCTGTTTGGTAGTTTTCTTTCTTTCTTAATCTTGCTCATCGGTTTCTTAAGTAATTTATTTCCGAGTTGTTTGTCTAAAATTGGAAGATCTTTCCTTCATTTCTTAATCACTCTGTCCTTACTTTGTCTTTTGGGAAATTTTTAATTCTCTCTTTTAATTATTTTTTAAAATAATTTATTCTTTAATTAGTGATCCAAGATTGGAAGGTTTTTAACTCTCCGACATTTAATCTATTTCTGAATTTTTATATCTTGAATCTGTTTTTATCATTCGAGATTAGAAAGCCGTGAATTATCTTTGATTCGTCGAGGTAAATAGCGAGAGTCGCGATGATTCGTTTGACTGGACGTGTGGAGAGAGGAGGTTGGGAATCTAGGATGAGATGGACGAGTTTTTGGCACAAGGGCTACTCTTGGGAGGAGGGTGGATTGAATCGAACCCTTCGCCCCGAACGCATCCACGCTTTTCCCACGACACTTTCTGCGAATTGCTGTTCCGTACACCGTCCTCAGTTACTTGCCGCGTACAAAAATTCGTTCGTGGCAATTTTAAGACCAGCTACGTATCATCATATCGTAAAAGTCTGCTGACACAACTACAATTTTTGCAGTAACGCATGGATAGCCATAGTGACGAACAGAAATATTCATAAAGTTGACAAAATTGATCTTCAAAATTTTGCAAAAAATTACATCAGAACATTAATCCTGAAAGGAAATATTTTGTCATTTTTCAAATAAGAACGCGGATGTAATTTATCACGTTTACATTAACGATTTTAAACATTGCATTGTATTTGTTCCACTCACAGTTATTGCCGCTTTAATCATCGTCAGATACGCACGGATAAAATTACGTGCTCGAATTTTTTCACGTTTTCCAAAGAACGACACGCTGTTCGTAAGCGAATTAAAAAAAAAAAAAAAAGAATTTTCAAACGGGATCGAACGGGAGGGGTATTCGATGAACTGGCCGAAAATCGAGGCGTCCGGCAATCAGGGTACTCGTTCGAATCGATTTGTGAGAGAGATGATCGAGGGACAATCTCGAGCAAATCGATCGAGGTCGATCCGCCGGCACGAAACGTAGAAAGAATCGAGCCGGACCGAGCGAAGCGAGAAAGCAGTTCACGATCCAGAGGATCCAGCTTCCCGAGATCGTCATCCTACCGAAACATCGGCGCAAAAACTCTCGAAAATCCCCGATGTAAAAAGGCGGGCCGGGCTTTTTGCAATAATAAGCGGCTGCGCCTAGTCGACTGAGGAAACGGAAAATTGTACTCTCCACCGCGTTGCTCTCGCGCGTTTTACCATTAACAGACATTTATCTGGAACAGTTTCTTTCACCGCGGGACGAAAAAAAGATTCAGCTGCTCCTGGGATTATCTCATAAAATGTCTCGAATCTTTTTTTCGAGGAATTCTTGCCATTTTAGGAGGAGACCGGGAATTTTCACGCCTTGTACTTTGCAATTCTATCATTTGTATCGGACTTTTTGTACGGAACAATCTTGATCGCGACCACGCGAATTATAATAATACTTGGATGAATTGAATTTTTTCACACGGAAGAGAATCACAGTTTGAATTGTTTAGGACCCGTTTGAAATGTCAGACTACAATTTTATATTTCTATATTATGGACGTAACTGTAGAAATGAAATCTGAGTAGAAATTTGTTTCGTCCTAACAATAAGAATCACTATAAGAGTTCTACTTTTGTTTTATACGTCACATTTAGATTTCTAAGAACGCATCAGAACTTGAACCATAGAAATATTATTTATTAGAATATTATAATTTCTATTTATATATTACAAATACAATTTTTAGAATATATAGCACTTGCTATATATTTTTTAGGACTTCAAATTCTAATTACTTACTCGCGTAATAGAATTGAGAAATTGGAGTCGAACAGTGTGATTTAGAAAGAAAGAAATACATAAATATCAAGTATCTATTACTTAATTAAAATTGGCTTCTAAATAAGAATATAACAAATTTCTGTTCTCTCGTACAAATGCTATCTAATCTTCCTTTCAAGAAAATAAACTTGCCATCAATATTCTAAAAATGAAGATTCTATCTTGTTGAATTAAAGAATACCACGAGCAAGCGATTTATAATCTTCATTGCTTAAAAAAAGAAAAGAGCTTTTCTACATTACAATAAAGGAAGCTTTAGCAGAAGCTTCTATTTAATAACGAGTTGCTCACCTCATTCCCCATTCGTCTCGCGCTCCTCCGCCGTTAGTTGGCCGTAAATGATGATGGTTTCTGCAAAAGGATTTAAAGGTCCTACCACGTTTCTCATAATGTCGTACCGTTCGCAGAAATCCTCGCACGAATTACCATACTGTTTCACAACCAGCTGTTGCTGCCTCGTGTTCGTTTTTTTCGTTTTAATGGTATCAGGCTTTTCGTTTCTATCATTTTAAAGATGTCGTGCCGTTATTCCAAAGAGCTGTGATTTTATTTGCAAAAGCAAAGTCGAGGAAATTGTTTCAGTTTAACGAGATGCGTTTCTTCCTTCTTGGAAATTCTTGTTGAAATAATAGTAGACTTTGTTGAAATCCGCCGCTTTTCTGACTAATTCTTCGTTGCTAAGACCACCCATTACGTTTACCTCGACTCGTTGTGATTTTGAAGACCGGACATTCCAGAGATACTTGGCGTCGCCATTTTAATCTCGACGAGTATTCTCGACTCTGGTGCAAAAATTGCGAGGCCTCGCAAGGTCATCGGGAAACAGGGACACGTATTTGCATGTATCCACAAAATGGCAAGTTCCAAAGAAAATGACGAGGATAGTTTCAATTAAAATTGCATTGTGATAAATTTCGTTTCTGGTTCGTTCTATGCAATGTTGGACATAAAAATGCATCGATAATATAATTCTGAGCGAAACTATAATAGTTTTTCGAATGAGTTGAATTTAGTTTTCTCGAAGCTGCAATGTCTAATTTCTAATTTCTAATTTCTAAAAATTTTGCAAATGCCCTTCTCTCGCAGATTTTATCGAAACCAAAAATATGAGAACACCTAGACAATGGAAAAAATTTTAGTTTGTTGGAATTCCAAATTGAAGAAATTCTTGAAAGAGATAATAAAGAAAATAAACTCATTCGTATGTTCTAATGTTCCAATGTCCGACAGAGATTTTATTTTATTCTAAAATGCATTTTATTCTATAATGGCAAAATTTACTCTAAGATACAGACGTAATAGTAAAGTTTACTAAGTAAATGATGTAAAACAGTTGATCATTAAAGACATTGAAAGGGAAAGACCAAAACCAAAACTGAGGTGAACTTGTAGGGATGAAAGAGGGGAAGAAGGAACGAGTGCAAGAAGAACCATCAAAGTGGCGAACGGAAGTACCGGTAAAGATAGACGAATTAGGATCCAAAAAGGAAGCCCATACTGCCCAGCTCTTTTTTTTTTTTCCTACACAAAATTCCTCGTACTCGTAACATCTCTCAGGTACGCTGGCTGAATCGTGTTCGAAGGAGAGAGAAGGAGAGCAAGTAGAGGAGAGAGGAAGAGAGACAGAGGAGAAGAGGATGGCTAAGCAAGGCAAGAATAAGACGACGGAGAAGAGGAAGAAGAGGTGGAGGCAGTTACGTGATCCACGCTCGAGAGGGCACGGATCTTCGTCTCGATCCTCGGAGATCCTCCCGTTTTACCTGTAGACGATTTCGGTCGTCTACCATCTCTTCGTCTTTTCTTCGTTTTTCCTCGGTTTCGTTAGATGTCGAACGATATGGGGCCAAATTGAATTACGCCGATGGGCGTGAACTGCAACGTTACAGCCGAGGATCAACGCGGTCGGATCGTACAGTTTACGTCGTAAGATTCTTGTTCTTTTTCTCTGACGTACAAGTGTACATGTGTACATGTGTACGTTGGGAGTAAATGTGGATCGAAATCACAGTTTTTTTCAAGTGTGAGTTCGTTGCATTGATTTATTGCAGTGAGACGTATCATATGTCGAAGGTTAGGTTTGTTAGATTTTGTATTTCCAAATTTAGAGACGAATGAAGTAACGTACAAATATATTTCGCGGCACTAATTTATTCATCAATCGACGTTAGAAATAATTCTATCGAAAGGTGTTGTAATAAATTATACAAACAACTTTGCACAAATGACAAACTATCGTGTATCTTTGTTACAACATCTATCAGAGTTTTTATCTATCAGCTATTGAATCCCATGACACTTTATATAATCGCGATTATTTTTAATTAGATGCTGCATTGAAGATATAAAAATGTACCAACCGTCGTCGTTTTTAAGAATTCCAAAGGAGAAAATCGCGTGCAAGTTGATCCCTTTGACGTCTCGAGCCTCGTCTCCATGAAGAATTGAAAGGAACCTTCCAGTCTCTTCACGAGAATATTACATTCTTGCTCGAAATGAGAACTTTCCTTGCTTAGAGAAGTATCTATCCTTCTGCGTGTTGCTGTAAATCGAGAGAAGGGAAATCGAGATCACGGAGGTTCAACGAAAGCGACGTAGATCGGTGGTAATCAATTGATCACGCCTGAATCGCGGGACCGTTGATCAATTGGCGGTCAATTAAGTCTCGACTGAAAAAAGAGAGCAAGTCGAGGGAAAGAAAGATCAGAGGATCTTGTTGCTCCAGTGATTCCTCTGGACATCTTCGATATTTTTGCTTCGTTACCGTTTATCGTAGCGAGCTCAAATGAATCGTCCTCGGATCAAGGACCAATGATACTTTTAGGACATTATTTTCTAACCCAGATAGAAATCAGATCGACGTCTTTGATAGGTTTCTGATCGATAGTTTGCTGAACTTATTAGTTTAAATAATCTTCTCTAATAATTTAGATGATTAATTTAGAGTTAGTAATTGTTAGAGATTATTACCAGAAATCGAATCATTATTAGGTGTATTAAATTTATTTATATTACATACAGCAATAATCACTAGGTTGTAGGTTAATAAATTCGTCAGAGAATTACGCCTACCTACATGGAAACACAATGATCTGTATTCCAACATATCTACGTTTGAAAACTTGGCGTTGATGATGGAATGTTGAATATCAAAGCTTATTACTTTACATTATATAAAAAAGAGTTTCAGATTTTCCTAATACGATCACAGTGCTAAGGAAATTCCCAAGAATTTTGTATTGAAATACAAAAGAAAATGTAAATTGCATTTAAATGAATTTTAAACTTGTTCGACATTAAAGTCTGAACTCTGATTCATGGATAAAAAATAAAGCACCGAAGCGAAGATCCAAAGATGTAATATATTCACAAAATATTAATATATTCACAACATACAAGATTATCTGTGTTTTAACTTTCATAATAATAAATAAACATTGCATTTTGGTGAATTTTATACTTAACAAATTCTGATGCACGTGCAGGAAACGAAACATCAAGATCCAAATATAAAATCGCGCATCATATATTCTTAAAATGTATTCTACAAACTAGACACACGTAAGACGCGTTTGAACGAATTTCGTTCGTTCGTCGTTTAATAATTCATAAAAGACACTGAAGGCGCGAGGATCCAAAGACAAGAATGAGAGTAAGGAAAAAGAAGAAGAAGGAGCTAGGAAACTCGCGTGTCGTCTATCGACGATGATCGCTAAATGGAGTACGGGGCCCGTGAATTTCCGGACACAACCGTGCGATGAGGAGAGAAGAGGGAGGGGGAGCCACTCCATTCATGCTCTTCATTCACCCTCGAAATTACGGCGGCGCGCGCGGCGAAGGGGGCCTCGGAACGAAAGTCGCCGGAGAGAGAAAGAAGAAGAAGGCGTCGTCGCCTGAAAGGCACGAAACGGGACAAAGGGGAAAACAGAAGAAGAGACCGGCCGCGGAACGAAGAAAAAAGAGAAAAGGCGGTGATCTTTTTCTCCTCGCGTTCTCCGGGGGAACGAACGCCTATTGTCCCGTTTTCAAGAGCAAATTGCTGCCGAATCGTCGTGCGTGCTCGGAGCTCGCCTGTTCTGCGGCCGACGCCGCGTTAAACAGATTTCCTTCTTTTAGAGAGTCGGGATTCGAACCGGGGAGATGAATGGACAGATGAATGGAAAATAACGAAGGGGACGCGGGAGCGAAGCGCGCGAAAACGCAGGCAACGTGAAGGAAATTAGCAGTGGATGGGCATTGAAACCGTCGTCGAAAGCCGCCTACTTTTGAGAGATTGACGAACCGTGGATGGTCGTGTACCCCTCGTACACATCCAAATTGCCGGCAAACACGTTCGTTTGCCTCCGTGCGTTCCGTTTCCAAGATTCGTTCACTACTTTCTCACGTTCTCGCGCGTATTGTTACCTTGAACCGTCGTGATATCGTGTCCAAGGATAATATCGAGCAAATACCAGGAGTGAAGGATTTGTCTTTTTCTCTTTTTTCCTTTTTTTCTTTTTTTTCTGGAGAGATTGTTGATTTTCGTTTATTTCTGAGAAGTTTAAAAACGCGAAAACGTGTGAAAATATATAAGCAGAGTGCTTGGTACAAAGTACACTTTACATTCGAGACTAATCTAGAACCCTTGCACAGTAAATTCTGATTCCTCTCCGAGATGGATGCTGAAAAGAATCGAAGGGGGCTAGATCGTTGATTCAGCAAGGACGCGAGAGAGCGATCGCGCTCTGGTAGCCGGTTGCTCGCGATTCCGAAGTCATCGAGGGGAAACACTATCCTCGGGACAGGATACTCGGTGTATAAGAAGAAATCGCCGATGGTAAGCGATACGCAAGGCAACAAGAGTTTCCTGGCCGCTCGTATGCGTAAGACTTCTCTCTCTCTGCTCTCTGGACGTTGCGCAGGGTTTGCCAGTGTGCACGGGGCCCGCGATACGTGTCATACACACGCACGGTTAGCGTGTGTCGACATTCGTGTCGAGCAGGAATATCGAGACGACGCAATATCGACTTACGTTACACGACCAAACGAGCATCTATCTCGGTGGGAAACGAAGCCCCACGGCTTCGTCTGTTCGACGTTCTTCGCAACGTTCATTCTCTTTTCGACTCCAAAAACTTCTTTCCCCACGAGGCAGGCTTGACCGAAGAATTCAAGCAACTTCGAGCAAGCCTCCACTCTCGAGTATCTTGGTATCAAAATAGTCTGTATTTCAAATTCTCTAACTAATAGAGAATTCCAAGTTCTGATATCTAGACTCCACTTCCAGTTTCGGTACCAAAATGTTTTCCACTAGACCCCAAATCTTTTTCTATGCACGTTGGCAATTCCACATCTGTTTCCAATAAAAACTTCCGCTTCCAAAATGTTTGCATGTTCCATGAATCACGCGTAGAAATACAACACGCCATACATTTTACATTTCGCGGAATGGAATAGTATGAAATAAAAAAGAAGCACGTTGTTGGGTTCGCAAATATCAGTTTCCCAAAAAATAGCGAGATTCGTGCGAGCAGACAGTCAGTTGAAATCGGCTTCGTTAAGTATTTCGAAGCCGAGCCAAGACGTGGACGTTCGTTCTTTTGCACTTTGGTACTCGAGAGTTTCCTTGGTTGAAATTCTTGGCACAGACCAGAAGTTAGGGCGCACAAAGCAGCCTAAAACGTGTCAAGGACAAGTCCCTTGGATATTTTGTCCCCTGCTTCTGGTATTCTGGACTTTGAAACTTCGCAAATGTCCCAGCTTTTCCAGTAAGATAGAGTGGAATTATTTGTAATTCGCTAGATTTGATCGTGATTTTTTGAAAACTATCTGGCTCGTCGTTACTAGTTACAATTTTCTAGGAGAATATATAAATTATTTTCATCAAAAGAAAGAAATTTGAATATTGTAAATATCGTAATTCAGTACACTACTTACGTTAATTATTCTATTAATCCTTACTGCGTTCTTTCGCATCTTTGAATTTTTTAATATTCACTCTTTGAATGTTATTAGAGTATTGTATAGATAATCTTGCAATCAATAATAAATTAATTGGTTTATTTATTTGAATACCAAAGAGGATGACATGTCACATATGTATTCGCTGACTCCAGACTCATCCAAGTCATCCAAGTTTCTCATTTCTGACAATTCCTCTTATCAAACCTGAAATACACAATATTTCTCCATTATTTCCTTATCGTTTCAACATTGAATTTCATTCCTTTTGTTTGTTACTTCGCCACTTTTGCCAGTTTTCTTGCGAAATAGACGGATGAGTGGATCGTTCGATCGGTCGAAAGACGAGGAAGGATGAGGTCGATGAAGAAAGTATACACGGGGGCTAGTAGCGGTAGCGTGAAACTGAGCGTGGGGCAAGAGAAGTTAGGTGGGAGGGAAACCGAGAAACGACGAAATGACGGCGGTCGATGGACGGTTCGTTAAGTAGATGGCTGGTCGGGAGACTAAGCACCAAAACCACCTCACTGTGGTTTCACACCCGCAGAGCAACGGACAGAGATCCGGGCAAGGAGGAACAGAGACAGGGAGAGAAGGAAGTAGTAAACAACTCGCAGTTCCTTTGGTCAGGACTCGTGCGTCCCTCATTGGATCGAACGAGCGACGTTACACACCTTCCGATTTCTTCGGCCGAGCGTCCTCTTCTTCCCGTTTCTTCCACCACGAGAGCACCAATTTCCCGTGACCGACGCCGTAACGACGTTTCGAGATCGTCGACGAACGCGGCCGATGGGAAAGTTTCGATCCGTGTAATAATACACTGTGTCCTCGCCATCCCCCGTTGCAAATCTCTGGCCCCGGTCTGCGGTTGACACGACGACGAAACTGTGAAATCACTCCGAGTGTCAATAACAGCACGATTTCATTTTGTTCCAGCGATCTTTAGAAACTCGCCACTTTTTCGTCCGCTGCTTATTAGCCTGTTTAATCTTCGAACGGATGGATTCATTTCGAAACTCATCGCGTTTTAATTCAATCTTCTCGGGTAAATCGGGTCGATCGTTGCAAACTCGCAAAGGTGTCGAGCCTAGGTAATCTTGAAAATTCAAACTTAAATGATTCCACGGTGCTTGCTTGTTAATTTTAGAGAAGCCAGTTCGGCGTTTCTATAAATACGCAAAATGAAGCTTCACTCTGGTGAAGGAAGCGAAATTCTGCCGGACGCTGCTGCAAAGAAGAAGCAGGTTGCTTCCTGTGAAAATAGTTGAGAACTTCCTCGTCGCCCACAGTTTGACCCTCGAGGAAGGCATGCGAGCGTTCGTCGCAAGATCGGGTCGAGGTCGCGGGCGGTGGATCCGATGGCAAAACTGTCGTTACGCCTACCAACCTCGAGGAAGGTCGAGGTCGTTTCAGGATTCTCAAAGGGGGCCGCCGTGGGGATGAGGGCGTGCGGGTGATTACCGAAAATGGCCGTGTATTTGCCGCAATTACCGGAACAACGGTAACAAAACAAAGCATACCAAAGCATGGGTCGACCATCTGTTGGATAATAGTCCGTTTCGAGCCTGTTCAGGGAACAGGCTAGTTCTATGAATCACGGAGTGGGGAAAGAGGCGATCGAACCTGCCTCGAGAATTGACCGAGGAAGATGTCAGGTGGATGTTCGATCGTTTTTCTGTTTACAAAAATACCGCGTAGAATCGGAAAGAGAGGAGATGGAACTTGCTTCGAGAATCAGGGAAAATGCTGTCAAGGTGGATGGCAGCTAACAGAAATAGAACAGGTTGTTTTACATTGTTCGTAAGTGATTCGCGATAAAAACACAGCGAAGTCGCTCTTCTTATCGAAGTCAGTACTTTTTGCAGTCGGTGTATACCACAAGCTTTTCCTGCTCCGGTGAAAACAGTTGATCATCAGCCAAGCAGATCGTCCAGGATCGTTGCGGAGTAAAATCGAATTTTACAGAGATTCCCCGTCACCGCGAACTTACTTACTTAGAAACTTACAGTCAGTCTACGTCTACGACGCTCGAATATATATATTTAAAGAAGCTCAAGAATTTTGATCGTTTTTATCAATTAAAGTTAAACAATAAATAAGAAATTAAACAACAAAAGATTTACGCAGTCTCCTCTGACCGACTGTATACTTTGCAAAGCCGATGGAAAGCGAGAGAACAGCTCTCGGGTCAAGGCGGAGAAGTCGCGGAGAGAATTGATTAGAAAACCGTCGATTTTAATAGCCGATAAATCACTGGTTTCGCCATCGACTCGGACTGCAACGGTTCGCAGTCCCGCGTTGGATTATGAGAGGCTGCTCGCTGGCCGCGCAAGAAACAGACGGCGGTTTTGTAATTAACGGTTGCTAATTCCCTCGTAAACTTACGGACAAGCGTTCACACTCACGGACAAGGCGAGAGCCTTCCAAGTCAAATTATTTAACCTGCCGAGGTTCAATTCGACGGCCGCCTCTTCGAGACGTTTCCTCTATTTTACTTTGTGTTGCGCCGGACGTGTCGTTTATCGAGATGCTCCGACGTTTATGGCTTCCGTGAAGGATCAAGCGAGTTTCCACGTTCCTTCGAGCCGGTCTCGTCGATTTTCAAAATATAGGTCCATAAATTAAACTATGCAAATTCTTGAAAATTTGGACCACTGTGAGGTTTGACGTCGAGCTTCAGGTTTCGGTATGATTACTTCAATTCTCAATTCAAATCAACATTGAATAAAATAAAATCAAATAACTTGTAATTTATTAATTTAGAAAATTGTTAATGATCAAAGAGCCACGAGATGATTCGCAACTGTTAGCTTCCTCGTAAGAGAGTTCTTCTTGGAAATGGCTGGTCGACGAACACGCCCTTGAGAAAGCGTGTTTTGTCATCGACGACTATCCGCTCAGAATTGTCAATGTCCGGACTTTCCACCAAGTCTTCCCGCTACTCAACGACTGTGGTCATCACGTATGCATCTCTGTAATTGTGAGACGAGCCCGTAAACGCAAGTTCCTTGAACTCTTTGATTGACTTTTTAAATTTTTGCTTGCATTTTACCTGAAGAAATTAATATCCAATCTATTTTTTTTTCTTTTTTTTTTTAACAGAATGATTGATAAAAACTCTTTTTGGTTTGATTAAATTCTTCAATTTAATTGGAAAAATAATATTTGATAATTTTTTTAACGAAACAGAACCATTGATAAGAATTCCTTTTGAAATGATTAAACTTCTTGGTTTGTTACACAAGAAAATGTTTCATAATTCTCTTCTTCTTCTTAGTAGTAGTAGTATAGAGTGATCTTGATGGAACTTTTTGATTCTAGAACTTTTCTTCACTTTTCTCACCTGAAAGAACCACGTTTTCACAACTCATTTTTCAATCGAACTCTCAATTAAATAAATATCAATAACGATACATTATCATTCTCTTTTCCTTTAGTATAAAAAATGATTGATAAAGCTGATCGATTCGAAGGCCAGCAGGAAGCAAACTATAGTGTTACAGACGTCGAATGAAAGCTGAAACGGCCGATTGAGAGGAGGAATAAAAGATGAAAAAGAGGCAGCAAAATATTGTGTGTCTTTTCGTGAAACTTCTTTTCCGATCTCTGGCGAATATACGCGTATACACACGCATATTTCACAATCACAGGTCGCCCATGTTCAACCTAAGTGGCGAATAAAAATCTTGCCGAATCATCGATGAATCAGCGTAATGATATTTTCCTCTCTGTTTCCGTAACTTTTACCGGTCAGCTCGTCTCGCCATTACCGCGGAGGTACTTGGAAATTCATCACACGTCCGACGGAAGTCGCGAACTCTGCGATAAATATTTCACGAGATGATAATTAATATCGGATAATTACTCGGCATGAGTAACGTTAGGATTGTTTACGCTGGACCTACGTAGAGCCACGTAGTCTTTAAACAATTATCCTACTACTGGAACATGGATTTTTGTACATTTTTTGGGAGGATTTGAAAGTGAAAAAGTGCATATTAAATACTTATATGCTTCGAATTTCAAATTAATTCAATTATTTTTGTGTATAAATATATTTAATCGAACTGTGTTTTTATAATACATTTTGTGTATGTGATTGTTTTAATTCAAGTATAATTCTGTACGTTGGAAATTCAGAAGATCAACCATGCAACGTCGTAGCAATCGTTTCGACTTCCGGCATACTTTGATTCGTGAATCATCTCAATTAATCTAACGTAGTTACTCACTCAGAACACCGTTACGATTTCAAAAACAGTGCGTAGAATCCAGTCAGTCGTTCATGAATCTTTTCCCTGGAATCCTGTCTTATTCAACGTTTGTGCTCGAGTTGTACTAATTCTAAGAAATATAATATTAATACATTTATATATAGGAAATTTAAAGTCACGAGTGTGTATGGAATATAAGTAATATATTATGCACCAACAAATCTCTCCTTTTTTTAACATCTACTAAAATTATCCATTTATTCAAAATCAGATTTATTGGTATCAGATTTTTCTTTCTAAAAATAGAAATTTGCATAAGATGGTTTCTTTCTAATAGATTTTAACGATTCCTGTTCCAGATACGAGTACGGGTACTGCAGAGTGGACTTATCCATCGGCAGCACCTTCTTATCCAGCTCCTCCGGTAAGCAGCGGTGGTTCGTTTTCACCGATTCCTGGAGGGGCATTCTCGTATCCAGGGGAGGCCCTTTCTCATCATCCAACGACAGAACCAGTACCATTACCCACCGGTTAGTTCGAAAGAATTTATTCGTAGTAGAACATTACTAGTACTTTACAAATTTCATTGACTCTCTCAGATAAAGAAATAATTATTTTTAAAATCGTTCATTTTCCATTTTCCATCATTTTGTCACACTGTCAAAGAATCAAATACAAGTTAGTGATTCTCCTATTTGAGGGAGAATTCTGATATTTAGACATTTGTTGACAATTATTTGTTAACATTAGTCAAATACCAATAATTCGTATAATCTTTTTATTGTTAACAGATTCTCAGACTTGTCGCACATTATACTTATTAAAAGGAAATGCACAAATACGAACTAATTATTTTAGATTTTTAACAAATCTGAATCGATTAACTGTTCTGTACAAGATGCTCAGAGATATTCTAAATTTATTCCATCTTCACACGCCAGTTACATCTCAATCACAGTCTTCAAACATCTGAATTTACAATCTACGTACACAAGAATCTACATAGCCAGCAACAACTTCATTCAAAGTTTCACTTTCACAATCTTCCAGTTCATCATTCAAAAACTCATCTCTTCTAGACGCAGACCAACAATCTACACATTTAATCTCTTCGCTTCAACCACTTTCCAGTCTCCAAAGTGTTCAGCCTTTAACTAGAATCAACACAGTCGACAACAGCCGCACACAAAGTCTATTTTAAACCTTTCAGTTCTTCCGTCAGACAGTCAACAGGACACGTACACGCCGAACTGCGTTTCCATGTATCCAAGTCACGGTACATCGTCCACCTCGTTACCACTGGTACCCACCAAGTCCAGCGATCCAGACATTTTCGCTGGCAGCGGGACAGGCAGCGGTAGTCCAGGTTATCACTACGGTTCCTGGACGTCTGGACCGGCTACCCCAGTTCCAGTCGCCTCTCACAATTACAATCCAAACTACCAGGGCTACTACAACAACCCAAGCCAAAATTACATAAGTCCAGCGCCTATGGTTCTCTATCCGCAGCTATACAGCACGGTGAACCAGAATCAGATTCATTTGCATCTTCACGGCGACTTGAGCGAGGAACAAGTGACAATCGCTGGCAGCAATCTGACGATCAGCAGCAACAGGTTGGAGATCGGTGTCATGGGTGAGGAGAACGAACAGAGGAACGACGTTTGGAGACCTTACTGAAGAGAGAAACTTAGAGAATTCAGATTCAATTCAGTGATCTTAAGGCTTGGTACAGAGTATCACACAGAGTATGCTGTGCTCTCGGCTCGCTGTACTGTTCTGGAAACCATTGCACTCGAATGAAGATTCTCAAATTCTCAATTCTTCGGTATTTAACGATCTATGATCGATTTCACATACTTGCGTTCGAGGTATAAATGTACATGTGATGTACCTTTAATTTCAAACCAGTACAGCTTATTTATTTAAATCATTACAGACCAATGATTTGCGCTAATGCAACATTTCGTTTGCAACTCTTTTCAATTTTTTTGTCACGTTTAATTTCGTGAACTCCCTTCATCCTTCAGAAAAGCTTCATAATATCATCTTTCCGATGCTTCTGTGGTTTGTTAACAAAATATTTTTCAGAGTGTCATTTATTAAGATAGATTTTTTACCACGAGAAGAATTCTTTAATGAAAGGAACGAATAATCAAACGAGGCAATATTTAAAGGATATGAAATCAAATTCCTCAAAAAAAATTTTGAGCTGTCTGACAACAATGATTTGATTTAAGGAAACTTATTGTTTATAGTTACAAAATTATTATCATTGTAGAATGATGAATGACAAATTATACTCAAACCTTCAGCTTTCATTAATTTGATGAACACTTTATCTGAAAGTGAAAAAATTTTAAAATCTTTAATCTTGTATTACAATTAAAATTATTTAACAATATACAAGATACATCCAAATTTTTAAATCATCACTAAATCGATCTAAGATTGAAGCTTACGTACAATATGGATGCGTACAATCTAAAATCTAAACGATAAAATAATATTCGCAGACTGTGAGTGAACCGCGAGCGAGTCGATAGTATGAATCGAGCCTAAATATCGTTCGACAAACGATATCGACGAACTGAAGAAAAGAGAAACTTCACCAGTGTTATAAATGTGATATCGATGAATGCTGATGCTTTCAAGGATTTGATAGTGCTTGGGAGAGAAAGAAAAAGAAACGGTGGATTTTTTGCGGTAACGATAACGACTAAGAGAAATGAATGGATCAGTTGATCGTGAGAAAGTCGCGAAAGTGTCAAGAAGGATCTGGACGTGTGAGATCGATCGTTTGGAGGAAAAAGTGTCGCTGAAAGGAGCGTGTTAGAGGGATCAGGGCTCGATACATGGTTGTAAACCGAGCCAGCGCGTACGTGTATCCGCAAAGTGGGAAGACAGTCATGTAACATTGTAAATACAGATATTTTCCATGAAATAAAATCTCGCCTGAACAGGTTCCTGCATACCCTCGTTCGCTAGATCCGTGACGAAGAAGCTTTATACACGGTGCCATGCGTCAGAATAAAATGAATATCTGCTCTTCTTGTCAAATTGTGGAAAATTTATTCATCGTGGAGAAAATTGAGAAGGAGCTTCATTAATTGTTAAGAAAGGTATCATTTTATTTGTCGAAATAATTATTTTTTCTACTGATCGACAAAATTTTATGGCTTCTTTTTATAGAAGATGAGAAAAATATTAAAAATTATTCATAAAAATAAAAACAGCAAAAGTAATGTGTACTATATGTATTATATACTTGTATATATTTTTTGAACATCATTAGATTTAAAATTTATTGAATTTATTAAATGATATTAAATTTCAAGTAGAGTCCCTCTTGAACTTTCTTTGGATTTAATTTTTATTTCAAATGCTCGAGAATTGGACTGTCTGTTTTCCTCATTTTTTCGAATGGACGTGGAGCTTTATCTTATATTCTAATGCAATAATTTCATTTTTAAAATCAACAGATAATTCTTGAGCCAATGTTAATATTCTGTATTCGTGATCCTCGCATCGTGATCCAATTAATTGTGAGTTTCTTTCCTTCTTGAGAACGATAACTCGATATACCAGCACACGTTCATTTTATGGCAATATGGCACTGTATACAGTAACGAGTAAAGACAAATAAATTAGCGGAAACTCATTGAAAATATCGACGATTTGTCGTTCGTTATCTCTCGTTTCGAATCTCATTAGCAGGCAAACGTAACAAAGGAAAGATTAACGAATTAATCTTTTCGCAGTTTCGACTAGAGGAAGTGTCTTTACACAGCCATGGAAACACATATACGGTCACAGAGGTGTGTGGTTCTCCATTTTTTTGTTTTCCCTGGCAGAGAGAGAGAGCACGGATAATCCTTTTCGCGAGCGCGCTGCGAGCTCTATTTAATATTTAAAGCATGCTGGAAATGACGAACGAATGGATAGTTGCGGTCTACGTTACTGTTTCATTCTCTCTCTCTCTTCCTCTCTTTCTCTCTCCCTCCATTTGCTTTCAATCCACCCTTTTGTCTACCGGTTTTTCAAGCCGAACGTCATTGTCGTTTGTACGATTTTCAGCGTCGAATATTCTTGAAGTATTTTTCTTCAACAAGTACCAGCACGAGAAGCTCGAAGGTCATTTCGATCACTGACTGGACGTCCGAGGTAAAAATTCAAATTTAATGACGAGTAGATTGCGGATTTTCATTTTTCAAAAATAATAGTTACAGAACATAAATATATATATTTAAAGTTGAATATTCACCATCACGCAGGTAAAACAAATTTTCATTTCTCTAGTTATGTTTAGGAGAATTTAAAACTACGTAAAAATTCGCAGTCTAACGACGAGATTTTCTCTTCTTTAAATTTTACTTCAACAAACCTGCTTGATGTTTAAAGCAAAGATTCAAGATTTAATAATGGCTATATTTCAACTTGTTTGTGTTTTTTCATGTTCAAGAGAAAGATTCGAGATTGCAACGTTTTAGAAGTTCTGAAACAGAGGTGCGCAACGATCGAAGAGATTAGAAATCGCTGTCTGAACGAGGAATTACGAATGGTTTTTTTAAATTTTTAATTTGTTTCAACAAATCGACTGGATATTTAACGCAACAATCGGAGGGATTAGAAAGTCATTTAAACGACGAAATTGCCGTCTGAACGAAGAAACTGCAGATTGTTCGATGACACTACTGTCGAACTACGTGTAAAGAATGTATAGGATGTCTTCTCGATTATACAGTCGGCAGATAATGTCCAGGTTCATTTTTTCCTCGTTCGATTAATCTTTTCCAATATTTCCTCTGTTCGCTTTATCGTTTCCTCTTTTAAATTTACGTTTCTACGTAATAATAATCATCGCAACGTTCGCGCGACAATTAACTCTGACGGATTCTCTGGAAATTCGAATGATTTTTCATATTTCTCCATTTTCAATAGATTCCTGAAATTTTTAGAAGAAAATGAGGCAGTTGGCGCGATTTTGTTAGAAATTAAAGATCTTGTGAGAATGAAACTCAGACGTAAAAAATTCGCGAAATACAACAAATTATTAAAGATGACGTTTCTTTTATCTTGATGAACCAGATATAGTATTCGCACTATAAGAATTGTTTTTATTACATCAATTAAATTCGAATAAATTAAATCTCGTATCGTTTAATAATTAATACTGAAACGACCTTCGGATTTCAGGTTTTCTTTTTCACAATTGCTTTAAAAGACACGGATATCTTCGTTAGAACTAATTGTGTTGATCTGTCTATTTTTGTTATTGCTATTAATTGTGTTAATCCATCTATTTTTGTTATTGCTATTTAGATTACAACGATTATAAAAGCCCGATTGTTCGAGCGTTAACGCACTCGAGTCAATAATTTAATTTCGTGTGACTGCGAAAGTTTGAAAATAAGGATTACGTAAGATGCAGAGATCGTAGCTGTGTAATACAAAATCCAAAACGTAAAGAACTGGAGAATATAATCGGAAAGGATAATCGTGGAAGGCACAGGCGTCTCTGGAAGGACAGAATCTATGCGTGAACTTTCACCAAAGTAACGCGGTGTTTCTGCGTTCGTCATCGTGTTCGGAGGCTGCACACTTTCCAGCGACTTGTCCCGCTTCCTCTTCGCCGTTGTTTACTGCCTCGCCGAATGGGACAGGAATAAAGGCACGGAATAAGCCGAGGCGGCCATCGCTCGTAAGCTTCCCTCTTTACGAGGATGACTCGACCGCAGACAAGACTATCCCGCCCTTTTCTAAACCCGTTAAAAACGACCTGAAACGCGCTTCGTCTCGCAAGAAATCGCCGTCACCTCTGACACTTCTCCGAGCTTACTCGGCATCGAACGACAATTGTTTCATTTGTTAACTCGATCGATTCGACTTTTCGGCAAGTCAGAGCTCTCTTCTAAAATTTTTAGAGAGACCTTGTGGGAAATTTCGATTTGTCAGAAGTTGAAAATTTGAGAGTTCGGTCAAAGTTATTGGAAATTCGCCGAAAATTTTCATTCCCAGAGATTCTGTATTATACAATCTTCGAAATTTCTTTAAAACAAGAAAGGATCATAATTATTCAGTCTCTCGATTCATGGAGAAGGAAAGGGATAAAAGTCTGTCAATTCGAGGAATGTCGGATGATATAGAATTTTTCATTTAATTCTACATCCATCTTCTCTCAATAAATACAATAAATTCGTTAGTACAATTTTATTAACTTGAAATAACTGAACGTATCACGCTCATACAATCTCGTACTTGTCTATCGTGCTCGATTACGCTGATTTCAATTAAAAATACTACGTCAATACTGCCGTTTTTCTTTTTTTTTCTGTGTTTCTCGCCACGGAGAAAATTATATTCGGTTAGTAGAATTTTTACTTATTCTTTTTTCTCTCGGTGTGTTGCTTAAAAAAAAAAAAAGTGAAAAAGAAAAAACAAAACAGGACAGGGTCTACGTAGGCACGTTTTATTATCAATTAGTAATCCCTCCACATTTTTGTTTCTTCGTTTAAACGATCCGACGCTCAACAATACTTGTACAACACCGATGGAATTATCCCAGGACAGAATTAGAAAATTCGTGGAGTCGATGGACTTGTATAACAGTCGGTAATTATCCTCCCCTCGTCACTAACTTACAAACGATATACAAAATATATGTATAATATATATCGAAGCGACAAAACGAAACTAACGAATCATTTACTAGTCGTCGGCTAAACATGAGAACAGTACAAATCAACGATAAAAATACAGTCACTCGAAAAACTGATCGAATCTGAATCCCCATTTTAATTCTTATTGAACGAGATTTGAGATGTAATTTTATAATACTCGTTTCAATGAAACTTACTCTTTTAAAAGAATATGAGTTATCTTTTTCGTTTGATTCTTTCGTGAATATTTCGAGATGTCGAGACGTACTCAGAAACTGACGTCGCAATTAATATATTTTACTTTATACATGGATATTTATATTAACAGCACAAAGCAGACGTTTTTGAAATAATTCGAATTTCTACGCGTCTTTAAAGAAAAGCAAACTCGTCTGATTCTGAGTAACTAAGAAAACAACGATCACAGTGGATGAGCTGTGAAAATCTGGGCAGACAAAATCAATTTTTTGAGTCACTGTATAACTAGCCCATCTGGTTTGATCGCGTCGTCGTGCACCAGTGGCGTTTTTTACTATTTACAGGAGAATGTAGCATCATTTTCATATCATCGTCTCCGTCTCGTTTCGCTACGGTTTATCTTCGGTATGCATTCGAGAAATTTTCCTTTTTGGCAAAAATCAGAAAGCTTTCTACCGATCAACATTCCTTCTCTACTCGTTCGAAGAAGTTTAATCATTCTTTTACTCTAGGCGATGTGTTATTAGTTTGGAAACTCAAAGATCGTCGATCTTTTAATCTTAACACGTTATTAATTATGCCTTCGTCTTAAATATTAATAACAGTTACCCTCTGATGTATCCGGCTCGTGGATAAAATAACGTGTCCGAGTAAGAAACATTCTGAAAGATAAATTTAGCAGATAACGTGTAATTCGCTTCCCGTGTAAGTTCTCGATTCGCTTCCGGAAATGTTAAGGCAGAAGAATCGCTCTGACATTCTTTACGAAATTTCCTCCGTTTTCTTTAAAAGAAGAGAAAAGAATATTCCATAACTCTTCGTAAAAGAATTCTTTAGAAACATTCTCTAAAAAGAAATTCTACATTTCTTCAAGAAAGAATTTTTTAAATTTAAAAAAGAAGTACTATAATTTTCCAAAGTGGCTAAAAGAGGAAAAAAAAATTCTTTTAAAAAGATAAAAAGAACTTCTAAAATTCTTTAAAAAAAAAATCGCTTCCCTCTTTTTCTTTCTTTTTTTTTTCTTTTCCAGAATACTCTGAAAAACTTTTTGTGAAGAATCAATAGGCAATCTGCGTTGGCAGCTGACGAAATGTATCGAACTGGTCGCGACGCGTGTGTCCGGCCGATGCGAGATGGAAGTAAAACCCCCCACGGTACGTCCGACTCTCTGCGACTGGACCGCAAACTACAGTTAAGCGCAAAGAGCATAAAATGAGAATCGAGAAGACGTGCGTGCAGAGTGGATCGTAAATAAAATCCTTGTCTCTCCGTGTCGACGCGTCTCAGCGGTAAACTAGAGATAGGCGAGGCCTGCGCGCTCGAAAGGGGACGTCGTTCCTCTTCTTCAAAGAAACAATTGAAGTTACGTCGTTCTGTTGCGTGCATCACGAGCTCGAAGTCGTTCGATTCCTCGCGTGGTTGAAAATTCGTGTTCGAACGATCTTTGTATCTTTCTCTTACGTTAGTTCTTTTCTTCTTTTAAAGAAATCGTTCATTGTATCTTGTGAAGAAGAAACGAGAATTGGGGTTTTTGAGTTTAATTTTGAAATTTGGAAAAAGATGACGGAGAACATAAACCTTGACACGGACCATCTTTTTGGACATTGTTAATTATTAATACATACGACGATTGAAATTAAAAATCTCGTCCAATTCCTTGTATTTATTTGCAATTAATTATTCTCTTCTTTCTCGAATATTTTTTATCATGTCCGCGACGTGTCTGATTATTCGAATTAGAAATCAGTCGATTCTTCGTGAGGTCATAAATTATAATATAAGCTATCTTTGATCTTCTCGATGATCGTGAAATTTCTCTCATCGTTTCCCTTTTCAAACTTCGCAATCGTTCAATTATTCGTGAAGCTGAAGTAACGAAATGATTTTTGATCTTGATAATCTCTTTGAATTCATCTTATTTTTTCCCCTCTCGTTTTTTAATATATCACATGAAGTTCTTCATGAATCTGAAATTTCTTTATGAAGTAACGAAATTTCCGATTTTCGATCCGTCAGTAAAATCTGCCGTAAAATCTTTATTATTCCTTTTTCCCTCGTCGAATTATTAAGTTGTTCTTTGAAACTTATTTAACAAGCATGACACGTAGAATGATCCTTAAAATTTCAGTAAGATGAGGAACGTTGAGAACGTAATTGCTTAACACGTGTTCATTGAAATCATTCGCTGATTATTCCTCTTGCTGTTCATCTTGATCTCGTAGATTGACTCTGATCATCAGTCTATCAATGTTCTTCGTCTTAAAATGAAAGATTTAATATTTATTACGAATATATTGACTGAAACCAGTTATATATATTGCATATGTTGTTCGAAGAGTCGTCAATCACGAAGACACAGAAACTTTGCAAACGTCGAAGATAGTTTCAGACATCTTTCCAACGATTAACATCCATCGTCTACTTCAGAACGAATTGTGAAAATACATCTGTTCCCAGATGTATTGAAGCTGTTCCTAATTGCTCGTCAGCCCGTACAGTACTGCAATTCGATGGAAAAGCGTGGACAATCGTTGCTTGAGAACCTGGTCGACCGCGTACCGTGTCAGAACTCTCACGCCGCTGACGAAAACAGGAAGCAGCGGAATCAGTTGATCGTCCTGTGAAAAATATTTTTAACATCGCATTTTAGATAAGATAAGACCGCGATTCTTGTACAACAAGAAGTTTCAAAGAGATTTCAGACCTTTTGTGGTGTTGCAGAATTTTTGTGAAATGACATTGCTGGTTGTGAGCCGAAAAATAATCTTCTAAAATCATTTATATTTCAGATGTTTCGTATATTTTATGAAATTATATAAATACACAATTTAAAACTTACATATTATAGAACTCTGTATAATTTTGCACAGTGATGAACAAAGACAGTTTAAAAGATAAATGAAAGATTTTTATATCATATTTTAATATCAGATAGGTTTCTATTCTATCAATGTGATAAAGAATATATTATTTAGAAAATAAAAACAAGATATTTACTACAATATTTAATCAGAATATAATATTAATTATGTAACATAATATTAATTAATCAGAATTCATAATATTAATTATGAATTTTTTTTCTCATTAGTTTAGAACTAGTATTTCTCACGAAAATACAACTCACATCTGAAACTTTCATTCACAAAAATTCAAAAACAATTTAAGACAATTTGTACAACTTACAGACAAAGCCAGAGTCCAGTCCAAAACCGTGCTCAACATCTCGGCCCAAGCGTTCCTGTGAGCCTCGCTATCCTTGCAGACGTTGTTCTTCCTGCAAAACACAGACTCCCGGCTCGGCGATTCTTCAGTCTCCGCGTTAGAATCTTCTCCGTCCTTTCTCAAGAACGGATTCGTTCTAAATCCTCGCTTACTCCGTTCATAGTCACGCAGCAACTCGTCTATGTTGTCAAAAATCTTTGGCAGATCGTCCTCCTCTTTCACCCCAACCTTCGAAGAAACACGCGAGGACATCTCGAAGTCGTTCGACGACCCGGATACGGTGGATCCAGCTCTCTTTCTCAGTTCCATCACCGATCTACATCGAATATTACCAGAGCTGAATCTCATGAATTTCTCCGAGTCGTCGATCCCGATCGGTTCGACAAATCTCAGGGAGCTCTTCCGAGTCAACAAGCAGGCATCGCTTCTTCTTCTTTCCAGTCTCGATTTCCTAAACAGGTCGACTTCGTCGTACGTCAGACCAGTGTTCGTAGATTTGATCTCCAAAATGGAAGTGCCGAATGAGTCCACGGACTCTGTTCTCCTCAGCGAACCGAACTTGTAACACAAATTGTCCCTAGCGTTGATCAGTTGCAACGACGCCGGTGTAGTTGAACTGCACTTTCCGTCTATGTATCCCTCGCTAGAGGTGCCGCCAGATCTATCCGGATACACAACTTTCTCCGTGACGGAACCCAACCTAGAAACTGGTCTGGAGTCGTCAGTTTCTGGCTCGGACTGAGGACCGGAGTCAGTGGAATACTCCACCGCTAGGTCAGACAGTCTGAAAGGCCTCGGATCGTCTTCACACTCCGGACCAAGTTCCTCCAATCCACTCTCGTCGTCGAAGTTCGGATTGTAGTTCTCAATGTCCTCTTGATCCTCTTGATCCTCTTGATCCAGCTGATCTTCCGCATCCTCTTCCGGATCTACAGGCAATTCCACCGGCGCTGGGGTGGCTAGAGCTCTGTCGCCGATCGGCTCTTTGCAGGTGATCTCTGGAAAATCGTCTGGCTGCGCTACCAACAGAAATATCTTCCTCTCGGAGAAACTGTCCACCCTGGTGTGCCTTCCGTCCTCGTCCAGAACCACCTCCACGTAACTTTCGCAAAGTTCCTCGAAGGTCGTTCGCAGCTGTCGCAGGTACTTGGCGAGTTTTCGCAGAGTGGGACTTTTGAGAAGCTCCTTGTCCTCGGGACTTGAGGTGAGGATCGTCTTCACGACTTCCAGGGTTGCTTGGGTGTTCTCTATCTCGTGGAGACAAAGCTCGAACAGCGTGATGATCTTGATCGTCCAAGCCACTCCAGCCTGACGATAGAGATTCGCTGGTTGAGGAAGGTTCGCTACCTTCTGGACTAGGAACTTCAATCCTGGACGACAGTCGAATTTTAGGGCTGTCGCATAGGACAGATCCAAGGCTGAGAGGAAGATGTCTATCTGGTGGCTAGTTAAACAAGACAGGAAGCCTGGCGTCACTGATTTCGGCGACGTGGATGCTGCCGATTGTGGTATGACCACTGACAAGCTGCAATCGAAGCGAAGTTTCTAAAAGTGTCTTACGAAGTTTGTACGTTTAACATGTTCGCTGTTTCTGATTTTATTCAAAACTGATTTCGATTTGCTATTTAAAATTAACTCCGATCTTTCGATCTACGATTTCTGAGTAATAAATTTTACAAACGTTTCCAAAAAATTAATATCAAGTACACAATTTAATAATTTTTCTTTCTCTTTAATTATTTTTCCTTTCTCAGCGAATGTGTTAAGAAGAACGATTAGTCGTACGTACCTAGGGTAGGACGAGTCAGGACCTTGCAAGAATATACAGGCGATGCAGTGAAGAAGCATCTGGTGGACCAGGAGGCCGACAACCAATGCTCTCAGCTGAACTCTAACGATATAAAGATCGGGATTGAGCGTGGAACCCACCGAAGGTGGATACAGAAGGAAAACGTAGGATCTGTCGTCGGATCTTCTTGAAGTATCTTCGCCACGTTGTTCCTCCAAGAGGAACACCTGAAGAGACAGGAGTTTCCCTCAATTTCTACGCAACATCGATTCAAAATCCTTTCATCGCACGATTCTTCGTAGATCCTCGACATGAGTTTTTCTCTTCATTCTCTTTCCTTTTTTTTTTCTTAAACACTCGATGAGTTTGACTCAATTTATTTGCCTAATTTGAATTTCAATGAATTTAATTTCTTTCTCTCCCCTCGTTTCGTTATGCGTATTCGACTCGAGAAGCTACAAAAGCAATCGTGCGTGATGTCTGGGAAAACTGTTGCGGATGATGATGTCGATGACGTGGTGATGTAAGAGATGGATGTTTCACACCATGTACCGGTGAATAATTGAAAAAGTTGATGTCGAGATACAGTGGCCTCTAGCTCGAACCTAACGTGATTCGATTAATTCAGTCAGTCAGTAAACGTGTGTGCATTCTACGAAAGCTGCAGCTTCTAGAATAGGTGTCGTATATCTCATCACGTACATATTGTGTGACAGTGAAATTCTAGCCATGGACTCAAGCCATGGATTTTAATGGTGATACGCAAGACCGTGCCAGGTTAAATTTAAATGATATCTCGGCCAACGACAGGGTCCTTCTTTGTTTCATTAATTATCTGTATCATCCGTATTAATCAATGTCTCTGTGAAGTTATTGGAAATTCGTACACTGCTACTCAGGATTTTGGAGCGCTATTTTCTTCTTTAGGCAAAATAGAATTCTTCGCGCATATTTTTGAGAAATATGAAATATTGTGATTCTTGATATGAGTGTACAATATTCATTTTTAGACATAATTAACTTATTCTTTTGAAAAATATGAATATTGCAATTATAAATTTCATTTTCTCAATAGAATACGAATTTTTAAAATTGCGAAATTGCATACCTCATCTAAATAATAAATATAATACAACTCAATACTTTGTAAATCGAACGTTCGCATCTTTTGCTTTTTAGACGAAATAAATTTTTTCGCGCATTTAAACAATTTTTGTACAAATAGAAATTACAATTTACAGAAAATATTGTCACTTTTTGTTCGAAGTCTGCTCCAAAATTTCGAGTCGGAATATACGTCGAATTTAATACAAAATTATTCATGTAATGAGAATTTTTCTAATGTCTAGATGATCGTAACGAAAAGGACCTGTCTCGTCGAAGAGGTTCTGCAGCCTGACTTGTGCCTTCTACCAGCGAGTGCAAACATCTAAACGAGATGATTGATGACCAATCGTGTCGTCTCAGCGTCGACAGGCATACTTCGATTTTTCCACGCCCTTTCTCCGCTGTTTTCCACCGGTTTAATTTTCCACCGCGCAGGCCGATGAAGGAACAAGGGTGCAATATAAGAACGCATCACAGCGAATGATAGAAGCATGTCTGTATTTTCACATATGCTGCATCGAACACATTCGAGCGGTACAAAAATACATCAAGACCACGAACGTATTGACAATACGTTGCCTTAGGTACAAGGATCTCTTTCTCTGATTTTGGCACTTTCAGCAAACATCCAGTTTTACGTGAAATTTCTTGCACGGTGGTTAGAATTTAGGTGAAAAAACAGTCTGATAATTTATTTATTTAAAAAAAAATCTACCGTTATTTGTTGCTTAACCTATTAAGAACCACAGTTAAGGCAACGTCTTACTTGTAAAATTTTAATCTTTAACTCGTTGGAATTACGAGAAGAAATTCCAAAGATTCGCTTAACATGTCTTTCATCTAGATTTTCTAATTTTACTAAAAGTTAAAGAAATTGAATATTGAACTTATGGTAAATAATATGGTGAATCATATATTAGTAAATCATTCTCTGGTTCTTAATGGATTGAGGAACGATTTTACGTGATCGAGAGTTAATTCTATGCCACCGTATTGCCATTTCAGCCATCCAGATGCCAACACAAATACACGCAAAGCGCACGAGTCGCGAGGCACGTTGATGCAAAAAGAAAAAACATACAAGCTGAACTTCGTTTCAAAGCACATTAGATTTCTCGCTTTAGTTCCTCAACTAAAAGTGCGAGAAAACCGAGAAAAAAGTCTCGTTATTAATTTAGAAATTACGCCTTCGTAAATATTATATTGTTTACGTACGCGTAACTTTCAAAAAGTTTTTAATATTATTTTAAACGCCACACTTATATCGTACGATGATAAAAAGGAGAAAAAAAAATGCCACGAATCGAAGTTCAACCAGGACTTATCACAACGTCGCACGAAGAGAAAGTCTCTCGTAAAGGAACTAGATAAGGCAGAAGAAAAGCTGCGGTTGCAGTGGATCCTGAGTCGCGAAGAACCGTGGCTCGAAAGCAGGCCTGTCGACGACGACGACGAGCACGTGTCACGAGTAAATATCCTTCTTCTCGGTCAAAAACCAACGAACAAATCGTAATCTCTCTTCTCGAAAGAAGTTCTCCAAATAAAAGAAAAAATTTCATCGGTCGACAGAGGAAGAATCGATGCGATTACATTCGTTTATCTGTTTGCTTTCTTCCTATCGTTTCTCTTTTAACTTTTACTTTGTATTTATATTTTCTCATTTCTTTTCTTTTTTTTTTTTTTCTTAAAATCCATGACGTGAGTTACCGTGGGCGGCTAAAGCCAATGGGGACCCGTGTTCGACGTAGTGTTAGTGTAATCGAGGGGTGTCGTGTGCTGCCTACAACCAACGGAGTAGGAGGTAGTGTGCTGGTCGATCAGTGTCGTCTCAATGGTCATCGAATCCTGGAAAGGTGTCGTCGGCAGTGACGCCGCATTCTGTCTCTTGATCGCAGACAGTACCTCGCGCAGCTGGCTCACCTGAGAGCAAGTCAGGTCAGGAGGGCACCACGTGTGACACTCTCTCACAGGCAATTTTTTTTCTCGATATATGCGTTTTTTTTTCTTTTTATTTTTTTAATTCTACGTTACGTATAACAGATTCTCTCGCACTCATTATAGCCGAATGTTATAAATATACGAATAAACATTTATGTAGATATGTAGACAAATGAAAAGAATTGGTTGAATAGGTTACTGCGATAAGGAAGTGGTCTCAGTTTCGAATAATTTTAATAATAATCGAGCATCAAACTGCACGATACGTGGATATGTTATGTATTAGTTCATCGAATCATTTATAATTTGTTACTAGTAGTTATTAGTATTATTACACCAATTACATTGAATTATCAAGTCATTAAAATGTACCAAGATAAGTATAATCTTTTAATAGATATCTTGTCGTGAAATATAAAATGTAAATGTACATGAATAAATTTAAAATGTATATGAATTTCACCTAATAAATTACTAGTTAAAAAATATTTTTCATGCGCAAAGAGTTAAATCGATTGATACAAATCAAATATTAGCTTATCAAGATGAAACTGGCATTAACGCAATTCAAATACAAGATCCACTTCCTTGTCGTTGCAAACTCTTCGGTTTGAATAGAGAGAAGTAAGCGGCAAAGAATTTTGACAGCTAAAGGAGCATCGAGTCGAGTAAGGGTTCTCTAACTATCATCGATCCGGCTTTAGGATCGTCGAACGAACAACGCTCAGCTGACGAATCTCGGTGGCGATTGTGAGGGCACAGAGAAGCACAACAAACGTCAAACAGCCAGAGTGTAATATCTTCGTCGATATAACGAAAAGATATGGAAATATCGGGAGCGTAACGGAGCAACTTACCTGAGCAGCGAGCTGTCGCAGCCTCTCGGACTCTTCGATCGTCGCATCCCGTCGCGCGGCGACCTTGACCTGTGCAACGTCACCGTAAAAGGACTCGGACCTCGGCGAGAAAGCCATGGTCAACTGGTGCAGCTCTTGCAGGGAATTTGAACAAGCGCGGTAACAGGCGACGCCGCAGACCTCCCATTGTTCTGGGGTGAGTAGCGGCCCGCTGCTTACCAGAACGTGCCTACGCAGACATTGGACATCGTCGCATTGAATTACAGAAGAGTCCTGAAAATTGAACTTCCTATACGTTCTATAAGTTCAGAGACTTTGAAAAGTCAAACGATTTAGGACGATTCAAAAAAATTTATTCGTTCACGCAAAGAGTATTCATTAAGAATCTCTAAACATTTCTACTGATAAAGAATAGAAATGGATTGGTACTATCAAAAGAGTGGGTGATTCCCTGGCAGTCGCGATGTATCAGCGTGCAATCAGCGTGTAGGGGATAGCCAACAAGGAGGTAGGGATGAATCAAACAGGGGTTTCGCTGACAGACAGCCGCACACGTCTATTGCATATAGAGGATAGTCGACGTAAGGAAAAGGAGATGAGGCGATAGTGGTTGGCCACCTGTTGGGTCTTGTTAGCGATAATTTTGTGCTCCATCTGGTAATTGCTTAAAATTCATACATACGACGGACCAGATCGAAAATTTTTAGCTGTTTTATCAGAAAATTGACTTGTATTCTGTTCTAAATATCGACTAACTTCAAAAATAAGAAGCTTAACGAAATTATAGCTGAAATTTTAATAGTAATGATTACAAAAGGATATAAAAATTCGTCAAGACGAAGGAAATTAATTAATCGACTAATTTTGCCGTCCGTTTCAGCCTTACAGATTTCAGACCAGGATCCCGTTCGTCATTCAGTGCCAGGCTAGTTATCTTGCCCGCGAACCTGTCCCGTTTTTAAACTCCGCGCACGCTTGTACATCGATACTTCGCGATCGACCCCGGCTAGGATTGAATTACACGCGTCGATGTGTGCCATGCGTTAATATGGAGAAAACGGACGAGGAACGGAGCCAGACTGGGCCAAAGTTAAAGGAAGACAAAAGAGACGGGGGCTGTCGCGTATACACGCTCTCTCTTTCTCTCTCTCTTTCTCGTTGGATTTGTGTGAGTCGCTGGCACGACGCTCCGGGGGTGTCGAGTGTCGGTGGCTACCTTATCCCACCGGACAGCCTGTCAAGCTTCGTTATCATCTTACACGCACGCTACGCCCGTAACGACGATATATCTAACCTCCGTCGATGGACATTCCAACGAACCTCCGCGTTATGATTCACCCTTTCTCTCTTGTGATCGATCCTTGCTCTTCGAGCCTACTTTTTCAGTCAAAAAACTACCTACAACTTCTCGGTCGATTCTTTCGATTATCGTAGATAATATACATACAAGCAGATGAAATTATTTTTCTAATTAGGTTTGATTGATCTTGGTACTTCTTGACGCACTTCCTCTTTCCGTTTGATCCTTTCCAATCATTGAAGGTGTAAATTTGGTAATACGTAGATTTAATTGTTTTTGTAATTTTTATCTTTGATCCTTGATCAAAGGATCAAAGGATCAAAGGATCATAGGATCTTTGATCTTTCTGAAGCTCTCTCATTTGGTTCCTTCAGGTGATTTAAATGTTGATTTAGTAACGAAATATAAATGTAATTATTTCTCTAATTTAGCCTCAAGAGTTGCTAGTATAATCTTGGTAATGATACATAGATTTAATTATTTTTGAATTGTATGTAGATTTAATTATTTTTCCGATCTGGTAGAACAAATTGATCTATTCAATTAGGATGGTTTTAGATCTTTGATCAAATTTTGATTGATTCTCATCTTTGATGGAACTTTAGTAGGTTGACGCCTTCTTTGCGACTCGGTGATCTTAATTCGATAGTGAGTCACCAGGATTGTGTTCGGATGAAGAACTTCAATTCCATCCACGTTAATGCAGCATGTATATTCGATTTTAAATTTTTGAACAGTTGTTACAGATCTATTTGGAATCAAAGTGGACTTACCTAATACAAGCACAGCCTAGACGAGCTATACTCTCTGTAGATTGGACCACGCATTCTGCCATCACTAGCAACAATTGCTTCAACATCAGCGTCGTGGCTGGTAAGTAGACATCGTTTCTGACAACCTCCGGTCCTGAAATCCATTTACAAACCCAAACTATAATTTTATCCTTCTCCGTTCCAAATTGTCACGCATTTATTCATTAATCCTCTTTCGATTCCCAAATTTTTGAACCTGAGATACCAAGAATTCGAACTGAAGAAATTTTCCAACGATAGACAGACAAAATGAAAAACAACAGCGTTAACTTTCACCCTGTTCAATTACCTTGCAAATGAGTTAAATAATCAACTACCAAATCCGTGGTCAGTCCGCAGCACTGCTTGAAATTTGGCGCGAAATTGTCCCATCCTCTAAAGATCTTCGAGGTTCTCCTCAACCAATTCTGCACCATAGGCAAAAGCAGATGATTCACGCAGTACAGACCAAAGGTTGGTCCGGGAACGTTCAACGTGTCTCTCAGCAAATGGAACAAGGTTTCCAACGTGTGTGGTTGGTAACGTTTAGGGCAGATCATGGTAGCGCTTGCCAGACCCTCGATCAAAATGTACCAGACTCGCAAGATCCCGCTCGGCTTGTCCATGCTTTGCAACGTCGTAATTGTATGAACATTGTCCATTAATATGTCGTGCGGTTTTTCAGGTATCGTTTCCTGCATCGACTCAACGTGCTTGTCGAACCTGATCAGCTCGGAGTTGGGTATCGTTGGATCGACGTATTGAGGAATGGTGGAAACCTGGATTCTCTGGGCTGAATGGAAGATCGGGCAAGCCGGCATACCGTACATCGACGCGAGAATATCGCTGCAGCTCAGGAGATACTTGAGACTCTCGACGCAGAGTCTCATTTTACGGGATTCCGCGATGTCGACTTGGTCCTGGTCATCTTGGTGACTCTCCGTGTCACCGATACCTCGCACGTGTTTCAAAAGGCATAGAATGCAATCTAGTGCTGCATTGGCGAATACGAGGGTGTTGTCTGTGGAGAGAAAGACCCTAAAGACTTCCAAGAGCGGCGCAGACTCCACGGAATCTGAGTTGCCGACTGAAGCTACGCGTAGCGCTCCGAAAAGTGGACGCCAACCTGATCGAATCTCGGTTCTGTTGGTCTCTACGAACTCGCAGATGCAACTGACGATCTGGAAGGAATTTGTAATTTTTTTGGCGCTCGATTCAACCCTTTGACGGTGTAATTGAATGAGAGGAAGATTTTAAAATGAATTATTTCTCTGTTGTTAGAATTTTTCGACAGTGCAATTTGGAACGAGTGATTTAGAAAATAATTATTTAATATTTTTCGGAATTTATACAAGTACTAAAGTAAGGTGTTAAATATGATAAAATTTCGATTAAATACTATATATTTTCGAATATAAAAATATTTTGTAGTACTGTATTCAAGTCTCTGTCTAGCAATAGTATGAAAAGGTTAAAGGTAAAGAATAAAGATAGAGGAAGACTCACTTGATCTTGAACGTCACTGTCGCAAAGTTCTAGGCACAATAGGTTCTCGAAAGGTTTGAAGAGAGCCTCGTTGAAATGGAAGTGAGGTAATTCCACTTGTTCGTTCAGTAAAGCTGCCATCGAATCATGAATACATTGTACTGCCTTTTTCGAAATGCCACGGTCCTTGTGACAAGCTGCCTCCATAAAGTGTGGCCCTAGGATACTCCAAATCTGAAATATTACGAAAGAAACTTTGATAGGTTCGTATAAAATTAATAAATTGACTGCTATATCCGAATTCTTTGTTTCTTAATCTTACTTTCATTTTATTGAAAGTTAAGCAAAAATCCTCGAAAATAATTTGGAAAAGTTCATATACAATATTCAAACCTTTCAAATTGAAAATAAAATCAAACATTTAAGCAATGATTAAATTCAATTGAAGATTCAAGCAGTAATTTAGAACTAAAATGATTGGAAAAATTACAGAAAAACACTCTTAAATTTCACTCACTCTCATTATATGAATCAGAGGTCTTCCACTCTTCACACACTTTAGCATAACTTCCCCCAATCGAGCCAAAAGCAACACGTTCATTTCATTCTCTCTGGGTTTGCTTCTTCTCCACCAGAATCTCTTATTGTCTTTGAACCCATCCGTGGTTTTGAATAACTGAGCCTTACTGGCTTTGCAAAGGGCAGTCAGAAATAAGCACAACGCTTTAAGGTTTAATTTCAGTGCAGCGTTTTCGAATAGTCTGTCGACTTGTTGCGATAGAACGCAGATTATTTTTGCAGCGTAGTCAGCTGGAAGTATTCCATTAAATTGACTGTCCGCATTCGATTCTTGGATTATTTCTGGAATTGTATCTGTACTGGAGTTGTGTGTGTATGGACTGGACAGGAAACTGTAGACATCCACACTGAAATAATAAATTTTGTTCCAGTGATGAACACTGCTTCAGTAGATAATGGATAATTGAAATTTCAGATTTAATTGATTTGTTGAGAATCAAAATTTCGTATATAGTTTTACCATGTTTCTTCTTCTTCGGTGATGTTAAAATTAAGTTTCAATCTATCTTGGCTTCCCTTTGGATCTCCATTTGAACTATCTTTCTTTTCTTTCTTTTGTTGAGTTTTAGGCAACGATGGATTCTGATTTCTTCCAAAGAAATCGTGCTCCAGTTTGCTCACGTACAAGCAACACCTTTTTAAAACAATAAAATTTAATTAATAGTCAATCGGTGTTTATAATTCTTTTTTTATTTGTAGTAATAATTTATTTTATTTATATTAAGCATTATTTTATTCGAAGAAATTTAAGTGGTTAATTGTCTTACGTGAAAACGTGAGGCCAACAATCGCTACCATGACTTCCAAGCTCTAAACCTTTTCCTAAAAGCACGTCCATACTCAGTGCGTGAGACGTGTGAATATTGGTCGCCCTATTTTGCAATTTTAGACGTAGAACATCTTTCGTTCTCGTAATTTTCGAGATGGATTGCTCGGTACAGGCTGCTTTGACTAATAGAGCAAAGATGGAACCACAACGATTTTGTAGACCTGAGTAATATGAAAATGAAATACTTTGTAACATTTTATAAAAATTGAAAATTATAAATTTTGCGTAACGACGTGTCAAGATGTGATACTTACCTAATACGTTACTCAGACTTGCAGCTTTGTGAAGTCCTTCTAAAGACAAGATCACGGTATCTCTGATACCTCGTCTACCACCGTCTCTACTCAATATTCCTTTGTTATTCTGTTCCTTAGGAGGATTCAATCCTGTCGTCAACACGGTCATCATGCTTCTCCAGCAACACGTCAGTACTCTCCTCGAAAGTTTCGCTCCCGCTTCTGCTTCCGATGTTGGTTCACTTCGAGACAGTTGAGCTTTTTCCAATCTTATGTAATCGGACAGAAGCTGCCCGCCTCTCTGACTTCCAGGAATTCCATCCACATCTTAAAAAAGTAAAATTTCTTTTTTTAATTCTAGATGCTTCCTAAAATAATGATAGCACAAAGTATTTGTGCAAAAATGTCCATAATTACTAATGATTAAAATATTGCTACTAATATTTACTAAAGAAATGGAAAAACTGTTATTAAAGATTATTTAATTGCTATCACAAAATTCTTACCAGTTAACACGTTTATCAGGGCGCTGTTCTCCGTGTAGTGCGGATTGTAGCCACATTTCTCAAGCAAATTACACGCCAGGACTTGCTGGTAAAGCTCAGACAGCCAGGTTGCTGAAAGATAGACCAGAACTCCAGACCCATGTACTTCCTCCACAAATTGTTCCTGAAGAATTCAACAGAAGCTCCTTAGAAATCATCAGACTTGCAGAGAAATATTTAAATGAGTTTGAACATCGCTGATACCTCGCTAATGGGAACCTGACGATTATCTTCGTGATAGTAATTAATCCTAATCAACTTCAAATTCAACAACAACGCCGCGTAAGTGGCCAAATAAATTCCATCTGCATTCATGATCGTAATCAGTGCACACGAATCCGTACTCGTGTCTGTCTGTTCCTGCATCTTTTGCTGCGTTGTGAAAACTCCTGAGAATAAGAGAATTATTTTGAATTATTACGCATTTGATAATTAACTAAGCTTAAGCTTATAATATATTAGCAATTAGAAGAATTATTAATATTATTAAAGTTAATATAGATTGTTACATTGTAAAATATTATTAATATTATTGATTAATGTCTTCAAAAACTTCGTGACATAAAAACTTCAAAACAATAGCCAAATCTCGCATGAAAATCTCAGTAATTTTCTAAAAAAGCACAATTTAAAATTCGAGAATTATTAGAAAGTTGGATTCAGAAGGCAATAGATAATACGATGTAATAAAAATATTTATATTATATTTCAATAACCTCAGTTATAGATACGATTATCGTACCTTGACAATATTCCGAAGCAAAGTTCTGCAAAGCTTCATCGACTTCTATATTGCTTCTAAGACTCAACACCATGGGAATTAAGTCGCTTTTCAACGTCCTGACGAATTTTCTAGCGTTGTGCCTCTCCATGTCCACGTTACATTCGTCAGCTACTTGACGACCAACGTGAAGACACTTTGGTAATTTTTCTAGTCTCAATCTCTCTCTTTCGTTCTCTATCGCATATTCGTTGTCTTCCAGGCTATTCTCTTCTTGGACCTCATCAGATTCGTTCTGAGGACCTTCTGTGTCCGTGGAATCGCCATCTTCTGAAGGACCATGTCCTGAAGAGTCAGAATCAGAGCCTATTCCCTTTTTCATGAGCTCCAGTTGCTCTCTGAAACGAAATTGTTAACAGTTTTTATGGATTTTTTTTTAATTACATTCTTTGGAAAATGTGGTTATTTATCATTCGGAGATATTCTGATATATTATAATTTATACAATGTTAATTTAATCTTTTGAATTTAGAAAACATGTCCGTATTTGTATCGCATAATCTTTCATCACGTGATTACTCGAGAAAGTAATTACGAAAAGAAATTCATCGTTTGAAAATTGCGCGATGTTTGTTGTTATTTTTATACTTGATGTTTTCTTTTACGAATTATTAAATTTCACAAAAATGTTAAGTTCTATTTACATTACAAACGCATAATGAAGATTTTTACTGACCCCAATCCAATTTTCTAGACTGATTTTAGTATTTTTTCAGATAACATTCTGAACGCAAAGGGTTGAAACTCACCTGTAGGTTTTTGGCAGCCGTGCCATGCTCTGGTAAGTCAAAGGTCCCTTGTAGTCACAAGATTCCAAGTCTTCGTATAAACTATTGATCGTGCACGTGTAGGTGTGATTAATAGCCTTGCCCTCGCATAATTCTTGAAGAGCGGATAGCATTGCAACTACACACGACACGCTAGCGTGCAACGTACTCAAACCACCAGTTGTTGATTCCTCGATTGAATCCATAGCTCTGCATTGAAATGAATGAATTAACTTAGATTACATTAGAAAAAATATATTGCACGTTATTTGTTAGCTTAAAAGTAAAATTGCAGCGGTGCAGAATGCATTTTTCTCTAATAGTTTAATAATGACTTACAATCTCATTAAAGCCATGTCGCTCTGAATATGACTAGATTTGTCCTCTTCCACTAATAATGGCCCGGCAAAGTCGACCATTCGACTAGGACTTCGCAGAAGCTCTTTCAACGCCTTCAAAGGTTCTAAGCGCTGCTGAGGTGGAGGATATAGTAACATTCTGTGAAATACTGATTCTAGAACTGGACGAAGGGGACCCACGCAGCCCACTAATCGAACTAACTCAGTCCCAATGCTGAAAATATAAAAATAATCAAGTCTTATGTAAATAATAATTTTATACGTTTATACGAAATTTAATGACGTAGATCATTGTTTACTGTGATTCGTAAATGAGTTAGAAAGCTTCTAAGTTTTCTCATGTCTAAGATTATATACCTATAAACAGTTTTAGCTTGATGACTGTCAAAGCTCAAAGAAGTGGCCAAATAACCAGATCCTCTTCCAATTTCGTTTTCTTTTCCTTCCCTAGACGTGAACGTTTTATCGACTCTCGGTGTACCTAGGAAAGCTATCAACGCAGGACAGAACTTCTGCCAGAGAAAGGTAGTGAAGTGTGCGTTCGTATGGATTTTCTGCGGCAGAGAAGAGATCAAGGTATGCAGGCATTCCAGTAGAAACACCACGGTGTTTCCGTTTCTTCCATTGCTGCAATAAGATTTTCTAAAGTTTATGTGTATTCAATTAATATCGATATTTTTGTTTCGTACTTTTGAGCTTCGTCCAACTTGCTGCAGATGTACTGAAGAATTGGTAGAGCTTCGTTGAAACAGGAGACACCTCTTTCCCATAAATTCTTATTCTTCTTTGCGTTCTCGTCCATTTCCTGACACTCCTCGTCTGGGAAGTACGATTTTTAATTAATTCATCGACTGCGAATTTTGAGGTATTAATAAAAAGTATCCGAAGAATAGTAATTTCCAAATATAAAAAATATATATATACAATATTTAAAATACCTAAAATAAAAGTATAGGTAATGATTATAAAAATTAGTAAAAGTATAGGTAAATTGTAATAATACTCAAATATCTAAAACATTCAAATGTTTTGCTTAGGTTTAATTTCTTTAGCTACATTCACAAAATCATCCGTGATTTATTAATGAGTTTTAACTTTCAGGAAATTCACGAGAATGTTTCAAAGGAAACAGCTCAGCAACCACGGAATTTCCAGAGAATGTTTCACTCCAGTCACGCAAGCAGAAATTTATTGATCAAACTTTCGTTCAGCTCTGCGATGGAGTATCTGATAAATTCCAGAAAACGATCACGAAATTCTAACACGTGTTCTGAATGGATAATGAAAAGTGAGATTACCTAGGAACAGGCAAAAAGATCGCAAAGTTTGACTGGTTGCAGCTTGAGCCGCGGTTCTCACCGCTTGATTCCCATTTTCGAAAGCCTCGCAGCAGGTAGTGAGAATGGCAATTATTAAACGACCGTTCATTGTCCAATAAGATGAACAGGCGACTTGTAACAGAACCTATACATTAAGATTAATTACGACATGGAATGTTTTTTAATTAATTTGAAAAATTTATTTTAGCTTTTAAATAGTATCGTAAATTCATAAAGTAGAATCATTAATATAGTAGAAAATTATTTATATTCAAATTGAGAACAAAATCTTACAGAATTTAAAGTCGAATTTCTAATTTCAGTTCTTCAAATCGAAGATTAATAAATATAAATTACATACGTAATAAATTGCAACAATTAAGCGCATATTTAAGAAGATTGAAAAGAAAGTCACAAGGCAAGGAGTTAATTACTATCTTTCATTTTACTTAAAGATTATTGATTTGCTAGTATCATGAAGTATAATACAAAGTCATTTGTCAGTATCATGTGAAGTACAAATACAAAGTTAGACATTGGATATCCCATAATTGAATTTAGACTCACTTTCAGCATGTCCGTCTGCGTATCGTCTGACTGTGACAACATGGAACTCATCGCGTGCAACATTTGTGCGGGAAGCCAAAGAGAGTCGTCTTCTGGCTCGTAGGGTGACTGGAATCTGTCGTCCCTTAACATTTTCTGAATTCGAAACGTTTCTGTTAGTTAAAAATTACTCATTTCGAACAGACTGCGGATTTTATGCAAATTTATAAGTAATTATAAACATTATTATAACCGTAAATTTGCTATAAATGTGTAAACCCTTTTCCATCAATTTCACTTTTATTATTCATGTACAGTTACATGTACAGTTTAAATATTTAAAAAAGTAATTGTAGTTTCTATTTCCTGTCAGTAAATATGAATACTTGTGTATAATGATTTAATAACTAATAATTTTTATAAACATGACTAAAATTTAAATTTTGCACAAGCTTGCATAAGTGTATAAAAATCCGCAATCCAATTATCAAACAAAAAGATATCATTTATTTAAAAAACGAATCGTGAAATATCTGTCTCGGATGGAAACGAAGAGAAGTAAAGGAATATCACGTGAAACCCTGTTTGAAAGTGTCGCAGCTGGTCGCCGATATCTCACTTTATCGCGAAGTTCCTTCCCGCGGGCGGATGCGTCATTTACATGTTACACGATACAAAACTAGCACAACATGAAGGAAAAGAAGAAAAGAGGAAACCGAAGTACTCACGTGTAATCCTGACAGACCAAACGCGACGAATTTGCTCCTCTTCGTTTCTAATGCTAGCTGAAAGGTATGTAGACATTTTGCCCGCAGCTCGTGGGGTGGATCACGTAACAACCCCTGCTGCTTGTCCAGGAAGTCTAGAAAAAACACGTTAAATTAATCAATAAAAAATATTTGTTTCAGAATTTTCTAAATTCTCATTTTAAATTGATAAAAAGAAGTACTTGATTAATACAAGAAATTGTAATTGGTAAGTGAATAAGATAACACAGAGTGTAATTATCACAAGTGTCTCTCAGCTTCAAATTGATGAAACAAGTGTCACCAGCTTGTTATAAGAATGTATTAAATTGACTCACCGTACGCTTCCTGCGCAGACTTCCGTAAATTTTGTAGTCTTGCATTGCTAGATTCTCGGACGATCTGCAGCAGGAGATCCTCCATGTCACGGTGGACTAACACGCGACTGATCGATAACGGGAGTGCCAATGCACGCTTGGCTGTACGCGCGCATCCAGGGCCGTAGAAACTGTCTCACGCGAGAGAAAGTCATATCTGTCTTGGGAAAACAAATATCTCTTGAAATCCTCAATATCTCATCTTGTGACGCTGAGTTAGTAATATAAATATATACAATATATATTTCTATCGAAATTCTTGATTTCTTGAACGACAAACTACAACTAATCATCACGCTTAAATTCCCTCCGTTATTATTGAAATATTCCACATTACATATATGTACCATGCGCATACAAACACTTACTATAGTTACTTTGTAACTTCATTAAGAGATCTAAATTAAGTTTCACGTTCTTCTTGTAACCTTTCTCGTTGAAAAATCAATTAAAATCAAGCATTTTCATCCGACTGACAGTCCATTTTGAAATTTGACGAATGACGGCGCGCTAATAGTTTGTCACGTGATCGAGTTCAGTCGGCTGTACAAGATGGCGGCGGATAGTGAAAGGAAGCGCAAATCGTACGGCGAGAAATTAGACCGTAAACCAGTGAATTTGTACAAATTAGCAGTGGATTTAATAGGTACAGGCCTCCTCGCGAACGACGAAGGCCAATTGGTGTGGTTTCCTGGTCAGCGTTATCATAAAATCATCTCGTGACAGGTTTGGCATTTGGCTTTTTCCATCGGTGGCATGTGTCGACGCTGTTCGAAAATGACCGACATTTCTCGCATTTGTCCGAGATTGAGAGAGAAATGTCCTTCCGCACGGAAATGGTACGAGACTCGAACGATATCTGAGAAATTGACCGATTATTTGCGACGATAACCAGGTATGTTTTGTTCTTGTTTCTGTACAGGGGATGTATTACTCGTATTACAAGACGATCGCGGAGTCGAAAACGTTCATGGACGGACTGAGAAAGATCAGCCACGATAATATTTCGGAATACGGAAACGTTATTAACGCAGCTAGAAAGTATAACCTGCTACCAGAGGTATTGTACTCCGATGATGAGTTTCTATTTTTGATTAGGTTAACTCTGCTGCGTTCTTCCACTTGTTTTACATTATGCGCAATAATCTACCAGTAATAATAATTCAGTCATCTAGTGTCAATTCAACTGGTCTCCACTTTAATTGGATATATTTTTATTGAAATAAAATCAGAGCATAGTATTACTTTACCAAAAATAAACTTATTTCGTTTAAGTTTATTTTTGGTAAAGTGAACTGAGGTCATCTGAATGACGAAGCTGCCTCCTCATTGTAATAATTCAGTTTATAAACTTTATTTATAAAATTTCATTTGATTTGGTATTAAATTTGTTAAATTTAGCTCTCGTGTTTTATAACAATGTTAATACTATTGTAATCGTGTCTTTTTTTGCCCAAAAAATATAAAATATAATCAAGGTTATGCTAAAGTTCATCTTCTCTTCTCTTTTCTCCTAAAATGATCTTGAGATGATCTAATCTCTCTCAGAGATCTTGTTGTTTATCAGAATTGTAAATTATTAAAGATGAAAACGTAGAAGTTTGAAGGCCGTAGCAGAGTTCAAAAGCTTGAAAAGATATAAAACAGAATTGATAATTTACAGTTGGTAGCTGGATATCTTTATCATTGTGCCAAGAATCTGGGGATCATATCCATAGAGCAGTGTTGGCAAGTGAGATTTATATTTATATAAATTAGCATACATAGTCAAATAATCGTAATAATACTGTCTATAAAGACTCTGTATGCATTAAGAAATTCAATGTATGTGTCACTTCCTGTGGGAGAACTAGAAAAGAATCACTTTCAGATAGAAAGAGAAGAAGGTTTGCCACCGGTGACTAGTTGTGAGGGTCTTGGCGTTCCAGTTTATTTTTACTTAGAAATCGTTTGGATTTTCACTATATTTACAGTGGCTATATTGTTCTACTATGCCGTATTTCTTGGCAATAGCCTGAGCAGTGGAATCATAGCAGTGCTCCTCTTTTTTTACAATCATAACGAATGCACTCGTGTTCAATGGACTCCACCGCTAAGAGAGAGCTTTGCGTATCCTGTACTGCTCTCTCAAATGTACATGTTGACCATGATTATCAGAGAAGGCACTATAAGGGACTCTCAGAAAGTGCCTAGAGATTTACTTCAGGTGTGTTAACTGAACATTGGTGCAACTAAAGTATTGTTCTGTATAAAATAACAAACGAATTTAACCATTTCAGAAAATGGGTATTGCAACAGTAATTAGTTTATGTTGCTGGCAATTCTCACATTTTGTACTCACCACACAAATCATTGCCCTGTTGATATTGAAGTGGATGAAAATAATCCCCAATGATCTTTACAGATCTATCTTTAAAGTTCATGGTTGGTCAATCTTAATAACAATGGGTATCTCAGATGGTTTCCCCTTGCTCTACTCTCTGTACTGTTACCTTCTACTCGTCAGCAATATTATAAGCTTGATAGAAAAATTGACTCGTTGCATGGGCACAAAATTGCAAACGATATTCGAGATCGTTTTCACGATTGCATGCACGGTGTACTTAAAATCACTCTCCACATCGTTGTCCGAGGATAATGCGCACGTATTTGATTTACTAAAAGCAAAACTGACCGGTTATAAAGATTTCCACACGATGTTGTACACATGCTCGCCTGAGTTCAGTTTCCTCCAATACAGGAGCTACGAAGTGATCATAAAAACGTTGCTTCTGCCGTCTGCTATACTGGCCGGGATACTGGTGATGTATTTCTGGTGCAGGAATTACAGAATTAAAGGATATCCTAGATGTATAGAGGCAGATCTGGCTTATAACGGCCTGCAAACCGCTGCTTTCATTATCATGGCGGTTTTCATCATGAGACTGAAACTGTTTATGAATCCACATCTTTGTATAATATCTGGCATTGTTTGCGCGAATAGATACTTGGAAAAGCTTGGATTGAAGAAAGAGATGACCAAGACTGCCATTACTCTTTTATTGATATCTGCGATGTCTTATCATGGTTTAGAGAGACTGCACGAAGAACGAAGCATTATAGGTAATTATTAAGCTGAAGAAAAATTTATTAAGCCATTAAAAAATAATGAAATTGTATATAAAACGTAGTTGAGCATTATTTAAAAGAAAAATGCAAATAACGTAAAAATGTATTGGAATAATACATACATTATAGAAGCCTATTAGATACAAACAAAATTTTTATGATTTAGAAAAAAGATAGTTTATTATTTGAATTTTTTTAATTTTGTAAAATTGTAATTGTTTTAGAATTCTTTTTTATAATTGCGATTTTATGTAGTTATAATAGCTTTTTTATTTCTTGATCTCTTCTCGTGATAAGGCGAGTACAGCGACATTGAACAAGAGGAATTGTTTGAGTGGATCAAGAAGAACACACCTGAACACGCTGTGTTCGCCGGCAAGATGTCTTTAATGGCAAATTTAATGCTCTCCACAGGAAGGCCCATCGTCAATAACCCTTACTATGAGAGCAAAGAAATGAGGTGTGTCTAAGTTTGCCATTGCTTGTATTGTTATATCAGTCTCAATCTTTATTATTTCCTAATTTATATTCCAGAGATCGGACGATGAAAGTTTACGAGATCTTTAGCAGAAAGGACGTTACATCCGTGTACTTCACATTGAGAAATCTTCACGTTGGATACGTTGTGTTGGAGGAGGCACTGTGCTTTGGTTTCGCGAATCTGTAATGAAATATGAAAATTAATTTAACTCATTAAGAGCCAAGAATTCTTTTTCAGTTAATTTATATTTTATAATTCATTTAATTAATTTACATTATTTATCATTTTGAATTTCAAGAATTTATTTAATATTATTTCTCCACTTAAACAATTTTATAAAATTTTAAAATTTACGCTCTTCGAAAATTATTCCTTGCTTCTTAATGAGTTAACAAATACATGTTTTTAATTTAAATTAAATTCATAACTTAAATTTTAAAGCATATTTTCTAAATTTTGTGTTTCAGACAAGCAGAATGTCAGATGATTGATTTGTGGGACCTGATAGACAACGGAACCGCGAAGGCATCTGGCAAACAACCTCTATGTCCAATCCTATTTCGAGGAAACGCCTATCCGTTTAAAAGAGCCTTTGTAAATAATCGTTATGTTGTTTTGCAGCTCGATTACTCCTATTACGTCGAGCTGAAGCCCAAAACTTCCCTCAACTACCATTCCTGAAGGTGTTCCGATCAATCGACTGATCGAACTTGACAAATCGAAGATACCTCGCGCGAGATTACAGAGAATATTTTTCCCAAGAGAGAAGCAATTGTGTATAATACATATACATATACATATTATTTTTTAAAAGAAATTGACTCGTCAAAGTGAGCCAAAGCAACTTTGTTAAACAGTTAACAGTAAAATGTGAATAAAATGTTAAGTACGTTTCTGCGAACTTTGCATCTTCGTTCTTCTACATTCGTGTAACAAATATTAACTACGTTCCTGTGAATTCCGTATCATCGTTCTCCTGCGTTCCTGCATTATCCTACATCTTCGCACGCTACGCATCATTCAAGAGCAATCTGAATCAACTCCAAAATTCCATCTTTGTGTAAGCTCTTGTTTTTATGTAACTCTATTTTTTATACTTTGATCGCTATGAACGCATGTATGCATTCAACGAAAGTTATATCGTAAACATATACATGCGTTTGACGATTGTTTTTATCTTATACGCAACTAAAAATTTGAAATGGACACATGATTAATAACGCACAAATTTCGTTTTAACAATTTATATAATAAACATAATTCTATGAACTTTTACAGATGAAACAAACAAGTTCCTAATAAAAGTTTCAACACGAAAAAGCATTCTATTCACAATAATCGCAACTGTAAACTTTATGTCATAAAGACAGAAAATACCCCATAGTCAAAGGATTAACAATCCGACGAAACATCGTCTATAAAACACAATATAGATTTTTTTTTTTATGAAAGTTGATGGAATTTCACATGAAAGTTATTAGCGCGAGAATCAGGCGAGCATTTGAATCGCGGGATTGCAAGAAGAAGAATCGAACTGCTGCATAGCACGAGGATAGCTCCGTTACAGTCAACACACTGCACTGCACACCTTCACTTCTTCGTGTAACAGATAGTATAGTTGGAGCGGCTGCCTTCGCTATACTACGTTGTGCTGCTGACCCAAATGAATCCTGTGACCAGTCAGTCCCGGTCCGGGCTTCCTCGCAGCGATATTGCTCGCTCTACAGCTACTATCGCGTAAACGTGCTCCTTTTTCACGCATCGAGTTAAATGACAACTTAAACAATTTTGCTCGCTCTATCATTCACGTACTTTGATAATCAGCCGGCGATCTCGCGAGGAGAAATTGGCAGTTTAATTAGAAAATCTCGATGCCCATATTGTAACAAGAACCTGATGGTCCAGTGAAATTCTAAGGGCACACCAAACAGTGAAAGTTTCCAGTCGATTAATACGTACGAAGGAAACACGGTGACGGATTTTTCGGATGGTTCGTTTACTCAGGAAAATGCTTCATAGTGTTCGGACTCGACGTGACATCAAAAATTCATAATATAATACGATGTGTGTATGAATCGATTTGTTCGCAATTCTGGCGGGAATTGTTTCGTTTTTAAAGTGTAACGGAGAGGAGATTGGTTTCCTGGATTGGAAGTGATTGTAGACAATTTAGCACGATCGTTGATATAGTCGTAATACGCGGTACTTGGACCAGAACGATCTGTGGTTGAGGATGCCAGAAGCGGAAGCAAAAACGTAGAAATAACGTCGCACCGGCCACGAGGATTCGATTGATCGAGATCGCGCGCATCCGCAGGTTCCAAATAGCGATGCGGTTGCATTCCACGGCGAGGATAGTTCCGCATAATCACTAACACTCTGCAGTGAGTATCGAATTTCGTCTTTTATTTATTTCATTCCTTTAATTTTCATTTCTTCAATTTCAATTCCTTCTTTTCTTCGATTATTTTGATTTTAATTTTCTTTTCCCTTGACTTTCTTGATTCTACTTTTCTCTTCTTTAATCTCTCTAATTTTAATTCTCTTTCCCTTTAAGTCTTTCGATATTAATTTTTTTAACTTTAATTTCATTTCGTTTTAATTTCTTCTTCGTTTAAAATCTTTTTCTCTAATTTTAATTAGATATTGGAGACGGATCTCTCGATATTAAGAGCGCAAGTTTAAATTCGTTTAAATTCGTTTAAATTTAAGTTCTTAATTTTAATCTTTTTGTTTTTTCTCTTTTTTCTTTTTTTTCGATTAATTCTGATTAACGACGGAAATGATTTGTGGAATATCAAGGACATCTCCGCCTCGCGTCCTTGCGTTAGCTTATGGACGGTGCATTAATTCGCTCAATGAGCATAACAATGTAAATGCAGTCCTCAATCGGATACGCCGACCCCGGTTACTATAATTTCGAAATGATGCTCGTTCCACGGTGAAATTCTAATTCTAATTCGGTCTTGTTGTGGAATTCTGATTCGCAGGATGTTACTGTTTTAGCCGTTTACCTCGTTCCGATTTTCGGTCCGATCGGCTCGCAGTGTTTCGCGGTTTCGGTCTGCGAAACTGAAAATAATCGCGTGTAGTTCGCAAAGAGTAACAAGGAAGTAATCAGATATTCCTGTTAGCTGCTATTACGTAGGAGAAACAAGTTTTTCTTACGGTACAATCCCACGCGAATAGCGAATATCAGCCTCTAAAAATATTTCTGCAACTTTTTTTCGCTGATCCGGCGTTATTTAGAACTGGATACGTGTTCTGGAGCGATCAATTGAAGAATTTTCCGAGGAAAAAACTCGCGGATTCAATGTATTGCCCTGGAAGTTTAATTCTGGATTTTTTAACGAGGAATATGTTACAAAATGAATAAAACTGTTTGAAGGATAAGCTTTTTTTATTATTAAAACAGAATGAATAGAAATTTTGTAATAGTACTTTTTTTATTATTAAAACAGAATGAATAGAAATTTTATAATAGTACTTTTTTTTATTATTAAAACAGAATGAATAGAAATTTTATAATAGTACAGTTAGACCAAAAAAGTGTTCACAAGTATGTGTATTACGTTTGGTATAGACTTATAGACAAATTACATTGTTCTTAATTACATCTCGCAAGTTATCGCAACTTTTCCTCTTTAATTGTCATATCGAGTCGTCCCTTCGAAATTGTCGAAGAATCTACTAAAAATGGATTTATCACAATCCTTTTATCTTCAGTTCGTAAAATCTCGCTAATAATACTCGCTCAATTGTCCACCAAAAGAAATTGCAGAAATTTTGCCTCCAACTCGTGACTCGTGAGATCTCACTAACGATACTCACTTGATCGTTTCAAGAAAGAAAAAAATTGCAAAAATCTACCAATCTAATCGCCATCTCTCGTTTCATCTCCAAATTCGCAACTCGCGAAACTCGTAAAATCCTCCAGTGCCAACAGCATCCGCTTAATTGTAGAAAAAGTCCCACAGGAGTTCCTCAATCCGTGAAATAGCCGTCGTTCTTCCCTGACCTCGAAAGCACGCGGAACGTAGACAGTGCGGTCGCGTCTGACCGAATAGAATTTGGCACGCACGTTGAGTACTTGCTTGTTTGCTCGTCGGTGGCTCGAGCTGTAAAAAAGAGTAGCATCGACGCACCAAGGAGCTCGAAGCCGCACAAAGACCGTCCCGAATCTTCGGAGACGGCCAACGAAGCGGGCAAAAGCACGTCGAACGCGATAATGCGATCGTTGATGCAGACCGGCCGCGCCTAATCTTTCCCGACGATACGACAGATCGGTTCTCTGTTACTTTCTCGCCGATATTCATAACCTACTTTTCTCAACGATGCAATCACCCTGCCTACCGATGCCAACAACCCGAATTAGAGGGGTTATCATCCGCTAAAATAATCTTGGAACTCTCGCCGCACTCTCGGAACATTCGGCCAAACTTTGAAACTCGGAACTTGGGTCGTGTCGTTCGTTCGTACTTTTGTATTTCCTTTGGCACCGTTTGCCACGAATGTCTGTCTGAATTTGTCAGAAATAGAAACTCGCTGATTTTTATTATTATATTAAATTATTATATTATATAAAAATTATTATTTTTAAACTCATGCTTGAACAGACGAACTCGACGAGCTGAAATTCTTATTTCCTTGGAACTTGATCCTATCGTTCATTTGTATTTAGTATGAGTCTATTTGAATTTAATATAATATTGGATTGCATATGAAATTTAATTTTGACACAGCAATATTGTCCACTAAATTTTATCCTATCGTTGAGTGTAACAGTATTGAAAAGGAAGAAATTTGTTACAAATAACTTGTACTCGATCTTCGTTATAAAGTCTAATTTACTCAAAATCTATTCAATTCGTAATAAAAATATGAAACTTCATTATTGTGATGTTAGCCCGTAATCGGAATATTTCTGTAATTATCTTACGCGAATATAAATTTGGAAAGGGTTCTTTGAAAATTTCCACAAAAATAGGGTTGAACAAACTTTTTATTTCATCCAAGAAATTTTTCAATCTACAAACTATTTTAAAGAAATTTACAAACGAAGAGGAGTATGTTCATGGTTCTCTTTTTTCTTCTTTCAATTCCGAAGACAAACAGAATTAAAATTTCTCGAAGAAAACTGCAACGTGATTTCGATAGAGAACCTATTCTTCGATAATTAGAAAGTTGCCCAATTCGCTAGAATTATCTTGAACCGTTGCAACTTTGAAAGTTAATATATCTTCGTTATTCTCTGCCCATTTAACATATGATCCTTTTCATTGAAATTTTTCCACGATTATTCATCATCGACGCCATAATTCGTTCGATCGACAGAAAAATTCTTTGAAAATCAGTTTTTTGATTTGCCAGAACTATTTTGGAGTACGTTCCTTCCATTTGCAATTTCAGAAACTTTGTAAATTCCAAAAAGTTCATTGAAATCAAAATTTCTTCAAAGACAAATTATATAATTATTCGCAGTTTTAAATCACATAATCGACAAAGATTTTTTGGCAACCAATTCTTTAATTCCTTAATAATTTAATCATCATTACAAATATATTTTTTTTCATTTGTAATTTTAGACTTCTACATTTTTATCGTCTCTCTCCAATTCCAAAGAGTTCGCTGAAATCAAAATTTCTTCCTCGTCGGAGAAATTCATCGAGTTTCCACTCGAACCACTGAATCCAGAAATCCACGTATGTACTTACGTGCGGTGCACATACTGGCATATATCGATCAAGCCATACTTCAACCTCCTCTCGTCTTACCTGGCGAAACGAAATTCCTGCTGCTGCGAGGGTCGTGCATAACCATCGTGAGAATCGGTTTCAAGGTGGAGGCCAGAATCCTTTCCAAGCCCCCTCCGGAGAAGAGACAGGGACATTCCTTCCGCGAGAGATAAAGAAGCACGGAGAGACAACCACGCGTGAAAGAGTGGGCGACGGAGTTTCACATGACCGAGTTAGAGCATCCAGTTTTGCCGGGGGCATGATACTCGTGACACTAAATATCGTTTTCACGTAGGCCGGCTGATTGCTCGAAGCATAGAAGCCCTAATTGGCCAGAGGTCACAATCATGAAACATAATTTCATCCTACTAGAGGTAATTGCGGGAATTGCCGGTTCCCTTGGTTTCGCCAATGCTTACGGCGTGATACTTTGAATTGAGAATCCCGAATGGCTACCGATTAATTATTATTACCAAACGGTCACTCGAATTTCTGAAAGTTGAGTTTGTCGCAGGGAGAGACGTCTTTTCATCGCGGATCTCGGATTAATATTTTTGTTATGAAGATGAAACAAGCTTGGGAGCCCGTGATTCGATGAACATGCTGATTCAGACAATTCGATAGTTCAATGAAAGGAGAAACGAAAAAAGAGTTAGCTTTCATTTTCCGAATTCAGGAAGGCGTAACAAACTTGAGAGATAATTGAAAAAATAATTCTAGGATGTGATTTAAAATATAATTTAGGATTTTAGAATATACACCTGGAATATGTAAAATATGTAGATTAAATTTTAGAATTTTGTGGTGCTTCAAAAAACCTTATCAAAATAGAGGAAAGTAGCCTATAGCAGTAGTAAACATCAAAATTGGCAAAAAATTCAATGCAGTTTTAAATTTTTTAGTCGATTATCTTCTTAGAAAGAATAATAGAAAATTATTTTGCCTCAAACTATCCAATTTTTACCATCAACAATATTTACAAACAAAATTGATTTCAACTCGCTATAATTATACATTCATCATTCTGCATGGTATATCACACTGAAAATAGTTACAGAAAATGTTTAAAAATTCACACGCGTCTCTTTATTAGCAAAAGATGGCACCAACAGAAAACACATTTAACTCCGAAGATATTCATCGTAGATAAAAGTTCCAATACACGTTTATGGCGTTTAAATGCTGGTTTAAATGCTGGTCGTTGTGCCTTTCGCGATCAAGAGAAATTGATAGAGATCTTCAGTAAACTATCGCATGATTCCATTTTATAGTGCCTTTCATAGCCAAGCTTCACTATACTAATACAGAATGCGAGAAATATCCACTCTTGTGAATGTCCTTCTTTCACATTTTTATTGGAATATCTATACAAGGTGATTCATAATTGCGTATTAATATTTTAGCTGATTAATCCACATTAATGTAAATAAAAGATATCCTGTGAACCTATAGTGGCTCGACATTTTGAATTACTATAATTTTATGAAAAAAAAAAAAATCGTAAAGTAATTCAACTTCTACTTTCACAATAGTGTTCCTTTCAAAGATATTTTATATCATTTAAAAAAGATACTTTTTCTCTCGAATATTTCACAAATTTAATGAACATTGAAAAATTTTTCTCATAACTAAACTCGCCCTAATGTTAAAAATTGGAATTTTCCTTTTATAATGTTCCTTTAAAATTGATTGTGCGATTTTTTTCTTAGTTGCAGCAATTTTAAATATCGAGTGTACTTCTTGAAACCATTGTAGATTCACATAATATTTTTATAATACTTATTTTAACGTGAGATCAATACTTTATCATCCGATGAGTATTGCAATTAATCACTCTTAATTAATCTTTCTTCAACGATATATAATAATAATATATTACTTCAATAATAATTTTTTACTCCTACATAAATTCACCACCTGAAATACTGACAAGCAATCAACAATCACTCCGTATAGATATATTTCAATAGATTCTCTACTTACTTTAACGCTTATATTCATCACGTAAAGTATTGACAAGCAATTAAGAATCATCCTGCAGATCTCTCCGACAAGAACTTCATTCTGTCAGAACTGGTCTCCCGATCTCTCGAATAGGGTCAAGTCTCGCAGACATTAGCATCTTCCTCGATGATCTCATGTGGCTTCGCTGCGACGAACATACAGCGTTTCTTTTTTTTTTTTTTTGACCTTGCTCAGATGCTGTATACCTTCCAGCATTCCAGGCTAATCGAACGACACACCTCTCACCGCTGTTCCTCGTGATCTATGGATCAACAGACTGGCGAGAAACGTGTTCCTCTATCTGTGTATGAGTCTCGATCCACGTGATTAGGAAGCGATGGCTTTTAAATTTAATCTTCTTCTTCTTCCACAGATGTTTTTAACGTTTGCAGGGAAACATTTGAATTTTTTAGAAGGAATCCCAGACTGTAAATTGGTCAATTTACAAACTGGTTTTTCTGGTGGTTCTGGAAGAACATTTGGGGAATTTTATCCGAAGAATTCGATTCTCGAGTGCTTCGGTTCCAAGTTTTTACGAAAATAGGACAGTTCCTTAAAAGTTCGGCTTACTGGAAAAGTAGGATTTTAACTCTTGCTTTAGATAACTCTTGAAAAGTTAAACTTTCTACCGTTTAAGTGAAATTTTAGACATTTCTTTATGCGAGATCATCATGTGAACATTTACCTTATATAAACTAAAGTCCCAACAATTTCTTTAGATTGTAGTTTCTGTTTACTTTTAAAAGTAAAATCTCAATTGCTTCTCTAAGTAATTCTTTACATAAATTATAAATAAATTATTTAAATTCTTTAAATAAATGCTAGACTTTCTAGGAAATTGCATGCTTTCCTTTAAAACTTTAATTTGGAATTTTAATTTATTTTCAGCTCACTGTAAAGGTAGAATTCTAGATAATTCTTTGATGAAATCTCTTCGTGCGATCCCTTAAATGTTCACTTTGCTAAATACAAGTAGAGTTTCAATGTTTTCTTAAGATTATAGCTGTTTACAAAACTAATTCTCTAAATGCTAGAAATTCTTCAGGAACTTTAGGCGATCCTTTAAATTTAGCAGTAATATCATTCCACGAAAGAAGAATTCTTTCCTTGGGTGATTTCTTTGTTGAGGCTGGACTAAACGAAAACTTAGTAACACCTCAACCCCAAGCCCAAATTCCTGCGAAAGTAAATCCTTTTTATGGCAGACGCACGCGTTTCTGTGGACTTTCTTCGGCGTAACCTACTTCCGGCAGGAAGAATGACGTTCACATCGAGCTAAAGAGCCGAGTATAATGGAGACAAGATCTTCAAACCGGTTTCTTCGAACGACATTGTTATCAGTGGTAGGAAAATTAACCTGGTTTCCGTGACTTTTCTACTTTGAATCTAATTTCACTACGACCAAGCGCCACTTGAAACGTTACGACAATCTCTTTGTTTTCCTACAGTTAAAGGTATTATTCGTAGAATTAGATATTTTTTCAGACGGTTCTTTTTTTCTTATTGAATCATACAGGCTTGTAAACTTATAAAACGTTAAAGAATTTGCAAAATTGTCGCAGAATTATTTTGTGAATGCATTTTTTCAAATATTATACATAACATACGATATGGACGTAATTAAATGTTCAAATACTTTCGCGAGTACGTTGATTCAAAGTGTATAAATATTACAACGAGCATGGGACTTTGAAAGAATTATAAAATATTCTCTGGCAAGTATCACGTAGAAATTTTTCCGTGCTTATCAAAAATTTTCTCTTACATAAGCAACGTTTTAAAGTTATTACATACCTATATATATACACACATATGTGTATATATATGTATATATATGTGTGTATGTATGTATGTATGTATATGTGTGTATGTATGTATGTATATGTATATGTATGTACGTATGTATGTATATATATATATGTATGTATGTATGTATGTATGTATATGTATATGTATATATATATATATATATTGATTCTCCAAAGCAATTTCCCGCAAGAATAACCTAAATTTCTCGGCTTCTCGGTATCACATGTTCCATAAATATAACGTTAACGATCTCGTAAATATCCCGAATGGAAATGTGAGAGACGTTTCAATGTTTTTGATAATTCGATTTGGTAACTCAGGTTCGTTAATCGAATGTGAAAGTGAGCAGATTCCGAACGAGGAAGAGATATTTTAGCTGGAGCCATTCGGAAGTGTGTTCACTGCGGATGAAAGATACACATTCATAATTTTCGATCGATGATGCACACGAGATAAGGACCGCGAGAAAGTAACCGAGACCGAGGAAAGATTTCACGAGGCATTCGCCTGATATTCGCGTGTTTTCATTCCCTGTTGGATCTTTCTTTTTTTAGAAACCTTGGCGACCCCGGTAAATCGTTTCTTTCAAGAAACTGCCTCGAACAAGGACGGTTCTCTTGAATCCATCCTCGACAGAACGTCGAGGAGAAATTTCCTCGTTGCGTAATTATGCTTATAAAGAATTATACAAAAAACAAAAGACAGAATGGATGATTTGACTGTGACATGTAAAAACAGTGATGCATAAAGCTCGAGTCTCGCGAGTTTCGAGGCTCAGTTTCTAAAACTTTTTATAGCTGTAAGACTTGCAGTGAGAAGCATAATTGTACCAATGACAATGAAAAATTGTCTTTAATTCAAATATAATATATATTTAAATATAATTAAACATCGTCGATATAACTTTGTAAAAACAGATCCACTTGATTTCGTTTTAACAGTCGTCAGTTCGGAAATGATTTTACATCATACAGCAGTTGGAAAAGTGATACATATCTTTTTTTTCTCGAAAATTGTAAACACTCAAGACCGTTAAAAAATTCTTTTCGATCCATCGAAGATTGGAAATCAGAAATAAAAATTGAAGGCTCCAACCTACCAAGTAGATAGAAACTGAAAGATAAGTTTACAACGAAATTAAATGAAACTCAACGTCGAACGATTCGTTCGGAATTCGACTGGACTCGGTCCCAATAATAAATTAGACTACAGCCACTCGCGGAATAGAAAGTTGCTGAGCGTAGTCGAGATACAAGCGAAAGAAGCGACCAGACAGCCCAGAGTCTGAACATACGTATGTACTTGCTTTTAGAACGGGGAAGAAAAATCACGATGCCTCTGCGCGAGTCTCCCCGCTATGTTGTCCTTCTCTTTCGCGCTTTGTTGACATTTTACGTGAAAACTTCCTTCTTCCCGTGGTAATAACTTTGTTGATTAACAATCGTTCCCGCCGTTCTCCCTCCGGCACGTAGGATGTAATAATTCGACGCGCGCGACGCTAATTGCGAGAGCTTTCATCGAGATTAAGGCATTGCCACTCTCACTGACGAGAACCTCGTCGAAACGAGCAGGTTTCCTTAAAACATGTGATTTCCCCCGCGTTTCATTCAACGAATTGAAATTAACCAACGGAATAAGAAAAATCAATATAATCGACGTTGGCGAACGCGAATTATTTAATTTACAATATGCCGAACATGCAACGACATGACAATTTAACGAGAAAAAAAAAGATTAAGTATTGGAGAAAGATTAAGTATTAATAAGGAGAATGGTCCTTGAGTGGACCATTTCTTCTTCGCAATTTATTGACAAGGAATGATTTAATATAATTTTTAGATTAGTTAATTAATTATATAACAATTTCTTACAGAATTTATTTGTATAAATAAATAAGTTTAGAGCCATCTTAATTTGTTTTAATCCAACATTTGTTTCTTCATTTTAGAGATGCGAAGCGAGGTAGGAGAATGGCTGCCCACCTGCGTAGGTTCTCCGATATGCATCCTGCTGCTATCTTGGTCGCTCTTGATCTATCAGAATCAACCATCCTCCGCGAAGAGGAAGATCGACGTGTTCACGGTGGCCATTCTCTCCGAGAGTTTGGTTCACCAGCTCGGATTGCTGTTCTACGCCATTCTTACGCTCATTCGGCCGACTAATCACTTCGGAGGTAATGAAACAACGGAGTTACGTATCTTGCGGCTCTATCATTATCGCGGGAAGAGAAAATTATAAGAGTGTCTGGAGAGAAAGCGATTTGAAGAGGCTTGAGAATAGACAGCCAACTGTCTTGTGCCTCGAATGAATTTTTTCTAAATATAATAAAAGCAATTTGGAAGTGGTTGATCGACGCGTTAGGAAACTTTAGTGAAAAAAAATAATTGTGGAGATATTAACGACTTTCGTAAGAAACTTATTAGATATTTAAAAGTAAAGGAAAAGAATATTTTCACGTAGTCGATGAATTTTGGTTGTTCTTTTCTTAGGAAGAATTTATTTCGTTTAAAAAGGTGACATTATTACAACTTATTAAAAATGAAATTATTAAAATTGAAATTGTTACAAATTATTAATAATAACGTTATTATTCATTTATATCGTAAATGTGCAATCTTTTCGTATTTTCTATATAAGTTTAACTTAATTAAGACTAAATGTATTATATTCAATTTTCTACATAGTTTAATTTTTGTCAATTATCAATATCAATATTGCTATTGGATATCTGATAATTTACTTTGTAAATTAAAGTAAAGTTAATCAAAGTACAAGAAATTATTGGGCAATTGAACGAATGTGTTCATATTTGGTACGCTCGATTTTAAATTTGTTTTCACAAAGTACATGTTACAAATTAAAATATGAAATCAATTTTGCCAAATATAGATGCATTCGTTTAATTAACTAATAATTTCTCGTCCCTCAATTGATCCTCATATGTGTAATACAATATGTGTAATAAAATGTAAATTAATTAATTCATTGCAACCCTATCACATTATATAAAACTAAGTGATTCGCAATTTTATTTCACAGAATTCTGCTCGACCCTAGTCTGGATGCTAAACTCTTCCAGCATCCTGCAAGAACTGACCCTAACCTCGATCGCGATTTTCACCGCGATCAGTGTCGGAGAAGAAGCACTAAACCTCACGAAGAATCATCTGAAGTATCATTTGGTCAGTTTGAGCGTGATCAGTGCCTGCGTCGGTGTCACCGGTGTCCTCAACTTCGAGCCAGATCTATGCGTTTTTCTCGCTCAGGAAATCTCTCTGAAGTACGGAGTCTTCGTGAATTCTCTACGATGTCTCCTGGTGGTGGCGACCATGATCAGTCTGTCGATTGCTTTGATCAGGATCGTGTGTCGTACGCCGAAAGCCGAGCTGCTGAAATCAGTGTCGGATCTATCAGAGACCAGTTCGAAGAACTCGTCAGGAGCGTTTGAATGCCATCCTCAACATTGGGATCCCTCGAGCGGATCGTGCACCAGTGGATCCACTAACAGCAGAGCTTTTTTGCGAAAGAAGAAGGTCCAGATTGACGAAGCCAGCGGCAGGTCGACGATCTATAGTATTCTCTTCGTCTGCTATGTCTTCCAGTATCTGCCGATTTTGGTAAGTATCTATTTGGTCTCTTATGTTTTTATTCCTTTTTTTTTATTATTTCTGTTGTGATTGAGAGCGTAGTCATTTCTTTTTTAAGTTGAAAAGGGAATATTAAAAGATGAGAAAGTACAGAAGCTTACAATATAATTTTGGTAAAAAGGATAGGCTTTAGGAGACAATTATTTTCAAACATTAGTTTCATAATTTTCGACGATTTTGATATTCTTTTGACACAAGACTGCACGCAAGACTGTTTCAAATTTGAACAAAGTATAAAAAAAATTATTATTAATATGCATAGTTTCTTCTTTTAATTTTATAGCATTACTAGTCTACAGATCATTTATAGACGCAAATTTACATTTTCACGATTGAAATGAAAACTTATTACACTCGAAATTAAAAATTAAAAATTGAGAATTCTACTTTGAATATTTCTAAATATTATACTCAATTTGTACATTTTTACACTTTGTGTAAATGCGTATGACTCTTAGCAATGTGTTTGGCGATTTGATTTATTACTTCATCAATCAATGATGATAACATGAGCCAGATTATTGACTATAACAGGCGTATTTCGTAATATTGCAAACATGCAACGAACCGTAACAGTATTACACAAGACTAAAATCGATGGATCTAATTTATTTCCAATTATTTTCCACGCGCAATTAGAAATCTACTTGTGATTTGATCATTAATTCGATTCGTTCGTTAAATCAGCCTGAAAAATTACCATCCAATTAGAAAGATCGTTTTGTAACAATTCGACGTTCAAATATATTCTTAATTTTCAATGTTAAAAATTAATCAAGATAGAAATATTCGATGTTTTAAATTGTAGAAATATTTAAAAGAAAAAGTATATATTTCACACATGTATATATAAACAGATTGTAAAGAGCAAAACGGTACCCTTGAAAACCGGAAGCTAGCTCGAATTCCTATCCTCCGGAAGTGAACGAATCACACTGTTTTATTCTCCTCCTCTCGCATCGGAATTCCGTCCATCAATGAGAAAGTTAGCACTCCAAAAAGGGAGACAAACAAACAACCGATACTTTCCTTTTACATTGAATGCATATATGATTCTCTGTCGAATCGTATTCGAAATTATTCACAGCGTTCAAAGGAGACGAGAATATGTAAATAGATATTCTCTGCAGTCGAATATTATTTTGTTAATTCTGAATTTACAATTATAATTGCAGTTACGAGTGAAAGAATCCTGCCGATTGAAATTAAAAATGAAAATTCATTGCGAGAAGTATAAAGATGAAAGGCGCGAGATTAAACATCCTAGAAAATAAACTCGGTCTGTTCTTCGTTCTGCAAAAATAGAGAAAATTTCTTTAATATATTTACAAAATCGAGAAAGAATCTCATTCTACTGTCACTCTCTCGGTAAAAATCTTCCAAACGTCAAAGAAAGAAGAGATCGGTAAAAGTAAAAAGCAGCGTGAAATGTACCAGACAGGAATTCCAGTAATAAAACACGCGATGTAAAACGGTAGAAAGAAGGAATTGGAATAAGCAGAACAAGGACACGAGTTAATAAAAAAGCTAATAAAATAAATAATATTAAAGGCGCGTTTAAACGAAAATTAATAAGGAAATTCCAGCATTAAAATGCAATGCACGAACGCGAGGAGTAACATTATACACGGCCGATAGCGTAAATATATATGTGTGTGTGTGTGTGTGTGTGTGTGTATTGGAAAGTGTGAGCTTAATATGGATTACGACCTCGATATCAAACTCGATTAAGATTCGTCGGATGACAAGCTCGTCGCCAGAGAAACTTCCCCCTGACCTTCCTCATTAATATTTATAATCACTCGTGTGACATATCCCGTTCATTATCATCGCGATTAGCGCTGAATTAGGTTGCTGTGATCCACGCGTTGAAATCACCATCGTTCGTGCTACTCCTCGTCGTTTCTGCTCCAAAGAAATTCTTTTCGTTCTTCAAACACATTTATAATACATCTTCGATGTATCATAATAAGAGTGTAAATCGAATTTCAGTTAAAGACATACATAAATTATGTATTTTATACTTTGAAATGCAATCGGATTATAAACTTTCGCCCATCAAAAATTCTGGCATTACCTTGAATTTAAATGCAATTTTCTGCAAATTAACGCATTCATCAGAGATGTAATTTGAAGGATTTTATCATTCGACTGTGGATTTTTATGCAAGTTCATATTTTTGCGAAGATAATTTAAAAAGTAGAACCTAGCTAGAGATTGATTCACCTGTTACAGACACTGTGTATGAAATATTTTATATATTTCCGTGTGTCACGTGTATCTTATGAATTTTGGTATCTTGAAATCTTACAAATTCAAAGAATATCTTTCTAGTAGTATGTTCCCGTTCCATTTTTAACATCTTTCGTGACCTCATTTTCGAGGTCTCGCTACTGCTAATGATTGCTCGTTAATAGCGTTAAGTCGTAATAATTGATTTCTACTAACGAATATTTACCCCCGTTCCAATTTTACTTTTCTCATTAACTCTTACGATTTAACTTATCTCATCGAATGATTTCATACAATGTACATGTTTAGTGCCGAGTGCGTAAATTATCATTAAGTTCGGTTAATTATGTTATGAAAAAGTTTATTTTGTTAAATTTTCTTCGGCAAAAAGCTCTACTTTAAATTGCAAGTTAAATTTATTAATTCTCGTTGTTAGTGAAATAAAATATTATTACGAAGTTGGAATAAATCTGATTTTTAGTAGAGTTTGTTAAATTTACTTTTCAGAGTAAAGAGTTTAAGAAATTTATTAATATTTGTTCTCAGCAATAGGATATTATAATTAACAAAATATTTAACACAGAACTTTCATATAGAATTTTAGAATTTTATTTTACTATGATTATTAATTATTTTTCAATTTCCTCCAATTTATTAATATATTCTAACGTTAGAAATTGCAAAAGCGTGAAATCGAGCGTACGATCGTATTTCGATCTCGGAATCCCGTACGTTTCTCCGAAACGAACGTGGAAAGGATTCTAAGCGCATCGATCAGGAAATACTCGTTTCGACGATGACTCGGAAGCATAAGCGATTACCTGGCGACACTGGCACAGAATAAATCCAACTTTCAGACGTTTGATGGCTTTTTGCTCGTGTTGCACTTTCCTTTCGACACCTCGTACGAAGCAAATCGCTGTCAATCGAGTTGACCTCGATCGAACGAGAAAATCGAATTCTAGGCAATTCGAACATCGTAACACTCCTACAAACAATCGACAAGCAAAGTGCGCTGTCGTTCATAAATACCTGGTCACTCTGAATCGATTTCTAATAGTGGGGCATGAATTTTTTCAATGCGAATTACAAATGTGTTGTATTATATGTGCTATTTGTGTATTTGAATAATTAAGAGCACATAAAAATTCAACTCTTGGTCTACCGTTGATACCTTTTTGGAGCTGTTCTTCTAAATTTAGGAGGCATATTTAAAGTATCTCTCATTTATTCCTCAACTGTTGAAATACGAAAAGATGTTCCAAACAAAGGAGAGACGTGCAACTTTGTTTTCTTGTTCTTTTATTCAGATACGAAGATAGTCTTTTTTTTTTAATTTTTTAAATAGAATGATATATTTTTTAATTCGTTAGTCGATACAGTCATTACATCATTAACCCACGTATGTCGGAAAATTATTAATTTGGGAGATATTTCAATAGATATTGATTCTACGAAATTTATAAAAATTAATCTCTCTAGAGATTAATAATATTTGATACTAGTAACAAGTTGTTTTTATATATGTTGTACAAAACTTTGAAAATATCACCTAGAATGAAGCTGTTTTGTAATTCATAAGATCCACTTCTACGACTTAGCTTGTTTTAAAAGTAAACTTTTCTCGTTATGCAAGAAAATTTATTAACACCCCGACTTGCTAACAACATTAGTGCAACCGAAACCAACATCTAAATTACCTAAACTATATAGTTTACTCTACTATAATATATCTAAATTTACTACGTCCAAATAACCTGAACTATACTATATAGTTATCTATATATTATAAAATATTTGACCTCTGCTATAATATATTTGAAGTAACTACATTTAAATATTTAACTCCGAATTAATTAACAGGTAAAATTCATCGTGCTTTTTACAAAATATTCGAAACATCGAAGAAAGAAAATTCCAATAGAGAGAGAGAGAGACGATCGAAAGCTTGTTCACTGGTAACTCGATCACGCCTCTGATCTTCTCAATCTCCATTTACCCGGCAATTATGCCAACCACGCAATCTCCGCTTTTCTGCTCCGAATCTTTCGAAAAATGCACTCGGTGGTGCATGCGGTGTATAGTTTAACGCGTAGCTGGCGTTGTTGCACGCGTGCTACAAAAGCGAATCGGTCCGGTTGTCCACGCGATTCCAGAATGATGAGCACGTCGTATACTTTTCTCCTCTCTGCCTTTTATCTCGCAATTGTTACCCTGTCTTTGTGCACCAACAGTCGCGAGTTTCTCCAATCAATCTCGATGACGACTCGCGTTGGATCTCGAACCAGCTCGCAAGCATTTTACACTATCGTTTAAAAATACGTTTCATGATGGACGGAAGAAAGTTTAGACTTTGCGTATGAAAGATATAATTATTATTACATTATTGTATAGATAATTGTGTGCGTGAAGAGATGTTTGAAAGTATTCGTACTATATAAAACACGTTACAATATTATATTACATTATTGTACAGCAACCATAGAATCATTTTTACATGCGATGCATAAAATATTTTGAAATTTTATTTTATAGTCTAACGAGGAACGATTATTGTAATTACACCGATAAAATTTGGGTTCTAGAATGTATAGATAGAGAAAATTATAAAATATTTATTGAAAGCATGTGTCCACTGAAAGATTAATATGCAATTAGATACTTGATCACTCTTGACAGAAAGTGGACACTTTGATCACAGAATCTCAAATACGATGATAGATTCAAACATAAATATAATGATCCATTCTGTATAATCACAAGACATTGCAATGAAAGAAAAAAATCAAATATTGGAAGTGGAGTACTTGTAACATTTAGTTGCCTGAACAAATTAGACTTAATTACGCTCGTAGAAATATGAAATTACACGAACGTCCGCAGTCTAATTTATTAATTATCAGTTCTACAAAAGAAGAAAACCCCCTACTTTTTCGAATTATCCAAGTGAAAGTTTGTGTAGAAACTGCAAACGAAACGGGGGATCTTCATTTTCCTGAAAGTACCGCAAAAACCAACCCGATTTTATTTTCCTCGCCTCGTGGCAAGATCACGCGAAGGAAATCTTCTATTCTTTGGAGTGAAATTCGAAATTCAACTGCGATACATCGTCCGTGAAACGGTTTCACGGTGTTAATAGAACGATATTTCGAGGTTTCCCTTTCCACGGGAGAGCTAGTTTCAGTAAGTGCACACGCACCTTTCGTCCCTGTCTATCTAATTAAGGCACGCTAGTTTCGATTTCATATCAGTCATTACTCGCGTAATCGCCGAGCAGAATTAAAATCACGGTGGTCACGCGGTTTCGCCATTCTCTTGCTGTCACTCGCGTGGTCAAATTACTGAATCTACGTGCTTGAACTTATCGAGAAGCATTTTCACGAATTTATTGATATTATAATTTTTCTAGAAATGATAATATGGTAATATTTTATTTCTTAACAACGCGCGTCGTTTTATCATTTTTCCAAACTGTCTTAATATCTGGTCAATTTTCAACGAATACATACTCGAATAAAATTGTTTTTGTAATAGTGTGTATTTATAAGACATATGTACGCGTATTTCAGAAGCTTTTCATTCATATGATATACCATTCTATATAATTATAACTATACGAATACACATATCACATGATGTATACATATATTCAATATAAATATGTATGTATGTAATACATAGTTCACATGGTGATGTATTTGTACGTACATTCACATCACATCGAATCATATGTATATATATATAATGTAATGTGAATGTTTACAGTATGTACATATAACATGATATGAATGTTTTCTATATTCATATAAGTGTATATATAAATATACATATGTAGAGTTTGATCTATATTACACATTTCATATATATATTATTCGTATTTCGAAGCATTTATGTCGAATATAAATATAATATTATATAAATAATATAAATTATTAAGTGTATATAAAAATATACACATGTAGAGTTTCATCGTGTGATCTATATTACACGTTTCATACGTATATGTATTTCAAAGCATTTATATCGAATATAAATATAATATTATATAAATAATATAAATTATTAATAATATATAAAAATAATATTTAAAAAATATAGCTGAATTCATATTGAACACAAAAGTACATATGAATGTTATATTGTATGAATGCAAAGCTTCGAAAACTCCCAAATCTCTCGAAAGATTTCTCCTATTCCACGATTCGAAAATACCGAAATTAACAAATAACACCAATGATAGTTGCAAAAATGAAAATGCTCGGGCATTCGAGCCGAACCGATTGTGAGCTAAAGCCTCGTTCCGCGGTAACGTTCGAGTCGGAGGGTTCACGGCTGAATAAAACAGCACGTACGACCCTCCCGCGGTGTTCGTCGAGAGCGCGTACGTATGTATATACCGGCAGACAGCCAGTGGAAAAAGCGCGCAAGAAATCGTGGCCAATTACGCAACAATGAAAGTTCATAGTCGTATTTCGTATCTCTCGGCCAGTGCAGAAGTTAATGACAGGATCGACGCAAGAAAAGGTTTCTAGCCGCTTGGGAAATCGCCGAGCGGCTCTAGGCTGGATTTACATGGAATTATATGCGCGAAATGAAACACACGTGGCCGCCAATGCACGCGCACGCAGTCGCTAATTTTACTGATCTCTGTTGACGAAACGAGAAATAATAAGAACACGTTGAAAACATTCGGAGAATGTTTCTCACACAGTGAGAAGGGTAACTGTGAACACATAACGTGATACTTTGAACTGCCATAACTTTGTGAAAAGGGATCATGCACTGATCTGTTTGGTCGTTGGTTTTAAAACGTGAAACTTCTATAGAATAATATAGAAATAAATCCGTAATTTTAAATTTAATTTAATCTAAAATTAATAAAATTAGTTTTTTCCTATGTTTCGATGCTTTATTAAAAAAAAAAAAATAAAATATGTAGAAACTTTCGATTCACTCTGTACTTTGTTTGGCTGTCTTTAAAGATATTTGTACATTGTGTAACGCGTGGAAAAGTGAAGGTACTCCCATTCTCGAGAATTGTAAATATTAAAAAATTTCATTCCGTGGCTAGATCCACCATTGGTCTTGAAAATTCAAATTCTCTCTTTGCAACGACTTTTTGAAACTTGCTGCACGATTTTTTTTCTCACTATTTTATTGGACTTTGAATATGAACGACAAAAATTCGAGAAATCCTGTTTTTTAATGGCTTCTTATAAACTGTAACATCTGTATAGTGATAAGATTAGAATACATAGAAAAATACAGCTTGGTAGTTTCAACGACTGTATAATATAAAAATTGCTCCACGAGTTTGTAGGTTTTTACAAAACAAATATCACAAAATTACAGAATAATTCCATGTTTAGTTAATTTTTTATCACTGTAAGAATCGATACGCTTCACATGAAACGTGATCGCAATTCAAAAAAGGGAAAAACACGTGTTTCGTAGAGACATTTTGTAATATCCGTTAACAATCCGAATCATCAGTAGAATCAGTCGAAGCTGTACTCCGAATCCCCTTTTCGTAAAGAATTCCATTGCAACCCTGTCTCTCCTTCGCGCGCTATTACGCACCGAATGTGTATCGAACGTGCACTTATTCACGCACGGTGCACGCAACGACGAAAAGAAAAAAAAAACTGAACCGCGCTTTTGAAAGCGCGACCGAGCGCAGTTTTCACTGGGAGATTTTCCGCTCGCGGCCGGTTAAAATCGAAAGTGTATCATAACGCGCCGCGAAACACACGTAAGACCGCGCGTTTCGACGTTTCCCTCGTTCTGTCTTCTTCCTTCGCGCCCTCTGCTCGGTTCCTTGCTCGTTTTTCGTACATTAACGCTAGAATTACTGGCGATTAAATAACGAAACTCGAATCGGAGAAATTTTTGTTTGCAGTTGATCGCGGAAGTGTCCGAACAGTTCTAGAAACTTTTTACATTATTGTTAGCGTTATGTGAAACGTTTCGAGGTTTATATAAAATTTATATAAAATTTCCATAAAAAAAGAAAAATCAGAGATAAGTCATTTAAAAAGGTTCCAATATTGATCGTAAAAGCGCACGCGTCGCTTGTTCGTCAAACGAGTTGAGCAATTATCCGCATGCGATCGCATTCCGTCGCGTATCGTTTCTGACGCGATTTTTCCGAGAAATCCTTGTCAACCGAGGGGATGGAATATCTTTTCCCAAGGAAATTCTGAGGAAATCCTGGAGATTTTATGATAGAACGGAGAAATGGAGGCTTTGACGAAAAATTGAAGATAATGTAACAGGGTCGAATATGTACATGCATATAAAAGATCATCTAAAGTTTCTGAAAGTGGGAAATCCACGCTTTAAAATAAATTCCGAGTTATCATTCACCCATTTATTTTCAATAATTTTCCAATCGAAAGTTTAATGATCTTTTAATCTATTTAAAAGTCTAACGCTGGTCAAAGACCAAGTATCATCTTCTTTTTGCTTTCTTTTGACAAAACATCAAACATCCCGTTTGTTTGCACATTTCTGCAAACAGCAAACAGACTGCAACGCCCGTTAGAGAAACGCAAAAGACGCGCAGAGGAAATCGACGGTCTCCAAACAGCGTGATGATTTGGAGGCAGATTGAAAACTTCCGAGGGTTTTGAATATTTGTACTTGTTCGTTCGCTGAGGCTAAAGGCTGAGCAACGCGGGAAACTCTGGATTTCAAAAGTCGGGAAATCCGGTGTAAAAGGGGGAAGAAATCGGGAAAGAAAAACGAACGGCGGAGAATAATGGAGCGTGGTAATAGCAGAAAACAATCTTCTCTTCCTTTTTGCAGGTCGTGTCCATCAAGCCGGGTCTCTTAAGGGATTTCTGCACTCCCCAGAATCTGGCGACTTGGCTCCCTCTTGTGAAGGACACCCTGCTGCCGGTGTTTCTGGCGTTGTTCGACAAAATGTTCTGTCGCTACGTGGCGAAGGTGTACACGAAACAGGATTACGCGAGGAGATTGTCTCACGGTAGGTGGTTCTGCGATCTAACGTAATCTGACAACGAGCAACGCTGAGATTTTCAGCGAAAATCGTGAAACACACGCTGTCGCGTAAAAGTTTGGATAAACCACTTTGAACTTTTATCACGTTGTTCGTTACGTTTATTTGTTATCATCGTATTGCCGTCTCTTGTTCGTCGCACGTACTTATTTGTCATTTTCCATTAAAAATATTTGATCACTGATTTGATGATCAACAATCTGTATAGTCCAATAGTGCAATTTTTCTGAGATTCTAATGTTTAAAACAACGAAGATTGTTACCGCGAGAGTTTTACAAAATTAAGAGCGGAAAACTTAAATGGAGAACTTTGTCAGAAAAATAAATGTTTACAAAGAGAAACGTATGATGTCAGTTTTCAATAAGTATTTCATCCAAAACATATACAAAAATCAACGATCAAAATACTGTTACTACAAGAGTTTTATAAAAGAACAGGAAACTTAATACAAAAAAAATATGTAAAAATTCGTCTTCAAATAATTTCTAGCAAATAATCTCCTATTTTCTATTGTATGAAAATTAACAATAAAATACATACTTATAAGATAACCTAATGCCTATAGATTTTGTTACTTTTAAAGAATCCCGCGTTAAAATACGATTATTAGATTCGACGATATTTCCTCGAGGGATGGTATCATCGATTGCAGGATGAAAAATGCAACGCAGCTGACCCGGAGTGCACGCGTGGGAACCTTTTAAAGTTGCATCGAACGCGTAATCGTCAAGCAGAAATATCAGTTACGCGACAGTCGATCATCTCGCAATCCTGCTAACCGCATACCGCGCGGTTAATTTCTCTCTTACTCGCGCCATTTATTCGTATTTTCATTCCCCCCTCTCTTCCTCCATAAAACAACACTCCAACCGTCTCTCGATGATCGATCGTTCCGATATTTTTGCGATTTTTGCTGAAACGAAAGAACAACAATTCTTCCTTGGCTTCTTTTTACGCGTATAATTTATAGGTACTTCTGTTTCTCTTTCTTCTTTTTACGTGCAAAACGTGATAAAATGAAAACACAGAGTACAAACGTAGGATATAATCTCAGAATATGATTTTACGATTTATTTTACGAGATGTAATAACACAGAATATAATTTTAGCTCTTTTGTTCTATAAATAAGATTTTAAAATATCATATTATATTGGATAGATTAGGTTTTAAAATATTGTATTGTATTAAATATAATAAATAGATTAATGATTATTACAGTTACGAATTAATTAATTACTAATATTCGTCAATTTAAAATTTGTTGCATGTCTGGTTTATAATGCAATTAATTACATCAATAATCGATGGATTGTTTTGCCATGCGAAATATCAATCGCTTCTCCAGTTTTTAAACAAACGTCCTACTTGCTTCGAGAGACTTTCGAGCAGGGGTATGCACATGTATGCCTGTGAAATGATTTATCGTCCGCGAGAATGCAACAAAGCCCGGGTTTTCACTGTGCGTTTTCATTTCGCGGCTCGCTAATAGATCACAAAGCGAGCGAGTATTTTCGCAACCGGGGAGAAATTGCGGCCCTGTTTCTAGACGATTTCACGAAAAAATCTCACCTTGTTACGCGCTTTTGCAGGCGGCATCGACGGCAAGTTTCGCCACTTCGAGCATGACGCCGAGTACAAGCTGCAGTTGAACCTGAACCACGGGCTCAAGTTCCCCTTGACTAACGGAAGCCTCTACGGCCGGTTGCACAATCACCAGAATAGAGGCAAGTATATATATATATATTTACAATATACGTATACCAATTTTCCGACACGCTTCCTCGGCTACTTTAAATTTGTTGCTTCTCTCTCTCTCTCTCTCTCTCTCTTTCTCTTTTTGTTTCTGTTGCTCTTAGAGATTTATGTAGGATCTCCTCACACGCTGACATTTACGTTTATTACCCATTGGCACGTTATGCGTTCAGTTACGCAGCGATTTATTACCGCTAGACGGATTTTTATGCATTTATGAGAAACTGGAAGTTGCGCGAAAGTGTATAAAATATGTGTAACGTGAAGCATTTAGTAAATAGAACAAGTTTCTACGTAGATTCAAATGCATGAAAATCTGCAGTCTGGTTATTATTCTAATGCACGAAGGTACATAGACACTCGATGGAAAATTGTTTACGTTTTAGACTGTAGCTTGGTGAAAAAAGATATAATATGACAATACATTTCGCTTCATTTCAAAGCTTTTTGAAGCTTTGATAGTTTTGAGTCAAATATTTTAAATATTTTTTCACTGAATACGGTGGCTCTTTAATATAATTGTTTAAATACTTCAATAATATATTTTAATGAATTTATATACTTATTTACCTATTAAACAAATCACAAGATATGCTTAATTTACATTTCTCAAAGATCACAAATGTATTTAAATCAATTATCCCTTATTATTAATAAATTTCAATTCACACAGTGGAAACATTTTTAAAATATATCACATGCCTGTTCACGTTATATATTAATCATTCACTAACTATATATTTGCAGTAAATATTTATATTATTATACATTACATTTATATAACTTGATTAAGTTATACTCAATATTATAATATGTTATAATTATTACGAATTTAATCAAATCAAACAATAAATTTTGATCTTTATTAAAAAGTCCCTTCCAAGGACAAAGAATCTTCCAACACGGCGATTTCGTCTAAACTTGAAAAGATCTACCGGTTAAATCTTGCTCGATGGCTTCTTATCCACGGATTCTCTAAAGGGGTCATTTCGTTGGATACTCGAACAAGTAGCTCCCAGTAGGCTACTATCTCTCGACTCGGAACACGCTCTGAATTTTTGATCGGGAAGCATCGCGCGACCCGGTTAACACGCGTTAGGAATTTCGTGAGACGATAATCTTTCGCCGATAGAAAGTGCCGTTTTCTCACGAACGATAGCACAAATACCATGAATTATGGGCCACCGTGCAAGTCGAAGCCGATATTCTCGGGCACGTTTCCCTCGAATTTCGAATGGTCTTGTTCTTCAACATCAATTCTTTCATTCTTTTTTTACCTGATGAACGTATAACATGAACTTAACGTTGAAATCGTACATGTATAATTGGAGATTAGTTTTTTTCTTAATTTTATTACACGGCAACATGTTCGATTCTTGGAAGAATGTGAGAAATAAATTTTTTATTTTCAACACTAGAACTGGAAATTTTCGTTTAAAACATACACATAAATATCTGTGTTTTTTATCATGTCATAAATTTTCCCCTGTCCCTTGCATTTTTATTCCTCTATTGCAAATTTTATACTTTAATCGTCACAGTTCAGAGAGAAAGTTCTTAACTCAACCATTAACTGAAATGAGAAAATTTACTGACAAAGGTTTCGAAAGAGCTAAAAAAAATTAATAATTATGATGTTGCAGGCAAAACTGGTACGATAACGATGGGGATACAGCACTACCCGAGAACACAATCGCTCAACGAAGACAATAATTACGCTTCTCTTCCCGCAGAACTCTCTTCTTTCACCAGCTCGACCTTCGAACCACGTCACGAGACGAACGTCGTCGATGCAACGAGAAAGAACACCGTGGACCAACAAAAGAAATGTCCACGACCAAACGAAAGTTTCCTGGAGTTGCCTGGAAGTCGTCGGAAAATCGGCAGCACCGACGTCTTTGGTCAGAATATGGAGAATCTGGTCCAACTGGACGATCCTTGTAGCAAACGGAAGTTCACAAAGAGTTTAGACGAGATCCGTGAAGAACCTCCGAGAAGGCACGCGAGAAGCGCGCTTGGATTGGAGAATCTAATTATTGGTTTGGATAACAATCTCCAAGAAGAGCCACGCTGTCCTAGAATCGCTCTGAGGAGAAATCAGAGCTTCGATCATGCTAGATGCCAATCGTAAAGATTATATATATATACATTGATTTTGTTGAAACTCGTATCGCGAGACGCCTTTTGCATTAACATATGTTTTATATCAGCGAAATTTTGCAAATTACAAAAGTCACCAATATTGATTTTCAAATACGATAGTAGTATACATGGCTATAGCAATTTATGCTAGATTACTAAGATTTTGGTTATTAAATTAAATTAAAATATTCGTATAATTTAATTAAAATTAGTAATAAAATTGGACCAAATTAAAAATTCCAAAATTAAGTGATATAAAAGTTTAACGATACTGAATTATAATAAATTTTTGCATTAGAATAATAAGTTTAAACAGGTGAAGCCTTGTAAGTAGAATGAAATAGTGGAGATGATAAAATAATATTAAGTAATTTTTATATTAACAAAACAGTAAAATATAATTCAGAGTAAACCATTGACGCGTTATCATCTGGAATTACCTTGCTTAAGATAAATATTATAAAATTGATATTATTTTTTTAATTTTTTAATTGATTTTACAATATTAGAAAATATTAGAAAATCGATAGCTTGTAACTTGTCATTTCGTGTTAATCGTTATTACTTGCTAAATTATTGTACAAGAAGTAAGAATCGTGTATGCACTTTTTATGACATTTTATAATACTTCAGGTATCATCGACCAGCATTGGACTCGAGGACGTACGACTTAAAAAAGCAAGATCAGAAGAAAGAGCAACAAAATATTCAGAGACAAGAAACTCAGGAGGAAGGTGATGGCTATGAGACTTCTGACGACGAGAGCTGCGACTTGGAGAACGAAGATTTCGACACAATGAGCTCCTACAGAAGCAGAAGTAGAAGCTGTTGTTCCGTAACCACAGTGGCTAACGACGATTTCGAATACTTCCAACGTAAGGGAACTAAGGTAACATTTCCAACACTCATTTCATGTCATCGCCAGATTTCTATTGATCATACGAAAATTTGAGCAAACTGAGGTACATTTCACAACGAAAATTTGCTGGAACAAACATTTTCGTTCGACGCTAGGACTACCATTGATTAAAACACAAAATTTTATTTCACAATTATAAAAAATTATAATTTGGTCATTTTAACCACTTCGGTAATTAAAAAATTTAACTATTTCAAACAAATATGATGTAATTTAAAATTAAGCCGTTTCTTAAGAAAGAGAAATGTATAATTCCAGAGGTAAAATTCCTAATATTGAATGTATTAAACATACCCATACGCAGTAACGAAGAAAGTTTTGTGCAAAGATCATTGGAATTACTTCATCGTACATATTCGAATTGGCCTTTCGTCGATTGCATAACAAAGGATCGTGAGAATGTGCTGGTTTTACAGGTGGAACTGCTGCCCTCGAAGAGAGCCAACGAGGTAAAGGTCAGCATGCGATCTTTCACGCCGAGGATCATCGAGAACGAGACGGAAGAGAGGAGGACCAATCCTGTGGACACGAAGCCGAGCATACAGTCGTATCACTTGAAGAAAACGAGAATAGGCCCCGGCTACTCGATGAACGATCTCGACAAACTGACGATCGAACGAAAGCTGCCGAATCTATCGATCGAGAGCCTGAAGAGCACGCTGAAGAACTCGGACGTCAGCTATTTGGACAATGGGGACATTTGCAAACACGACATTGGCGGATCTGCACCTGATTTCAAGAAAATCTTCGTTACTGAATTCATATAAAATTTCCGAAGGTAGAATTCGTATTTGAGATTTTATTAGAAAAGAATCGGAGGATCTTCGTTTTCGTGCATTCTAAAATTTTGATTCATTTCTTTTTTCTTTTTCTCCTTAGAACTTGACTGGTAGAATTCAAAAATATTAATTTTAAATTGAGATATTTTTGCAGAGGCATTAATTTTTGAACTAATTGAAAATGCCAATTTTAAGTTGAGAATTCATTATTTCCTAAGAAATTTAGATTAGGTGTCTGTATTTAAAATTCGTATTTTATAATTCTCTTGGTCATACAACATATCTTTCTTTTTTTTTCGACAAAATTAAAAAATACCAATTTTAAAGTCAGAAAGATACAAAAATGAATCAAAAATGTAGAATGAAGTCAGTATCAAGCTTTAAAATGAAGTCATTATAAATCATTATCAAAAAGAAAAAATATTGGCTGATAAAATATTTAGTCGATGATCTTAATTTTAAACAAGTCTTTGGAAAACGTATTGAATGAAAAGATGATGGAATGACAGAGAACGATAAGGAGGATTGTACAAAGTGTTCATTGTAATATAAGGAAATATTTTCTTTTAAGAAGCTGTATGTTGTACAGAAAGAAGGCGAGTCATTTCTAAAGAGAACTCTAAAACTGGTACGAGTGCAATGGAAAGACTGCACAAAGTCTTTCGTCCACAAAAAAAACGTGTTCTTCTTCTAGAAAAATTCGGACTGATCTTGCAATTAAATATTTTACACATGTACAGAGTGTTCCAATGTTTAATGTTCAAACTTAGCCAGTGTGTTCTACAGGTAAAAATAACACTAAAAAGTCATGTAGCACAAAAACCAATCTCTTGGTCTTTTAAGTCACCCGATCTTGCATCTTCAGATTTCTGCTTGTGGAAAAATATTCTTTACGGCACAGAAGTATTTATGCAAAATTAATCACAAGAATTAAGAAGAAATTCTTGGCGAAGTAAAAAAATGCGAAGAAATTCGACAAAGTTAGTATGAAATTCGGTCCACAGTAAATTCACCAGTACTACGATATCAATTTTATAAAGCGGGCTGACATTTCGAAACGTACATCTAAGTAAGTACAGCTTTACGTTTCATATTTTTGTTATAATTTTTTTAAAAATAGAACTGCCAAAATGACCAATTTCTGTTAAAAATTTTATAGGCGTAAAGTCTATATATTTTCAGAGATTCAAATGATTTTTCGTAAAATATATAAATAAAAATTTCTATACTCCATAAAATATTTCTTTTTTCCATCTTTGATGGAAATTTTACGCTTTAGTCTTCAGTAATTTTAGCGTTAACGAAGCATTTGCGAACTTTTTTACTACTATTATCTCTAGGACTCACCTACGAAGTTTGTTACTCTGAAACACCCTGTATAATATTATAAACGGTTTTATAAAATATACAGAACTTCCCTTCGCATAAAAAAGATCGTTAAGGCTGTAGAAAAGTTTGCTCTTTCGAGGAACGAAAAACCTAAGGTAAAAATCACAAGGCGATCTCCTGCAGTTCCTTTACGGCTGAGATCTAGAAAATTATATAATAGCAACGCGGAAGTAGTCGGATTGGAAAGTCGGCAAGAATGTAGCCAGTCAGGTTAAAGAACTTGATTAATTCAATTGTTAGTTTCTTGTTTTCTTGCTCGATAGCCATTGGCTTTTCAAGCTTCGAGTAAAATGTAATCAAGGTGTAGAAAGAGCCTTTTAAATCTTTCCAAGTCCTCGTATAAACCTAATTGTCGATATTTCTAGATTAAGATTCGGTAACATGAAATATTGTACGAGAACGTGTGCGTGATATGGGGAAAATTATTGATTGAATAGAAATTAGTTTTCTGTTTTGTCGTCCGACAATTATCAGTTTTTCAAGTTTCTTGATATAATCAGAATGCAAAAAGATTTAAATACATGTTTCCAGTCTTCGTATATTATTATCTGATTGTGAATATTTGAATAAGAATTAATTAATTAATGTAATTGGGCATTGGAGGATATAATAATTAAAATTTCAAATCACGTCGAAGCACGTGCAGGAAGAAGCGAAAAAATTCAATCATTAGTTTTTTGTCTTCTTGATCGATAATTATCAGTTTAACGTAGTCAGTACAGAAAGCTTCCAGTGTGAATCGTATCTGAACGACGTTTGAATTAATTTGTTCGATTAAAATTCGATTTTATTCTCCGCGACATCGAAGGAACGAAAGAGTGATTCTCTTAAATAATCCCAAGTCCTCGTATGATCACCCAAGTGACGTTTCAACAACAACGGAATGAAAACTCTGTTTGAAAATCGCAATCGAAGTGTACAATACAAAGAAACAAAAGTCAATTATTAATTCCTCGTTGTCAACTATTAATTTCAATGATACGATACAAAGAAGACCGATCCAAAAAAAAAAGATCCCTTCGAAACCCCATATCTAATATTGATATTTGAACGATTAAAAAATCGTACGAGCAGCGTTACTCGTGCGAGGAAACAAATGGAAAGGAAAATTCGCGACGAAAAAAAAAAAAGAAACAGAGAGAACTGGTTTCGAAGCGGTGATTTTGCGTTTTAATAGAACGATACATTGCGGTGCGTCATCTGTCCATAAATCACGATCGCTCGGACGTAATAACTTATGGGTCTGGAATCGAAATTGCAACAAGGCTGAGTTACGATCCGCGTAGATACCAGACGAAGTCTACTCTAAACAGAAACGCCTGTAAAATATGCGCAAAATATGTGCTCCCGTTGTTATTCCTGGAACATCCACTGTATCGTTCGTTTACGTAATGTGCGACGCGTTTTAGAAAATCGCCTTCGATTATTGTATGCAAGATCGTTTTTCTTTTTTTCTTCTCCTTGTATATATCTTGTACATTTTGTACGCTACTATTTAATTCGTTAAATATATAAATATATATATACATATATGTATAGGTGGCAACACGTGTGTGGTCGCAGGTGCGTTTACCCTGTCAATTCCTTTGGTCGATAGAGAGAATAATTGAACGATATTTGTAGAAAACGTTGCAAGTGCCAAAATTGGAAAGTTTCATTTTTTTTATTGAAAAATGTTCTAAGTGCGAATGCCGTCACATGCAATTTAAGTGGAATTTTTCTTCTGCAAGTTGTCTATAGTGCTAAAATACGACATTGCTGGTAAATGATTAAGATTCGATAACATTTTTCTTCCTCCTGAAGAATTTTACATTTGACGTTTACAATGTCTTTTTTACAAATACTCTTCAATTAGGTGTTTCGTTTATGTTGGATTATTAAATATCTAGTGCCTTAAATATAAAAGACGTTTGTTGAATACCTAGCATCTTAAATAGGTAAGTAATTTTATTTAGAGAGGGCAATCTTTTTAGTGGTTGGGTTAAAGTGACGAATATTGTGATTCATGATCTCTCTTGCTCGTAATCACTGTCCTCAAGTTGATTTAAAGTGATGAATATTGTAACTGGTAACCTTTCTTCTTTGCAATCATTGTCTCCAAATTGGTTTAAAATGATGAATATTGTAATTCGTGATTTTTCTTCCTCGTAAACATTGTCGTCTTTTCGAAATTTATTTTATTAAACAAAAAGGTATAAAAATAATTATATTTCAACCATCGAGCTTTTTATTTAAACAAGCAAAAAATTGTTGAATTGTTGCTAAAATATATCATCAATGGTTCTTTTATTCTTTCCACAAACTTGTAAAATTTTATTAATAATAATTAAACTGTGAACATTCGTATAAATTCATACTTCGACGAGTATAATTTAATTACAATAAAAAGTAGACAGGAAATTGTTTTACTCAAACAAAATATTGTAACCTAGTACCACATTTTCAATATTCTTTGTACACTCTGTCCATTTCTGCGTCTTCGAGTTGAAAGATATTTTGCTTTCAGTTTTTTAAAACTTACAATGTAAAAAAATAAAAAAATTAACTCAACTGTTCATAAATTCTTCACAAAGGAAAAATGTATTTCTTCAATTTTTTACAAAGGAAAAAAAGTTCTTTACAAAGCAAATCGAAGAACAGAATATTTCTCACAACTTTACAAAAATATAAAAGTTTGTGAAACAACGGAAAAATCTCCATCTTCTTCGCAGATAAATATCTCGTTCAATCTTTTAGCTAGACATCAGGATTGAAGGCGATTCGTATAATCTTCTCGCAACAATCTGATCTTAATTTACAGTGTTACGTGCACCGAGTGTCGGTGTATTCGTTTTTTCTCCGAGCTTATCGCCGAGATTACGAACGTGCACGTCTAATCGTCGCTTAATTATCTAATTAAAATGTACGCTGCGTTTTATTACGCTAAACGTTGACTAGCAATACACTGTTTGGCATCGTTGATCGTAAACTTTAATTATGCATCTCGTCAGTGGCGTAGAAACTGATTATCCGTTCGTGGAAAAGAAAGGATGTGTGAGTATATCTGTCCGGGGCTGAGATCGCGTTATTGACACGTTGAAACGTCGATTAATTGATTCCCGACGTTTCGATGTCGTTTCGCACGGAGCGAACGGATCGAACGTGTCAATTTGTCAGTGAGATCCTCACTTCGAATGTGTATAGTCTCTGATTCTACAGTTTCGATTAATCGTGGAGCATTTGCAGAAACGACAGAATGTTAAAAATAATATTTTTAACGAGTATATTTTTATTCTTCTGCGTGAGTTGTATTCTGATTGATTGAGTATTTTGGAGAATATTGAAATATATATATATATATATATATGGACGAAAAAAAATTTAACCGAGTTTGTATAAAATATCGTCTCCATTTTAATTACCTGCCAGTAAGAATATATGTAATTGAGAATATATGAACTGAAGAACAGTGTGAGTCCAAAATTATAATAATTATATATAATATATTAATAACTTCACTTTTTGTGTTATGAGAATGCTATTAATTTTGTAGTGTTTCGGCAATTTAAACATGATTATGTATTAATTTTGAACTTGTACTGTCTTTCATCTCACCGATTTCAATTACATTATATATTCGCGTTTCCTATAAATTATAACTTATAAGTTTTGTAAAATTACTACGATTTTCTCTCGATTTACTTTTTGGCCGTCTTATTTCTATCGACTGTAAATTTTCTTATGCAGTTTCATATTTTTATCGACATAATTAACGAATATACTGCTCCAAAATACTCATAATTTAAAAAAATAAAATATCGGATGTATAACATTCAAAATGATATAAAATATTCAAAATATATATAGAACATTTTCTTTGATCTTGTTCCTTTTAGTTCCGTAAACTTAATAGATAAAACCTAAATTCACACAAACATTTAGTTTTAAATACTTTACAAGAGTATATTTCATATACTCTTTGCACATTTTACGCACTTGTTTGTACATTTTTGTACTCTAAAACCCTCACGAGTGCATTATTACAATCATTAGACTTGTAATTATTGTTTTTATATTCTTACGAACATAACGCAAGATTTTTTTAATCTCCTAAATATTACAATAAATAATCTGCTTTGAATATTTCATATATTCTCACACATATCTCTATGCATTTCTGTACTTTCAAATCTCCCACATACTGCATAAAAGTATAATTATACCCTATCATTAAATCGTCGAAATTGCTCTACGCCACTGTATAAATAAAGATTATGCTGACTTTGGTTAAGACAAGAAAAAAAAAACAGGAAAAGGAGAAAAGTAATATTGCAACGTAGATCTAGAAGACTGATCGTGATATCAATGGCTCGCGTAGACGAGATCATTTCCGCGAAAGATTGCCTCGATCATCGACTTCCGGTTGAACTTTCCTCCCCTGGACTCGACGATCGCCACTAGTTGCTGATATCGCTTCCAGGCGGTCACCGAGGCCGCTTCCCCTTCCGGCGTGTTCTTAATCTTGTGATACACGTCCGTACTCCTGACCGCAGACTCGGAAGTCTGACAAATGCTCTCCGAATCCGGTATCATCTGAAATTTCACGGAAACACATTTTTTAACTCTCGATTCGTGTTCATTGGATCGTAACAATTTAGAATGAATTACAACGCTCGACGCTATTTTTTTTATTGATTCTATTCATCTGTTAGAGATGTACTTAAATTCATAGTACGCAATATTATTAAAATACAGAAATTTACGTATGATTTTTGAAGACTAATAACGAAGGTTAATTTATCGTGATATATATATGCATTTTCTTTTTTCTTTTTTTTTTTTTTTGACGATAAAATTTTTACAAAGCGACGAGTAAGTAATTTTACGATATCTAAATTGTCTCTTTCTTAGAAGTTCACATTTTCCTTTCATTAATTTCGAAATCACTTTAATGATATTTGCATTAATATCGGAAAAACGAGAAGTTTTAAATTGGTTTGAATAATATATAGACAACTGTAACAACTATTTTATTGTATAAAATAAATAAAATAAAATAGTTTACAATTTTTAATCAAAACCAAATCGCTCGAGTTAGAAATTTTTGTAGAAATGCAAATTTGCACAAAGATTATTTTGATTTACCTCAAGTAATTTTTTACTTAAAGCATCTTCCGAATAAAAAGCAAGAATCCGGATACTTTCTAGCGATACACTCTTTTAAAAGTGTACATACCCCCTCGTTCATCTTTTGTTCTCATTTAAGGTTTCATCTTCCAGAGAGAGTCCCTTCTCGCAAACCATTTTAAAAGCACGTTGCTTTCATTTGCTAAATTGTGCAAGCTCTTAAACTCGCCAGACGTTATTCCATCGGTAGAAAGAGAATCTAAATCACCAGGCAGTCCTTTTTACGTCCTGGCTCCAATTAAAATTCGCTTTTGTTCTTCAAACACGAGCCCGATTGTATTACAACCGTTCCAGTTAATCCTTGCAGAATCCTTCCTACTTTCTCTCTCTTTCTATCTGTCTATCTATCTATCTTCTTCTTTTTCAACGCTTTATTTCAACGAAATGCTAAACAATTACTAATTACCATGATAAACGATCTTCTCGAAACACTTTCCTCCGAATACAAAGTCTCGTTTAGATTAGTCAAGTTACTTCATCTGAACTCGAGCAATTTAAATTCGAGTAACTTCAGATTTTCTTATCAACGTGAAATTGTTATTCAAGATAGTTACTCGTGCTGTATATTAATTTGTTTCATTAATTATCACATACTTGGTACGATTGGTTATAAGTTATAAATTCTATTGGTGTAATATTAATATAATATATTATTATCAATATATTACATATATGTGATACATTCATATTTTTGAGAATGTAATTAAATGAAATGGAATCTTCTTAAAAAATTCAGAATCTTTAAATCTAGAATCGTAAATCTTTAGATCCTGGAATTCTTGTGTTATGCATTCTATGCAATTTTACACTTTGAAAATTCCTATAAAAAAATGGTATCTCTTTAGAAAAATTGTTTTACGTATATTAAATATGACAGGAAGTGCTATATTTTCAATATTTTATATGCATATCAAAATAAAAGGAACATCCGTTTTATTAAACCATCATTTATTATAAACAAAAAATTGAGAATTAAAAAAGGTACCTACTCTTATATAATTTCTAATGTCTAAGTCTTGAACTTTCTCGATCAATCATCTTCTTGTAATCAACAATTTTTAAAGTCAGGCAGTGCTAACATTCTTTCCAGCGTTTCCAGTATTAAATTCTTAATTTTGATAATTTATTCCGACATCGTACGTTTTTAATGCAACACACTCTACGCAATTTCCCGTATTCTTTTTAACATTCTGCAACAACTACAATTTTCCGTTTCCCTGAAAAACGCGCAAGGACTCCGGTGATAACCAATTATACCAATCGATACGAACAAGACCCGTTTCGAATGAAAGAACCGGGGAAAAGCGCTGCGGAAAGCGGCAATTGGCGAATTTTTGTTCGCGGGAGCGCGCGAGGAACGCGTTTTCGTTGTTTCGGGCTGTCCATCTTACTCTGTTCCCGCGGTCAGCGGTAGTCGGGGAACAGCGAAACGCTTTTTAAAAGTTGCACCCGCCGAGATAAAGCAACGCGAGCTTTCAGCGCTTTTTTTCCACGCGCAATCGAGTCGAGTTGTACCGAAAAGCTTTGAATAGTAAAATAGAAAGAAACAGGGTGAGTGAGCGCGTGCAGGAAGGGCGAAGGGGGAGAGACAGAGAGGGAGGACAATCGAAGGGGTAGAGGCGCGTGTGTTGTTCGATTTTGAAAGTATAACGCGCCTCGGAGGCTTGTATTTTGGCCGTTGAACCCCCCCGCCGGTGGTTGTGGCACACGGGGGTGAATCTGGCGATGGAGGATGGGAATCCTTAGTAACAGTGTAATGCGGAGTATTGATTTCGTGGAGCCTGGCTTTAGGCTCGTGTTACATGTGTATACACGGCGTCCTACAAACATCGGTCAACCTGAGCAAACGACTGAGAGATCCGAGGGCCGTGATTAAACCGGCCGCTTTCCCGGCCGTGTCGAGCAAATTACAGCGGCCGGTGAAAATTGCTAATAATTAGCTGAGCGATCGGGATAATGGCGCGAGGATTCGTTGGCTGATCAGTTCCGTTGCCTTGAACCTCGTTCTGGAGGTAATTCTTTGACTCTCGTCGTCCTTTGGCGTCGAATTGACGCGATAATGGGAAAAACTAGCCCAACGAAATGATAAGGGCTCTTTGATTTCTTTGGAATTTTTGAATTTGACTCTGAAACTGCCAGAGTGAGTTTTTAGAGCAATTTGAAAGACGTGATTTTTTTGTAAAATATTTTTCTATTTCTTGCGCTCTAATTTCTCTGGGCTTTAAACGTTGGTAGTTGCCAATTAAGTTAATCGCGTGATGAGATTCGCGCAATTCTTGCTCTCGCGTACAAACATTTTATAACCTTATTTCCTCTAGTTTAGTTCAATGTAACGAAACACGAAACCAAAACGCTCCGAAGAAATAAAAGTTTCTGGAGCAGCGTTTACGTAATAAGTCAAGATTCGCGCGATTCGCGACGTTCCATTTTAATTCGTTCTCGCGTGTCTCGTCGGCGATATTACGCGAAACTTGGCGAATAGCAAGCTTCCCAGGCAAGCCTGTCCGCCGGCCAAGTTAAAACGCTCGTGTTCGCGAATTTTCGAAGAAGATAAATGTTTATCGTTGCTCAGAACGGAAGCGGAAAAAGTTAAAGTGGCTGCCAGAGTCTTTCAAAACTTCCCATCGCCTGTGCTTAAAACTTCCACCAACGTAAATATATAGAAGAGAAAGATAGTCCAACTGCTTTTTTCCCCCGGCCATAAAAGTAGCAATTCCGGAGGCTACCAGCTCGTCGGGATTATTGTTCCATCTGATATTGACGAGCAGATAAAAACTCGGATCATATTTTTAGCGCAAAATCGCGAACCCTCTGTTCAAACTAGTCTCGTCTTCTTTTCAATCTTATGGAAACTTGGACGATTCGCAAATAACTGTGCTACCGTACGTGACACTTTGCTGTTTGTCACCGTGAGAATGCTCACCGTGAGAATGATAGAATTTTTGTATGACGAGCGGTTGAGCACTGGCAATGAGTTATGAGAGATACGTGATTACTCCAATTGAATCATGAAAAGAAAAAGCATAATAGAGCCTATAGAGGCACATAGAAAAGAATAAATATATACTGCAATGAGAACACAAATTATTAATATGCGGTACCTATATTTTACACGTACACAGTGTGCTTATAAACTTTGACAATTGATAGAGTTGATTATTAAATTTCGTTCAGGCCCTTCAATTTTATTGAAAACTCGTCAGATGTTAAAAATCATAAGTGACTTTCACTCGGTGATCTAAAAACTTTGTGAGTGAGTTTAATTTCCACTCATTAATTAATGTATATACTACGATATAATACATACTACTATATATTAGTGTATATCTTATATAATTTACTAATACATATTATAGCTAGCATAATTTTATATTATAGTATGTAGCAATATTGTGTAACCATAAAAAATTTTGAAAGAACTAATCGTCGAGATTTCACAATGGAACAAGGAAAATCCAGTTTCTTCCCTTCCTCCTCCCCAGAAAATATTCCAAGCGTCGTATCTCGAACAAAGTCTTAAACTTTCGAGGAGCGGTTAACAAGTTTAATGCATGCAGTGCTAATTGCGCCATTGAGAGTGAAAAACCTTGCTAAACCACCTAACGACTGGCAATTAAGCTTTGAACTACACTGACTCTCGATGGAAGATCCCTGCACTTGTTTTAATTGTACGCTTGTCTTTAATAACAGTGGCAAAAGCTTTAAACTAGATTCGGTAACCTGACAGGAAATTAAACCTTCAGACTGAAGTCTTAATTAATCGCAGCCTCGTCTAATATTGTTTGATCAACTTTGAAATTCATTCGAGTGTGACTTGCAGTGCTTACACGAAAGTATTCGAAATATGTAAAAGTTATAAAAGAACTTTTATTAAAACTCTTGCATCACCCCTTGTATTGTATAAAATATTTGGAAATTTGATTAAGACCGTGATATATATGAAAAACGACTATCGTAATTATATTGGTAAAATTTGGAACCAATCTGGAAATTTATATAGAGTTTTCAATATCCAAAAACTATGTATGTAATAGAGAGACAAAAAAAAATTAAAAATAAAAAGATTAAAAAAATTGTCGATTTATTTTTGTACATAAGAATGCACCTAGGAAATATTATGTCATATTTTTAAAAAACAGAATTACATTTGACAGGGGCAGTAAATAAATACAATATATACTTCAGAATAGATTACTCTTACTACTGTAATATTATATAGTACATATAGTAGTATTATATAGTACTCGTATTGTGTGTACTACTTCACTGTGTAAATTTCCTCTTGTCCACTAAATATCTTGTAATTACTTTATATTACATCTTGCTCATGTCTCGTAATTACGTCTCTAAAGTTGCCTCAAACTTGACAACAGTATACGTAACAATATTCGTAACGTGACACAGTATACGTAATATTGCATACGTATGTAATTTCACGTAACATTAGCATACAAGAAACCACTAAGAATGTATTGATTGAAATTCCAGATCCCGAGGTTCCATTTGGCAAACAGCAAATCAAAGAGAAGCGTCGATGTGAATGGCGTCGTCGCTGAGATTCGATCGGTACTCACCTCGCTTATCAACGATCCTACTCTCTGCTCTGTCTCTTCCTTCCTCCGGTCGATTCAGTCCAGCCGACGAACGGGTTAAGGTCGTTTCTCACGGTGATATACTCGCTGGAATTTGTTGCAGGAGTCGATGAAACGGCCCGCGAGAACGGATTCGGAGCAGAGCACGGTCCAACAGTAACTGAAGGAGGCCAACAAACGAGGCGACCATCAGCTGGTTTCCCGATTACTTTGCCCCCCTCCGCAGGCCACGGGGAATCCACATGTGCCGGCCATATGGGGGGGAAAAAGTTAGTGGAGGGCTGGAAGAACAACCATGGAGAGCGAACCTCTTTCGTTCGCACCCTCGGCTTCTCCCCCGAAGTCGGCCGATCCGCTTCCGGTCTTTTTGCTCGCGTGCTAACGACTTTTTAAACCACCGAGGATTTCCTCGGCGACTCGTGTACGAAAGCTAGTACTGTCCATTTGTCTGTTGTGACATGCGGTAAGTTATCGTTCAAAGATACTTGGACGCTTGTTTCTTTTGTTCCTCCGGGAAGATTTCATGTTTCTGCAAATAACTGCGGCTACGGGACGTGATAATCTGCGCGTGTCTGGAAAATAGAAGTAAGGTTGTAAAGTAAATTTCAATTTCATGTATCTAGGATTGAAATTTATTTTGAGATCTAATACTGCTTATTTTAGCGTAATTTATTTTAACTTATTATTTAATTTCTTTGACGTACAGTTTATTATTTATTTTAATTTAATTTCAATACTTATTCAATATTTATTTCGTTTTCTCAACTAAATTTCAGTATTCAACGCACAACTATTTTAAATCTAATGAAGAGTAGAATGCATTATAGTTATTCGTACCTCGTATACGTAAAATTTTTGTATTTAGTAAATTTTATTATTTAAAAATTTATTCGTATTCGCTACAAGTTGATCAAATATCTGAATACTCGTAAACAATTCACTTTTGCTCGTTTCAGAAATTTTAGAGTACATTTTATTCTTATCGTAGATAATAAAATTTACAGTACGCTTTACAATAATTAACAGGTACTTCAGCAATTTTCTATCAAAGTTTCATTTTTTGAATTACGTATATTCGTTAAACTATCAATTTACATAAATATCCATCGTCTAGTAATAACTTTCCTGCTGGTATCTTCTGACTGTTTAAACAGACACGCTCCTCGAAACCAGTTTGTCATACTGAATATCGAAGCCTTTAATTAAACTGTCTGTAAACATCGTTGTTCCTGCATCTGCACGTGGATATAGTTATGCAAGCGAGTTATCGATAAATCGACGTTAATTGCCATCTGGTTTAACCGAGTGACAAGACACGAAATGCTTGGAACTCCAAGCAGTACCGTGTGACATCTTTCCTAATTCGCTTTGTAGATCTTCGTGGAATATCAATTATTCAGTGCGTTTTCTGTCGCTTGTTTCAACCTCTGTTAAATTACAGAAATCTTAAAATTACTATTATGTCGATTGATTGAATAATTTGATATGTTCGCTAAAAATTTACTTGGTCTTCTAAATTATTTTAAAAATTGGCTTTTAATTTATTCATGGTATCTTTCCTCGAAAGCCATTGAATAATGGAGAGGAAGCTTTGATGAATATATTAGAGTTTTTTTAAATTTTTTGTGAGTGTAGAATTGTGTTGCTATCATTGCAGTCATTGATCTTAATGATCAAATTCATTATGCAATCTCGAAAATTTCGAGTGTTTTATTAATGAAAAGTCACAAGAATATTCCAATCAACGATTCACATATATTATTTTGTTTCAATTAATCAATCAAAATGTGGGTCATCATCATCCTCCCGAAATCTTAATTACTTCTCGTTGTTGAAAATTCACAAAAATATTTTATAATATTCTAACCAACGCCTCACAAATATTTATTCAATTTGTAACACAATTGTGTCAAAATACCTAAACAATCCCAGAAAATTTGGACCGCCAGACTTTGAAGACTTCTAAACTGTTAAAGAAAAATTAGTAAAAAAATGTCCAAGCAAAATATTCTCGTTGACACGTTCCACAAATATCGTTCACTGCACATAGCAGCCATAATTTTTCCATTATTCTCCCATCCGGTTCGTAGATTCATATTGTGGCGAAAGGCAGTGAATTCGCGTGGAGAATGGGTCGGTTCAGCTCGATCTGTCTGCATTCCACGATGTCCACGATATTGTCATGGGGACTTCTGGCAAGCCATTGTGGAACGTCGGGGGAATCGAGTAAATTGGCTGAATTGCCACGTCCGAGAATCGTAGCACGTCGATGCAGACGCAAGATAGAATCACTCGAATTACAGCATAGAATAGTTTGGACAGAGACGCTGCTGTTTCCATGCACAATATGCCCGGATCTTCCGGGATCTCTTGGCCGTTTCTCTCTCAGAGAAATCCGTCCAAATTAATTGTCCTAGTCTGTGTGTTCTCTTTTTTTTTTTTCTTTTTCATGCTGAATCGCCTTGCTTCTGAAAGCTTATTCCAACACATTTCGATTTATATACTCCCCATATTAAAAAATTTAATTTAATTTAATTTAATTTTAAATAAACGTAAACGTTGTCAATATTTCAACTTTCAATTAAATAGTCTAACTTTAATTAATGAATTAAAAGAATGTCCAAAATTCTGCTTTGAATATTTAAAATTGGAACTTTGATAGAAAATTACTTTACCTAATAAATATCATAATATCATATTGCAATGCAATAAAAATCTAGAGTTCAGTTGTTATGTTAACTTTGGAATTGAGACAAATTAAATTCGTAATAGAAACATTTAAGAAATAATATCTATATAATATTAGTTGCCATTTTAGAATTAAAGATTTTAGTATTAAAAAAAGATATCTTACAACTTTTCGTCGAAACTACGTGTCTATTTATATTATTGACAGTTTAAATTAATCATTTATAATACCAATCAATATTAAAATTAATATTGACGTAATATTAAATTAATATTGAAACTCATCTAGCACTAATTATTGTAGCATATTTTTGATCGAAATTATGTACCTATTCCAATTTAATTGAAAACCAATTGTCTGACACTGACTAAAATCAACATTGACCTAGTATTTAATTAATAGTAAAAATCGTGTATATATGAAAATATATATATGATTCTGAAATCAACACAAAAGGACTGAAAATATCTGCAGCCTAGTAAAAGTTTTCTGATTCAACGTCCCAATCTTTTTCCAGCTTAATACGCGGTTCAAGCGTGTTTCCACGGGCTTTGGATGTAACGCGAAAGCTATTTTCCTCGCGGCTCGCGAGAAAAGAGGAAAAGTTGCACGGCACGAAGATGTTAGAACAGAAAATGCGATGTGTACGCCGGCAATAAAAGTCTCGCCGCCGTAACTATGAAAGTGAAAAGTTTCGTACAACGACAGATGGTTCCAGCATGTGCAGCGAGTTGCAAGATATTAAAAAAAAAAAAAGAGAGTAGAAAAAATAAAAAGGTCGGACGTTCCCATTGGCGCGATAAAAACCTGGTATAAATTATCACATGTGTCTCTGTACAAACTTCTATCCGTATATTCTATAATCTCCCTACGTTTTCATAGGAAATTCTCAGCCTCGGATTAGAATTATCTCGTCAGAAATTTAATCATGCAAATTTCTCTCGAAGAAAGAAATTTATTCTTCCTTGCAAGTCATCTGGAATTTTATAACGCGTTAAATATTTAATGAAACAAATTGTTTTAATTGTGATTTTAAACGTGAAACTAATTGTATGGTTTAATGGAATGAAAGAGAAGAAGGACAATATCGACGAATCGTGTCAGGAAATTGATTTCGCTTAAAATTATGGTTGATCGGTGCGCGCGAGTGATTATTTCACTCGAGATTTAATTAAATATCGACGCTTGAAAGAGAAGAGCAAACTTTTCATGGATCGACGAAGGAGAATATTAATTGACTGAGCCTGGAAAAATTGATTTCATTCCAAATATTAGCCAGTGATACGTGCAATTAAAAAGTAGATTACAGAGGTTTCGAAAAATTAACTATTACGTACAATACAGAAATTATTTGCAATTCTAAATATCTGAAATTTCGCAAGAAATTATATTTATAATAAAAATAACTTAGATAGACTTTTTAAGAAATGATGGATGAAACGTAATATTGATCAAATGTATCAGAAGATTTATTTTATTCGAAATAATGATCAGTTGTTCGACAACTATTTCGTTCGATATTTAATTACGCAAGCTGCAAGAGATTAATGTCTAGAATTTCTAATGATTTGAAGAAATTAGAGACGAAAGACGATATCGATCGGTCGGTTCAGAAAATTGATTTCACTGGAAATCATCGAATTCCCAGCTGCGCCTATTCTTTAATGGCCAATCGGCGCGTGCAGCATAAAGGCACACGACACCACTCTTACAGCTGCCGGAAGTATACATCTGCCGGCTTCTACTAACCGTGCTCGTGGAGCTTGGCCCACCTTTCCACCGCAACGCCGTATTTTTTAAAATTGTTTCGTGATTGTCTCGCAATTCATTTCTCGGTTATTCCGAAAATTCACGATGTTCACGAATGATCAAACTTGAAGTGATTGCACATATTTGACGAAGTCGGCCTCACTTATCGAACTTTTACCAAAATATTGAAATATCTACTATGAAGAGCTGTGTAGTATCAAATAAAGTATTTAAAAATGGCACAAAATACTGTAAATATTAAAAAATATTACAGTGATGTTATAATTCGACTTTTGTTTTAAAAAAAAAAGAGAAAGCTAAATGTATTTCATGTATGAGTGTGGAAAATAGATAAAAAAATATTTAGTTGAAATGCTTAGATAGGTTCACCATCATTTATCTTTTTTAATAGCAAAGAATATTTTTAAAAATTCCAGAAGACACTTGAGAAAAAGGAAGATAAGGATATTTTCAGGCCAAAGTTCGTGAAGCTAGTTTACGAACATTGTCACATCAAGTGAAAATAGTCATATTTTCTAAAAAATGTATTTTTATTTAACAGAAAGGAAGTCGAGTGACCCAGGAGACATTGTAGATAAAAATCAGAAATATTACTCAACAAATGGACAGGCTATTGAAAAAATGCATATGTATTTCGAAGACTTGCACGCGATACCTTCAAGAAAATCGGTCATCGAGGAGTACTCGGAAAGAAAGAACGAGGCCCCTCTCCTCTCTCATTTTGGAAAATCAGAAACATCTGCCAGGAAACAGCGATCTCTGATTAGGGCCTGGCTCGTGCCGCCGCGCACCTTGGCTTCTCGATCCTTCGGAACGATCCAGCGAAAGGTGAAACGATAAAACTCCAAAGACACAAAGGATTCCTTCGAGTTCCGTGACTCTCTTAATATAAAACAACTTTAAATTAAAAAAAAAAAAAAGAAGAAGAAGAAAGAAAGAGAGACGAAGCGAGAACAGAGACACAAGAGACCATCTTTGAAATTTCATAATTGTCAACGAAGACTGTAACTTCGAGTTGAAAGGAACCGGAAGAATTGAATAGAACGCGATATCGCTTTCAATTACTCCGACAGTATCGGCGATATCGGTGATCAAATATCGGAATAATTAACTTTACGTGGCCGAAGACAGGCACGCTTCGTCAAGTGCGATACGAGTGGAGAAAAGCAGCTCGATAACGACAATGCCGATACTCTCGATCGTGAGGAGAATGCCCGGTAACCGGTTCCCGAGTTTAATTAGCGCATTACAAGGGTAGATGCATCGGCTGATCAGCCTTCGATCTTTAAGCAAACTTCCTTTACCAGGCATTCTTGTGTGTGTCTGTGTGTGTGTGTGTGTGTGTGTGTGTGGGTGTGGGTGTGTGTGTTGGACGGAATAAAAATTTATCTTTCGATTAACGACAACGGGTTTATCGTTTCGCTTCCTCGTGTCTCATATACTGACCGTGTTTAATCATTTTCCAGAGGAAGCCACCAACGTGTTCGTCGCTCGATGCGAGATAAATGAACGCAATTGTCCGTGGACATTCCGTTTTGCGGCGAGGAACAGGGCGCATCTTGAAGAGATAAAGCAGCGTGTACGATTCTTCAACTTCTTGACGGGATCCAACGGGGAAAATAATTCATCTTTCGTTACCTCGTTCCCTCGATGATTATTCCGTTAATTGTATGTATGTGTATGTAAATTCATTGAATAATTAGTTGATTGTGTGTCATGATTTAATTGAGTCTCTCTGAAAGCTAAAATGAATAATTTTGTCTCTGTTAATGCTTCAATTTTGCTTAGATTTGTTCAAGAAGCAAGTGACTTACTTTCATTAATATGTATGTTTGTTTGTCGTAGGAAGATGATGCGTGTAACGATGAATTCTAAAACGAAATCATGAGATTATGAATAAAATAAAATTGCGCTTGGATGCACATATAATAGATGATAATAATGAATATAATACATTAATGCATGTAAAACGTGTAAAATATAAAATCAAAAAATTTCAGTAAGTATTATTGAATTCTATTTGTATAATTAATTAATTATTCACAGTATAGTCACAAATAATATTGCATAGATATTCATAGCTTACTGACTTAACAAATATAAAATTAGTCCTACCTAGCACATCAGTCCCATTGAACTCAAACTGTCCGAAAGGTCCCTGGTTCTAGCGCAAGTTTGATTCGTCCCCTCTTAATTTCGTCGATCTCTAATCATCCCCAGGAACATCCTGCCGGGTGTTCAGGCCAGCCCGATGCTTCTTTTTTTTCCAGACGAAATCGTTTCGATTTTTTCGAGTGCAGCAGCCGTGGACAAGGAGGGAGAGAGAGAGGGTGGCTGGAAGGGGAGCGAACAGCTGTTCCTGGCCGAACCGTCAGGTGGTATCCCCGTGCTCGTCAGCTGCGGGGGTGAAAATACGAGAAAGGGTTGCGAACAGATTCTGCCGATCATTTCTGCCGATCGACCACCGAATTCCCCGTAGTAGGTCGATCGGAAAATTCGAGACATGAATATTCGTGGAACCAGGATTCCTTCGTCGTTTTTCTTCTCTTTTTTTTTGTATCAAGAGAGATCTACCGGCGTGAAGTAGCTGATAGTAGGTACTTGGAACGTGGAAGTATTGAGTATCCATCGGTTTCGCAAGTGAAATGGAGTGTACATGGATTCTTGAAATATTTCTGGACACTGGATCGTTGCGGATGAAATGATGAATAGTTAATGAAACTTCTAGTATTGGCTCTCGGCCAGTTTATACTTTTATTACTGTACTACGGATTTTTGTGCATTTGTAGAATATTTAAAATTACGTAAAATACATACAATGTAAAAAAAACTCATAGAATATCTAAAGTATAATGCTTCTTGTCATATTTGATACATGAAATAATCTTCTGTTTTTTTAGTAACACTGCATGAAAATCTGTAGTCTAATTATTTCATTATAATATATTAATTTACATTATATTAATATTAATAATATTAATGTTAAAATGATTATATTAATTGTATTATGATTTACCAGATTTGACGCGTTTTAATCACGGTAGAAGAAAGTTAGAATCATAGTGATCGTTCCAATTAAAATTTTCATCCACTAATGCTGTTAATTAGCAAAACTTCGTCAAGAGAGATCCAAATCTCGAAATTTTCTCGTCTGAGGCATTCATGGTAGAGGCAAGCTGAACATTGAATGCCATATCAATGAAGAAGCTGACGTTATCAGAGCTTCACGAGTTTCGATAGAGATTCCACGTTCGAGTGATAGCAGAAAGTTTCAAAGGCAGTTGGTAACTTTCAATGAAGATTCTAAACTGGAATGGCAATTCCGAGAACTTGGACGTTGAATTTATTGTTCGTTGGAATTTAAACCCTCTAGATATGGAAATTTTTATCCTTTTCGAGAGAAAATGGTGAAGTTTTTAAACAGAAATCTACAAGACTTTACGTTCAAATAGAAAATTTCAGAATTATCATGACAATATCAGAAAATTAATCTCTTCAAGACCTTCAAGATTCGTGCTCTCCTTTAAGAAGAGGATACGTTTTTTCATCATAATGGAGAAACTTAAATTCTAGTTAGCAGTATCTATAAAATCTTAGAATTTTCAAATAATATTCGACAGAAATTTTATACTCGAGGCATGGTGAAAAGTTTCAAAATTTTAATTTCTAATAATTCGATATCAAGCATTAAGTCTTCAAGATCTTTGAGAAAAAAAAAAGATATCTATCCAATTAGAAGAATTTAAATTCTCGTCAACAATATCCATAAGATCTTGGAATTTTCAAACGAAGATCTTAGAATTTTCGAACGAAGGTTTAAGAGAAACTTTACACTCATGGCATAATAAAAAGTTTGAGAATCCTAATTTCTAAAGATCAAACATCAAGCGTCATTTCTTCAAGACCTTCAAGAAGATGAAGAACGATCCATCCAATTAGAAGAACTTAAACTCTCGTCAAGCGTATCCACAAGATCTTCCAATTTTCAACCAGACGTTACAAGATATAATCTTTCCTTACGAAATCAGTCTCGTTCATCTAACAACCATTTACAACGGGAAAACATCGTCGTTGATTAAAATCGGCAGGAGATTCGAATCAAAGCTGACAAAGTTGCTTCACTCGATCGCTAATTATCTCGAGAGCAAAACTAAATCTGCGTCGTTAGATAAAGGGATGATTTCTTTTCAAATGGGAATCAAGTGAAAAAAAGATAAAACGAATATGCTTCTACGTTATTATCGGTATAAATACGTCTTGATTTTTCCATCTTTCCAAATGAATAGATTTCGGATTTTTATTCATCTTTAAATTTTTGTGAACGTAATTAAAGAACTTGGACAGAAATTTGTTTCATGAATATATATATATATATATATAACATTATAATACATATAATAATGAATAATAAATAATATTACAATACATATTTGTATATATATATAAATATATATTATAATAAATATTTTTTCACATTATCGCATCTTTGCGCCACCAAATTCATCATAAATGCACAAAAATCCGCAGTCTACTAATGAGTATTACTTTCGCAAAATTAGAATGGAATAAAAATGTAATTGAAATTGGAAGATGAAAAATATAATAAACGATTGTAGATTTACTTATTATTGTAAAGAAGATACTCGTTCAAATTGAAATTTTGTGTTACATGCCAATTTGTAGTAATATGATAACGAGATTTTCCTACGTTCTCGTAATCTAGATAATTAGACAGTCATGCCTCGTTCCACGACACATGCAAACTCGAGACTTTGTGTTAAATACTAATTCACAATACGTAATACAAGACATATTTCGATGACAAGGATCGAATCCTAAAAGTTTCTAACGCCAAACATTGGAACTGACAGTGAGAATGAAAAACGACGACATGCAATGCAGATTCAACGTTCATACTAACTAAGGTACTTCACCAAGGATGCAGTCGTACAGGGTTTCTAAAACGAGGATCGTACTTGACTTCGAATCAAGAACGAAAGACCCTAGGATGATATAATTGCGATTGTAATTGAGAATACGGTTTGAGAGGTCTCATCTTTGAAAAAGCGCATAGATTCCCTTGGTAACAGCAGCCTGGACTTATTTTCGCCGGACGAACGTCGAAGACAACAAAAGTACCTCGACGGAGCAGATGCATGGCATGTGCTACGAACCGACACCAGATGCCCCATTGGCGTAGAAAGATACCCAAGGCAAGCTGCCGGCGATAAACCTGCTCGCGGGATGCTGCTTCCCGACCTGGTCGCGTGCCAGAACCTTCCTATTTTCCTACGGGTTCTTCCATCGGAGTCTTCTCAGCCACTGTGTGCCGATCCTTCCTGGACTTCTCTACTTCGAGTCCCTCAAAAGTCTCAATAGTTCCTCGACTTTGTCGGTGACGGTCAAGTTCTTCGCTGATAGATCCCTTTGTTGGCAGCTGAGGAGACAAATTATCTGGAAAATTGTTTATTTCAAGGGGCGGATCGTTGTTTCTGATGTTTTGGAAATGTAGCGCTTTAGAAAGGCGTTTGGATGCTTATTGTGGGAAATCGGCATGGTATATTGCAGGATTGAAATTTTTTTTTCTTTTATAAGAATATAAACTTTGTGTCGTAATTTCACTTTTGAAATTTTGTTAGCCGCTCAATCGACAAAGTATGAATTTTAAAATACAGAATTGAAAGTAATGTGAAAAAATACGTGAAATATCTGAAGTATCGTCTATATGTGAAACAATTTTTCATATTTTTACGACTGTTGTAGTTTTTTATAATTTTTAATTTAAAAATGAAGCCTAGGTTAAAAATTATGTAAACAAGTATTGTAGCTGGAGTATCTCATGTTCTTCTCACAGAAGTAAATCATTTATTTTCGAAAAATATCCACCTAATGGAATCAAAAAATTTATAACAATCATTTCGACTCTTAAAACCTCGATTATAATAATTGTTCTATCATTACAATGCTAACAAAATTTCAAAAAGATTAATATAAAAAATTTTCTATTCCAAGTATTCAAAGACTTTCGTGAGTCACTGTGGAACTGAAAGTATCCAGGAAGAGGTCAATGAAAAAAGAGTATTAATTAACTTAGCGCTCGTTTATTTACTGGTCAATGTTATCTACAATGATTTATTGTAAAAGTAACAATAGTCGTATATAAGTTAAAACGATATATCATACATATGTACAAGTGATTAGTCGATCCTGACTCAATCTCATGGAAACGTGTCCGTCGAACGTTTAATAAGAAGCTGTCATCTCAAACAGGCACACCGTTTAATGTTCACGTTGCTTGATTAATTTTTCTAACTACCTTTGAACAACTCCCATCTTAAAAATGAGAAACGAATTTTGTAACATTCAACATTTTTGCATTTCTTACGTTACTAACATAGAGCTGCTCAAAAGTCACACATAAATCAATAAGTATAATAAATTAAGTATTATAAATCTTGTTCTTTAGAATTTGCAAAAATATTGAAATTTCGACAAATAAACTCGTAAGAATGAAGCAATAATACATTCCTGACTGACGAAATTAAATTGAAAAACCCACAAATGTGAAGTTTGACTTCTGATTTAAATCAATTCACACTGAAATTCGCAATAAATGTAGCAACGTAAAAATTAAAACGCGAAAATAAACCGAATGAAACGAGATGAAACATCGTTTCCACGGGACCGGCGGTCGTGGCAGAAAATTCTCGGTGATGTACTCCGGAGCGAGTGACTCGAGATCGAGGTCGATCGTCGATCGAAAATCACTCGCGACGATCGACAAACTCATGTCGATGTCGTACACCAGAAACGATTCGTCGCTCACTTAATCATCTAGAAATATTCGATAAACCTATCTAATCGATGAACTGTCTTTTAGAATCCGACATTAGCTAGCGTTAAATATTACTCGTCGCTGTGTGCATCGACGACACTGGATCCATCTTCCAAATCGTATACGAATTTCTTTTCATTGACATTGCTCGAACGTTGCACCGCGCTGTCGTTTCTTTTCTTTTTTTTTTTCTTTTTGTTTTTTATCTGTTTCTTTTATTCGAGAGTTTTTAGGTATTTTTCTATTTCCGTGATTAGGATGTGTTTGAGTGAGTTTTAGAGATCGTGTGTGATTTAGAACGGAGGCACTTGGTAGATATTTGATGAAAAGTGTCGAGAGAACGTGCACGTGCAATGTTCGAACAATTGAAAGATTCGATAATTCCGAATTATCGCGCGGTCACGGTAAAATAATCTACAAGTTTGTCCTAGGAGTATTCAGTGTCCGATTTCAACGGACGTCTCTTCTCGCTTTTCAACCCTCCAGATGATGCTCGATTAAACTGTGAATGCTGAATTGAAAGAGACCAAAGAATCGATCTTAAATAATTCGATAAAGGATAGTTTGCATATTTTACATAGGTATATTTGAGTACATCTTTGTTTGTTAAAATTTTTGCAAATGTTAATAGATAATTGACCCAGATATGCTGGAATTTCACGATTGTATTATTTCCCTGCTGTTTGAAATTTAAATTAAATTAAATTTAATTATTTCCATCATGAGTAAGGAAATAAAATAAAACGTGAAGAATGCTTGTAACTATCAATTACTTCAAAAAAATATAATAAGCTTATCTGGGTCTGGTGATACATTATCTTCATCAAAGAATTTATAGATAGAATTGGTCTCGTAAGAAGAACGACCCTTGTCAAATTTTTCAATGTATTTTAGATATATTTTAATATTCAGGAATTGGACGCACAACAGAGTAAAATAATTATTATAAAAAATAATATACAATTTGACTATTGCTAAATGCAATTGTAGATCATTAATTGTAAGTCATCAGATCATAAAAATTCGAATATTTTTGTCCAAATCTGCCAATTTTAGTAGAATTTATTAATTTTTTGTTGAAACATATCGAACAAGAATTAAACAAAAATTTTCTGTATATGTTAAAAGTTATAGATATACGTAAAAGCGATAAATATTTTGTTGAAAAAAAGAAAAGAGATGGAAGTATGTCGGACAAAAATTTTAAAAATCACATAGAATATTCTTTCGTTTTCTTGAACGAAGACAAACAAGAACAGGAGTCGTTCTTATTTTAAATCTAAAATATTATTTCTGCATTTCTAAGGATAATTTCATGCTTTGGAGGGTCAAAGAGTCGATAGTGGTGCACGATGAGAACCCACGGGTTTCTCTCTGTCCATTCTCAGAACATCTCGACATTGATTAAGAAACTCTCCCCCTTGAGGGGTTTGCTCAACCGCCTTTTTGCTCTCGTTCATATCGATCCAGCGTATGAACCCCTTCGTATTGACATCGTTTATTGACATTCGTTTTCCCGCGGAGTGAATCTAACGTCCAATGGATCGAAACCGTGCGAGAAGAGAGAATTTTTCTTCCTTTCCTTCTTAACCTAACGCGAATAAGGGTACAATAAATTATGAATAATTAAAGAAAAAAAAAAAGGAGTCAGTAATGCTAGTAAAGGCGACAATTACAATACTACTAACGACGATACATGAAAACGAATACAAAAATTGTGCTACTAGAGAAAATAAAAAAGAAAAAAAAAAGAATACGGCTCGCTTACAAAAAAAAAAAAAAATAAGTATGCTAATTTGGTGACTGAACGCGAACGCGTAGAGTGCTGTACGCGCCATTGGATGTTAAGTTCATCATCCCTCTGCTGTATCATCAATGTAGGAACCTGAAGAATCGTTGGATCTATCGATCAACGATCGTGTTTTAGCCAGAAACGGAAAATGTGTATCAATGACTATGACCTAGTAAAAAATGGAATCGTTTTTGTCGTTGGAAGCTTCATCGAATGAAGTGAATTCCAATTGTTTGGTCTTAATCGAAGTCTAAAATTTTATTGAATCTTTATCCTGTTCGATTCATCAAGACGTTCGTTCGTGTCTCGATGGTATTACTCGAAGAATTGCATGGTAATCATTTATTGATGATAATGCAAAAGAAACGGAAATTACAAGTTATTAAAAGAATAGTTTGCCAGTATATTCATAAAATTAATCTTCATAAATCATATTATTTCTCAGTATGTCTTCATAAAAAATAAATACTTTTTTAAATGAAATTTAATCGTAACGATTTTGAATGTACAAAATTCCGCAAAATTTTTGTTGAAAATTGGCTACAAAACTTGTATATATTTACTATAATATACGTTAAACTACAAACTTCTTTTAAAACTGAAATTGTTCCAGTTTCATTCAATTTTGCAGATTATTAAAATATTCATTGTATCATTATATTCATTGTGCTAATTAATAGCAGAACGTCGATTGAACAGTATTTATGAGAACAGTAAGAACATTTATGAGAACATTAAGAAAACAAACGAGCAAGAAATAAGGAAATGAAATAAACACGTATCGAAATTCCTCTTTAAAAAAGAAAACGATCCCATTTTTAGAATCTTTTTAGACTTTCTTCAAAATTTATTTAACCCGTCTGCACACGATGATTAGTCAATTGAACAGTTCTCGTACAAAACAAAATTCAGTAACAATTAAATAATTTTCACGCAGAAGAGAGTTTAAAGAAACGACCAAATGATTCTTACGTAGAATACTATCTAACTAAGCTTTCTCTATTACAGAAACGCGTCCGAGCTTTGTCACGCAATCTAACGATGTGTCTTTTTTTTTCACGTTCGGCTGAAGAGGAGGATCGTAGAAAGGAATCGAAGAGCCGGACGTGCGACGAAATTACAACGAGGATATCAGTCGCGCGACATTCTCACGGTAATTGCCCAGCGAGGAAATTCGTCCTGAAAAAAAAATTGCCCGGAACGAAACCACAGCCAACATCATCCAGAAAAATCTATGGAGAAGTTCGAATCCACTTGACGAGCACAGTATCTCTCTCTCTCTCTCTCCCTTTCTCGCGCGCAGGTCGTTTACTTTACAAACACACGGTGAATGCATTTTAATCTGAATGCAAGGAGGATTCTCCTTCTTCCTTCTTTACTTTTGTCTCTTTCTTTCTTTTTTCTCTTTTTTTTTTTATCGCGACAGGAACTTCTCTGCACGAGCGAAATCGCCAAGACGCGGACGATCGCGAAGCTTCCAGTCGAGATGATTGAAAAGTGAATGTGGGACACGGGGTTTCCAGTGCATTTCCATTAAAATTCATGGCGTTCGTGCAGCAAGAATTCAATCTCAACGTTTCGATCTTTTTTTAAATTCCTCTTAAGAAGGTGATAGATGAGTCTTTCAGTGGCTAAAGCGATTGACTCCATCGCGGAAGCGTGTGATTTCGAATGTTGAACTTTTGCTTCTGCTGGCTTCATTCGCTATTACGAAACTTCATCTGTTAATAGTGAATTCTATTTACAATTGTAAATTTTAATTATCTAAAAATTCTCTGATTTAAAGAACAGTGTTTCTAATATCGTTGTATTTTTTATTTTTCAATTTATAGAGTTCATTGGTAGCTACTCTGATCAACTCGTGTATTAAGCATATTTTGTTCAAAAAAAAAAAACAATTCTAATTAAAAAGCGAAGGGACGTAGTAGTCTTAAGAATCATACGTGTTGGTCCTCGGAAGTTGTCAACCTAAATTTCATTGGAAATTTTCTTGCGCGAGTTAAAAATGCAAATTTCAATAGTAGAACTTGAATCGAAATTTAAATTAAATACAAAGAATTCAGTAGAGAATTTAACAATACGAGTACCAAAATTGAGAAACAGTGCAGAGATTGAACGTTAGCATAAATGAGAATGAGGGAATGAGATTTATGTGTACTACAGCACTACATCACATAAATTCCTTGGTTATCTTAAAAATTTTCTGATCCCTCTGTACATCTCTTTACCACAAAAATTCCATCCCAAAGGCCATTAACAACTTTCTACTCATCTCACGACAGTGTTATCATTCAATAATCATGCAGTTAATTTCCAAGTATCTCCCTCCACAAGTATACATACATACTAATTAATCCTCTCGTAAATTCCAACCCACAACCGCGCTCATTACCAAAGACTCAATCTCGCAGGACCATCTCCTATCGTCCACTCCACATTCACCTCTCAACCTCCGCCTCCGAACAGGAAATATCCCCTTCGTTCGCATCCTGTTCGGGCCTCGCGATCGCCCTCCCCCTCCCCCTCTCGCCGGTCGCTGGGAGCGACGTTCCTATCGGTGAAAGCCAGCCTCTGGCTTCCCTTCGAAAGAGAAGGAAAAAAAAAGTAATAAAAAAAAAAAAAAGAAAAGTACCTCGTGCGATAAAAATCAGAGCGACTCGTTTACGCGGTGTACCGAGCGAACGCGCGTTCCCTCTGCAGCTCCAGATGGTCCTTCATGGCCAGGACCGTGGGATGATGAGGCGGCAATCCTTCATCCTCCACGAGATATCTGAGTGCTTCCGTGGCGCAGGCGTCCCAGCCGGCGTTCCACGACATTGGAATCTGCTCGTCAACGCTGTTCCCTTCGTCCTCGTCTTCGTCTTCGTCTTCGTCTTGGCTCATCCTCGAACGATCGTCCGGACATCGGCGATCGCGAGGCTCGATGACGATCGCTCGCTGCTTGCCGAACATACGCGACGACTTGTCCGCCACGATGTCTCGACAACAGCTGCTCCCCTTCGTGTTACCAGCCTGTTGAACGGTGCAACTGTGATCCAGGTAACTCGTCCCTATCAGCTCCACTCGACGATCCCTGTCGAAACTGTCCCCTGTTCTCGGATGCTTGCTGGAAATCTGTTTCAGTTGATGGGATTGTTTCAGCTCCATGGCCAACGAGGCGGCCAGCTGATGCAACAGCCTGGCGTTCTCGGGTCCGTTCTCGTCGTCGTCGTCCTCGTCCAGCTCGTCGAGTTCTACGCCCTCGTCCTCGGAGGAGGACACCAGGTCCTCCGGATCCTCCTCGTCCACGCCCAGCAACGTCAGCAACCTCTCCGCGGCATCTGCGCAGATCCATTCGCGATACATTCGCGTGTGTAAGTATATAGCGGGAGGAAGGGGGGCAGCGGGAGGTGAGACGAAGTATGGGATTTTGAAAGTTCAGCAATCGAGTTAGCGTAACAGTTTGTCGTTCTGGAGTGGCTCGTGAAAGTATTTCAGGAGTTTGGGTAGGTTTTACGAGCAGCAGAATTGCCCAGGGGAGAGTCTGTGATAAGTAGAGTATCGTTGATTTTCGGACTTCCGGGGTTGACTTACGAGTAGAGCGGGGAGAACTTTATGCACCGAGAACGAGGCTACGCAACATTCTCGCAAATATTGGACAAAGTAGTGTTCAAGAAATGTTCAAAGTAGAATAACTGTTTAATTTCGATTGGACATTGATTAAGAATCAATTTGTTAATGATTAAACAGCAGAAAGATGAAAATTGCTGCCTTTCTATCGATACAATATTTCGTATTTTACGCGGTAAAGATCACAAATAAAAAAGAAATACTTTTAAATAATGAATGATTCGTTAAAACATTTTAGGACAAAATTTGATCAATATAATTACAGTATGAAATTTCAAAATATTTTACGCAACGTAGACACACACATGAATGTACAAATATTTTCACGAACCACTGTACGTTATTTCTAGCAATTCCCGGAATCTGACAATTCACGAATTGCCATTCATACAGAAAGAGAATTTTTCCCCAGTTAGTGAACGTTGATTTAAAAAGAAGGAATGAAAAAGAGAGAAAGATAAAAAGAGAACGTTCCCCTGAATGATTTATGCAAAATCAGAGCGAACTTTCCGAGAGACCACCATCGATGAACAGACTGCGAGCATTTATGCAAATCAAATTCATATTTTCACGAATATAATTGAAAGTTTATTTAATTTATACAATGTTATGTAAATATATAGTTAGGATAATATTGTATCTGTTAAATACAATAACCTGGTTCTGGACACGATGAAAAAATAAGTCAAAATAAAATTGCTTCGTTTAAGTAAAATGTTTTTAAGAAAACAAAGTTTGGATGTAACTTTAAATGATAATTTAAACTGATTTTTAAATTTAATTTTTATAACAAAGGAACATTTTTCACCTAAATATTCTTCAAACTGTACGAAATTACTCTTAAAAATTCACTTCTGACTAGAAACAAAGTCCCGAGTGAGACAATTTCTCTTTCCCATACATTACGAACATTCTACGTATTTTTATATATTGAAGTTCTTTATTTTCTCACGTGAAACCTTAATCGTCTTAAATCAGAAAACTTTCGCCCCTTACGACGCAAACTTTCCCAATTTTCTAAACTCTTTTCTCGGATACAGATATTCCTCTCGCGATTCAGAATTCGTCTCGAATTTCCGTCGTGAACGCGAAAAAAAATCCGCCGTTCGACGACGAATTCATTTTTCGCTGGCGCTCGAAACGAGCCGGCGAATCTGTGAAAAGCCAGGGAACTCGATTCCCGGCTCGATGAAAGCGAGCCTAGCGAAAGAATCAAAGAGGATCACCGACCGGAATTCGCCTCGAATCTCCGTGGCCCGGTTTCGCGTCTCGCTCCTGTGGGAATCCTCCGCCATGGGCCTCCCCATGGGAACTACCTGTCGCTACCCACCCCGTCATCCGCTCCTGCGAATCATCGAATTTCGCACGAGTCCTCTCTCTCTCTCTCTCTCTCTCCCCTCTTCCCTTCGCTCTTCTTGATTGTAATAGTGCGAAACCATAGTGCAGTGTGGACGTAGCGCGTAGCCAGAGCCCCGTTCTCGAGTATACCCCTCTGAGAACCCTCGACGAGACGTCAGGTAGGGCCAGTTCGTTCCTCGTCTATTCCTGAGAATGTGGATACCGGCCAGTGGGATACGAACGCTGTTCGATCGAACGATATTTTGAGTTACGACGGACAATCTTTTGAGAATTGACCCTCCCTTGGCAAGCGTGTTATTAAGTATTGTCCGTCGTGTACACGTCTAGACTTGCAGTGAGAAACTGGATTGCTCGATGAAGTCTTTACTGTATTGTACAATTAATTTTTAAAAAGCGTTAATCTTCAAAAGATATTCAACTAACTGGAACTAGTACAAAATGGTCAGAATGAACATTGTTAGATGTAAAACAGTGTGTTTTTGGAGACTTGAATAATTCTTCATAAAACGAATAAATAAAAGCTTACATACCCTATTGTATTATAAAGACTTTCTGTTTCTTTTATCTCAACGTTTCTGATTTTATGTTTTAGTCGTCGGTAGTTCTAATTAGTTGAGAAAGTATTAAAATATTTGAAAGATTTTTTTTCTTCTAAAAAGACAGATCACCTATGGAAGGTTAATGAGAGAATTTAGTTGATATTTGGAGAAGAATGAGACAACAGTGGTGAAGAACTTTATCCACTTACGAGAGAAGAAACTCGCAAGTTAATAAATTAACAAAGATAATGAACTAACAATTGATATAGATAAATAATTTAATACCTTCATAATGTACGAATAACGAAGGAAGAAGGAAACGAGACAAAGTTTTCAAAACGTCGGTATATGTGCAAATACGTAGCTTTCAATTTAAACGGTGTTACAGAGGATTAAATTATAAATTAAAATTGACGGGGGAGAGAGAGAGATTAGATTAGCTACATTTATGCAGACTGCAGCGCAGTAGAATGAAAAAGATGATCTACAAAGTGCATTATATTTGAATAAGGGAGATTAAATAAGTTGGCAACTATTATATTGCAGGGGATGGGGAGCAAGAGGATTGAACAGCAAAGTCTGTTCTTGTTATGAATTATGTAACAACGTGTCGGGGGTTGGGTAGGATAGTTGGAAAGCAGAATTTGCGTCCGTTTAGGGAAATGGCGTTTGTATGGATGGTATCGTATTTTCCTGCATAGTGAAGGATGTTGCTTTTGATAAACGGAGTGGGAGGGGGAGGTGGGTGAAGGATGTATCCTTGGCGTGATTGAATGTTGGAAATTGTGCTTGCGCCATTCCCATCGGCGCACAGTCGAATGTGACAAACAAAATTAATCAAACTTGAAAGCTCGACGCGATTTTGACGATCCATTTACTCTGTAATTTAATCGAATCTTTCTTTTTTATCACGCTGCGAATGTTTCGCGTATCTGTGGAAAATTTCATGGCACCTATGGAAATGTTAAAGAAACTTTTGTACTTGACAATTATACTTTAATAATTGAAGAACTGAATGAAAAAAATTAATGAATTTTACAAATAATTAATCGTATTCAGAAATAAAAACGCCGAGATTAAATGTGTTTAATTTACAAGTAGATGTAATTTTAATCGTGATTTAAATGAACAATAATTAAAATATTGAATCAAACTTCGAAATCTTGTCAATCTCAAAATTAACGTAACAATTTAATACCTGTGTTCTAATTTTCGAATATTGTAAATAAATTTCCAGATGGAAAACGCTCGAACGAGTTCCAATAAAAATCTTGATTCGTGTATGTAAATTGAAGACAAGAAAATTGTTCACGAGGTCGAGATCATGCCCGTTCGTTTCACGAATTTTTTCTCGACGGATCGTTCCCTTTTTTCCCCTTCTCTCTCTCTTTTTGTTCTTAAAAAAAAAACTTCATACGTTAGTCGCTCTCTTTTTTTTTTTCTTTTTCCTCCTTTTATCCCATCGACACCAGAACGAAGTCTGGACCAGTCAGAAACGAGTTCATTGTTTTTTCCCTTCGAACGACAACCCCCCAGGACGTGGACGCCGGATGTTCCCACAGGGATAGCCAGATTTAAATGTCTCCTTTCTGTGATCTCCGGAGAACGAGGAGAAGTTATGTGGATTGACTTAGGTTAGTCAGAGATTTAAAGGGCTTGAAGGGTAAACAGCGTATCCATATCCCACGGATTTGATGCGCTTGGAACAATTGCAAGATCGTTACTTTGAATTTTCAATAACAAACGGAGTTCTGTTGCCAACAAAACTTGCCATTAGTAGACTACGAAGTGTAGTATCACTTGCACATAGTATTTCCATGAAGTATTCCATTATCTTTCTTATCTGGTTTCTTTATCTTTCTTCGACAGTTTTGCGATTATGAACTATTTACTTTATCATAGTAAATCAGGAGAGCGAAGTCTTTAGATAAATTAATAGAGTAGACTACTTATTACGTACTTCAAACATTGCGTTAAATGAATAATGTTAAAAAATTGAATATTAACTAGAGGATCGTCATTAATCAGAGAGTCAGCTACAAGTTGTGAACAAAGGAGACTACATATAAAATGATTAATGTTAAAAAGCACTAAATTGGATATTAACTGGAGGGTCAGTTACAAATAATCAACGAAGAAGACTAACTTTTCATTCCTTAAAATATCAAATGAATAACGCAGTTTAATGTTAAAAAGACGTTGTATCACTACAAAACAGAAACAGAACATACTTTTCAGTAGAGAAACGTTCAACTGTAAAGCCTTATTTTGTGAAAATGAGGTCCAAAGTATTTATTTGTAGTAAGAACAACGTATCCGGGTTACCAAAGGGATTAGACTATCAATACCCTCGTTTTTCATTGAAATTAATAGAACGCAAACAACTTGACTAATCTAAATCAAGATATTAGACGCGAAGGCCAGCACTATTGATTTATCAAGAACTCGATGCAAAGTCTAAACAGAATCGATCGACCTGGTTCTGACAGTGGAACTACCAAAATGACCAGTTGATAATCTTTGCAGATTGACAGTGTTGCGTTTTGCAGAGATTTGAACGATCTTCGTGCCCATTATTGCATTACAAATCTTTTCCTATTCCCTGCGCTCTAATTTCTCCGGTGCAACTTGTACACTTTATTCGTTAACCATTACTTCCTAACCTTTGTGAGATAAATCTCGAAACAGACTCGATCTCGCTTCCTGGCCTCGTTAAAAGCTCACGGTGTCGGGAATTAAAGCGACTGCCGGGACAACATCGCGAGACACCAGATAACGACACCATCCTCCTCTCTCTCTCTCTCTCTCTCTCTCTCTCTCTCTGTTCCCTTTCGACTGTTTCGAAGTCCATTTATAAGATTCATTAAAGTTTTGCCGGTCGTTACCATTAATCACGAGACGGTGTGCACGGGGAAAATAACTTTCCGCTTACGGATCCACTGACCTCTTTTTGAAATATGAATTTTATATGTTAATGGCGTGTGTGGCTGGCTCGGACCGGCGAGTTGCTTCGGCCGCCTGGAAACCGTGAGGCATTTCAATCTTCCGACGAAAATTCCAGCAGCCGAGCAATTTCGCCTCTACGGGGTGGTTGAATAATAGAAAGGGCCGCGCCGATCGAATTCGCCGCGATTTACGATCAATAAATTTCGACTTCACCCGCTGGCGTTCGCGTTGAAACTTGTTCTCCTCGGCGAGAGGAGAGGGTGCCTAGAGATGGTGCGCGCGAACTATTCGCACGCGACGTGCAGAAATTGAGAAAGTATTCGAGGCACGATACGATTGAATTTCATTTACGGTTGTTCGTGAAAGTATTCGAAGGAGGAACTTTCTCTCCGGGAGAAGTGCCGCGCGCGTTGCATACAACATTTTGAAATTTGAAACGGATTTGGAAACGGCAAGAATTTTCAAGAAAAATATTTTGAGATTTTATTGACACATGATTGTATTGAATTGTATCAGGATTGTATCGATCGAGTTTGAGACAGATTTAAGGATGAGTGTAGAAATTACACATAGACAGACATCACGAAAGTGATTTGAACAGCCAATTGTTCATTAATTTGTAATCATTCTCTTTTACATCGAAGTTGAAGAAACGTTTCTTTCTCATCTGAATCAAAAATTCTATTAAAAAATATATATATATATATATAAGCTCCACTGTTACCAGTGAAAAAACTGACAGTAAGAAATTGATTTCTTTCCCCCTTACATCGTCAAAAGAAAAAAGGTTCCCTTCGAGTTTTGTAGAAAAATTAGGCCGATTCCATGGAATCGAAGAGGAAGGATCATTGAAATTCCCCAGGCAAATTGAAGAGGGGGGAGGGAAAAATTGTTGACAGAAGAGAGAAACAGAAGAGAAACGCGGACCCTTTCCCATAGGGGTCTTGGAATAAAAATTTTCTGGGATTTCTACGCATCCCACGGAAGCAGGTACGCGCTTCGAGGACGGATCAAGAAGCATTTCAGCTTGGGCGAGGTTGCCGGAGAGCAACGAATTTCCCATATTCCTTCCCGAGAAAACTCGATTACCCTTGTTTCTTTGACAAAGGACCGAGACGTTGAACCGCGGGCTCACGAACAGCAACCTACAGCCTGCAGACACATGTACGCCGGTTATTTACGTGACAGGGCGAAGCAAATAGGAACAAAGTTTGCGAGAATATTCGTAACTTGTGACAGTGACTGGGGACTCCCACAAATTTAATTCTGATCTCAATTGGAAATTTTTGTTCTTTAATATCAAATGGAAATTCAACGAGATTTAACAAGAAACTTGCAGATCATATTTTAAACGTTTAAGAGGATGATAAAAATTACTTTATTAGTGAAATTAATAATTTACATATCTAACATTTAAAAATGTGTAATCGCATCTTATCGCTTCCGTTACGGTTTATATTCCCCGACTTAAAAAGAAGCCTACCTGATCCAGTAAATTCCAATAAACGAGGAAATCAACGCACAAAATTACTGGAAAATAAGAGAAAGAGAAGCTGGGGGAACCGGAGTCGTGAAATAATCGCCTTTTGAGCCAATTAAAGACGACTGGAAGAAACGAGAGGAAGAAACTTCGATCGCAATCCCCGTCGACCCTACAAATTATCGATCGAAGACGATCAACCGGAGAGACCGGTAGAAGCAATTAAAAGCAACCAAAAAAAAATCGAAAAACAAAAAAAGAAAGGGCAGACCAATTTCTTGGTGTAGCTTGTCACGGAATTTGCAACTAATGAAGGGATTAATACGTATATAATACGTATAATATATGTAATTAATATAAAAATTGAAAAGTAATAATAATTATGTAATACACATATTTTATATAAATGTTAACATATTACTAAATTATTCTTTAGTTTCTGTTGAATCTACAGTACATATATAATATATTCTCATTACACAAAAATTACATTAAATTTTATTCATTCATCGAAGATTGATTAGAAACTTCAAAATAAATTACGAAAACTAGATAAAGATAAATAATAAAATTCGAAATTTAGATGACTCGAATAACCGTGCCTAACTCCGATCGTTATCAATACGGTATCGATCGCAACGCACAAGTGGCAACCGATCGATACGCAGATCCTTTCGGAGAGGATCGCGTGACCGAATGTTGCACGTTGCCTCGTGGAATCCAGCAGCCACCATCCGAAGGTGGAAGACAGGCCGAACAGGAGGACCGGGTAATTAGGAGCAATTACCGAACACGTTTAAGTGGACAGTTCGAATTGCCGGGGGAGGGGGAGAGGGGGGAGGAACAGGCGAGGTTTTCTTGATTATAAAGTGGTAAACGAAACGTATTCTTTGTCGCTAAGCCATCGCGCGAGAGAACCAAGGACGTAATTACAGGAATCTCCCGGACCCGGGCCATTTCGACCGGTCGAAATAATCGCGCGAGAAAATCTCTTCCTTGCCAAAAAAGCAATTGCCTCGTTCCTTTTTCTGTCAGCCCTTAGCCGTTCGGCTTGGCGAGAGGGCTTTGACTCCTTTTTAACCGAGAACACGGAAGCTTTACTCCTCTTTCGGCAATCTTTCGTTGTTATTGCCCCCGTCTACGTTCCTTCCGACTGTTCCACTTCAAAGCTTCGGGTTTCTTCTGCGGAATTGCGGAAAACTGCTGTTCCCCTTCGAAGAATTTCCCCCTCCTCTGCCTTGAGATTTGTTTCGCGTAGTTGGTAAAATTAAACGTTCGTTTTTACTTTTTCTTTTCAATTTTTTGGTGACGATGCACTTGAGGTTTTTCGATGGAGAACTTCAGAAATGAAAATCATGCATGGAAAAGAAATTTATTGTCTTGAATCATTTTTTATATATCTTTTAAAAATTGCAAATTGTCTTTTTTAACACGTGAAACCCTCGTTTATTTTAGACGATTATTTAGAAAATTGATAGACAAAATAACGCGTAGGATTCACAGCTCCAGAGATCTTATAAAAAAGTATACTTTAAATGAAACGAATAATTTTCACAGCAGTTTACTCGCAAGACAACGAAATAAAAAATTCGATTACCCAGTCTTCCATCTTCTTCCATCTTCTATCCCTGGTCTGTCAACACCAACGGAAGTAATTCCGTAACCATTACGCCCTTCTTCACGACAAAGTACTTTACAGCGAGACTTTCCCTCTTTCTAGCCATTCTCGTTCCCTGGAAAGAATCAACCCAACGAAGAACCGGCACGAAACCGTTTTAACGATACGTTTATAACGCGCTACCTGCGAGCGGTTTCGTTTCTATGTTGAGGCAACACGAAACGAAAAGCCGTGACAAAGAGTTTTCTCTCGCGGCTGTAAATAATTATTCTGTCTCGGGGAGAGATGTTAGGGTTGAAAATATTCCCCCTTTTGTACGGTGGGAAGGACAGTAATTGCATTCCTGCCAATTTTCCCCGCAGCTGAACGTTTATTTAGCTTAACAATTTTCGAGAGCCATCCCTTGCGCCTGCGGGCGCCAACCGCCCGCCCACCCACCACCCAAGCCTCGGCGTTATTCTGGCTCGTTACACGCGAACCTACTCTCTTAATGCCGTTTTCCCCACACCGGCGTTCCACGAAAATCTAATTAACGAGCAAATAAAGTACGCGGATGCACTGGTTTCACCAGGGGGACGGGGAAAGGGGGAGGGAGTGTAAAACAAGAGGGTAGTTAGGAATAGAAATGGAAACGAGGATATTCCAAGGAGCATTTGAATTGCAAGGAACTTGTTTGCCGGCTTTATGAATGCCTCGAGGGATAGTAATATTACCGGAGTAGAAGAGAACGAAATATAACACATAGCCAGTATGCGACTCGCGAAAATATTCGACCACCTTTTTTTATGGATGAAATTATTTGAATTGTATGGAATATAATTCATTTACGACGGTAGACCGCGTTGAGAGTTGATGTGCAAATCAATTGCAACGAAACTTTTTTACACAGTGACATAGACTGATTCTCCTCTGACAAATTTGGATAAATGACAACAGTTACTGATAAAGATTCTCTGATCAGACACAGAGAATCAACTTCGCTTCAAGTAGACAGAACCAGAATTCACGATTTGACCAGATGCTCAGACAAGAAGCTCATCAATTCAGAACTATTCTTTGAACTATCGATTGTTTCAGGATCATCCGTGTTTCCATTTAGTATGGAAGGTTTTAAACAGCGGAACTGTTTATTTTACAAAAGATTATTATCACGAGAGAGCTGCCTTTAGTCGCCGTTAATTAACTCGATTGCTAGTACTTCGGCTGTTGGAAGGAAATTCAGATTCGTGTACATTGTACTCAATTGCACCCCTAATTACGACCCCTCGGAAAACTTCCCTATTTAAACGAAAACATCCTGTTCAGTGAGCCACGGTTTCTCCTTTGTCCGAAGGGGTGGGGAGGGGCTGGGGGGGGGGGTCTAGAAACACAGGGCGAAGAATGAAAGTTTAATTACCTCGGATTGTCGGGGATGAATCCGCGACGTCGGTTGCCAGATCAACGAGCTCCTCCAACCCTCCTCCATCACCCTCGCAGTCCATCATCGTGTCCTGAAATCAGAAAATTCGTTTTACGGCCTGTTTGTTCCATTCTATTCGTTATTCCGACGATTTTTTTGACACTGACAATGAGATTGAATTGTTCAAATTCTCAAACTCGTTAGATCGGAATTTTTTTCTTCGGTTGAAAAGTTAAGAAGCGAATGTTTTTAAGAAAGATTAACGTTAATTTTTATTGATAGAAAAGCTTTGTTAGTAAGCGAATGTGAATGTTTATGAAGTTTTATGTTTCTGTGAATGCAACGAATGAAATCGAAATAGAAATAGAATCTACCATATGTCGTAAGAAGAACTCTACTTTGAATATTTTATACATGTTCAATTTAAATTATCTATACTCTGTAGATGTTTTGGATCTATTTGAGATCTAGAATGTTCACAGATTCAAATTTCCTTAAGGAATTGTTGTTAAATGAAGCAGACTCTGAGAAATTCACTCTTGAATTAACCAATTCTTGCATCTCATTTCACGGAGAGAAATATTTTAAATTCAAAGTACATACTTTAATTAAGTTAAACTTCAACGTTCCAAGGAAGGACATTAACTCGATGTCTGTTTAATACAGACAATATGAAATAAACGATACAACAGACATATCAGATACACGAAAGGGAAGAAATATTCGTGCAGTCAAAAAGTAAAAGAAAGCAGCAAAGAAACGTCCATCAGAATGGTTAACGAAGTCCCGCGAGGTTGTTGCCGTCCCCAGTCTTCAAGTGTCTCGATAATTTCCAAAAATTAAAACTCGTAAAAATGCAGGGGACTGGTCGACCAGTGCGTGGCGGTCTCATTAACGTAATACTTTGTTGCCGGTGACCGTTCACCGCGGAAATAACGTTTATTTACGAGAAAATTGCATGCCGCCGGCTTGACTTGGCGGCAAACGTTTAATTGCCCCCGATTTCCCATAAAATCCCTGGCTCTCTGCATCGAGATCAACCGAATCGCGGGAGCGTTTGTTCGTTAGCCGGCTCGAATTAAATGCAACTCGTGGAATCTCTTAAGCTGATCAACGATACTGAAAAGAGCACGGAAAGAAAGAAAACCAAGTAAACTCGAACAGATGTTACGTTCGCAACGAGCTAACCGCGCGACGTTGCAAATAACGAATAAACATTGAAGGCTTATTTTTTCAAACTTTTGCTACAAATTAGAAATCCTTCTTTCACCATTCAATTATTTTCATAAATAGGAACGCAACTCGCAATAAAAAAAAGTGTGAAGAGAGAAATTTAGAAATGAATAAAAATGAATTACGAGTCAATGAATTCAAAATATAGTGAACTAGATTGCGTTGAAATTTAGATTTTGGTATATAGGATATAAATATAGAATAGAAGCCACAAAAATGTTCTCTTCGAATTAATCAATCACTTTGTGATATCTCGTTTAGGTATTTACCTGAATAATATCTTATACAATGACATAACTATCATAATTAAACTATCTTAATGGTCCTTTATAATTGTTCAGATTTATGTAATTTATCTTAGTACAAGCAATAACAAAAATAATTATTAGTGAGTGAAACACGTCCGAATGTTGACTCTGAGTTCAATGAGCATAATGAAAAAATGTTTTTGCTTTGGTGGCTAAAAGGTAGTCGTTCAAGATCGCAAAAGTTTAATTTGTCGAGTTCCAGATGCCGCGGGGACCGTTGGTGAAAAAGAAAAGTTGCTCGGTGGCAATAACCACGACGGTACAATAACCCACGACTACTAGACGCTTTTCGTGTTTATTGCTCGGTTTCTCTGGGTCACCGGGTGCGAACGCCCTTTCGCCGGTACATGCAATAAATTTCCCGAATTTACAGATGACCAAGGTCAGCCATAAACCGGTCACTCGGTAGCCAAAAATGCTCAATGGAAAGTTGAAAAGACCAAGTTTCGGTACTCGAAATAAAAACCAAACTGCTCGACAAATTGTCCCATATAACGATAGACCTTCCAAGTTTGAATTTCAAGGCAAAACGAGAAATTCAACGTTTCTCGACGTTACGAACGTTCGAGTTGTGATTTTCTGTTTCGATTATTAAACCAAGGAGAGAAAATTTCAATCGTTTCCTTAGATTACGATATCTGAATGCTTCATGTAATACTTGCGACGAAGGTATAAATCAGTTCTCTTAAAATATGCTTTAGAAAAATAACACTGAATGCAATTTTCGAACAAAATTACGTTTAGAATATGTTAATAAAGTGTGTTAATAACGTATGTGACACAGAGAGGAATGAAAATATCTTAGAGAATCGATAGAGAATTTCTCAAGTCATGGAAGAATGATAATTATGCAAGATAGAGACGCGATTTTACGAGAGCATCGGTCGTTTACAAGGTTCAAAGACTCCTGGTCGACGTCCTTTAATAAGATCGTGCCCGAAGACCGTGGAATCTCGAGGTGCGTGCATTTTAATCGAAACGGGGAGACGTGATTTTAGGATGTTGAACTACCTCCGCATACGTGAGTAAATCTCTGTATGCAAATGTAATTTTTAACCGCGCAGATGGTGTTCATAAAGCTACTCTACCAGAGAGTGAAGAAATACTTTTCGAAAATGAAAATGAAAATAATTAATTATTCTTCGCGCAGGAGAAGAAAAAGGACACGGATGAAGAGAGAGGAAAGAAGAAATTTGATTTGCGTCAGAACCACATGCGATGCAGCACGTTGCTCAATCTGGCGAACACGATTTCAGCTGCTATAAAGTAGCTTCGAATATGTAAATCCTGGCGATGCAGGAACAACTTCCACGGCTCGTTCAAGCTACAATTAAAGAGGACTGCTCAATTTATGCGCGATTAAACGCGGACGGGAATCGAATCGATCGAATACCCTCTGAAACACGTATACGTATACGTGTATACATGCATAGACACATACTCAAGCTTAGTTCATTGTAATTTCAAAAAGGAAAAATCTCTTTGAAAATGTCTGGGATCGAGAAAGGGAAATAAGATAAAAAAAAAAAGAGAGGAAACGATGGAAGAATATTTTCATCGACGGGCCTGGAATGAAGGAACGAAAGTAATAAACGCCGATAAAACAGGTCGTGGACGAAATACAAAATAGACGAGTGTCCTATGGAGGCGTCTAAAAAGCGACAGAAAAAATATTTCTTTGCCGATGGAAACTTGCTGAGGAGAATTCATTTTTCCGGTCTTTTTGTTTCGTCTCTCTTTATTACTCGAAGATAATAGAACCAATTCTTTTCAGTCTCGCGAAGTTCCTTTGCCTCGGTCGTGAGTCTTTGTTGAGAACACAATTTGTTCGTTCAATCTCGAACCAGTTTAAGAACAGCTTTGTGGTAAGACCGTGTTAGCAGCTTGGAAGATTAATAGCATATCCGCAATATTGATTCGGAGAGTAAATAAAGCTTCTCTGCAAACTGACCCGGTTTTCACTTCAAAGCCGTGGTTAATTGAGGCCTTGACACCAACAAGGATGCAACTAGATCGGAAATGCAGTTTTTAATTTTGCATCTATTTGTACTTTGCACAAATAAATTATTGACTGACTGGGAATTGCAGCGATGAATCACTTAAAATTTATTGCTGTGTTTATTATTACAAAATGGTGTTCTGTATCTATTTTTTGTCTGTATGCAAATTCACATTATTTTAATGGTAATTTAAAAAATACGATCCAGATAAAAACATTGTTTTATATATCACAATAACTGAAAAAGTTAAAATATTCGATCAAAAATAAAATCTAATATAAAAATTTATTTCCAGGTGTGTATCTAGAAGAAATATGCAATTGAATCAAGCCTAACTTAGCCACTGTCATGCATGCCAGTATAAAACAGTCCAATTGCTCAAGAGTTAATTCGAAAGAATCTAAAAATCTCGATTCGATAAAAACCCGAATCACGCGAAAGAAATAGATTTGAATAGCAGGCTACGGATTATGTAATTACTAAACGTAATATTTGCGAACGAATCTCGCGTAGAAACATTCGCTCGATTATCGCCGCGATTGTGCACGAAAATAAATTGAAATCGTACACCGAGGAAAATGAAAGATCGGTGATAAGCAGAGCGCACGCGAAAGAAGAGACGTCGCGCTTTTCAAGAGCAACGCTGAAAACTCTCTGGCATATTTCACGCGATAAAACGTCGCGTTCTCGCGATGAAAACACGAAACGACAATAGGGAGAGAAGCGTAACAAACCGCGGCTCGTTAAATAAAAGTCTGTAACGAGGTAGAAAATGAACGCACGAAAAGATGAATTAGCATGGTTAAAAAAGGCTAATAAGCTAACAAGCTGTTGAGGCTGTTCTCTTTTTGCGATACTCGATTAATCACAAACGACTGATTGATCTACACACACGAGTATATACCTTTGCAATTTTCTTCAATTAATACCTTTTTTTTTTTAAATTACAGATTACGTTTAAGTAATGTTGACAAAATGATAAATCACGCTCCTCCTTTGTTTTTATAAGAAAGTAATTTTAGATCTGAATATGTTGCCAATTAACAAGTAGATACATCTTCAGTCTCTACAGACTCAATTATACGTTTGATTTTTTTTGGTAACATCAGTTAGTCAGAGTAATATCAATTGTGTTAAACTAGTATTATTTGTCTTTTCTTTAGATTTTAGATTTATCGTCTAAATTTAAATTTTACTTAAAATTTTTTAGTTTATCTTAACTATATACTTTATATAAAATAGTCTAGCTCATAAAAATCAGAAGATGGATTTACATTTTTCTCGTTCAATAGTAATTTCGTGTTCATAAAAGCAAATCTGCTACCACGAAAAACGTCGAAACATTCAATCTCAGTTTCCACTCTCCCCCGTTGCGTAGCATGTTTAATTTATCCGTAAAACGTTAATCACAAATTAGCCTCGTTACGGCTAGCAACCCCTCGACAGGCTTATCAATTTTAAACGCGCATAAATGCCCGATAAACGCGACTAATTTGTTCATAAAATGCTCGCGCAAATTACTTCCGGCTTCCTCTCCGGCCGTCATCGATCTAAATTGCAAATACAAAGGAATTTTAATAACGCCCCGGTCATTCACTCGACGAACATCAATATAAATTAGACAAATTAGCTTACGTTAATTCAACGTGAAATTGGATCATTTTTTTCTATTTGCGCGAATGAATTGGAAAATTCGTGATAAATATCGGTGGAAAATTCGATATTCGCGGGTTAATGGATTATCGAATCTTTTCTCTCGATGCCACATTGATGCAAAATTTTAAAAATGCATCAAACTCTCCCTTCTTTCTGGCTTTTTTTATTTCCTAATGAAATAGATCTCTGTGGATAACTTAATCGATTAACTGTAAAAAAAAACAGTACTTAATTAGCTTCTTTCTATTTAAAGCATTCGTCTCTCATAAATATTTAATAACATGTAATTTATATTAAAACAACAGGATGATAGGGTTTCACAATTTCCAAATAACAATTTAAAGCTTTGAACGTAAAGTATTAATGAGCGCACATATGTATGTGTGGCTTTGATTTTTTATTCACGCGCTGGTATATCGTTTAATTCTTGTAACTACAATGCTGCTAGGTCGGTGTACTGTCTGCTATCGAAAACCGATATTTTTGCCAGCAAGGTAGCGGAACGACAAGCCGGAAAAAGGGGGGTGGTAAAATATTGACATGATACAATAAACGATCCTATCGACGACCACTGTATTTCCTCCTGTTGAATTATCGAATTTTATTCTCTACGTGTGCTTATATTGTATTTATGCTTACACAGTTACGTATATAATAGTTACCTCAGAAAAGTAATAACATTGGACTTTTAAAAATATTTGTACAGTATTTAAACTTTAGCCGTAAAAAGCTTTTATGAATATATTATATGATCATATCGATAAAATTGGAAATCAGTCTGAAAATGTATAAAAAATCTTTTATTTTTAGGAAATTTATACTTATTTGTGAACTTAGAAAAAGTCATTACGCGCTCTTCAAATTTAAATAGAATAAATTGAACATCTTTTACTTACTTCAAACGATAAGTTCATATCAGAAAATTACATTGATATTAATTTTATTATTCATGAGATTTTTATTACAACATAGAATATATGAATTGTTCATTACATAGATTATTATGTAACATAATATAATTTTTAATGAGTATTTAATTCCATCTCACTTTTTTTAAGTGTCCTGAATACTGAGTTATGCGTGGATCATAATTACAAGGAGGAGAAGTATTCTTCGACAATGCGGGAAAGAGAATAAGAACTCATGTGGATTATGGACTTTGTAAAGCTAATTAAAAAGAAAAAGAAAAAAAGAGGAAAAAACGAGAAAGATACATAAACGCGATAATGCCAACGACGTGCTGAATTAATCGTCAGATGACTGGATAAAAATGTAAATTCATAAAGTAGTACGAGAAAGGAAAAAAGAGAAATAGAAATTACTGACTATCACTGGCGTAAAAGATTTCCTATAGAAAACCATGAACACTGACGGAAATTCCTTTTAAACGATGAAATACGAACGCACACGTAAAATCGAACAGAAGGTTATATATAACGTGGAATTGCAAGTTGCGACTGATAATCGACTAATCGATAGAAATAAAGGCATGAAACGAGCTTCCATATACTCGTATAATTCGCTTACAACATTTTTATGCGCTGCTCGTTTTATTGAAACGCAGTTAACGGCAGGTAGCGATATCGAATATCGATACTCTTACGCGGCACGGATGTGCAAGGTGGCCGTAAAAAGGCGAACAAAACGCGGAGTTCGCCTCGTAAACGATATATTGCTATATCGTAAATATGATACCGATACGGGCCGTTCGCGTTTTGCATGTTATAAATCGATTTTACACCGAGAACCGATAAAACGGGACGCTTAACAGAATCGTCGTTGTTGTATCTCGAATAATGCACTCTCCACGGTAAGAGAGGAAGCGCGTATAGAGAGAGAGATAATGCTAGGGGTTGGTGAAAGAGGCAGAGAAATCCACTCGACAAATAGCTGGTTTTATACGGGAACAATTTAAAAAAGAAATAGCAAGAAAGAACATTTTTATCGTCAAAATTTTCGGGCTTATTAAACGTCGACACGCAGATTTCATTTGTCGTCAATTAAGAAAGAAAGCATTAAATTTAGGATTTTATTTGTGTTTAACTTTTTGCAGTTTCAGTAAGTAAATTTTTATGTACATTTTATAAAAATGATATTTTTCTCCTTACAGTACGTATTCTTTTACGGGTATTTTTATTTAATCATTTTTACAGATTTTATATTTTAATATTATCACAGATAAACGAACAATATCTTAAATTCTACATTCGGGAATTGAGAAATTGTTTCATATTCTTATTTTTTCTGTACGAGAAAATTCATTTAAAAAATTACACGTGCCAATTTTTGAAATAGTCTTTGTATTTAAAGAAGACCAAATGGAATTAAAAGTAGTGAAAGATAGTCATCGTGCTTGGACTGAATTCATGAGACAATTCTGTGATGGAAAGTGGAACAAAGTTCAAAGAGAGACTCTACCGCATAAAAAGATGGAAAGTTTTCGATCGCGAAATAAAATTTCATTTGAAATTTAGATTCGACGTCGACGTAATGCGAATCGAGGAAACTGTTAACGATTCTTAGACAGAGGAAAGACCAAAAGGAATATTGCGAGACTTGGTTGAAATTGTTCAAACTATTTACCAACTGTAACAATCTTGAACGATTTACGTAATTGATTTTAACTTTACAATTTAAAAAATCATTTTGCTCAGGAAATTGTAATATTTACCATATGATAATGTGATATTTACTATGACTCATGCGCAATGAAGAATTCTTTAAGCAATAAAAGAAAGTTCTAGAATCTTTTACTACATATTAACTTTTAAAAATCCCGCACCATGATCTTAGCTTAGATTGCGATTGCAGCGCCACTGAAATAATGTAGAAGCTCTTGGCGGGAAGCGTAGCAAGTGAACAACATCATCGAAAAATTTTCAGGTAAAAATCAATAGTATTTAGAATCGTTTTTACATTGTCGAATATTGCTATTTACTATTTAGAACAATTAGCATTATAAAAGTTATTATTATACATATTTAATTCAATTATTCATTGGTTAAAAATGTACGTATACGATGGTATGATAGATGTAATTAGATATGGTTATGTTCTATACTCGTTAATATAATCAGACCGATTTGACAAAATATGTGAGGTTTTTTAACATTTTTTAATATTTACGTATAAATGTGTACGATATTCACATAATATGTTCGCTATTGAAACCATTCTCAAAGGACATTCGTTTTTCCAAGAAATCAGCCGAGTCCTATTCGTACACATTCGTACCCCCACTCCTGCCAAATTATTGGCCGCGAACCTGTTGCGCGGGGGGTTAGTTCATTGTCTAAAATCGTGGCGTCAAGACGTATTTCCGTGCGTCGTGACCTTTATTAACTACATAATACTTTCTTCATCGTTGTACCATCGTTTATATACACGTTACCATTAATCTCGTTTTATTACGTACGTTTTTAATCAATATTACTATCCCATATTACTAAATATTACTAATAATATAGCTAAATTATTTCCTTCTTTTGATCGTCATTGGTAGTATCTATTGAGCTTCCAAAACGATATTTGACCTTGATCGTAGGTTGATTTTTATATAATATATAATATATAATTCTTTATTATATATAATATTTTATATAATATATAATATATAATTCTTTTATACATTTATTTAAAGATTTTGATTTCTTTTGCACAGACAACTAGTTGATTGCAGAAGAAACTTTGAAACAGTAAAAGGACGCCACGACGATGAACAATAAATCTATGCAATTATGATAATATCTGACTTATTTTGATGAAGGTATGAACATATTTATACATTCATTTTCTTATTTTATTGAGTAATTGACGACATTTATTTGATATTCAATTCATATACATTCTTAACAAATAATTTTCGGAAATGAATGCTGACAATACGATTCTGCGCATCGCATCGTTTGAATACTGCGCAGACAATAAAAGTGCGCCATATTTGAAATCAAATATTTCAAACTAATCAAATATAGCGGACATTCTAATGGTGGAATAATAATGGTCTTTCATTATTTCAAACTTTAAAATTAATTAAAATTATATTTAAAAATAGAATAGATTATAATATGTTACGTTCTGTTACAGATTCTTTTCAGCCTTCATTTCTTTCATTCAACGATTCCTGTAGACTAATGGGCTTCATGATAACTTTTTTTAGACCACTCTTCTTAGATCATTGTCATGACAACATTCTTCGCATCTAATCGTGAGTCGCATGCTTTTCTGTTCCTCTAGTCACTCAATCATGTCGTAGGATGAAAGGTCCGAATCGACACGAGTGACTGGTTGTATTAGATAGAATTTTTGATGAGCATAGTGACCATGGCTATTTATTATAGCTGTGAGTAGTAACATTTTTTTGCTTGTGCTTTATTTATTAGTCCAGGATAGGTTTTCTTGCACATCGCGTTTTTTATTGTTAGTCACAATATAATAATAATTAATATGAATGTAATATTAACATATTATTACAATATTACAAGAATTTATATATCTGTGATTGAAAATTATACAGAATATTCATTTATATAATTAAAATATATTCGATATGATTATTTGCGAAGATAAATAAACACACAATAAATAAAATATGAATATTCAATTAAATGATGAATGTTACAATGATTATATTTTGGTATATTCTAGTGAAGAGGACGGATACCATCCGACTTTGTTGCTAACAATTTTAATTGGAATTAGTACATTACTAATAATGATAATTACACAATTATAAATAATATTTATTTCGTATTTTGAATTTTCTAAATTCAATTTAAGTTATTAAAACTCGTTATTCGTCTAAAAATGTATCTAATTTTATGTGCAAGAAGACATTTCGCGACAGGTAGATTTCAGAATCAAAGCCGTGGTTTTGAATGTTTCTTTTATTTCTAAAAATGAGCTTTGATAAAGAGATCGTCTGAGGATACTTCTATGAATATTCTGCTTGGAGTCCATTAAATATGGTGTTCATTGAATCTTTGTTTCTTTTTCAATAAATATATTCATTGCTGATTTTTTTTATTCAAGTATAGCATTTCAGTAATTTATTAAATTTTTGAAATAAATTATAAAGTAGAGTTATTGAAAATTGAAATACAATGAGAAAACATAGTTTCCTTAATCCGTTATAGAATTCACATAAAAATAAGTGTATTAATTCTCTTTTTAGCTCAGGATTTTCAGGTTTAACCCTTTCCATGTTCATTGCCAGGATCTCATTCACGTGCCCAGGTGCTACTTGGGTGGGAGAAAGGCAATGGATATGATGACCGTAGTTTATAAGATTAATAATTTCTCAGCGACTGACGATGTGTTAGTGCATCGTGCACGACGCATTTTTCGCATGTGTGTGCATGGTTAGGATGTGGAATTGCGTCGTTTTTACTATTAGTTCAGGCAATATGTAATAACTCTCAATTTCTTAATACTCATTTCAAATATCATGAATATTTGTACAATGTGTATGATGATGAATATTTAAATAGAATTGAAATAGAAATAGAAACATATAAATATTTTATTCGAATAATAATACATATAGAGTTACTGTTACCACATTTTACGCAATGGTCGCTAGCCTTCGTCAGTCGATTTCAGGAAAATGGTACGTAAATTAGAGTGTGAATGTTGCGTGCGATACTCGGGTGTCGGAGGTGTCCCGGGACGTCCTTCCTAGTTTAGGTCGCGCCCGAGTGTATGTGTGAGAATCGTGGAGTGAGTGTGTTGGTGTGCCTGTTTTGCCATTTTTTTAAATATAGAGCGATTGGTTAGGATAGGTAACTTACTTCTGGTATGCCTGTGTTTAATTATAAGTAAGTAGGGCCGGGCAGGTTGGCACAGTCTCTGGTCGCGTGTCTCTTTTTCGCGTGTCCAACCTGTTTCTGGAAATCTAATTTGAAAAATCGACAGTGAAATTGGTACAAATTGAGCGTGCCATTTGTTTCTGATTTTATTCTTCGATTTTTCGAATTTAGTATCGCGATCGCGGTCGCGGATAGGTCGCGAGTAGGTCCCGAAACGAACGTTTGTGTAGGTATTGCTCGAGCACGCACATGCAAACGGACAACGATCACTACGATCGATGGTCGTCCATGTGTATTGGTATCAGCTTCCGCGGTTTATTTTTTATTTCACCTTTATAAGTTATTTTTTGGTTTTGCGATTAGAAAGACTCGAGCCTAGATTTAAGTTTCAGCGGGCATCGCGCCCGAAGAAAAGAAGAGGCCCGGCAAACTGCCATAGAAGAGGGCTGCAACAAATGGCTTATCATCCTCTGGATGGGAAATCCATCTGAAGCATGGGAAGTCATTCTTGTTACTACTTTGTCACTATGCTCACTTTTAGAATATGTAGTATGTAATAGTAGTAATTCTTTTTGTGGCCGATATCGGTCTACTATCACAACATTGGGCAAATCGCGATTTTTTATTAGTGTTTCGAAAAATTAATTGCGGGTTTTATTAAAGTTATGAATTAATCAAGATTCCGCATTGTGAATTAGATCTGTAAGAGAATGCTCAATTTCAGATTGCACTGGAGTTTGCTGTAGTGTTGCGAATTGTAAAATATCGTTTGTTCTTTCTAGTATCTTTTATTATAAAGTGACATGAGAACCTAGATTAGAAATTTGTTAAATTTACTTACTATTTATCTTTATCGCGATCAATTGAAATAGTATTTGTTGAATTCCTTGAATTGAAGTAGTTTTCTTTCGTAATTGAAGTAGATTTCGTTTTAAAATTAATGTTGTTATGCTTTTTCATTCTGATTGTTTCAATTACTTTCTTAGTGTTGCGTTGATAACAAATGTCGCGTTTCTTTAAATAGTGTTGCGTTAATAAAGTGCCCAAACTCGTTCCACTAAGATTGTGGAATTACGTTTCTGAATCACCTGATGCAGTTAAAACAGCTGCGCAGAAGTGGTTGTTAGCAGCCTTCACTACATCTGCACTGGATTCCCGTAATTAGTGTTGCGAATATTTTAACATGAGTACATAAAGTAATATTTATTAGCGTTGCGAAAATGAAATGTCCTGCTATATTTTCGTGTATTTTTTTAATTCTGTTCAGTAGTAAAGTAATTGCTATTGCAAACATATAAAGCACTCTTCGCGATTTATTTCCAGAATTTCTATTTTGTCTCTGATTTCTATAATTTTGTATTGCGAAATTGAAAAAATATTCCACTGTCGGTTTATTGTTCGGGTTTATGTTGAGTGGATATTAATTATATTTTGGTGACCCTTCTAGCTACTTATTTTTTTTCTCTTTCGGCGTCCCATGTTGCCAGAGTGTTTGTTATTGAAAATAAGTTGCTGAAAGTATATTTATTTCTCAATAATAATATTTTCTAATTGCTATAGTATTTATAACTATTATGATATATTTTGAAATGATTTCAGTAAGTAATTCTATTTTGTATTTACATAAATGAATATGAATTTAGTTTATAAATTCATTAGAATAAATATCAGTGAATGTCCATTATTAGAGTTTATTTTTCTCACTTATAATAGACTTTTCTGATGATTTGACATTTTCATTTGCTTAATGTTTTTTAATTTTCAATTTTTTGTAATACCATAAATAAATTCCAATAATTAAGTTTATTACAGGTTTATTAATTTGTAGAAAATTTTCATATGTTCATATATTTAAAATTTTATAATATGAAGTAATAGCTCAGAAATGGAATCAAAAAAAATGATTATATTGATATAAGTATGAGGAAATAATGTCTAAATCCTCCTTATTGGCAATTAGCAATCAAGTAATATCTTGTAGAATTTTATTAAATTTTTTATACTTTAAGTTTGTTTCAGAAACCGTTGTGACAGAAGAAGATATCCCACATGACATCCAATATAATATTCCATCCCTTCATTATATAATTCATTATATGATATTCCATTCCAATATAATATTCTATCCTTCATTCTACTTAGAAAGCTTTCTATTTTTATATAGAAGATATCCTATATCACATCCAATATAATCCCATTCCTTTATTCTACTTAGGTTTTTACATAGAAAGCTTCTCCATAAATAGATCCTTCTGTAACTAGGATTTCCACATCATATTCAATGTGATATTCCATTCCTTCCTTTTATTCTACTCCGATTTTCATATAAACTACTTCTCCCTAAATAGATCTTTATATGAATAAAATTTATTAAAGGGAAAGTTTTAGATTTCTAATGACTACATTTTACAAAGAAAACTTCAGATTCTTGTAAATAGGATTACAAAGAGCTCTTTGGATTCACAATACATTGAAATAAAAAAAAATAAAAATCTGTGAAAGCAAACTAATATTTAGGAATTGGAAGGACACATCAATTTCATCGATATTTCCCCTCACATCATCAGTATTAATTAGTGAGGTTTTAATAGAAAACATTGCTTGTTGCGATTTGTACTTAATAAGTAACGCTTATGCCTAATAATAGTTAAATAAGGTATTGTAGTAACTAAATGCATGCTTTATTTATGGGTCATATTTAAGTAGATAGAGTAATGTAAAATAGATTAGTATAATTCTTTATGGGATGTATTTCTTATTTTTGTTTAAATATCAATTATTCTACATTCTCATGACGATGATAATGTACAATATTGATACAAATGTGAAATTTTTGCCTCATACAGAGTTATAGTCGTAGTTTAAGATTTAATTCAACTTTTACTTTCAGCTCTAGACTTTTCGCGTTTTAGCTAAAGCTTCTTCTGCTATTTGTTGCATAATGATCAAAGAGTTAAACGTTTTGCAAACGAATGCCAAAAGGAGGATTTGTTCAAATTATTTTTGTATGAAATTAGTAACTTTTTTTTTGCTTAAAAGGAGAATGAATGGGACCGTGGATAGGACGGATCTCCATTCGCAGCACCTCCACGCGGTGAGATCTGGACAGTCGTGTTATTTGATATACAGTTACTAATTGCATCACTGCACGTGATACAGTTATGAATTGTACAACAATTAATACGAGCTGATTGGCTGCGATTGCCATTACAGTCTTAAATTTCTGTGTTAAATATTTTTATATCGAATCGATATTACAATTTCTTCTTAGAAAATATCGAATATCAGATCTATTTTCTCAATTTGCGCTATTATTCTCTTAGTTTTCGTTAATTTGTAATAACGATGGTGATAAATAGACTTCTCGGAACATAATTTGTAATTATAATTTTGTATCGAAGAAATAAATAATTATGGAATACAAACAATCGTAAATTTCAGAAAAATTCTTAATTTTTAAAATTATTATTTTAGAACGTCAAATAATATACAATTACGTACAATTATTCATACAACTCGTGTAATTGAGACTTCCAATAGATATCAATTCATTCAGCGGTTATATTTTCCGCTAGAAAAGGTAAAACGCCTGATAAAGGAACATTATTGCCCAGAGCCAGAGCCATTTAGACAATTTCTGTCCCGATATCGAGAAAGAGGGTCCCGTAGCAAAGGAGATACTGGGAAAATTCTAATCGATCCAGCCGGCAGAGGTATTGTGACTCCGGTTGAACTTTCAACTATGTGGAAAACCACAATTTAACTGGATATTGACATCGCGTATATACAGGGTGTCTTAGTAATTATAGTTGATCACAATTAAAAATGCACAGAATACATAAATATATCCAAAGTGGATAAAATGAATCTCCATTTATGTTGTATTTTCTTAGTTGTATTCATAAGAATATAAATTTCCATGAAAGTCTACAGTCTAGTCACAAAGTCAGCCATGTTTGAAACATTTATATCTTTTCTTAAATTCGACAAATTTTCTTCTCAACTATCTATTCTTTCTAGCCGTTGAATAGTTTAGAAATCTAATAGGTTTATCATTAAAATGTTTACCTAAATTCGTATTTTTACAAATATAATTTAATTAAAGGAACAAAATTTACACAAACTTTTTTTTTTTTTTGTCTATTCTGTATATTCTATGCATTTTGACACTTTTAAATTGCCCGGAAACGCATAAAAATCGGTCGTCTATTTATCATATCTTCTCTTGTAGTCGTACGAGACAAATTTTAACACGAAATGCCAAATGAAAGAAATATTATTCTATATTTCCTGCGAAGGGGAAAAATTCTGATATCGCATGGAATCGCTGTCTTGCCGATTGTACATACAAACTTGTCACTGAAACGCCCTATACACGTATATCTATATACATCTAACCGGAAGGGAAAAGTTCAAAGAGCAGAGTATACGGTGGAAAGTAATATCTGGCAGCGCGAACTTATGCGGCAGCCGGCGTGTAATCGCGCTTTATATCTTATCAAGATCCTGATGCGACGGTGAATTATGTAATTGCAACGCGCTTTTCCCCTTCCGACCATCACGAGCAAGCCCTTTTAGAACGTTGAAAACGGCCGCGAAGAAGAAAATGTTTTTCCCCCTTTGACGCTCGCTCAGGGCTTGATATAGAAAAATTGCGGATGAAAAGTTCCCTGCTGGAAATTGTAGAATGGTGAACCAACCACGACGACGACGACGACGACGACGACGACGACGAGACCAAGAAGAAAATACACGTCGACCTAGGTTTTTCGTTTTTATTTTTTTCCCCTCCCTTCCAACCTTCGACGATGGGGTGGGTTTCGAGAAGATTGGAAGAGCTGAATGTTTCCAGGCGAAATGAGGTTTTAATTAGCGCGACCCGGTATCACGATGTTGCTCGAGGTAATCCAAAGATCCAGCAGGGAGAGAAAAGAATATCATCACCCGCTCTGGGATTTAAATTTCCTCGCGATTTTGTCCCGTGTAATTTAACCGGGTGCAATTGTTTCGCGCGAAACGAACGTTAAGCGAGATAGGATAATCCTGACATTAATTCTCCGCGGAGACGTCTTCTCTCGGCTGCGCGAACGAGTAAGAGGGAGAGAGAAAGTTATCTCGTACACAAAGAGAACTTATTTCGGGATAAATGGAATAAAAAGAGATGGATTAATTCTAGTTATTTTGTCGTACACGTGAACGTTGGCGTGAAATCGATGAAACTTCCATTCATAAGCATTGGCACACGTTGAATATGAAATATTTAATATCTACGAAACGTTAATGTAATTTGCAAAAGAGGAAATTAATTGATTGATCGGTACGAATGTTATATTTATAAATAGGCAGTTTTAATTATTTATGAGAATTAATATTATAATAGAGTATAGTGGTACAGAGAACGATTTTTTAAAGCATGAAACGAGTCTGGCTCGTAAAGAAATAAAAAAATATTTTCTTTTTAGATTAAATAAACCTATCTGCATAAGAATTTCGATTGGAGAAAACTCCAATAAAGGAACGTTGTCTGTTTAGATCATAATACTATCGAAGTGTGGTTAACTTAATTGAATTGCTAATCGAGTCGATAAAGTGTTTTCGAACTTTGTCATTCTGCGACAGCATAATTGCATAATTTCTTACGTCGTTGCGCCAGGAAATCGTGTCTCTTTGATAATAATTATTGTGTTGACAAGGAGCAAGGTCTGCATAGAAATAACAGACTTTAAGTACAGAAATCGTGCTTCTATTTCCATGGTCAGACACGCAGTCATACAAAATAATTGGAATTAAACATTGAGCACCTTGAACGATAATGAAATGATCTTTAATCCATGTTGAAATTACGTTCGTGTCATCGTTTTATAAAATTATGTAACAGTCGTCCCCAGAAAAGAAACAAAAAAAAAGAACACCTTTAGAATTACCTCTGCAAGAAAATTGAAAAAAATTCAAAAAAATGATCGAGTTCTTCAAAGACCAAGTCGATTCCCCGCGAATAGAAACGCAAAGCAACAAACGTTAATCACGTCGGAGGATCCGCGTTTCGCGGCGAATTATTTAGCAATTCGTAGCAGTCTAACAGGCCGGTGTGATTTCCATCGACTTTAATTAAAATTTCGTCCGGAGTAACGAGCTTTGCCGGCGTGAATCGCAGTGTTGTAGCGAAGTTTTATGCAGAAGTTGAACGTTTTGCGAACGGACGGGACGGAATTTCGAACGACTGACTGTGCGAGCCGAGGAGAGAATTCGAGTGGAGAGAGAGAGAGAGAGAGAGAGAGAGAGAGAGAGAGAGAGAAGCGTACAGGATTCGGGAATCACACAGGACGATTATTAAACGCACGAAATTACTGTTAATACAGTCGACGCGAATGCATCGACTTTAATTGGTGCACGCCGAGTGCCATTAATGTTTTAATTAGCGGCAAAGCAAGCCCCCGATACACGTCGACCGACATTTCCTTTCGGCGTTGTCGATCGATCCAGTCGCATTACCCGCTAAAACGTTAATATTCTATTTATAGGACAAACCTTATTCGTAACCTTAACATGCGACTGTTATCGAGCCAACCAGCTACAGAACTTTTTTTCTTCTTTTTTTTCTCTCTCTCCAATTAGAAGCTATCGAGGAACTTAATTAACACCTCGATCGATCGGAATTTTATCGAGTCTAGCGATATTATCGATAAATCACACGTATTTACGTGGCGGAAATTGAGATTTTTGTAAATGGAAGTGAATTCGTTGGATGATGGAACGATCATATTGAATCAAGGGCAATATCATGATGATATTTTATTGTTTTCTTGTTTCATTAAATTCACTCATGGAAAAGAATATAACAGAGAAAATGAACTCTTGGATTTCACGCTGTTGAAGGACAGAATTTGATAATATTAGAATTAATATTTGATTGAAAATAAATTGCTAATGATCAGCTGAAAATTAAGATTTGCGATAAAAATATATTCTATACGAGTTGAAATTTTGACAGAGGAAAATGAAAATTACTGGAGATGGAAATTTAGCATCAAAAGATCGAAATTGCTGAAAAGAAACTGTCGTGTATCAGCTTTAAGATAATTTGTGCAATTTTCAAATGATAAAACTAATTATTCGTTGGAAAAATGCAATGAATCACGTGGTAATAACTTTAAAAATATACTTCGTGCAAATAAAACTACGTGCATGTATTTGAAAAGACATTTCGTATGCAATAATCTAATAAACTTATAAATCATACAACTGTTAAATCGCAAATGAATTCACTCATATAAAAGTAATTGGAAAGCATGAATAACAAAGCATTGCAATCTCTCAAAAACATAAGTTATATTTGAATATGTAAAACATTAAAAATTAAATATTTGTATTATATTTATTATATTTATTATATTATAGTAAAATATTAAAAATTAAATATTCTAATAGGTAATAACATTATTGGAATTAATTTAAATGCATCGTTCGATATTGTCAACTTTATTTTGAACATTTCATACATTTTCTCATACAAGATGATACATGTGTACGTTCTTACATCTTTAAATTTTATATTCACGCCGCATAGATGCATGAAAATCCGTAGCTCACGATCAATTTCCAGCGAGAAGAGACGATCCATCGATCTCCAACAAATTTCCCCGTACGCGAAAATAGAAAAGCTCGAGTTGATGTTTTAAAGCGCACCTTATTTGGCGAAATACTTCCTGTCGTCGTCTAAAGAGGCTCCGTTCTTTCTCTTTCTCTCTCTGTTTGCACACCGCTGCATTATTCGCAGGTTCGTCGAGTGCTCATGAATAATGACTCGAGCGAAACGGTAGAGGGAACAAATTATTTCTTGTGTCGTCAGGGAGCAGCAACGTGAGCATTGACAAATTACTTTCAGGCGAACGTGTTTCGAGATAGAAAACTAAACTATCGTTTTACCATGCGTCCGTACGATAGGTTAACTTTTTAACAGCACTCTCGCTGAGTTGCTTAACTCAATAACCATCAAGTGGCAATAATCTGTCGCAATGGACCGCGAATTTTTATGCATTTTTGTATTTTTACGTTCTCTAGATCAATAATACGTCACACAAATTTATAAAAATCCTTCGCAGTTTATCTATAATCGAACAAATTTCTGAAATTTCGTAATCTCGTAACTCGTAACAATTTAACAATGCAAAAAGAACGTTGCTTTTACACAATGTCGGCTGTTGGTTAATTTCAGCTCGATCCCAGATTTTTCTTCGATTCGGCTTCGTCTTTCGACACTCTTCGATTGTTACTCGTGCGAGAATCGTTTGGTTACTTTTCAATAGAAACGATTGTAAACGTTCCGCAGGATGTTCCACGAGAGACAAGAACGTTACATTGTGATTCACTACGAAAAGAAGCGCTTTGTGGAAAAAGACGAAAGTTACTCGCCGTTGTGTAGAAACGTTTTTCCCTCCTCTGAAAACGCCCAGTTTTTAGCAGCGGATTTTCACGAAGGAAAAGGAAAGCTGTTTACTGCAACGTTAGAAGTTTTTTAATTGATCCGGGGCTCTCTCGCGTGGCAAGCTTCGCTGCAAGGAAGTCGCCGCCGCGAGGTTGAACTTTTTAATTAGTCGCAAGCTTTAAATAACGTCGCTTCTCAAACACACTTTCTTTCTTTTCTTTTCTTTTCTTTCTTTTTTTTTTTTTCCAACGACCGGAACAAGTTGAAAGAAATTAACGGTACACCGTTTTCGCGAAGCAAAAGAGGGACTGTCTTTTGAAATGTACGTGTTTTTGTGATTTTCTAATTTTTTATATCATTTCTTTGATTACACAGGAGCATTTCATACTCTGTGAAGTAAGTTTGGCGAGAAGAAAATCGAAAATGTAATTGTAAAGCAATATTTTTCTACAAACGTGTAGAATCGTTCAGAGTTTAACGAGCGACGATGAAGTCAAAATTGCTTGTAATGCTTTGATACATGTTCCTGTGAGAAATTTAGATCAGAAAATACAGACTTGAAAGATGGACTAAAAAGTTATCAACAATGATCGGCTAAAGATTTCAGTCAACACGTCGAATCTAATGAGTCAAACGTTAATTAACAACGTTTTGAACAAAGCATTGTTGAAACTTTTCTACAAAACACTGTAATAACATTACGATGAACAACGTTCTGAGAATATTATTTATCTTTAAAGATAAGTGTAAGAGGACAGAGAAAATATGAAACATAATACACGTACTATATTTTCATTTTAATCTTCAATATAACAATAATATTTCACCATTTAAATTCATATTTATGTAATTGAAATTTATTTCACTTATTAAATATGACAACAAATATCACACGATGAATATTTTACATATTCTTGCATCTTGCAAACATTCTTACGTATTCAATTACGTGTCCCATAAATACCCACTCGTTGTAGCGTTAATAAAACTTCAAATTGTCTCGTACAACGCACATAATAAGTTTGCGAAAGGAAGAAATTAAAATTAAATACGTTTGCGAGCCACTGTATTAGCAATCTGGCTAAGAGAAAATTTGTTCCATCTTCGATAAAGTAGAAGCCGAGAAAATTGAGAGCAAATTCTATTCCCTTGGGTAAAAGGACAGGCGAGAAAGAGTCCAATAAAATGCGCATATAAGGGAAGCTATAGAAAACGGGAACGAGTGTCTGAACATAAAACGAATTCAAATTTACATACGGTGAAGAAGAGACACGAGAGAACATAACCGATAATGGCACTGGATTCATGATCCCGCGCGTACATAGGAAATTTCATGCGACGCTGTGCAACGCGATATCAAATCAAATCGAGTAACGCGATTAACGTAGAACGATAGCAACTCGTAGACAAATACGCTGCGATTTGTCGCGAAAATGCGGATTTTTATGAATTTAGAGGTGTGTAAATGCACGATACTTGCAAAAATATAATAACATATCTAAGATAGATTCTGTTCTTGAAATTTGATAAGTTACCATTGTCAACGAATTTATTTGCACGATGGCAACAAGTATTGCAATAAATGAAGAATTTATGGAATATTTTAGTGGACAGAAACGCACACGAAATGGAAACGGATAAAATTATCGGTTGAAACAAAATGTTAACAGATTGGAGAGAGAAAATGCAGGAAATTTAGCATTAATAAAACTATTCCATCCAATTTCCAGCTATTCTATTCCAATTAATTCCGATAATCGAAGTTCTACTATATTTATTATACTTATCTACCGTATTGTTTTCTAAAATATCTTCATTTTTTACGACGATGTAAAAAAAGATTATTCTGTTATTCTTGGGGTCGTTGAATTCTTTGTGACATTTTTATAAATCGTACAAATTTCGAATCGAACGAGAGCCTGAAAAAATCGTTGTTGAAATTCAGTCAAGAGCAAGATTGGGATGCAAAAGATTCAAGAGTCACGTCAGAATTAAATTTCAATTATTCAAGGAATTCTCATCCTTCGTGCTGTCGGCTCGGGGAAAAAAAACAATCGAAGAAACATCGGCAAAATTTCGTACAGAACACGAATCGCCGTACAGAGACACGAGTAAAAAGAAGACGCTTCGAATTTTCGTGTAAAATGCAAATAAGCATTCTCCGTGTTTGCACAGCGCGGCATTAAACTCCGGATAAAGTAGAAGCACCGGTGCAAACGAAATTCTGAAGTGCACAGACCGAGCTGGAACGCGTTTCCTTTCCGGGACCCCATAAACGGGACACTACACCGTGCACAAGGTGTTTCTAAATCGTCGCGTTACGTCTACACGTTCTCTAGCGATCTTGGATCATTTCACCTCTTATTTTATATCCAGCGTCTCTTCTCGATCATAACACGTAGCTCAAAAAAAGGATCTTGCCTCTGTTCGATCTTTTTACTTCGGTGGAAAAAGAAAAAACATTTAGTGGCCCGCACACGGATCGTGAGATAAAAATCGGTCAAATGTCAAATCGGATCTTCGTACGACAGAAATTTCGTACGTCGGAAATTGAGCTCGCAAATTCTTCTTTGAAATACAGTCAGAATGAGAAGAAAATTAGGAATAACGGAATTACGTTGGTTTTTAGGAGAACTAACAAAGTATTCAAAGTAAATAATTGACGAAAAATTACTCACTAATATAGAATAAAGATTTTTCAATTAAAGTTTGGTTTCAATCTGGAGTTAATTTGACACGTGCATATTTGACAAAGTTTCACGTTCGATTTCCTCCAAAACGAGATCTTAAAAGAAGGATCGTCATTTTATATTTTTGGCTTATTTTCGCACATTTTTTTCAGAATCATCTTCTGTTAACTTTCCACTGCTTTCTAGTCGAGATTAGAGGAATTCACGTATACTCAACTCGACTTTTTTTGAATATGAAATCTTCAAAATGAAATGAAATTCGTTCTTCTCTTTTGACTTATCGAGTCTCTCTGATTCCAATGGTACCACAGTACACGTACACACGAGGTAATACAAAAACGAAACAAGGCCGATTTATCAGCTATTACATACCTCGGACAAGGAGTCCTCCATCATATCGCTGGTATCTCTCATGACTCCCAATGGAAACTAGCACCGACAACAATCACTCAACGCCCACGTTTTATCCGTTTCCTCCTCCGGGCCCGTATCTTTCACTGCCTCTGTCCTGTACGTTTCTGCTTCTTCTACTTCGAACGTGTATATATATGTATATATATATATATATATATATATATATATATATATATAGTCTCAAGTGTTCTTTGCTACTCACCAGTGTCACCAGACGAACGGAAAGGAAAACTCGCAGTTTTCAATCGAACAAATTTAAAGAGCCGAATTTAAAGAAGAAAAGAAAGAAAAGAGAAGAAGAAACGCGAGTCGAAACGGTCACAGAGAGCGTGCGGCGAGCGAGACTTCTGAGGGAAGCGAGCCGCTCTTGTGTCACGAGCACATTGTGTCCCGATCGTGTTTTCGGAGCGTGTTCGTTTAAAACGCACGTATAACTTGGTCGTTGGATCGATCGTATCGCAACGTGTCACTTTCCTCCCTCTTTCTCTCTCCCTGTCTGTCTGTCTTTCTCCGACCGCCTCTCTCCCTCTCTGTATTGCCCTCTATATGCTCCTCCGTGTTCACCCACTCTCCGTGTTCTTCTCCCCGCGACTAGAGACACACGGCATACGCAGCTTCCGTTTTTCAATTCGACTCGGCTCGCGACTCGACTCGACGCGAAACGAAGTTTCTCCCTCGGTGAAAAAGACGAACTGTGGTCGTCCGTTCTTTCGTGAAAAAGAAAGAGAAAGAGAGAGAGAGGGAGAGAGAAAGAGAAGAAAAAAAACCAAGGAAAAGAGAGCACGACGATCCGAGAGCGTGGCGAGCTTGACGAGCTCACGAGAGGATCGCGAGTCGATCCATCGGTGAACGCGGCTTTCGATACACTGGCGAGAGCGCGCTGTCAGGTAACGCAAGGGAGCAGGTCGACGGACAGCCAGCAGGCAGACCTGCCTCCATGACACTGCTCCCGTCTTCCTCTGCCCTCGCACCATCTCTCCCTTGCACCGACTGCTGCTTGCAGCTGCCTTTCCTCCCCTCCGACCGACCCTCCCCTCCTTCTCTCTCTCTCCTTCTTTAACAAAACCCTCTTCTCTCTCTCTCTCTCTCTCTCTCCCTCTCTCTCTTTCGCTCTAATAAAACCCTCTCCTCTGCGTTTTTCATCTCACTTGCACTTGCACTCAGTGGTTCCTCAAATGTTCACCCTCTGCGTTCCCCTTTCACTCGACACACTCTCTCGCAACGAAAAGATTCTTTCTCCCTCTCTCGGAGTCTGTCCTTCTCCGCAGTGAAATATTCCCCTCTACTTACACAGTTCTCCAGCAGCATTTCCCTACCCGCTTGCCCCGATACTGGTTCTGTTTCTCTCTCTCTCTCTCTCTCGCTCTCTCTCTCTCTCTCTCTCTCTCTCTCTCTTTTTCTCTCTCTCTAGTTTGATACGGCAATATGTAGATAGATATTGGATTCTTCGTCTTTCTTTCGGATACTCTCGCGATATTCCTTCTCCTCCTTCTTCTTCTTCTTCTTCTTCCATGGAATCGAGGCTGAGGAGCAAACTCCAGAGCTCATGAATCGCTAGACGATGCCGCGGATCGGCGTCAGTTTCACGATACGACCGCGGATTTCAAACTGACAACGTGTTTTGATTGGAGTCGGGATCGGTTGGTGAGAACGGTGGACGCGGTGGATGATGGTTGGTTGAGAGTAAATAACCCAGAGGGTTGTTAGAGAGAGAGAGAGAGAGAGAGAGAAATTTTGGGGAAGATCTCTGTGGTTCAACGTTTAATTTGCAACGCGTTGTTGATGTATTGCTGATTTATACGTCGGGCAAATCCAGAAATCGGGAAATAGGGATAGACAGTGATGTTGCAAATATTGCTTTCTTTCATTTATCATCTATTTATTTAATTTATCAACTATTGTTCGAACTGTTCAAAAGTGACTGTTCGATTATAATTCGATAAATTGAGAAGTAGAAAATAACAACAAAGTTGCAGACATTTCTCTAAAATTTTTTTATTTATTTGCATCGGGTGTTTCATATTTCCGTTTCGTTTTTGGAATATGTTCAAATGAAATAAAATTTGTGTTTCAATAAATTCGCCTTAATAATTAATGGTAAACATTACACACAACGTGTTACTGTAGTTTATATTTTTCTTACATCTATAAATCACTGTAGTGCTGTAAACTAAATTTAGAAACAATCATCCCTAATCATTCTCCGAGCCCGTATTTGAAATAAACCTCGAGTATTAACGATAATTGCAGATATCGAATTTGGAAAGCGAACCTTGAAAGCTTCGAAGTTTCGACTTGGTAAAAGGCTCTAGTGAATGTTCGCCTTGCTTGCTTGCTCGCTTGAGTTACGTTTCTTATTGAAATATGAATTGACGAGCCCGAGAAAGACTGGATTCGCGAAGAAACTGTGTCACACGAGAAGAGAGAACGTGGTGCGCGAATTTCGAGCGAAAAAAGGAGAGTTCTCGCGGCACTACAAAAGCTGTTCACGCGTCCCGTGGCGGAGGGCAATGCAGACGAACAGCTGCTATTTCACCTGTTCGATATATTATTTAAATGCTTCACCTGCCGCGATGTCCAGATACCGCGAGATAAGGCAAGCGAACGTTTCCTGTTTTCACGACGATATCGCGAGCTCTTGGATTCGTCGTCGATCCTTTTTTGAAATGCATTTCGGCGGAATACCGACGAAACTGATCGATTTGTCATAACTCGATTTTCTTTCTCTTTGGGGGATGCGTAAATTGAACAATAAGTTATCGAGCGATTTTAATTGCTTTGAATTTCCAAGCTGAAATCGAACAAAGAGGTGCCTTCAGCTTCGAGTTCAGCTCGTTGAGAAGAGCTTTGAAGTTTCTTTTGCATTGTCTATTGTTGTGTGCTTTAGACGTGTAGTGATACTTTGTAGAAGTAGGAATTTTTCTATTGGAAAAAGAAAATTAATGAAATTGTTGATATCGGTAGTCGATGTTGATAGCGGTTGTCCATGTGATTTTATGTCTTTACGATAATATCAACCAAAGAGTGAAATTTAAATTCGTGGACAAAATCCGATGGACACTTTGTACCATTTTGTCATTAATTCTTCGTATTATAAAAGGAATGAACTAATGTTATTTCCTTTCATTTTTATATTATTCAATTCTTGTTAATTTAATCCGAGTATATTATCAAAGAGATAAACGAGATCACGACGCGCTTGTCATTATAAATTTACATTTATCGCACGAGTTCACTTTGATTCAAATACAATACTGCTTAATATCATTTTATGGCTAGATGATTCTACAGTCTTTCAATTTGAAACTTTCTTCATTGCGTGTCTTTTTTTTCCCAAAGAGGAGTATTTATTCGAGCTAACTAGGAATTAGTTTCATCTATAAAGATCACTCGACGATCTTGTCCAGTTAATATAGGGCTGATCTTCTTCATGTATTTAGATAGTACCATCCAATCTACATATCCGATTTCGTGATTTCTACCACAGGTTTCGAACGGGTCGAATCCATCTCCAGCTTGAACTAAGAAGCTCGGAACTACGAGTCTGTACCATTGATCTAATACTAGGTCTTCGTACATGGGCACCTCGCAAGCTCGACACCTAAACAAGTACAAATTATGCGAATTTGTCGATGTTATTACCGAAAATTGAAATACGTATTTACCTTATTTTAACATCTACTGCCTTTCTGACATCCCCTTGGATTTTAAAAACCACTTTTATGCCTGACCATGTGAGAATGTCTTTCATTTCTAAGATCTAAAATGATCAAATAATACGTATAATAATACTGTGTAATTAAATATTGTCTTTAAAAATGATAGATGAAAAGACAAGATGAAATGAGAGCCTAATGTATGGCAACACCTGTTACACGCCAGTAAACAGACACTCTTTGATAGGAGCTGAAATTTATTAAAAAATCCATAAAAATTGACAAAGCAGAGAACTGTTCCACTATTTGTAAAATCTACTACCCAACCTACTGTGAATAATGATTTTTAGTAAAAAATGTTACAGATAAATATTAAACAGTTTCGAAATGTATGCTCTGTCAAATATTAAATTCCTTCGACTCTCTATAACTAGAATTTTGTTTATCTAGAAAATACTTACGGGTTTTAAAAATAAATAATTAAAAGATAAAATGTCAGTTAATAAATGAGCAAAAATAATTACCTATCTTTTATCGTTTTTAAATTAAAACGAATGATTGTTATGAACAAATTATTTGGTATTTATGTTGCATAATGTATTAATATAATATTATTGTATTATTGATACAATAATAGTCTATTAATTAACATTTTCTATGTTAAGTTATAGAGGGTTAAATTAAATGGAGTAAATTTCGCATAATGTTATACCTGTATGATGCAGCTGCCATTTAATTCGAGAATGTCCCACGTGTTCTCAAAAGGTTGAGCCATGATCACATCGGCAAAAGTGATATCTTGAGTTGTGGAATCTATAGGAGCTCGTATTCCTCCAGGATTAGTAACACTAACTGCAGCGTATGTCCAAACAGTCTTGTTCTCTGCTTTGTCTACGTACTATCATTTAGTAACGTACTTTGTTAAAAAACGATAGATACAATTCTAATTTGCCTTAAAGTAATTCTTTAACCATTAATTTCATTAATTAGAACTAGAAAATTAATAGTTATCATTCTAATTCGATTCAGAAAAATTCTTCAATCGTTAATTTCATTTATATCGAAGCAGTTCGTTAAAATATCAATACATCGATCGAAACATCATTTTAATTTGTCTTGAAATAGTATTTTAAACGAAATATTTGCTACGTACAGCGTCAACCATAGCGTCTGTGATCAAATTTCCAAGGTTGCACTCGTTTCTGCGACATTTGTTGTTGAGGAAAACTCTGCTTCGAGCAATCTTTGTTTTTGCCTTCTCGTCGACACTCACTTTCCAAGGTGCCAAAGCTTTCAGCATCTCAGGATCTGAAAAAAATTTTGACTTGAATTTATCCAATCTAATTCATATTTCTTAAATACAGTTTCAAATTATATAGAAAAACTGATTGAACATTGTAAAAGTCCATCGTATGGAAGATAGATTCATTATAAAAATTCATTGTAATCATTGTATGGGAGATAAACATTCTGTAACTTAGGCCTTATTATAAATCTTAGATTTAAGTTCCAGCTTGAGTTAAGGAATATCTATCTCCTTTTTCGCGAGTCTATGGGGCAAGCAAAGTCAGAATTTGATATCTTGACTATTACGACTTTAATATAATAGAGGGTAGACAAGATTAGGGCCCAAGGTGAATCTCGCACGTAGTCACCTCCTTGTGGTGAGACTTGGTAATTGGCATAATTTCTCAAGGATTTATTTCTTTAGTCTTCTGTACTTGTATTTATTATCCTACATATAATTTTTCTAAAAATTAATGCTTGTGAAAATGATACCAAACCAAAAATTACTGTTACACCAACATGTTAGGTTCCATTTTCTCAATTATATTCGTAAAAATTTAAAAATAGAGCTACAAGGCGCATAATATGCATAAAATCTCATTTATAATAAATGTACGAATACTTTCACAAGTTACGCTATAGTATAATAAGAGCAACGATTTATTCCTACCTTGTTCGATAGAGTAATCAAGCAGAATCGGATTTCCGTCCCAATCAACCACCTCACCGTTTGCGTCGAACCACACTGTTAGATTCCCCAAGTACCTAACGCAAACAGAGAACCACTTCTTCATCTTGTTAAATAAAAGCAGACAAAATAACAAGCAGCTTTTTATCGAGAATAAATTACCAACCTCGTGAAAGCAGCTGCTTGAACGATCAGCACTGTTCTATTGGTGTTTTCTTGAATCACTACCACTGGATATTCGTCTTCCGGCTGGTCGATAAAGGGAGGTGGTCCTAAATAATAAGAATTTTATTATTACTAAATGCTTGAGAATTAATTAATAGGACTTTTTTTTTTAATTAGTTGTTGATATTCTTCAGTGATTAATGTTCTTTTCTTTCGATTTAATATCAAAGTATTTCTTTAGCAAGAACATTTTATCTGCCCCCTTCTGATAATCATTAATCATTTCGAAATGGTTAAAATATTTACTACAAACTAATAAAATATTGATATAGAAATAATATTTTTTAGAGATAAAAATAATAGTAAAATTCATTAATAGAAGAAGCTTTTAATTATATACACATAATTCTCGTTCTTTTTTTTTTTATTTTTCAAGGGAGAAAAAAGTTCATTGTTGGATCGCGAATAGAATACATTTATTGTATTTAATATTTTATTTCGAACATGTTTATATCTCTTTATATTGTATAGTTTTTGCATCTTCCATTTTCTCATAAATATATAAAAATTCATAGTTCAGCACGGAAATCTCTTTTAGATATAAAATTCAAGGTTGATTTATGTTCTTTTGTTTCGTACACCTTTTGTTTGAAATACTGTTGGAAGATTTTCAGTAGATAATAATTCTTTTCTCAACAGTACAGTGAGTCATCAGTTTTTATGAGTTTACATTCAGTTAATCTCTAACCAAAGAACACAATGTGATTACCAAACTTTCAGAAAGGGAACTATTTTTAAGTTCTTCGTAATAACATGATTCTTCTATTTGAGCATAGTAGAGTAGAATAATATAAAATAGAAACAATTTGAAATAGTAGAATAATACAAAATTAAACGTAATAAAATTAAATATAGATATTCTACAAGATAGAATAATACACAAATATGATTAAAATTCCAAATAGAAGATGACATCATAAAAGATAGTGAAAATTTTATTTTCGAGAAGAAATGGAGAACGAGGGGAAAATCTGAAGGAATCATAAATTTGTCATATTTTTGAAATTGACAGTGTTAGAAACTCATGATGAAAATATAATGGTATAATATTATAAACAAACTTATTAACAATGAAAAACAAGAATATATTGACCGTTGGAACGAAGGAAGGCACACAGAAATTTCATACATTAGAACGTGATAAATATACCTGAGTAAAGAAACGTATGGGAGTGTCCACCGACGATGACATCGATCAAAGGACATTTGGCAGCCATTATTCTATCTACCTTCAGTCCACAGTGGCTTAAAACGATAATAATGTCAATACCCTGAGACTTCAATCTCCTGGCCTCGTCGTTCACCGATTCCACCTCGTCCAGAAATTTTAATTTCCCGGTTCTGGAAATTGTCTGGTAATTTGTAAGTTTCAATTAAGAATCCAGAGTAACGTTGAATCGCTCTTTCAGTTTAAAACCTTCGTCAAACGTAATCGTTTCTCTCTCTCGTTCTCTTGCCATCGTGCAATTACCTCATGGTGCTTTTACATAGAATTCGTTCAACCGTATCGATAATTAAGATATAAATTATGCAACAATTTTTACGACGAGATTTTTAAGAATTAATTAAGAGAGGATTTTAGATTGATTGTCGAGTGTGAAACAGACTTGGCTCGTTTAGATTACTTGGGTGTATTCAAGTGAAATACGCTAAATTATTCGAATAATTGTTTGTTTCGAAATTATTAGCTCATTATTATTTCAAGTCATTTTATTATCCAATTACCAAATTTTCTATTTTATTTTGAAATAAAGAAATGATAAAATGTTTAAAACAATTTGTAATTATTGTTTCCAGATTATTGTTTTTTATCTTAATTCCAAATACGAAATTGATGCAAAATATTTTTAGTTAATTAAGTGATATTAGAAGATGAGAGCAGTGCATTTTTTTTTTTTTGTAAATTTAAATTTCGTTCAATTATGTTAACGAAGGTTTAAAACAAAAGTTTACTCTTACTACAAACAAAGATTCATAAATATTGTGCATGAAATTAAAACTCGATACAAACGTTTGCCGTCGAAATAAGAGCACCAATAACTCCGATTTTTGTTCCATTCCTTTCGATTATCGTGCTGTTCTTGTAGAGGCCCTGAAGAAACCATCAGTATTTATATGGTTGGTTAGAATTTTCTTAGAAAACTTCAATTGCAATTAGAATGCGGATTTTTATGCGTTTTTATATCTTTATTAATATAATAGAAATCGAAAAGTTTTTTGAATTAAATAAAACTGAAAATTGTTTCATTTACTAAATATTATAATAAATACTTAAAAATGATTGAGTATTATATGCATTTTGTATGTTGTTTCGTATATGCATAAAAATCTATATTTTAATTATAATTTAAAAAATTAATATACTGACTTGTATCATTGGTTCTTCGCTTGCATCAATATTGGTTACTACCACTGGTGCTTTGACCATTTTTAAAAAAGGAACCACACCAGCGACTTCATCGTCAAACTCGTGGTTCCCTATTGTCTGAAAAATTAATCGTCATATAATTTTTCCCTTCAATAGTTACGAATAAGAATTTTATCATTTTGATTTAGTACTTTTTATTAAATACTACTTATCAAATTATTTTATTTGATTCGATTTAAATCACGATTTAAAATCACAAATTTATATATCGAAGTTTCTCGTACTAAATGCAAAGATACGAGTTATTAATTTTCGCACAAGAATGATTATCTTTACATAGTTTATCATTTTCAAGTTGTTATTATACAGTTATCGTGATCGATCGTCCATGACTTTACACGATCCTCGCGATTTTATTCATTCGATCACGTGGATCCTCGTTGCTCTTTATCGAGATCAATCTAATTAACAGAGTGTTATGCAATCACGAGCGAAACCGTGTTTCGCGTGCCTTTATCGATCAAATTTGACGCGATAAATTCGGTTTCATCGCTTTTAACGTGGAATTTCATTTTATTACGTGAACGAACTGCGTTTGAAAGATCGATTGTTCAATTTTTTGACACAATTAAACCAGCTGACTGATCACTAATAAAAAAAAGTCGTTTTTTCCATATCTCTCTCTTTTTCGCCGATTATACCATAAAATGATTTTACCATGACATCGTGCGGTAACATGTTCATAAATGTAGCAGTCACGTTCCAACGATGAACGTTGTACCAAAGAGTCCCTTGGTAATGGTCACCGGCATTCAAGAAAATTGGATTCGGTCTTTCATTCACTAAACGATTCACTGCGGTAGAAACTCTTGAGATTCCGCCGATGCAATCCTTCTCCTCACCTTCGTGACACGCTTCGGATCGGGGTCCAGTTTGCTCGAACCTAGAGAATATTTTTATCCGTCAGTGTATATTTCTCTGAGCTAAGCAAAAGATGTTTTTTTAAATTCCATTATGACGTATTTATACGCGTGGCGAAATTTTTATATCAACATTTTATTTTTTGCAATTATTATTCCAATACGAAAGACTTTGATTGAAAATTACAATGAAAAATTATGTGGGTAAAAATGTTCATAAAAATCTAAATTTTTTCCAATTATTTAAAATACAATTCACGTCTAATAAGTAGAATCCTCTTTTGATACTACAATCACCGAGATAGTGTTAGTACATATTATTACCTATTATTTTGTAGAGTGCGAATATTCATATTTTAATAAAAAGGAAAATTCATGGTTTTGTGAATAAAATTTCGAAAGTGGAACGTAACATATCCCTTATACATCTTTGCATATTATGTGATTTTTGTGCATTTTTTGCATCTTCATAAAAATCCGAAGTGCCATCTATCAGAATCTCAGTGTCAGTATAAAATTGAAAAAGTTATTAACAATTAAACAAAAGAATTGCTCTCTTAAAATCCATATATAGACTGTAAACTTGCAAAATTCACAGACTCTTTCATATATTTGCAACATCCTTTCTAATGAAACTTCTAAAACAATATATGTACATATGTACATATATATAAAAATCGAACAGAATGAAAATGTTTTTAGTGTCGTCTCGATATTGAGCAATAGAAAGCTGATGGATAGAAAAAAGAACACAGTAAAAAAGAGTCGTCACGATTAACCCGAATCATCGCGTCGCTGACCCTGAGATTTCACTTGGAAAGACCTTTGGAAATCGAACAGTACATAGACACTTTACTTTCAGTGAATCATTTCGATTGTTCGAACGACCAGTCGATTATGCAACCGATTGCGATTATAATATTATTTTAATGAATTTTAAAAACGATTGACGTTATGAATGTATTATGTGTGCAGTCAGCCTAAAAACGTCAAATAATTTTTTACTAAACCTATATATGTATTGTAGTCGTAAAAAAAAATGTATTATTACCTTAAATAATTGGTAATTTGTAAAATTGTAATTTGCAAAATTCATAAAAAGTTTGAGAGAAAATATTACTCTTAGTAAGTTAATTAGTGTACACAATTCAAATTTCTAGCGCATAATCTGAAAGATAATTGCCTTTCTTATCGCAATATTTTCTGCGTAGTATAAAATATTACTTAATAGCTGAATTAGTTTACTATACTCGATTCAAAGGTTCTGGCGCATAATTTGAAAAACAATCGCCTTCCTTGTCGCAATATTTTCTTCGTAGCATAATAATGCAAACAATTATCACGGATGACGAGTTTAGCACACATACAACAATGATATTAGCATCGATTAACATAGCAAAATATTTTCATTGACCTAGTTTTTTTCGATTCTCGGTTCGTAATGCCATTCACGTTGTCATTAAGTTACTGTGAATAGGTACGTTATCGGACACTTTGATATAGAACCACACACTAATCTACATGGCTACATGAATTTTACAATGTTGTACAAAATAACGATGAATTAATAATTAGAATCAGATTAGAATCATCAGACTAAAGATAAGTTTAAATTATCATTTAATTAGAAAACACACGTTTTATCATTCAATAATTGCCTTGCATTGAAATCGAAACAATTTAAAAAAGAAAAATTGCCAGAATAAAATGTACGTACACACGCCGAATAAAATCGAACGTTATCTCATTGAGAAACGAAATCTTTATAATTAATCAGTATAGAATAAATATTTTTCATCGATTTTTTCAAGTAGTTGATTATAAAAATCACGTGATAATTTTGAACTTAAAAATAGGCTTTTAAACAGCAGTATAAGAGCGCAACGATTTACCTCGCGTGGAAATCATTTATGTGTATCACCGATAACTCGAATAGATCCGGTCGTCCTGGATAATGCAATCCCCTTCCGGTGAATCCGCGGCACAGCTGAAGTAGAAACGTCAATAGAAAAAATCGGAGCATCGCGGATTGGATTCGTGCATCGGGGACGTCACGACTTTCCTTCAAGAATTACGTTCCTGGGATTTTCTTCGCCGCATCCAAACGCCAGTCCTCCCTCGAGTTTCTCTACGGAAACGAAATAACGTATCTGCTGTATTCGTTGATAGGAACACTGTGCAGTTTTGTACCAGGGCTTCTCAAACTTTCCCACTTGGCGATCCCCTTCACCCGATCAAATATTTTCGCGACCGGTGAGTATGGAGGTGTATATAAACTATGTGATACGAATTAAAATATTTGCCGATAGTAAATCGTAAAGAAAATTTATTCGAAAAACAACTCTTCGGTGCCAAATTGCTTTTGAATTAATTTTCTATAACTGGTAACAGGAATTTTTTAGTTTTGCTAAAATTTCTGAAATTTATTTGCGCCACACTTTGAGAAACTCTGATTTAGACGATATTGCTGCGATAAGAGCTCTCGCTATCAGACTATTCTCCGAGCCTTCGTGTTTGCGTATTGAAACATGAATTTCATCGAGTTCCGTTCGCTTCGAGTTTCGATTTTTTAGGAGGAAGGGCAGTATAAAAGGAACGCACGTTGGAACGTAAGGTCGCAAAGCAATCGGTTTGCTTGTGACGGTACACAGATCGTCGATCGATGCGCGTCTCGCGAACAAAAAAAATCAAAAGGTATTCGAGAGGAATTTTCATCCGTCTTCTAGAATGGTGATGGAAATCGCATTATCGCATTCAATGCGCGCATCCGTGAGTCGTTTGGAGGACAAATTGATCGATTTTATAAATTGATTAAGTCGTTTTGTGATTTAATTACGTATAATTACGTTTCCGCGATATAATTGCAGGTACACGCTCATAGAAATTACGTAATGTAATGACTGTTTCATGTAAAAGGACTGGAGTATGTTGAATAAAAATGATAATTATACGAAGAACGTTTATAAATAGAAAAATATAGAATTTAGTTTAACAGTTGTCAAAAGACAGATACAGAGGACATTGAATTGAAAATATTTATGATTGAAAATACTCATCGAAGGAAAAGAAAGTTTAAAAAATTAGTTTGGAAAATAAATCGTTATCTAGAGCGAATATTATTACGAATATTATTCAATTATTTATCTTGGGACTTGTTATTGGTATATAGACTCTTGCCGAAATAAATTATCTTCTTCGTAATGTATTTCTATGTACAATACTAATTAATTCTATGTACCTGTATAATGAAATCGAAAAAACGAAAAACGTACAAAAGGTGGAAACGATCAATTTGTCTTCTAAAACAAATATACGTTGATAAAATATCGACAAGCGTCTGTTTTCTTTCAGTCTTTTCGGACAGTTGAAAATAACGAGCATCTTTCATCGCGATATCATTACCGCCTTGTTTTGCAATACCATGGCGCATTTATCATTCACCGATGACAGAACTAATTTAACATTAATTAATTTGACGGGATGATTGGCAGAATAATTAATGATATATTCGTCGAAACACTTGTGTATACATTCGTAGATCCGGACATCGCATTATGCTTCCCTTCCTTTTCTTACGTATATTCTACAAACTTGAAAAATATCGATTTCGCAGAGAAACGTTTAACTCTTTCAAAAGATAACATGATTCATCTACGAGATGTTTAATTCGTAGTTCGTTATTTAACTTACAATGTTAAATATTAAGTTGCTGCAGAACTATTATAGTTATAATAATTTGAATTTTAACTTATATTATATTAATACAATATTGTATTATTGTATTTATTAACTTAGTAAAAGCTAAAAAGTTGTTTTGTGCCTGAAAAAAAATCGTTTAAAGCCTATCATTAGAAAAACAACATTTCAAGTATCTAATCAATAGATTGCGAGTCTATCAACTATTCGTAGTTTTATTTTATGAAACATATATTCTGAATTTACTTATTAATAAACTGTGAGTTCTTAAAAATACGTTTTACAGAGAATAAATAATAAAAATAGTAAATAATATAATTAGATCGTATTTGTGGGAAATTTTAAGTAAATGAAAATTAATAAACATGCAATGAAAATACATAAAAAAATAGGTCATCTTCTCGCAACAGACAAACTTACAGAAAAGTAACTTGTTGGTTCAACCAATCACCTGTCCAGATAACGAAATTAAAAAACTTGCAAAAATTTAAGTCGACAAATTTGCCCATTTCCCATTTTCTTTCTCGTACTCGTCAAACAGGATTCAGTAGTTTCATTCTGCCGGGAAAAACCAAGAGATACTTTGTACAAAAAACGAAATGACCGTGCAAAATTTATGCATTTATGCAGCAACTTCATATCAAACACAAGTGCATACGCATGACCGTGTCGTAATTTACAACTTAAATCAATGTAATCAGCAATAGAGAGGAAAGAAACCAAATGACAAAACGATGGGGACAGAGTGTTACGGAAGAGAGCGCGAAATAATTGACACAATCCTGTGTCTCGCGGACCCGGAGAATCTAATTTCGCGGCGGAAATACAACGATTACGCGCGTAATCGGCCGGTTTGCCGAAACGCGACCATAATTGGTGGCAAAACGTCGTGATTAATGGGAAATTTAACACGCGACGCACCTGTGTCGGTCGCGAACGCTCGTCGTCGACTGTCTCTACCTGGTGAACGCCGATTTCGCATCGCTTCCACCAAGAAATCGTCCCATTATCAGAGCAAAACAATACATTTGGTTATACAACAAACACGATAAAAAAATTCCACCGGAAGGAGAAAAATATCGTCAGAACGCGTTCGTAGAGATATGGAAATTTTTACCTAAAGATTGCTTTCAGCAATTAAAAAATCAAAGTACTTGATGAGGAGTTAAATATTTTTCTTTCTTTTTCTTTTTCTTATCGAGTGACGTTGAGATGCGCGTTATTTGTCTCGCGATAATCTAATTCTTAGATCTTTTCTTTGACGTATTGACATGTCATTCCGTTCAGATAAACGCACTTACTTAGTTACACTAGACGTCAGTGACGATTGTTAATATCTCTGCTGATTAGATGGTAATTAGCGTGACGTTGCATTAAACGTGTGCTTGGTAATAAAATGTTTTTCTTGTTCTTTTTCTTTCTTTGTTAAGTTTTACGTTTCCTTTGAATTAAATTTTCGCGATCGTGTGAAAATATCAGCAACTTAGATGGGGAATTTAATATATTTGGATTTAATTAATTGCGTAAATTTTATAATGTGATAGGCAAATATTCTTTTCAGTCGTTGAAATATTATATAATGAATATATAACTGAACAAAGGAAATAAGTAAAAGTTAGAACGATAGGAAGCATAATTTTTATAATGTATGTACAACAAGTGTTTCTTACAAATTTAATTTGCATCAGTATTTGTTTATTAGTGTTAATAGATTTTTATCTGTAACAATAACAAGCTAAATGATTAATTTTACAAATTACAAGTCATAAATTAAATTACAATTTAATTATTTTATTTGATGCAAAATTGTCGTACAATGTCAATTTACTAGCATTATTACATAATTGATAATTTAATTTACAAGTTACGAGCTAAGCTACAATAGTTATTAGTACATTTTACAAATACATTTTACAAGTTTACCTTTATTTATGAAAAAGAATGATATAAATTATACAACGGACGATAGAAAGTGAATTAATTAATGATGAATCGTCTTTTGAAATGAACAATATGATATAGTACGATATGAGGTATAAACATCAAATGAAATTGATAATTCCTTATTTATTTATTATTTGTTCTGGTAACTTGTAACTTGTAAAATAACGTGTAGTAATATTGCAAAAAGTATATCCGGAAAGTATAAATAACAGGAGGAACTTCTCTCAAAATTGATTAAAACAAAAACGAACGAGCAATACAGTGCCGTATACACCTTAGTGTATCGAAGTTAACAAGTTGATTGCCACAGTGATCAACATTACTAAATATTTTGTAATAGATGACATTGCCGAATAAAATGTGCTCAAATACTATGTAACATATTGCAAAAATTAAGTATTACGATGCATTGTTTATGTGTTTTAAAATAAAGTAACTTTCACAATTCAAATGGCTTAAATACTATTACTAAATAAAAGTACGCAAAACACGATACAATATTTCACAAAAATTAAATATTATCGTGTAACATAATTCAATCTATTGTAGCTGTTACCATGTTAAACTGTTACGTATAAAATTCGACTGACAGTCGACGTGTTAATATTACTCAAAATAAAAGGAACATCGTAACAACAAAGAAAATATTTTCAAAAAAATAGAAAATATTTTCAAGAATATAAATCTTTAATCTTGTTACTCGCAAAAAAAACTGTAATCACGTTTGTGGAATTGTATCCATGTCTGGATCAGTTCTAAGAACGATTAACTAGTTTAACGCAAAAAGAAAAAGAAAAATGACTCACTTGGATAAATACGTTTAAAGGGGAAGGGCGAAAGGCAAAAGAATTTCAGACAAAGGGGCCCTCGAACAATTCGTAGACTCTTAGGAATCCTGACTCAGTCTGTTCTTATCCTTCGGACGAGTAGCATCTCCGGAATTGAAGTCACTCGTGTGGCAGAGTGAAGTGTCTAACCTCGTGAATTCGCAAGTCGTCGATCGTCGAATGGGGGTGAGTGTTCTTTCTTTTAATTGTTGGAAGCCATTTAACGCATTTAACTTGAGGAATCAAAATGATGGGTTTCGGTTTTCTTTTTCTTTAAAAAAGATTCAAAAAACTAAATTGTAGATTTTTCAAAAATATGGGTTATATTTTAAAATAGTAAGATTAATAATTATACAATAGGATATATTGTGAAGATATATGATGAAAATTTTTTGACAAAATTTTTAGTTTACATAGATAAATGTCACAGTCGATATCAACCTGATAAATTTTATTAACGAGATGTTTATTGAAAATATACACTTTACAAAAGCTAGAATTATTAATTATTTGAATTATATCAACGCTTATTAAGCATGAACGTACACGTGTTGATAAAATGTAAACGTGTTCATGTCTGATGCATTTTTAGTGCGCAATAGTCTTATCTACTATTTGCCTTATCTATTACCTTTCCAAAAGTTGGAAAAAATTCAGATAACATCTTCAAACATTCAGAAATTTATCAGAAAATTTCTCACGAATAATTTGATCGTTTAAATGCATTATATATTAAATAGCATGTACATAGTAAATACAAGTGATAAAGTATAAAGTATGTAATATAGTGTTTCGTTTTGTTTTTATTAAATGTATATTTGCAATAAATACTTCGTAATTGTATAACAAAAATTGTTTAATCAAATTGATTTGATAGTCGTATGTCATTGTAATTCTACTAAAATTTCAATTTGTAAAATACACATAATACGTTCAACAAAATTTTCCGTCGTTATACAAATACTTCCGTGTTGGTAATTAGGTATTGAAATTTTATATTTCAGTTGCAACATTTTGACATACAAATCATTTTCTTATCTAAGCAAAATAGATAAAAACGCGATATTATTATTTATCGAAGCTGATCCTGAGCACTATGCTAATGAAGTAACTCCGCATATAAAATAGATGACGAAATAACCTCGATAAATTATATCAGTGGAAAATCTCCCGATACTAGTTAGAGTATTTCAAAACTCGGTCAATTAATCAACTAACGAACTTCGCAACACCTCGCTAAAATCGTTGCAAAATCGCTCGACGAAATTACGTTTTCCTCTTCTCCGTGATCTAAATCGATTTTTGTTCAATAGTGCGCGTATAACGTTTCAATTAACTTCAACAACAAACTAACTAACAATTTCTACAAATATATCAACGACGAATGTGTATTTTGTATTAAGGTATTAAAAATTCAATAAACAAGTCCACCTGCAATAATCAAAAATTCCAAAATGTCCTTTATAATTACTTTACTTGTATACAACAGGATATCATGACGGTCTTTTATTTCAATTTTCTTTTTATTTTTATTTTCAAATTAAAAATCCCATTTAACAAACATATTTTAGCAATAATAATATAGTAATTTCTACTATTAATTATAATATATTTAATATTCCAGTATTTGAACTCTTATTCCAATGAATTCTAATAGCATTCTTATTTTGATCCAATCGGCCTTTATTTTTCAAATATGTTCGGTCACGGAAGAATAAAAATTATGACTTGTTAATTCCATGAAAAGGTAATTTACTGTTAATTCTTCAGGTAAAGTTCGTAGACTCTGGTAAACAAAATGTATATTATATCTGTACACAAATAGAAGAATTCGTTTAAAGAGAATGTAATCATGTAAGAAAACACGTAAAGCCTTTTACAATATCGTTTTATTACTGGTAAAAATCTAATCATTAAGTTTTACGATTGTCAGTGTTATCGTTGCTATTAATAGATTTTCCATAATTATCATAGTTTTTCTTCTAGTCCTTCACTACGTCTAAACGTTTGACGAGACCTTGCTTGAACGTCATGCTTTCAATTCATTTACCTCTGTCATACTTAGCTGTCATACTTAGCTTTCAAGATAGTAACGATGAAAAAATATGAAGACCACTTATGTTGATGGACCACTTGTGTCCATTTATGTTGATTTTTTCTTTTAATTTACATATATCATTTGCTGAATAAAAAATTTGATTTTGTGAAATAGTTGAGAAAAGGTTCAATCTGATAGATCTGATTTCATGAATGACAAATTCAGAAATTTGGTAGCTAAAACAATTTTTGTTATCACGTGAAATAATTAAAAAAGAGTGTAATCTGATATTTTCGAAGATACGAACTTCTTGGAAATAGGTGACAAATTCAGAAATTTTACGTCACTTGATAGTACATAGTGTGTTTTCTCATTACATGAAATAGTTGTTCTAATACGAAAAGATGATAAACTCACAACGTTTTGAGAAATGAATAATATTTATACAAACGCTGCAAGAGGATGACAAATAAATGAACGAAATTCATCTCGAAAATCAACTACGTGTATTCGTAGGGATTATGAATATTTTGTCTAAAAAGAATTAAAGTATACATAAATGTACAGAGAGTATTTACAAATTAAATATTTTATGTAAAACGATTGGACTGTTTATCGAACAAGAGAATTAAAGACGTTAGACTAATTCCTTTGCAGCGAATAAGCTTGAAGACGCGTCTTTTATTACCCCGAATCTTTTAATTGCCCCTCAATAAAAGACGGGAAACATGACTTGTCGTAACCTTCAAACATTCCTCGCTTGCTCTCTCAGACAATCAGAATGAAAAAGCATCGAGCGAAAAAGATAACGCTAGACGACGTTGCTCATCTTGGCGCGCTGACAAATTCGTTCTATATTCGAATTCTGACCATGTCTCATTTTAATAATGCCACGACTGTGATCGAGTAATCACCCACATGAAGAACCGGAAGATAAGTGCACTGTCATCCTCGTCTACCATAATTCGCGATAAAGGTGTCATTGGTGCGCTTGTCTCATGGCGATGTGCTGTTGTTACGTAAACTGAAAAATCCCCGATTTTACTCTTTTGATCCATTTAAAAAAGAAAAAAAGATGGAAAAATTAAACTTTAACGAGGAATTTTAAACTATTTCAATATAAAGTGTGGAAAAATTGGAAAATTTTAAAGTTTCAAAACTTTTTAAATAAACTGTTTTAATTCGAAAATTTTTTGAACAAACTGTTTCGATAAAAATGATAAAATTTCGGGACGAACGATAGTCGGTAGTCGTTTAGATTTCTGTCTGAAATGCTTTCCAAAGCAAAATACAAAAGAAGATAAAAAACAACGTGGTACGCGTGTGGAACATCCGTTGACAAATGATTTGATTTTTGTGTTTATGAGGGTTGAAGAGCGATCTGATAACGAGTTATCGGGAGATTAAACGCTCATTTTTCTTTTTTTTACGTCCACATAATAGGCAGATAATAGAAGGTAAAAACTTTCCTTTCGAAATTGAGCAACAGCGAAAGAATTAGTGCTTTCTACACATCTGTAGATAGATAATAACACCGATAATAAGGAAAATGCGTTATTTTTAATAAAATAGAGGATTTTTGACTTTCGAAATAAAAATGAGGAAATTGACGCTATTGTCGTATACTTATTTTACAAAGAAGTGAATTTTAACACTTGGTCATTATTTTCTGGATCATTTGCTTGAAGCAGATGTGATTTAAAGAGGCGACTTTCCTTTTTTATTTAAATGTAAGCATAGATATTTAAATTTTAGTACAAAAGTTAATCCATGAGTACTGTGAGTCAACATAAAAAATATAAATATTATATTTCGTGTAACCGGAGAAATGAAGTAGAAGAAAGAATAATTATAAAATATACACTTCATGTAAAATATGTTGCCAGGTATAATATTAATAATTAATAGTGAAATATAATAAAATTATTAATAAATGATGTATTAATTACGATATTTAATGTAAAATATATATAAACTTGTGTCAAAAGTACACGTGCAAATTTCGTTGTTATTGGGTAAATATCATCATCAAAAATATAAAATGTTCCACAAATTATAATGATTAAAAAATTTGAGATTGAAAAGATCTCTACACATCACGAGATTAGAAAGTATATTTGAACGGAGAGAACAGTTACAATTGAATTCAGTTCAATTTATTTCACCTTCTATTTTCATTTTATGTACTTACGTATATGTTACATGCGCATATTACGTATATGTACATTGTGCATAGTTCACGGTTGCATCACGTTTACGTCAAATGCGCACGTATATATTTAGTCTCCAAACGGAGTGAAATCAGAACGATCTTAATCACCTTTAATCGATCAAACAGACTCTGCAACGCTTTCAAGAGTTTGTCATTGAACTTCAAAAGTGGCCAGCTTGCCAAAAATTATAGCATTGACCTAACATAATCCATCACTTGAGAGGAGTATACATACATAGCTTACAATCAGAGCAAAAATTATTTTTATTAATTCGAGAGTTTTAGAGCAAGTTTTAGGAATTATTCTAAATCATTTTACGAGTAATATTTCATTTTGAAATGTAAAAATTTTTTAATGAATTTATTATATTAATTGGATGATTAATTGAATTACTGTTCAAGTCAATTTATGTCTACATACTAGTCAAAATTGATGCAAATGAAATTAATTTGTTTTTACTAGAAAGAATTTATAGGAATTCTTCATTAATTCATGAAAGATCAACGATGCATTGACGCAACATTCCATTTATCCACAACTTTCATTCAACACCATGATTGTGAAAGAGAATTCCAAGAAATTGCTTAATATGCTTACTATACCGTTACTATTGTCTAGATTTCGCAATTTTTAAAAATTCAAAGATTGAAAATTTTTACAGGCAAATTCTGAGTGCAAGATTGCCTCTTAACTTCATCTTCATTTTAATTATAATATAAGAAAAACAATCCAATCAACAGATCAAGAAATAAAGAAATAACTTTTCGTCATAAAAAAAATTCTCCAATAAATTTCCCATTAAATAACAAAAATTTCCCAAATTTTCCCAGTTAAATAGCAATCAAAAAACAAAGAAAACAATAATTTCTTTTCACTAAAACGAAAAGAAAAGAAACGAAGGAAGGTTCGTTTCACGTACGTCCATCACGTACTGTTCATCGCGCATCAAACAGATTTGTCAAATTTTCTGCATTAAAAGAACAGCCAACAGTCAACAGTTGAAAAAGTAAAGAACAGAGGAAACTAAAATTATTTCACGTTCTCGCGCACACGACCACCATTCACCACGCATCAGATTTCCCAGCGAAACAATTCGAGCAGTGAAAGCTGTCTGCGAAACCACGTGTAATGCTTGCTCGCGCGGGAAAGTTTGCCTCCGTTTCGACCGGTTTGCCCCGACATCCACGAATCGGAGGAGCGACTCGCGGATTGTTTGGGGGACAAACGGAGGCGGCTCGAGCTTTTTGGTCGACAATCGCGTTCAGTCGACGTTAGTCGCTCGGCAAAATCGGCTCGTTAGCGGGAAACGCGACTTCACAATCCCAATCGTGTGCCACGCACTCGTCTCGTCGTGGTATTTCTTGTCGAACTGTGTGAATCTGGTTGTGCAACCAGAGGCCAATTCTCACCAAACGCGGGGAGAAGAGGATCCACCGGTGAGTGATTGGCACGAGGATCCCTCTCGTTACGAGGGACGTGATATTTTTAGTTCAACAATCGGTACGTTCGAACGATCCCGCTTTCGAACGCTTGGCGGAGATTCTCGCGCTCCGGATGTTTGATCCGTCGATACGTCATTCTTCTGTTAATCCTACTCCCAAGAGCGTTGTACGATGAAAGTCGATTGTCGCATCGGGAGGGATGGAAATCGAGAAATTTGGAAATTTGTTGAACGAGTGGCGAGGACACCGAGTGATTTGTGAAGATCAACGTGAGAATCGTGAGATGTATACAGAAGGTTCTCGGATCGTTTTAAGGTTTTCTTTCGAGTGGTCTTGATCGAATGATCGATACCTCTTTCGAGTGGTCTTGATCGAATGATCGATACCTCTTTCGAGTGGTTCGCGTATGATCGACGTAACGTTTCTGATGTGCTTGAAATGTCTTGTCTAATGTTTATTTTTTTTATTTTTTATGTTTCCAATTTTCTTCTATTTTACGTTGCAAAATTAATGAAAGAAAAGTTTAATTAATTATAGAAAACTTCTTGAAATTTCGTTAGTAACGAGACTATCTTATTGTTAGACTGAAATATACATATATGAAGAAGTTATATATTACAAAGATACAAGTAAGAATATGAATATGCGGCAGAAATAATTTTGCATCTATACATAATTCGTTCTAGAAGTAAAAGTACTGTGACTTACTAATATGTATATCGAGTAATCAACTGTTTCGATAGGTATGTATCGTTGATTTTTGCGAAATGCAGATATACTTGCAACAAATATATTTTTTATCTATGTATCTTTTCCTGTCTCATTTCAAATTTGACCAACATGATTACGACAGTTGTGTCTGGTAGCAATACTGACGGAATTTCAAAATGTTGCCCACAATACGTAATACATTGATAAAAAGTTTCCAAATACTTTTGTCTCTATATTATTAGTTGAAAAATAAAGTTATTAGGGAATAATAATTAAATATTGAATAAAGAAATAAAATTTTAAAAAACAGAATGGAAGATAAGTAATAACAATATTTCGGTTTTTACAAGTATCTTCAAATGGTAAATAAGATATTGTAGGCAAAGAAAGCAGATTTGATCTTTAATAAAACCAATTTTTTAAATTACTAGACTACGAGTGTTTACACGTTTATAAAAAATTGTGTCATTACGAACGAAACGCAGTCTGCTGAGCAAACATAATCAAACCCGAAAATGGTTAATAATTTATTTAATACCGTGGTTTATCAAATAAATACATCAAATAAATGCATTTGTAAAAGATATTGTTGTAATATCTAGTGAAAATTAATCAACAAATTTACAGTTAAAAATAAGTACACAGATATAAATGTAAAAGAAATATATATTATATATTCATCATATAAAATTTACACAAACAAAATCATTAAAATGATTGGTTTCAGACTTTTATCTTCGTAATTACGGAAAGGCATGTAATGGAAAATTGTTTTTTGTAGCGAATAGCGTAGAAAGCTCCAAGCACAACGTTTCTCCATTGTCAGTAATCGAAAAATCGATTACTTTTAATGCAAAAACTTCAATGCAACTTGTGTAATTCTCTCTCTCTCTCTCTCTCTCTCTCTTATAAAAGACTGTTTCATTCCAAATACTGAAGTTACGTTCATTTGTCAAATTGTCAATTAAAGTCGAATAAATTTATTCCAATAATTGTTGAATTTCTCAGTTTGAAAAAATACAGTGTGACTACTACTATTTAAAATAAAACAGCACCGCGTTGTTGAAAATCACATTAAGACTTTCTTTCCAATTTTTTTTCAGTTTGGAAGATTCTTTATTAGTTTCATTTCTAATTGTTGAATGAAAGAATTTGAAGATAACTTGTTAACAAAATAATACAATTTTACAAAATTCTGTGATAACAAATATTAATATTGTTACTGAATTTGAAAAACCAATTTAATCTCTTCTACTCTATGAAATCTATATTATTATATATATAATTAGAAAGAATAAAATTCTTTTAATTAAATATATACAGAAAAATATTATACATTCTTATATTATATTCTTCTTCCTCTATATATATTCTTTTAATTATATCAAAATATTATATATATAATTAAAAAGAAATCATTGTACATAATAAAAACATAAGCAAAAGTCAGGACACTTCTGAGCATTGGTATAAATTTTCGCTGATTTGCGACAACAAACCTCGATATGCGTCAGAATAAAATAAAAAATGTGCGTGTCCACAATCCAGATGTCGGAAAATATTTAAATTCAGTAAAGGTAATGTCAGCCGTATAACTTACAGCTTTGGTCGTCAAAAAATTTTTATCGTCTAAATTTCCCAAATTGCAAATTAAAAGTAAAATGTTATTCAATCTTCTTTCAGCCTTTGAGTTTCTCAATCTCATTCATTTTAGTTTCAATCAAGAATTAAAATATTTTGCATCCCAAAATCCCTCATTTTTGACCCTTTCTGTAATTAAAAATTGCAATAAGAGGCCGTCGTACTCATTAATGCCTCCCGATGTTATATAACTTGTTTCGATGGTTCCTCTTTTATAAATATTAAAATTAATACTTCAAAAACTCAATGCACAAAAGAATTTACCTCACAAATTAAAAAAGAGATTCCATTCTGAAATGATTCAAGTAATCTTCAATCTTCGATCTTCGGTCTCCTCTCTATCTCGAAGAATAACAGTTTTTAATTCGTTAAAGTTGTAAAAATCGTTTCTTGTTACACGGGGAGTTCCACTGCCGAGTTTAAAAAAATTTTCTTACGCGAACGCGCGAGGCGCGGTCATTTGCAATAAAAATTAACGAGCTAGAAAATAGCGGATAGCCACCATTGTATTTTCTTTTGTTCCATTCGGTTTAATAGAAAATCCGGAGAATATTAGACCCGTGACAAAGGATCCTGCGACGTGTTCGAAAAGGAGAAATCCAACGATCCGTAAAATGAATGGATTGTCTTAAAACGAAGCCGTTGATCGTTGAGAGGGGAGAAAAAAGGAAGAAGAACGAGACAGATAATAGGACAGGAGGGAAACGATGAGAACTACGAATCGGACGAGATCGTAATTGGTGAACCATTTGTCTCCTTCCTTGCCATTTTTCTGGCTGATAATCACGCACCGCCGAAGTCGTCGCTGTCTCATTACATTTAAAACAACCAGATAAAGCAGAAACCAGCGTGTAACTGGAAGAAAATGCAGTCGAATCATGAACAACCACGCGACAAAATGCTCGTCGCTTGGATCGTGTTCACAACCCTTCTGGCGTTCTCCGGTCAGATTCTTGGCAATCCTGTAGAACCTGTGGCACAAAAATCTGAAGGACTCACGCTTAGGATCGTTCACACAAATGATATGCACTCGAGGTAATTGCTTTTTGTATCTTCGATTTCTTTTTTCTTTTTTCTTTTTTCTTCTGAGAAACAGAAGTTGAGTATTTGAAGAAGAATATTTATGTTTTAAGCTTTTCAATAGTAACTGTTTCTTTTCAGTGTGAGTGTTCCCTTTTTCTTTTTCTTGAGATAGAAATAAAATCTCTATATAGCTCAAATTTATCGTCACTTCGATTATTCACTATTCTAACTATTTACTTTTGTTTTACAATTTTTCCGTTTCTCTTTTCTCTTTTTCTATAATTATTATCTGTGGGAATTTTGCTTGGAAGTAATTAACTTCATTGGTCAGCTTGATTATTTATTTTTAGTAAATTATAATTATAATTGGTCAGCTTAATTATTTAGTTTTACTATTTCTTCTTCCATATACTTTCCTTTTAAATTTACTTTTTAGAGAAAGAACAAATAAGAAATATCTATAGTGTTAAATTTCTTAGATATAATCGTTATCGATCACAATATTTGTATATCATTACTCTTATTTTTATAAAGATAATTCTAGAAAAGAGATAACACAACAATGGAAACAATGGGTTATTGCAATTAATTTAGCTTGAAACTTAAGTTAATTCTATTTTATCCCATTAATGTTCACAGATTCGTACAAACATCGAAATTAGCAAGCGTTTGCTCAGAAAAAGAAGCAAAAGCGAATAAATGTTATGGAGGATTCGCCAGGATTGCAACTTTGGTTCGACAAGCCAGAAATTCATCGACACCATGTCTTTTCCTCAATGCTGGTGATACTTATCAAGGAACTGTGTGGTTCAACGTATACAAATGGAAAATCGTGGCCAAATTCTTGAACATTTTAGCTCCAGACGCCGCGGTAGAGTATTCAATTTGAAGACATTTTTATAGCGCGGAAGTTTTTTATCGTGCAGTTATATAAAATTGCACTTTTTTTTTATTCGTCGTTCACGTGTCGTTATTTAATATCTCGCCAGTCATTGATATTGATTTGGACGATGGTTAATTCGTACTAAAGCGAATTAAATGAACGGCTGCCTGAATGAGGCATTAAAAAAGATCGATTCGATTCAGGGCTACTAGAGATAAGATCGTCAAAAAGTCAATCAATATACGATTGATATAATTTTAATAAATCATAAAATACGTAAATTATGACGTTAGATCGATTTTGTCAATTTTTCGATCTTTTGTAAAAACTTTGTCGATTTGTTCAAATTTTCATTAAATTAACTAGCAACACAAGGGTACACGTGTTTGTGCATCAAAAATAAGAAGAATAGAATAAAATACGTCAGTTGTAAAGGGTTAATACAGGCGAAGATTATTTTTATTTTTCACACGAGAACTATTTTGGAATTGAGTTTCACTTGTTGTTAGTATAATAAAACTAGTATAAGAATCTCTAACTTACAAATTTTGTATATTACCATTATTTTAGGACACGGTCGTAATCATAAACTACAAATTGTTCGTGCATTTAAAGCGATATTTAAAGATCCAAAGAAGCAGTAGACAAAAAGAATTTAAATTTCCTCAGTTGTAAAATTGAAAGTCTAATCGAAACACGTAAAACTATCCACAAAATAAAATTCTCGATTTTTCTGTCGTAAAATTGCAGAGTTTAGGAAACCACGAGTTCGACGACGGTGTGGAAGGTTTAATACCCTTCATCCAAAACGCCTCGTTCCCCATAGTCACCTCCAATCTGGACTTAAGCAAACAACCAAATCTGGCGGCCACAAAATTACAAAACAGTACAATTTTGACGGTGAATGAAACGAAAATCGGTATAATCGGTTATCTGACACCAGATACCAAAATAATCTCCACAACAGAGGACGTGATCTTCCTAGATGAAGTGGAGAGCATTCGCAGAGAAGTGAAAGAATTAAAAAGCCAAGGTGTGAACATACTAATCGCTGTTGGACACTCCGGATTCGAAGTGGACAAGAAGATCGCCCGGGAAGTGGAGGATATCGACATAGTGATCGGTGGACATACAAATACTTTTCTTTATAATGGAAAACAACCGGATATAGAGGTGCCAGAAGGTTTATATCCAACAGAAATAGTGCAGAAAAGTGGAAGAAAAGTTTATGTGGTGCAAGCGTACGCTTATACCAAATATCTTGGTAATTTTACGGTGACTTTTGATAGCAAAGGAGAAGTGACTGATATCTTTGGCAATCCTATTCTTGTGAACAGCAGTATTGAACAGGTAAACGTTGGATTTTTATCATAACTCTATATATTATTATTACTTTACATAAAATAATTTTTTTATTTATTAATTATCAAAATGAAAAATTATTTTCGAAGTTATACTTGAATATTAATGCTTGCGCAATATAATTTCAAAAGTGTAGAAGTTATTCTTAGAACTCAAATAATTAGGTAATTTATTTTCTTTGCCAATTTGATCTTGATCGTCTTATTTCTAATTTTCAATTCTCGAGACTTTACTTTTATTCATAAAATGACCCATAAAATTATGTATTAGGAGTATCTAACCAGAAAGAAGCATCTTCTGTCTTTTCCAAATTCATTTATTCTCTTTATTCCTGATTTTACTCAAAGGATATCAGGTTTCATGCTCTTGTTAACATATCATGATTTTCAATGAAATTAATTGAACAAAATCTGTGATATCAAAGAAATTAAAAATTGTATTAATTTTGTTAATTATGTAATTCTTTGCTTTTGTTTCTTAATAGGCGCAAGATATTTTAAACGAATTGGAACAGATGAGAGGAGCCATCGATAATGTTAGCCTAACAGTAATTGGAAAGACACGGGTGCTTCTCGAAGGAGATAGTAAAACTTGTAGACGAAGGGAGTGCAATCTGGGCAATTTAATTACAGATTCTATGATTGATTACAATGCTGCTGAATATGCAGATCCATATAAATGGACAGATGCTGCGATAGCTCTTCATAATGGTGGTAGTATCAGAAGTTCCATAACAAGAAACGACGACGATAAAATCACCATGGGAGATGTGCTCAACGTGCTACCCTTTCAAAATACTGTTGTAAAAGCTTCGATGACTGGAGAACTGATTTTGTCTGTATTAGAATGGAGCGTTTATAATCTAGAGCCACACGATACCGCTAATCTCTATGGAGCATTTCTGCAAGTCTCAGGACTTCAAGTATGTAATTAAATTACCCATGGTGATTAATAAAAGTTGCTTAAATCAAAATATAGTTTTTTTACTATTATTAAAAATTAATATTTTACTATTCTTAAGTAGTATTTAATTGTTTTATTTTATTTAAATGGTTACAGGTGGTCTACAACTTAACTCTACCAAGGTCATCAAGAGTAGTTTCAGTAGAAGTATTGTGTGCATCTTGTAATGTTCCAACATATAGCAAACTTGAAAAAAATCAAACATATAATGTTCTTCTGACTGACTTCATGCAAAGTGGGGGTGATGGATATTCTATGTTGAAAGATCTCCAAACTACGCCTCTTGGTATATTCACACAAATTTCATTAGATATTTTAAATAAATTATTTGCTTAATAAACGATGTAACAACGCTTTTTTTTTACAGGTGTCACTACAACAGATACTTTAATTGCATATTTAAAGAAACATAGTCCTGTACATCCTGCTGTTGAATGGAGAATTACTTTTAATCGTACTCAATGCAGTGGTTCTGACAGTATATACCAATCCATAAAATTAATGATTTTATTACCAATATTCAGTTGGTTATTAGCAAGATAGATTCTAATGGTGTATTTATGAAACTGACACTCAGTATTTTAAAAATTTACAATTTATACCGATTTTTTACACACGTTTTCTGTTCCACTACCTCAAATATATACTGTAAACTGTAGTTCAGTAAGTTTACACAACTGTAGTATCTATATAATTATTCGGTTCCGATAGAAGTACTTTGATCATTATTTCAATTAAGTGCCCAATATTTAGCGATATTTTATTTTTTTTTTATCTCTATCAATTTTATACATCAATATATATATATATATATATATATATAAAATACATTTGTTATTTGCTATGACATCAAATGTATATGATACATAAATATATTTTTAATACACACAAATATATGATATAAATAAATATTATTAAACATAAAAATATCTATATAGAAATATTTGATATAAAAATAAGAAAAAATAGTTTCATAGTACATTTATTTTTTTTATAAAAAATAATAACATCAAACTTTGTTCTGTATAAATTCTATATTATGTAAAACATTACTTAGAGTTCAGGAATTTCAAATCGATTACCATTCAAATCGTAGACACGTTTCAAAGTTTCTACTACATTATTCATTTCTTTACACGGCATTGGCGCCAACTCAAACAGTACTTCGATCATTTTTAACAAATCGTTAAGGATGTGTTTATCTGATATATTTCCTTCTGTCGCAATATCGACATATCTGTTAAATTTCCTTAACGCGTGATTAATTTTATTCTGATCTTCCTTCTTTTTAACTAAATTCTAAAAAAAAAATAAATCGTATAAGAATAATTTTCTAAAATGCGTTTAATTACTAAGTAACTTACTGTAAAAGACTTTAGATTATGGTATAGTGGCCAATCTTCTTCACATGCTGGACAATTACACTTAAAATAATACTGTTTCAAAAGTTCTTTTTGTCTCACAGCTTTTGGTGTAATAGCATAATGTTGAGTATAATTATCACATAACTTAGGAAAAAGAAAAAAATATTTGTCACTGACATTGCATTAATATAATAATGTATATATTATTTATATATTACTTAAATATACCTGTTCACCTTCTTTAATAGGATACATAGCATATATAATCATATACTCAGATCTTGAATGCCTTAAGATATTTGGATTACAACTGTGATTAATTAAACTGAAGAATGGCATAGCTGCAACACCACGTTCAACTGCTTCTAATCCATATTCCTCAGAAAACTGCAAATAATTATTTATATTGGTTTATGACAAAAAGAAAATTACAGAGATGACCATCAAATCCATGAAGCATTGTATTTCTAGTGATTACATACACTGTGAATATTACTAGGAATCAGCTGCTGATGTCTTAGAATAAGACCACCAACAAATGTAACATCAGCATTTTTTACTAACATAGATAAATCTTTGCTTAATGGACTCCCAAACATGTTAGTACCTGTTGCTAAAAAATATAAAATAAAGCTTGCGTCTAAAGATCTTCTAAAAAGATCTTGTACTGAACGTTTCTCAGTATTAGTCACAAGACCTAATAAACTCCTATATTTATTACTAGGAAAAGTTCCATCTTTAGAAAAACCTTTTGTGCGAGGATCTGAAAAATTTATAAAATTAATACTCATATATTATCACCATAGGGATGTATGTAGTTATTTACCATCACAATTATCAACTTCTTTTAACTCCTCTCGTAATTCTTGCATGCTTGTAGCTTCTCTCACAGCTTGAATAGCAAGCCTTAAACTGAACAGATCTAGTTTGACAAAATTCATCTTCAACATAGATGGAAATATTGCACATTCAACATCATGATATTTTTTCCAGTCCATAGCCTTACATTTCTCTGAACAATACATAGAATATGTGCAGTATTCACAAGGTATATTAGTCCAAGACACCTCTAAACAATTTGAACAATGCGTATGCACATTATCAGGCGTTAATATCAATGAGTAAGGTTTTTCTACTGCAATTACTTCACCAGGCCTTATTTTACGAGTAGCTACAATATGTCTACCATATTCTTCGTTATACTTTATAGTTACAGCTTCAGAAGCACAAGGAACTTCACTGTTATGAGTCTGTATCTTAGGAAGCGGTAGTTGTTTCAGAATATCTTGCTTCTTAAACTTTTGAGATACTAAGTTGTGGTTTATAGAATTTAGTTTTTCATTTAATTTTTTTCGATTAATATCATCTATAGACATTTTTTCTAACCAATACTGTGCTTCGTTTATGCCATCTTCCATACATGGATGTCTCAGTGCGTTTAGACATTCGACTTTTCTTACATAAAGCTTAGCACGTAAATTATCTGGATACTTGAGTGCTAGTGCTCTGTCTATGTCTTGAATACATAATTCATATTTATGCAATTTCAATAAAACAGCAGATCTGTTGGCATATGCCAAAGCAAGTTGTTCAGATGGATAAGGAGCATAAGCTATACTTTTAGTATACAACTTTAATGCATCCACACATGTATGATTCTTTAACGGTGTTGAAACAAATAATTTATTACCCTCTTCTCTTAATTTCTCGGATTCCTTTGCATTTTTTATATCGCCAGAAGCTTGTGGAATTATATTATATTCTAACATAACATTGAGACTAAATATTACACGTTCTTCATCAGTATATAGTGCTTTGTATTTATTAATCATATCTTGATGTTTATTTGTGGCAATTATTTTTCTATTTAATGTATTTAATACTTTCTCCATTTTCTTTCTTTTGTATTATTTCTTCTTTTATTCTATAAATGTGTTCATATATATAATATATTATATAATCTGTATATATATACACATACATACATATATATATGCAAATTCAAAATAATTATAGCTAATATTGAACGTCGGACGGTAATATCCGTTATTGTCGCCGATTTATGTCCCTAAAAAATTATTTAAAGTATTACGTTTCTATAATAATATAAAATAAAGCAATATCACTGTTGCAATTCGTGCAACAACGAGTTATTCTTACTTCACGAAATCAGAATCTGTGCACGTTTAACATAAAGATCATCGCGTAGTTTCACGATAATTAACTGTGATTTAAGATCATACCTAACCAACTCTCAAGTTGGGTTCTAGGAAACTCCAAGTAGAAGTATCAAGTTGATGTATTAAAATAAACATATTGCATTTCATTCAAAAGCTAAATGGCAATAGCGCTGGCCAGTTAGCAAGGCAAAATTCCGGTCGGTATTACGAACAAGTTCAAAGGATAGTTACAGTGACATTACAATTTGTTCCAAAAGAATAACTAATTTTATCAAGATACTCATAACAGTGCTTTCTTTCAATCGTCATTTTGTTTCATTAATCTATTGAATATCATTAATACCAATAACGAAATAACTACGATACTTCGAATAGATGTCTTTCTTAGTAAGACGTTCGAAACAATTTAGCAGTGGCTTGATTTATTTTTTTCATTGAATTATGTAATCGTAAAATATTACACGATATAAATTACACAAAGTATATCTTTCCCTTTGACATTCTCAGTTAAAAATCTGATAACGCAGCAGCTTGCAACGATAAATTTTCAGCATGCAATGATGCATTCAAGTTTCTTACGAGTCGAGACAAAAAGTTATTCTTACTTTGTCTTTCTTATTTTATCGTTCAAAGTATAAATTCTATTTGGTCTAATACGATACAACAATGATAAATCTAAGGTTGAGAAATAATTATATTTGGTTTTGTACAAACGTAATCTAATAAATTATATATGTACGTAACTCGTTACAAGTGTACGATAAAAATGAGAATACATCAAAGACGTATAAAAAGTGTGCTTGTGTTGTATCATTCGGTTTTCCAAATTCAGAAGTAACGTAAAGATATATTATAATGCAACTGACAAAAATATCGTTTGCACCATGTTAAGCAACCTTACGGACATAATTATAATCAAATTAAAGCAAAAGTACAGAGATGGAACATGTTCGAGCTTGTGCAACAAATGAATTGGTCTAGAGATAATATTGAAATGTTGGCATTGCTTATTCTCACTGGTATTAAATTAGTCGATACAGTTGTAGCAAATTAAAAAAAATTCGCACTGATGTTCATTATTTATTCTCACGTTATAGAGTCAGACAGTAAGTAATACATGTTGTTTTAACATCAATAGATCGAGACATCGAGAATGAAATTCAAGCAAGTAAATACGATTTCAGCCAATGCGCACGCTATCCGTTGTCTTCGTGATGCTAGGAATTTTTTTTAAGAAGGTATCACTGATGATAATAATCCTTACCTTCGGTTTAATATCTGTCTCATTCATAGCATTACGCTATATCAGTTTCCGTTCTGCGATCATGGGTTGTTGTAAGAGTATCGTTCGCGAGAGAAGATAGCTTCGTCGGAGTTACTAATTATTTTTCATATCGTAAACGCCGGTATTAGAATTTCCTTCTCGTCTCCAGAAAGTAAGAAATCGCATGCACACGTATGATTTATGAAAAAAGAAAAAAGAGAAAAAACAGTGACATCGATAATCAATAACATGAAATGGAAACATACCGATTATAAAAAAACTTTATGACGCCTCTTTGTTTTCCGTGCGACATATTTTTTTGTCATTCTTTTTTTCCGTTTTTTTGTTTCGATGAAAATATGTATTTAATAGTTTATGCAAGTTCATCATAATCCTTTTTTTTTTTTTTAGTAAATTTCAAGACAAGGAAAAGTGATCTGTCTTGATATTTTTCGACGAACCTATGAACAGACATTGACGTAATAGTGTTTATGTACGTTTGTTAATTATTAAATTTTTGTACCATAAAATGAAATTATTTATACAAATATTCCAAACAATTATTATTCAATTTAGTGATTATTTCTGAAATTTAATAATAAAATACTGATGTCGTTCCTAAATCACTTCAGGATTAATAGATAATTATATAATATTGTTAATAAAATTAACATATAGTTTACACATTTTATTTCACGATGCGTACATTTAATTAATACATATTATCTATTAAGATAAAGCAAAGTTTTGTACAAGTATATTAATATTAATTTTGTTGAACTTTGTTGAATTATGTGATTTAATATATTTCAGGATTATTCCTTTTAATAAATGGACAAATATATTAATCTATAATGGAAGGCCCACTAGAAGTGAAAGATTCTACCGCAGGTGTAGAGGAATCTATTAAATCAGAGGCACCTGTACAAAATCCAGATAGTAGCGATCGGAGTGATGGTGCAGTGTCACCTCCACCAAATTGTAGCATTTGTTTGGGCAAATTAGTGAATACGTCATTCACTGATAGTTGTCTTCATCAATTTTGTTTTACTTGTTTGCTTCAATGGTCGAAAATAAAAACAGAATGTCCATTATGTAAGCAAACATTCAAATCAATCATACATAATGTTAGGTCGGAAGAAGATTATGACCAGTATCATGTACCTAGAGAATTGGCTACTTTTGACCTTTTTGAATTGGGTCACATGGATACTGGCACACATCGTTTCCATTATAGGTATCAGAACCTTAATCTTAGATTAATGTTCACTATTAAATATCTAATAACTTCAGAAACAAATAAATTGAATCATTATAGGACAACAATGACAGGACATCACAGACGTCCACATGAAATAGTGCTTAACCCAGAACAAGTTGCAAGAAGAGAACAGCTGCCAAGTATAGCACCACAAGTTCCAATAGGAGAGCGCATACGTAGACGTGTAAATCCAACCGATTATCGTCGTACGATTTACAGGCATGGAATTTGGGCTACTGCATTGCCAGATGTATTTGGTCGTTTTCGTGAATGTAGTGCTGATTTTTATCGGTAAGTTGTTGTTTATACGTTATGAATTTGCGGATTATTATAAACTTGATTAAAAAATATTCTTATTTTATCTACAGGAGAGAACCGAGGGAATTAAATCGACTTATACCATGGTTAAATAGAGAATTACAAGTATTACTTAATAACAATGCTTCACATGTTGCGTATGTATTAAGAGTTATATTGGATGCTCTTTGTCAATATGATATCAGAAGTCCAGAATTTCGAGAGTTAGTACGCCCTCATTTCGCCGCATATACGGACCATTTTGTACATGAATTACTTAATTATGCCCGAACAAATTTTGATTTAATTGGCTATGATCAATCTGTAACTTATTTACCACAAGGTATATGATATAATCCATATTACTTGTATATCATGTGCAATACTTAATACTTTTTTTTTTCTAAAGTTATTGATATCCATTACAGGATTGTCAAATGAATATGTATCAAATATTTTATCACCTACATCTAGCAGTACTAGCACTAGTTCTGATGATTCTGACATTCGAGTTCTAGACGAAGCAATTGACCTTAGAACAAACACAGACATGCCTAGTGTAGGACCACATACAATTAATATGCCTGGTAAAACCATTTTTTTTCTTTTTTCTTTTCTTTTTTTTTTTTTTTTTTTTTTTTTTTTTTTGCTATTTCACGTCATCAAATTACATGAAATTAAAATTGTGGAACATTTTTTTTAATCAGGTCCAAGTACTGTAGCACAAACGTTCCAGTTAGATATCCCATACAATGTACCAGATGTATTGACTATTTCTTCTGATTCCTCCGTATCAGATAATGATTGTGAAGTAATTGGTTATGTGAAACCTCGTCATGAAAGAACACCGGAAATTATAGAATTGCTTTCATCTGATCCTGAGGAAATAAATATTTCCCATGTATCAAATGATAACACTCAGTAAGTAAGATCATTTTATTTTAAAATACTTGATTTTAATTATTCAAAAATTAGGTTTATAATAATTTAATGTTATTATTAGAGCTCCAACGCCTGCTTCATACGAAGATATTGTCCAACCCAGTACGTCTCACAACATTAAGAAACGAACATTGGCATCATCATCTAATGAAAGTAATTCTGATTCAGATAGTGATTACATTTTCCGAAAATATCAAAATTATACTAGAAAACGTACGAAAAGAAGCAGCGGTAAAAAGCGTAACCGGTCAGTAGAAACAAGAGTCCGCAATCGAACGAGTAGAAACTTATCTAGTTCAGGCGAAAGTGACGTTAGAAAAAAGGGAACTAAAAGAAATACTCAGCGAACGTCAAAAAGAAGATTAAGTAGTAGTAGTAGTGACAGCAGTTCCCGCGAAATCGAATCAAAACCGATGGATGAAAAAAAATCAAGAACTTCGCAATATTCTACGAAAGGTACTGTACGGGTTCGTAAAGATTTAATTAAGAAAGAAACTCGATATTCGGATGATGAGTCATTTAGTAGTAGTAGTAGTAGTAGTAGTAGTAGCAGTGATTCGGATGAAATTATGAAAAATGTAAAATCTCGCACATCACGAAAATCTAAAAGAAAATACGCCACTAGTTCGAGTGATTTTGATACAGGTAGAAGTGAAAGAGTAATTAGAACAAGAGGTAAAGCAAGACAAATATCAGATACAAAGCAGTCTCATCGAAAAGAATCAAGATACAAGAGTGATCGACAATCTGAATCTAGAAGTAGTAGTGTATCTTCTTACGATTCTCGAAAAGAAAAAAGAGATAGCTCTAGGCGCCGAGAATCTCAACGACATCTGAGTGATAATGATAGCACTTGGATAACGAGAGATGTATTAAAAAAAAATCGTGAATTTAAATCTAAGATAAGAGAAGTAATTGTAAGTAGTTCAGATTCCGATGAAGACTTTAGATCGCATAGTCAATGCAGTAATTACTCAAACAAATCATATACACACAAAAAAAAGTCAAAGCATAAAGATAAGCACAAGAGTAAAAAAAGAAGACGATCTAGTAGTAGAACACATAGTTCATCAAATCGATCACGACTAACCCGACGACATCCTGCTTGAGATTGAAATACATAACATTGAAACATTCCGATTCGAAAAATAATTCGATTACAAAAGGATATAAATGTGTGCAACTCCTACAAAATTTGCAAGGGGTTACAGAAGATTCTCAGGGTAACGCCAAATCAAAATCGATAAAAATAACGATACATTTGATCAATTGGCTTAAATTCAGAATGATATTATTAGATTCAATTGAAATTATTTAACAAACAATTGATTTTCACTACTTGATTGAAAATTTCTAACGAATTTAAGCAATTATATGTGCATATAAAATACAACAACGACAAAGCATGATGAATTCATAATTTCCAATATTGAATTTATGAATATTTCTTTACAATTTTAAGGGAGTAGAAATGCAGCACTTAGACGGAAACATACTGCATTTTATAAGAAAAATTGTTTCATTTCTTTATTTCTAAATAAAGAAACAACTTCCACATGTGTTACAAAACTGTGTATAAAATACTGACGTAAAGTCACAGATTTTATTTATAATTTTTTCTACTGTATAAATTGTTTACAACAGAACTAAATTTAAGATGTTAATTTTTATGTTAAATTTTGAATAATATATGAAAGAAACAAAACATTCTATATACACACATACACACACATATATATCGCCATTATTTTCATAAAGGTACAACAAATTTTGTTACATTTCCCTTCAATTTTGATTCCCAAAGAATATTTGTAAATATATCTACGTTACGAGCTAATAATTTAATTAATACCCTAATTTTTTGTAAAGTATGTAGATTTAGAAATGCTATATGTAAAATTATACATGTTATATATAAATCATAAAATAATTAGTTTATAACAGATATTGGTTCTTTTTCTTTCATTTTTCTTTAAAGTATTGTATACTTCTGATGTATGAAACGTGAGAGGATGAAAATAATGCTTTTGAATTATTCAAAAAATTATATTTTTTTTTACATTACCATATACACAGCTTTCTCACATTTTTTCATATTTTAAATTATGTAAAATGCACTCCTTGCGCGTTAAACGCATGTAAAAGGCTAAAAATTTTAATATAAAATTAATCTTACAAAATTAATCATAATTATTAAAATAGTTCATAAAACCATTATACCTGATAAAATCATCTATATCCATAGTTCTTGCACGTTTATTTTCAGCATCTCCTTTTTGCAAAATATCATTTATCATATCCTTGATATTAAATCCCTCAGGAAGTTCCTAAATCATAAAATGAAAAATTTGTTAACATTTGAACCAATATTCTTATAATATGTACTTGTTATATGAATGGTTACTACCTTATTATTCAAGCTACAATGAAGCTTGTAATTTTTTTCTAACATTGTTAAGACTGTGGTTTGTTTAAATGCTGCTGAAAGAGTTTTATTTTTTCGAACAAATGCAATTCGTGTTAAACCATCCCACTCTTGATAATTAATTGGAGGTGGTGGATTACGTGGTTCTATTCGAACTACATTTGATTCAACTTTTGGTGGTGGTCTAAAATTATTTTTCCCTACTTTCATAAGCAAGTCCACTCGTGCTAACAACTGAGTATTTATACTTAAACGACAGTATAATTTATCCCCTGGTTTTGCTACTAAACGTTCAGCAAATTCTCTTTGAAACATAAGTACGGCACATCTGCAGAAAATAATGTGCTTATCATGTCCACTTCTCCTTAGATTTCCTGTATGTTAAAAATGTATAATTCTCAAATAGTAATAAACAAACTTTTAAACAAAATGAACATACCTGAACAATGGCCTGTGTAAAAGTAATTTAAATACCAAAGGTGATGATATTTGATATGGTATATTGGCAACACATAAATCAAAAAATGGTAAATCTATCTTCAAAATATCACCTATCATGATTTGCAATTTTGACTGATAAGGTGTACCTTGTATACGTTTCTGTAACTCAGCTACCATTCTGGTATCCAATTCACATGCTATTACTTTCTTAGCTTTGTCCAGTAATTTTACTGTCATATTACCAGTACCTGGACCTATTTCTAATACAATATCTGTTGGTCTGACTGCAGCCTTTTCAACCATACTTTGAATAACAAGCGGATTTTTTAAAATATGCTGTCCAATATTCGTATTAAATAAAATCCCTGAAAGATTAGTACACATTACACTTACCATAGGAAAAATTTGTTACATTGTAAAAAGAAATATATATGTATCTCATAGAGAATATACCCTGTTTCTGGACTTCTTTATGAACACGAGTTGTTTTTTGCGTACGCACTTTGGGCATTTTGTTTGTATTATGTTTGAAATACAAAAATATAGAAAGTTAATCATATAAAATTCATCACGTGTCAATAAGAAACATTAAATGAAGAAAACCACGTTCTTAAGCTGAAGTTGAATAGATCGTAATTCGAAAGGAATAATTCATTTCTCTGTGCTAACGTTTTCAGCTCCCTCTTGTGGAACTTTCGATTGCTGAATGTTCCTTATCAAATTTCTTTTATTATTAGATATCAAATATTATAAATTCTTAAGAAGTTGAAACATCTGAGAGAAATGCATTTGTCTAACAAAGGTACATATCAATTAATTATTAATTGTTAAATAATAAAGCCAAACTGCTAACAAATTCAGAGAAAAGCATTTACCTATCTTTTGCATTAACATGGACGTAAATCTGTCATTTTAATAATTACATAGTTAAGGTTATAGTCAGCGGATTATTGCGATATTATTTAAGTTTTATCGAACATGTTTATTTAATGAAGCTTGATAATAATTATCTGTAAGTGCATGTGATCATTGATTTTTTTAATGCACAAAATATCCACTCTAATGATAACGATAATTATACAGATGGCTTATCATTTTTCAGGAATAAAATTTTGCGATGCAAATGTTTAATCTTGGGATCCTAAATTGGTGACGTTATGGAGCTGAAAGTATGGGTAGAAGGAATACAACGTATTGTATGTGGTGTTACAGAAACCACTACATGTCAGGTTAACAATGTTTTTTTTAAATATTACAATTGTATTGGATGATGCAATATTCACAACTTTAAACAATAAATTCTACAATTTAATAATTTCATAAATGTATAGTCAGTGTAATAAAATTTAATTTTCAGGATGTAGTATATGCTCTTGCCCATGCAACAGGCCAAACAGGTAGATTTACTTTAATAGAAAGGTGGAGAACTAACGAACGTCTTTTAGCTCCATATGAAAATCCTTTAAAGGTATCAACGCGTTCAATTTTCAAATAATTAATTGATAATTTAACATAGAACTCATATAATGATGTAATTTATCTTTATAAGATTCTGATGAAATGGGGAGAATATTCTTCAGAAGTTCAGTTAATATTAAGACGTTCTACCCCAGAAAATAATAAGGCTTCTAGTTCATTGGGATCTCGTTTAAATCATGGTACAAGATCAAATGGCCTGATGAGTTCAGAACATATCACAAGTAATAGTGGACAAGATGACGCTAAGAATACCCCAACTCCAAATTCTGAATTTGATGATTTACAAGGATGTCTTGATAGAAATCGTGACATCAGAAAATCATTAACGTTTGGAGGATTACATGGACATGTTATGGAAAATAACACAGAAGTAAACAATATTTAAATTATACATTTTCACAGTTAATTCTCTCTGATATTTTATCATGTATATTTTGTATGTATATTTTAGATTCAAATGGAAAATGTTGCCATAGTTCAACCTACATTACATTTAAAAAATAAGGAGTTGAATATAAGAAAAAATATACAAAAACCAGCTCAGTCTCCTACCCGTGCTAGTAGCAGCGAAAGTAACACACATTTATCACAAAAGAAAGTGCGTGAAGTTCCCCCATATAGGGATCCTCCAGGTCCAGCTTCACCACCTTTAAGAACTTTACCCCCATACAGAGATCCTCCACCACCTAACTTAAATAGTCCTGGAAGATCACAGTTTCAATCTAATACAAATATTGGAAGTCCTCATGTACATAAAGAAGATCAACCATCTTCCAGTAATTCTGTCAAACTAAAGAGAAATCTTATTCAGGTTCTATAGACAAGATATTTTTTAAATATGAAATATATACACAAATAGCTAGAACAATATTTTCATGTAGACATAACATGAAAATAATACAGTTATATATAATAAGTAATAATACAGTTATTGCAATTAATGCTCTTAATCTTTTTTGTATGTTTAGGAATTTCAAGATACAAAAGGACAAACTCAATCCATAAACCAATTATCTGGTCAAGCTCAGAATATGGTTACAGTTGCTTACACTCAACGCTATGTTGAACTTATTAGACTAGTCAATAAGCAACGTGATACTATTAATGCACAGCAAGCAGATCTTACTAAAGTATGAATTTCATAATTTTGTATATTTAATCGCACATGAAAAAGTTTTAAAACATATACATAGATATATATTTTATTATTTATCTATAGTTTGATGCTGAAATATTGTATTGGGAAACTAAAAATAGAGAACAAATGCATCAGATGGATTTTATTTCTCAGGAAGTAAATCGTATGGAAGCTACTGGACGTCTCATCGAAGAACAGGTATGTATTTTATACAATACTTCGTGTTATAAAATATATACTTGAGTTTATAAAATACTTTGTACTGGTATCAAATTGTAACAATATTTATTGTTTTTACAGTTAAAAGAACTGGCGCATGTTGAAGAAGAAAGTGAAATAGTTAGACAACAAGAAAAAACATTAAAGTCAGAAATTACTTTGCTGAGATCAAAACTTGCAAATTGTGAAACAGAATTGCTTCAATGTAAAAATAAAATCAGGTAAAATATTAGGAGTATCGTTAAATTTGTTGATTTAAGAACAAAATTAATTTTTTTCATTGCAGATTAGTTATGGAAGAACTTGCAATAGAACAACATAATATAAGTCGTGAAACAGACGAAAGACAAATAATGGAACGTAAAATTATTACCGAAGTTGAGCATCTTCAAAATGAAGTAGAACAAGCTAAACGTTCTGCCGAATTAGCTTCTCAGTGTGCAGAAACATTAAAACTGGAAGTAGTAAGTTTAGAGTCAGCGATTGTTGAAAAAAAATTACAAGTAGAACGATTAGTAACAGATATGAAAGAAGCTAATTTACAAAGTCTTGCTGTTGCTTGTCAAGACGAACAAGTCAAATCATTATTTGAAGGTATTTGTATACTTAAATTCAAATATAGTTAAAAATGTTAATTAATTTATTCGGTTCTCCATATAGGCACCCATAAACCTGGTAGTACGCGTAAAATGATAGGTTCGCCAAGACAATTGGAGACTGCAGTACCTACGAGTAAAAATCCACATGGTGTTTGGGTATAAACGTATATTATTCGATATACTTTGAGATATCGAACATAATATTTTTTATTTTTAATACAGTAAACGATTAAATATTTCGTGTAGGATTACACGTGCAGTTTGCACTTCTAGTAGAATCAGTGTAAGTGAATAAGATATTTTACTTTCGTATTGTTCATGTATACACTAATTCTTCTTATCTATTGGCCATATAATTTTGAACAAGTTTAAGTAATAAGTATAAGTCGTATTAATAGTCTTAAACATTATTTGTATATATCCAAGATAAAAAAATATTGGACAATACATTTATCCAAAGTATTACAATTATAAATCATGTGACCTGTTTGCATGATATAATTTAAGTAAACGTACTTATAAATTGTTAGAAATTTCATGGAATTATTATCTGACATAAGATTATATATTTTCTACAATCAAAATGATTCCGTAAATTAAAAGCATTTACGTATTGGTGCACTTAAAATATTAATGTAGTACACACACACACACACACACATATTGTGTATTTTGTACATATCGTTGAAAGCATGTGATAACGAAGTCTGAAACATTCTATTCTACCTTCTGTTGAAGTATAATAATTTTTAAATATTTAAGAATTTATTGTTTAAATCTTATTCCATAACTGAGTTCATTCTATCTATCAAACAAACTTATTTTACGTAAAAAATCTGATTTTGAAAATTTCGTTTCATTTTGCAAAATAGCAATTTTCACTGATTATATATTTTGTTATTATTGAATATCATTAGCATCTTCACACTGCCATTATTACTATTGATCTTTTAAGTATAATATTATGAATAAGTTTATTTCATATGTAATTTCATTTTTACAAAATCTACATACTCTTGTTGTATGTAATTATTTCATTGTCGATAATATTAATCTGTTTTTTTATAATGTGTCTACCAAAGTGTGTTAATTTTTTATTAAAAACAAACATATATTGTATAATAAAATATACAAATAAAAATTAAAATTTAAATAAAAAGTTAAAGTTTATTGATATTTTAGTATCATAAAAAAAATCACCTAATGTACATGAAAATGAAAATACAAATATAAATCAATCAGCATAACTGTAGTAATAACTCATAGTTTCGCGCGCTTTTGAATTCGTTACTTTGTAGGAACAGAAACATTGGCATCGCGCATCCTTATTTCAGAATTATATGCACGTAGATAAGTAAAAGAAAAAATTATTGCTAAATGATGTAAATGTTTAAAATGTAATTATTCTTGTAATATATTTAATAATAATTTATTACATCAAATTAAATAGTATTCAAAATAACAATTGTTTTGTACACTTCTCAAACAAATATGAGTCTCTGGGTGGATAAATATCGTCCAACATCACTTGGAAAGTTAGATTATCATAAAGAACAAGCGGAATATTTGAAAAACATGGTAATATTATCCTAAAATATAGTTAAATGAGTTATGTAAATGATAAATTAGATAATAGGTTATATTAAAAGTATGTTTTTGTTTCACTTGCAATGTCATTAAATATAAAAAAATTTAAATGTTTGTATTGTGATTGTAGATACAAAAAGGAGATTTTCCACATTTATTAATTTATGGACCATCAGGAGCAGGAAAAAAAACTCGTATAATGTGTATCATAAGAGAATTATATGGGTGTGGAGTTGATAGATTAAGAATGGAAACTATGACATTTGAGGTAAGTTTTTTTACATATTTAATTTGATTTTGAAAATAATAAATTTATGGTTTCAGACACCTTCCAAGAAGAAACTAGAGATAACAACAATAAGTAGCAATTATCATATTGAAGTAAATCCAAGTGATGTTGGTATACACGATAGGGTAGTAGTAATGGACTTGGTAAAAACAACAGCTCAAACTCATCAAATTGATCCAAGTGGGCAAAAAGAATTTAAAGGTAAATTCATTAAACATTATTTAATTCTTTTGTATTTATTAATAACGACAATTTTTTATTAGTGGTATTATTAACTAATGTGGATCAGCTTACAAAAGATGCACAACATGCTCTTCGAAGAACAATGGAGAAATATGTTGCTACATGTAGATTAATACTTTGCGCAAATTCAACATCACGTGTTTTGCCAGCCATTAGATCAAGATGCTTAGGGATTAGAGTTCCAGCACCATCAATATCGAATATAAAGAATATTTTGCATTCAATTTGCAAACGTGAAGGTTTAACTTTACCTGATGAACTAGCCAAAAGATTGGCTGAGACTAGTGGTAGAAATCTCAGACGAGCAATATTAATGCTTGAAGCTTGCAAAGTTGAACAGTAAGTGTATCCAGGTTTGGTTTAAATTAATGCATTTAACTAAAGCAATATAGCAATTTATTCTTTTATTTTTAGATATCCATTTACTGCAGATCAAAATATTACAGAACCAGACTGGCAAGTATATATTCGTAATACAGCAAGTCTGATGGTCAGCGAACAAAGTCCAAAAAAACTTCTTGCAATAAGAATCAGACTCTATGAATTATTGACGCACGCGATACCATGTGATTTAATATTTAAAGGTCTCTTACAAGAATGTATAAAAAATTGCGATCTTCAATTAAAAATTGAAATTGCAACAGTTGCGGCAGAATATGAACATAGAATGCATAAAGGATCAAAACCAATTTTCCATTTAGAAGCATTTGTTGCACGGTTTATGGCAATTTACAAAAAATTTATTGATTCATCTCTTGAAGGTTTTGTGTGACATATTCACATAATTGCTTATATTAAAATATAATTATTCAAATTTTTAAATAAATTCATACATTTGTAAATTGTATTTTATATTTACCATCATAAATTAAATACTATTAGCGACTAGTTTTGACCTTTTTTATAAATTTAATATAATTTCCAAAATACAAGATAGAACATGTTGACCTAATAGTACAATTAATTTTCAATATAAATTATATTGTACTAAGTTAATACAATTATCTAAATTTATATTGCAGCAAGAGCAAGAGCAGAAATTCCTGATAATGCAGTTACTGCATAACCAGTGCTATACACTTCCTTAATTGTGAGGAACATTCCTAAATCCCAAGCCTGTAAATATTATTAACAAAATTTTATTAACATAAAAAAATATTAATTAAAGACAATTATATTAGTAAACATATACAAATGTGCAAATAGTAAATTTTTAAAAAGTTTTATTACCAAGTGACGGAATCCATTGAATGTATGAAATGTAGCAGGAAAAGCAATCAAGGTTTTTCCCGCGAAAAGAACAGGAGCTGACAAACCTAAATTTGCAATTATTTCTATAAGGCAAGGAATACCTCCTGGTATAAGTAATGTCCCTGTAATTATAACAAAAATTATTTTACAGATTTCTATCTTTAGTTTTAGTTTATAAATAATAATTTTTACCAAAACCAAGCAACATAGCATAACTTGATAATATTATGCCTGTTGTACGATGTGAAATTGAAAGTAATGACGTTAATTGAACTTGGTAAATAGATAAGTGTGGTGACATAGGTCTTTTAAGGCGCAGGTTTTTCTCATCATGAGTTTCGCAAATTGTACTTCCCATGAAGAATGGTTTCGATACGGCGACATTTTTTGAGCTAAAAGATTATTTTAAATAATCAATTTATAGAAACATAAATGACATCTAAATAAAGCAAAGGTTACATATTACGTAATAAATTACCTCGAGGTATATAAATTCCGGAAAGTACAAGGATTGATGTTTCGCCGGCAAAGCAATCTAAACAAAATCAATTTTTGACATAAGTGTTATTAAATATAACAAATTTGTCAAAAAGTTAAGCGATAGTTTACTACCTCATATAACACAGCGCCATGTTTTTGTGACTGCATTCGTTATTCTAAATTCATATACATACATGTTATAGATATGTGTATGATTATATATCTTTTTATAGTATTTTCTTTTTTTTTTTCATTAATATATGCTTAAACAAAATTCAGTAATATAAATGATTCATTTAGATAAAAGCTAAAAAAAATTATCTGGTACATACAACATATGATTTGTATATGGCTTTATATCTTTATCATCTTTTACTTTTTGTTGCTAAGTAAATTATTTTGAAGATAGATTAGAAGAATTAATAAAAAATTTAGCTTCTTTTTTAATACAGTAAATGAAAATAATTTTTAAGTCATTGTCTTGTACTTGAAAATAAGACTTTCATAGAGAATAAATTATACGTATAGCATAGCTATCTCACAAATTGTAAGTTTGATACCGCTGTTTAATGTGAATCCCGGCTCGTGTGCTCGTGCCTTCCATTTTTCATCCGAAGTTCTTAAATGCATTTTTGTTCTTGAACAAAGTACAATATATTTGTTAATTTCTAAGTTGTCGTGGCAATATATAAACGTGATTTTAGTAAATAATATAATAGAATAAAATGAACGAGTTTAAATTGCCTAAAGCTCCTAATGGAATGGGAATTGCTGCTTCATGCCTTGCGGCAGTCGGCATGACGGGTTATGGTGTTTGGAAATCTATGTATACAGGTTTAGTTTACATAATTCATTAAACAAATTAATATTTATATATTATAAATAATGTATACAAATTATCAATATATATACTTATATATACATGAATATCACATAAAATTTTACGAAAATTTAATTAAAAAAATTAAGTTAAATTTGTACTAATATGATTATATTTTATTTTAGTGGAAGCTGGTCACAGAGCAATCATATTCTCACGTTTGGGAGGAATTCAGCAAGATATTTTAACTGAAGGTCTTCATTTTCGTGTTCCATGGTTTCATTGGCCAATTATTTATGATATTAGAAGTAGGCCTCGAAAATTATCTTCACCTACTGGATCCAAAGATCTACAAATGGTCAATATTTCTCTCCGTGTGCTTTCTCGTCCTGATGCAACTCAATTACCTTTAATGTATCGTCATTTAGGTCTTGATTATGATGAAAAGGTTGAGCTAATTTCTATTGAATACAATATTGAAATTTTAATAGGATTATCATTGAAATACGATTGTTTGTGTTGTAGGTCTTACCAAGTATTTGTAATGAAGTATTAAAATCAGTTGTTGCAAAGTTTAATGCATCTCAGCTGATTACACAGAGGCAACAGGTGTCAAATTTAGTAAGAAAAGAATTAACCGAACGTGCTCGAGATTTTAATATTGTTTTAGATGATGTGTCAATAACTGAATTAAGTTTTGGTAAAGAATATACAGCTGCTGTAGAATCTAAACAAGTTGCTCAACAGGAGGCGCAAAGAGCTGCGTTTTTCGTAGAAAAAGCAAAACAAGAGAAACAACAAAAAATTGTTCAAGCAGAGGGTGAAGCAGAAGCTGCTAAAATGATATCCTTAAAAAAATATGATAATTATAGATAATTATAATTTTGTACATATATCATCATTTCTAATAGAAATATCCTTAACTCCAGTGTACCTTGGTTTAGCTCTTAGTCAAAATCCAGGTTACTTAAAATTACGAAAAATTCGGGCAGCACAAAACATTTCTCGCACGGTAATTCTAAAAAATTTTTGTTGTCTATAATAAACTATTGCAGACTTATGTAATAAACATAATTTTTTTAGATTGCAAATTCTCCAAATCGTTTGTATCTAAGTGGTAATGGCTTGATGCTAAATATTCAAGACCCATCGTTTGATGATTCATCAGATAAATTGAAAAGTAAGAAATAAAGAGAGCAAAAAACTTTTTAATACGTATAATGTAACATAATTTTCAACGACATATGTGTAGATATCAAAAAAGATTGTTAATGAGAATCATTAGATGATTATAGATATAAAAATATCATTGCACCTATTCTTGTTATTTGTTTTTATGTCCTTTGGTAAGGTGATGCTCGCTCGCAAATCTCGAGCTCCTGTTTTTTCAGGTGATAAAAGGATGGGCTTGGGAAACTGGAATGATGCTATGCAAAGTGCTGTGAAAACTTTAAAATCTGAACACCAAATACCAGTGAAAACCAATGAAAAACCGTTACTTAAAGATTCTCTACCAATATCTTCAGAAGAACAAGTATCAATTTTATTGGATTCTGCAGATGGTGGAGCAAAAATGATTATTTCTTGAACATGAAGTTTTAATTTTATATTTTAAAAGAGATTGCGATGCGAGTTCATCTTGTCTAATATATTCCTCTTCCACAAATCTTGTTACTATCATAGAATAGATGAAATTATTTCAATTTTACACTAAAAGAATTCACAAGAATATTTTAATAATCTTTTAACAAGACATTATTCTAAATTATAAGTAAATAAAATTAATTCACAATTTGTTTTGTTATCTTTTTTTTGGCCTTAAAATGCAAATCATATTTAATTCAATAATGATTTTTTAAAAAGATTTAATGCATAAATTTTTTAATTAATCATTTATTCAAATATATGAAGATTTTTGTAATATGTTAAAATTAGTATATAATATCCATATTTTTATATAGTTAAAATTTAGTGAAAAAGAAGATAGTAAATTTCAGAACACAGTTGGAGATAACCTCTATTGCCATCAGTTGCGTGCATTGCCATCAGTTGTGTGTGTTTTTAGGTTTGAATAAACTAAAGGTCTGTATTTTTAAATTAATAAAATTGCAGATTGTAATTTTAAGATAATCTTTATTTTCACGAATTCTTTATACAATTTTCTCTTTACATAATACATTTAAGTTTCATTAAACTTACATTTTATTATATCATATTTTTAGATGAAAGAAAATAAACCTGCAAACTCAGTCACAGAAGGGTAAGATGAATCGTAATTTTTAAAAAATAATTATTAGAAAATTATATTTTTATATTGCTTTTTTTCTTTTTTTAAGTGACGAGCTTTCTAAGAAGTCTCTTAAAAAACAGCAAAAAGAAGCAGAAAAAGCAGCAAAGAAAGCTGAACGTAAAGCTCAAAATGTACACAGTTTTTATATATTTTAATAAAAAAATTATTTTGTAAAATAAAAATTGGTACCCAGATTTTTAATGGGATACTTTGAATTATACTATGTAGCAAGCACAACACGATAAGGCTCAGGAAGAGGATGTATCAATTGGAAAGTATGGAGATACAGGACTAATACAAAGTAGAGATAAACATACAGAAAGAAAGTTTACTGATATTAAAAGTTTGAATCCCAACTTAGAAAATCAGACTGTATGGATAAGAGGACGTTTACATACTAGTCGTGCTAAAGGTATCTTACTTAAACATAAAATATTATATATAATCATTGTAGCAATTACTGGTATGTAAAGTGTCAAGCTAAACATGTTTTTTATAGGTAAACAATGTTTTATTGTTTTAAGACAGCAATCTTACACAATACAAGGTTTAGCTGCAGTCAGTGAAAAAGTCAGCAAACAAATGATCAAGTTTTTATCCAAGTAAGTGCCACAAATGAGTTAAAAAATTAATGCTACTTTGTATTTCACAAAGTTATTTTATAGTATTACCAAAGAATCTATTGTGGATATTGAAGCAATTATAAAATGTGTTCCTTCTCAAATTGAGTCATGTACTCAAAAAGATGTTGAAGTTCATATTGAAAAAGTTTTTGTAATAAGTGCTGCAAAACCACAGTTACCTTTACAAATTGAAGATGCCTCAAGACCTGTAGGAGAAGCTGATGAGAATGCTTTGAACATAAAAGTGAATCAGGATACTAGATTGGATAATAGAGTCTTAGATTTAAGGACTCCAGCCAATCAGGCTATATATAAGGTTGAAGCAGCTATTTGTAAATTATTTAGAGATATACTTACAAGTAAAGTAAGTTACCAATATAATAATAAATTTCACACAATTGTAAACTGTATATAAAATTGTATTAATAAATTTTTGTTTATAGGGATTCGTTGAAATTCATACACCAAAAATTATATCTGCTGCAAGTGAAGGTGGTGCAAATGTGTTCACAGTATCGTATTTTAAAGGAAATGCTTATTTGGCACAGTCTCCACAACTTTATAAACAAATGGCGATAGCTGCTGATTTTGATAAAGTTTTTACCGTAGGGGCAGGTGATTTTTAATCTAAAAATTGTCATTACTTCATTTAGTTTTCTGGAAAGATATTGTTACATATGATAATTGTTTAGTTTTTAGAGCCGAAGATTCTAATACTCATAGACATTTGACAGAATTCGTCGGTCTTGATTTAGAAATGGCATTTAAATATCATTATCATGAAGTGGTAGATACTATTGGACAGCTATTTGTAGAGATGTTCAAAGGTCTTCGCGACAAGTTAGTCGAATTTATTAAAAAATGTGAAAAGTTTTCTTCCTAATTGTACAATATTAATTTCATATTTAATTTCAGTTATGCTGCCGAAATCGAGGCAGTACGTCAGCAGTATAACGTAGAACCTTTTAAGTTTTTAGATCCGCCATTAAAATTGGAATTTAAGGATGCTATTGAATTACTGGCGGAAGTTGGTGTAACTTTGGGCGAAGAAGACGATTTATCTACACCAGATGAAAAATTATTGGGCAAACTGGTTAAAGCAAAAGTGGGTTTTTCTTCAAAATGTTATTTTCTCTAAAATGTTAAGCAGATATAAATCTATTTTTCTTAATATTGTTTCATTTTTAGTATGATACAGATTTTTACATTCTGGATAAGTATCCATTGGCAGTAAGACCATTTTATACAATGCCGGATCCAAATAATCCAGTAAATTTTATTCTTACTATAATGTAACTGTTATATTAACAACATATTAAATATTCCATATTTATTATAGAAAGTATCAAATTCTTACGACATGTTTATGCGCGGCGAAGAGATAATTTCTGGTGCACAACGTATTCACGATTCCGAACTTCTTACAGAACGTGCAAAACATCATGGAATTGGTAGGTATGTTTTATATGTTTCCAGTGATAATGTTACATAATGTTTTAAATTACAGACTTAGAAAAAATAAGATCATATATTGATGCATTCAAATATGGTTGCCCTCCTCATGCTGGTGGTGGTATTGGAATGGAACGTGTTGTTATGTTGTATCTTGGCTTAGACAACATTAGGAAAGTTTCGATGTTCCCTCGTGATCCGAAGCGCATCACGCCATAAAATTTCAGCTTTAAATTAATTTCTATATATGTACATGTATGTACTTACATATGTTATGTATAACTAATGTAATTATACAATTTTTAATTCCTTTATTATTGAAAAAATCAATAAATGAATTACATTTGATTACATTATGATTACGATTTTAATTAATTAAAATATTTATATGGTATATATTTATTATGATACATTATACATAAATTGTAATAATAATAAAAAGAAAGAATATCGCAGCCATCACAAACTGCTCTAATGATATGGTACCGAGAACTGAACGATGATCAGTTATCTTTTTTAAAGCCATTTTGTCTTTTTATTTTTTTTTTAATAAACCGCCTCTGAATGTATATATTCGTAGATGTCGTTACATGTTACATAGGATGTGACTAACAGTATTCTTTCACATTCCGACCACTTATCGGGACCGAAATTGATCATAATGCAATAAAAGTTCTATAAACTTCAAAAATTTTGTCTCAAATCTCGGCAAATAGAATGGCAATAATATTCGAAATTCATTTATTTATGTTAAATAAGTATTAGCGAAGGTCATGAAGAAATGGTGGGATTAACGTTGCGAGGTAGAATTTTCAATTACAGTGTCACTATGTGAGGTGACGAAGTGTTTCTAAATACAAACAAGTTAAAATTTATATTAACAAAAATTAAAGTAATAGCTCATAATTTAAAAAAATATGGCAGCAAATAAATTATTAATTATGAACGGCTTCAAAGAAGATTGCGAACAATTAATTGCTCGTTTCGAACGTGCAGATAACATTAGATTTGATACTTTCTGTGAAATTTGGAAAACGATGAAATTTTCATTAGTTTTTGCGTAAGTTGAGATAAAGTTTTTTTAAATTTAATGGTTACATTTATTTTTCTTACAGTATTTATTTTAAGGTTATTATATTTATAATACCATAATTTTAGAAAAAATAATAAATTATTTGAGACACTCTGACAAATTATTCTTTTTTTTTGTATTTCTAGGGGTCGTCCAAACTTTCTGGAACTATTAGAATTTTGTGAGGAAGCGTTACATATATGTAAACAATTCGTTCTTTTGCCACCTCGTTTTAAAGAACGTATTGGAGGACTGTATCTTTTATATGGAATATATTTCAAAATGCCAGTAGATCAATTTAAAATTAGGCTTAAACTCGATGATTGGAAAAATGTCCTGGAACTTCATACAGAAATAAAAGAAGGAGAACATTTAGATGCTAATTATATATTATGTAAATTAATTGCTAGTAATGCATTTCATTTTTGTATTTTCGATTCAGAGGTATATTTGACAAATTCTCTTAAATATATGGTGTTTATATATTACACATATTATATTTGATTTTGTGTTTCCAGTACGGTATGGAAAAACCATATACAGTGAAGAATACACAGTATTTTAATTCGTATTCTATATTACCAACATTGAGAAATTTAAGTGAGAAAAACCAACTGTTGTCAAAAATTGATGAACTTAGTAAAGCTTACGAACAAAAGAAAGAAGAATCAAAACTAATAAATCCATTAGATACTAGTTTAAAATTATTTAATTCAAATATTGCACAGGAAATTATTAATGATATTCAAGAATTTGAAGAACAACGAAGAAATAAACAAAAAAGTATAACTGATTTTGAAAAACCTTGTTGTTCTACTTCAAAGGAACAATCTTTGAAAGAACATAAAAAATTTCATTTGTATGTACAAATAATACATTCATTGCATATTTATAAGATTTTCTATTATTTCATACTCTATTCTTTTAGAAAAGAGACTTTGAAACGCAAAATAAGAGCATTGGTTGATGATATTGAAGATGAAAATGAATCTGAAGAAAAAGATGAAATTTTAGAGAGTGATTAAAATTTTGAGTGATGAAAAGAATTCAATTAACAATAAAAGAAAAAAAAGGATAAGAAGCATACACCTTTCATACGTAAGTACATTATCTTATAATGGTATATTATTTACATGTTTATAATTTATGTAAAAATCGTAATGATATTTGTTAAATTGTTTTTTATTGGGAAGTGTACAAATAAGTGTAAAGAACAAGTTAGTGGAAATATTAATCATTCTAAATTTAAAGAAAACTTTTTATAGAATACATTGTACTCTATCTTGTTGTAACTATTATGCACAGGCTTTAAGTAAAGACAATTCAATTAAATGGCTAAACACATCTTTAAAGTGGATTAAATTTCTAAACTTAAAAACTGAGTAAGATGTATCATAGATTTCACGAAGAAGTTACTTTATCAGAGACTAATTTTCGAAGATGTAACTTTTCATTTTTATATAGCTTTATGTATATTTACGGCATTAAAATTAAATCTATATACTGAATGTAAATGATATTATTGCCGCTAATAAACATTTATGAAGCTTGAAGTAATAACGATTCATGTCAAATTTTCTTAATAAACTTTCAATTGATTGTTGTCATCAAATCCAGCACTGTGACCCGCGTTTCGTACAATAAAACTAGTTCCATCGTAATGCATACGTCGCTCACCACGACGCACGAAAAGATGAGAAGTCTGTCCAAGAGATGCAGTACAATGTAAAAATGGTGTCGTTAATGAAGCTGTCCCATTACTGGGTGATGTTCGTAATTGATATTTGTTACTATTTCGTGCAATCCTGATAAAAAAGAAATTTATATTCTTACTGATTGATATCCGATTATATAAAAATCTTTTTGTTTTTCTCAATATTTCTTTTTTTTTTTTTTTTTTTTTACTAAAATTACCTGACAAGGCCATCAGGCGTTTGTGAAACTCTAACATTGTTAATGATCCAATTTTCTACACCTTCGTTAGTTAACCAGTATTGAGCAGCACTTAAAGCTGCTGTAGCTTCTTGCAAGCATGCTGGACCATGCCGAGAACGAGAGTAAAAAACACTAAGAGAAAAATCCTAGAAATTAAATATTTTCTTTTAGTACAATTAATTTTAATGTGACAATTAATTTTAATGCGACAATATTTATTTTTCATACCTGACCCATATCTGAAAATGAATCCGTGGTCGTTCTTGTTCCCGCCGTATCAACTAAATAAACTAGAGCGCACTGTTCTGAAGTGAAGCTCACCCCTTTATACCACATCTTTGCGTATCTGATGAAGGATAATAATACTTGTTAATGGTACTTTAACGATGTTACAGATACCACTGACTTGTTATTGCCGTGGGCGTCATGAGCCAAGATCTCAACTCGTGATCCATACTGATATATTCTTCCGTTTGGATGAAGTAATGCCGCAGCCGCTCCAGAACCGCTCAACGATAGTACAATATTATTCTACGCTGACGATAAATGCAATTCAGATAATAATCATGTGAGCATTAGAAATTAGTTTCCATTCGTTTCCATATAATGAACTTATGTTATTATATTGTTTTTCAACACGAACTATTCATAGAAATAGGAATTTTGTTGAAATTTGTATAAAATAGAAAAAAGGAAGATACCTTAAAATTAATTACTCTAACTGCACGATCGATGGTCATGTCAACTCGAATTCTGTTGTGAAGTCTCAATGAAATTGTACCATGCGGTGTAGCTACGATAGCAGCATCGGTGTCATGTTCCCTCCAGTTTTCTGTATAGATACATGTCTCTTCGTAGTATGGCGCAATTGTTTTAGAATTTCGAGGCTGTCGCCAAAGTGCTGTTGAATTAGAAAATGCAGTCGCACCGGCTAATCCACTCCACTGTTCTGACGATGGTGCTTCAAAATACTTGGGAAACTCACTATATCGCTAAAAAGGATGATAAATTGCTTTAAACAATGAAAATTGATTTACCTTTTATGATTAATAACCATGATAATCATTACGTAAACTACCTGAAAATTAGTATCATCTGTTTGTGCGTGATAACTGTGTGCCGTATAGACAGATCTAGGTCGCATCGGTGCCGTCGAGGTAGTTTGACTTTGAATTGTCGGTATGGAACATGGTTGCTGATTCACCACTTGTGTCCCAGCTTGGATATTACACTTTTGGATCTCCTTTCGATATTCGCCGCAAGGAGTTGTCATAGCTTTTGCCTTCAGTTAATATAATACAATAAAAGTTATATATTGGTCAAGTATCGACCTTTTAAAAAAAGAAGAGAAAAAAACAGATATTCTTCGATTTTACTAATGACTTTTCTATGATGATAAGATATAATAATAAGAAAAATATCCTATGGCGTTAAAAAGAAATTAACGGGAATGAAAATCGATTAACAAACAGTTCACAAAAATAACAAGTTAAAGGAGTATTATAAAAAAAGACCTTGGAATTGGCTGTAGCGTTTTTTGACTTCTTGCGACGGGATTTCCGGTGTTTCGACACCGCCGTTTGACCACCCTCGTTTATGCGATCCACGGCTGAAGCGATTTTCGTATCTACAGTTCAGGTTCTTTCAGTAAAATCACGTCTTTAATGTTTTCTGATGTTCTTTGACTTTACGAAGATGCTTGCATACGTAACTTTGATCTCAAAAGTTTCTACTTAGCGATCAAGAATTTTTAGATCGCGTTGAGAGAAATCAATCCTCGTAGATACCCATCAAAACTTGTTCAGAGGATGACGCGGTTGGAAGATATTTCGGTAAAATAAATGAATATTTTAGTTGATCGTTGCCTTGACACTAAAAAATAACAAGAGACTGATAGTAGACAAATTCCACTAAAATGAAAGTAGGCTTTTCATATTCAAACTCGATAGTTTCTTTTAACATGTATCATATCTTCGTGTTAATACATTCTTCATTTTCTTACACACACACACACACACATGTTATGAGGAAAAATATTTCATATATATATGTATATATATAGTACTTCGTTCGGTACTTATTTCATAAATCGTTTTATCTTCTTAGTAAACTTTGAGCCTTTATTTTCTTTAAAATGGCATTTGAAATTTGAGGAAATACAATGTGATTGATCTTTTTGTTTCTTTTTTCTGAACATTAACATTTTTAAAAATCATTTTTTATTGCGTTCCTGAAATTCTAACGCTGAGAAATAATTAACTATAATGAAGGTCACAATTGCTAGTCAAGAATTATATAAGTATTTGTATTAGGTATAAACAACACGATTACATATTCTAATTGCGTTTTTTTCTAATACATTTGATAATGGTATCTTTTTTTATGCAAATTTGTAAATATTTGTCCTAGATATGTTAAAATTTTTCCTCATAACATGTGTGAAATCAATTTGTTTTTGATGTGTGTATTCAACAAGACCGAATTCGAAGATCCCGGAAACTGCACTTTTTACTTTCATAATTCGATACAATTTATACAACAGATTAATACATTCTAACATGTTCTAATCTCATACCATTCACTTTTAAGGATAACTAATATTATAATGCATTTTTGTTACTCCGTAACATAAAATTCAAGAATAGATTTAAGGTAATATAGTATGATAATAGAAATTATTGCAAGTCAATGTGTTTATTGCATAACAACGTAATTGTTGTTTCTTTTATACTTCCAAATGTATATGTACATATATTACTCGTATAAAATTCAAACAAGATTAAAAATTCGTTGATCAAACTTCATTAAATTAAACTAATGAAAGTGATATTTTGAATTTGCAATTTTATCAAAAATATCTAGCTCATTAAAAAAAATAACTTTAGGATATTTTTTTAGCATGTTACTAATGTATTTTCTTTTTCTTTTTTAGGTGTTACAAAGTAGCAGCAATACGCAAAGTGTGTGAAGTACGTGCAAGAAGTAGTGCAGTCAACAATAAAACAATTGTTGAGTACTTGAGTATACAGCACATACTTATTACAAATAACATTATATTGTATAATACCGCTTTTCACATGGTGGGGACATAGAGTTTATCTGCTGACATTTCTTAAGACTTCAGTACTCGCTCATTCTATCCGCGTAATAGTTCGAGGAGGTGCAGTTGTTAATAAAAACCGCGAGAAAAAAAAGTTTTTAACGATAATGATTGTTTTTAAACTTTCTTTTTTCCTGGGTGTTATATGCTTAACTTTGGGTAATCTTCTTTTTTTTGTTCACTTTCGTGATTTCTTAAATCTTCAAATATTGTGTATCAAATTGTGAACGGAAAAATGTGAAAAATATTGTAACTTATTGATACCTCTGTAATTGTGACTATTTCTAATACTTAAATATTTAGTTTTAGTATGTTTTTGAAATAATAATATAATGTATCGTATGTTCTTACTTTTTAGAATGTCTCACACTAGTTAAGAATGTTAAGATAAGTAATGATGAAGACAATAAAGAAATTGAAGATGATACTCTTCAACTAGTAACAGTGGTAAATATGAAAAATATCGAATGTAAAAAAAGAAATCTTTGATATTATCACATTCCTTTTTTCTTTCCATACTAAAGTTAGATTTACTTGGATTAATGTTATCACATGATTCATAAAAGAGATATAGACTCTCTAATTATAGCAATAAACTTTTAGGTAATAAGGCATGGAGACAGAGCACCACAGGACACTTATCCAAACGATCCTTATGTTAATAATTCCATGGAACCTTATGGTTGGGGTCAATTAACAAATGTAATGTTTTATATTATTTCTGTTACTATATCAGGATTTTCATTATCAACATAAGTAATCCTGTGTAGGAAGGAAGAAGGAATCAATACAATCAAGGTCTTTTCCTACGGGAACGGTACAACAATTTTTTGGGTTTAATTTATAGTCCTAATATATTTTATTTGCAATCTACCGCTCTCGATCGTACAAAAATGTCTGCTATGCTAGAAGCAGCAGCTTTATGGAAACCAACTGAGAAACAATCCTTTAAACGTGATTTAGCTTGGCAACCTGTTACTTTATTTTATCAACCATATTTAGAAGATACGGTATAAATCTTATTTTATGTTATGAATGATATGATTTCAATTTGTATTTTATGGAATTATATCTCTTTTATGAATCATGTGATATTTAAATATTTTTATATTTCTAGTTGATGATAATATGGAATACATGTCCAAAATATACCAAATTACGATATGCAGTTATGAACTTATCACAGGTTCAACAAATTCAAAACAAGAATAAACATCTTTACGAAGAATTGACGAATTTAACGGGTATGATGATCTCAACTCCAAGTGATGTGAATTCGCTTTACGGAACTTTAACAGCAGAAGTTTGTATCAAATGATCACTAAAAACATTATATATTATATAAAAATTATAAAAAATATTATTGTATTATAAAAATTTTATTAACATTACAAATTGATTATTTTAGGAATATATGAACCTAACTCTTCCTGAATGGACTAAACATTACTATCCTGATAAATTAATACCACTTACATTGTACGATTTTCAACTTAATGGATATAATGATGAGCTTAAAAGACTTAAAGGAGGACCTTTTCTAAAAAAGATTGTTACAGATATGATAAAAAAAAAAGATAATACTTTAGAACCTGAAGAAAGGAAAATGTTTATGTATATTGGTCATGACAGTACTATTGTAACTTTGATGGATGTTATGCATATATGGAATAATCAAATGCCATATTATAATATTATGATAATGATTGAATTACATGAGAAAAATGACGAATGGACTGTTCAGGTAAACTATAAATTAAAAAATTCAAATGTAAAAATTATTTTTATTATTTTATATTTTATTCTTTTTGTTGTTTTTTAGATGTTCTTAAGAAATACCACTGAACACGATCCATATCCTTTGACTGTTCCTGGATGTTCAACAATATGTCCTCTTGAAAAGTTCATACAGATTTTAAAACCAATGATTCCAGATAACTGGGATGAGGAATGTAAAGTTGAGGGAGACTATATACTTCCACCTGCTCCTCTTCCTTAATTATAATTATTCGGTAAAACTGAATCACAACGAATGCGATAAAAGTATTGTTTAAATTATTAGCTAATGATAATAAAGATTCATTTAAGAATATTTTTTTAATTTTAACCCTGAAATATATGAACAGTTTTTTTAATTAATTTATAATAATAAGTAAATATTATTTTCGTAAAATGTATTTATTTACATTTTAAGTATGTACTTTCTTTATTACATATCATATTACTTTCTCTATATTCTATTTATTTGCTATAAAAAATATGTATTGGAACTTATTTATGATAGTTTTAAACAAATACTTGTAAATAGATTTTTATTTGTTTTTAGGCGAATATTTTCTCCTCTCGACGCTTTTTCGTAACCACTGTGCCAGGTTTGTGTTGAGCATCTGGATGATTTAGTAATTCAGGTGGACAGGTAGATATAGGGCTTGCAAGAATAGTCTGCTTCAAATCATAGAACAGGTGACTGTCATCTTTGGTACAAAATGAAATAGCAAGACCAGCTTTTCCAGCACGTCCAGTTCTACCAATACGATGTGTGTAATCTAAAAACAGGTGAGAAACAGCATATATTCATATAATATATAATTTAATATATAATTTTCATATAATAAATAATTAATATATAATTTTACAAAGTACACTTACCTTCTATAGTCTTAGCCATATCATAATTAATGACCATAGATACATCTTTAATATCGATACCACGACCTGCTACATCAGTGGCAACCAGAATGTCTTTACTACCACTTTTCAGAGAAGCAAGTGCGTACTCTCTTTGTTCTTGTCCTTTACCACCATGAAGAGTACAAGCATTGTACTGAAAAATGAAATAAAATATTGCATTAAAAAAGTTTCGTAATACAAATAAAATATGTTCGCGTTGAATTTAGGATAATATAAGATAATTAAAATTCAGACATACGCCTAGTTTTTCTAAACCTCTTGCAAGAACATCAGCTCCCTTCTTTTGATTAACGAATATAATGACTGGTGGTTCAACTCCTCTGCTAAGTATTTCCATTAATTTCTTACGCTTATCAGCTTCACCCATTATATGTACAATTTGTTCTGTTCTCTCTGTTGGTTTTCCTACGCTGCCGATATATACAACAGCAGGTCGTCTTAAATAAGTTCTGGCTAGTCGTTCTACCGCAGGTGGCATAGTTGCAGTAAACATTACAGTCTGAAAGAATAATAAATATTCTTCATTATTTTTTAGCTTCAATTCAAAACACAGTATGAACACAGTGTCAAATATTATTTTTTACTTGTCTATATTTTTTCTTTGTATTATAATTAGCTAAAAGTTTTTCTTCATTTTCGGCATCTTCATTATCTGGTTTTAAGTTTGTAACTGGCATGTATTCCAAAATTTTTTGGACATCTGAAAATTTGTATGGTAATTAGTATTTAGCTATACACGACTTAGTACTGTAGAACTAACATACCTGGTTCAAAACCCATGTCTATCATTCTATCAGCTTCGTCCAATACAATGTAAGTACATTGATTTAAAACCAAGTATCGATTTTCTAATACATCAATTAATCGTCCTGGTGTGGCTATAACGATCTATAATGACAGAAGTTAATTTAAAATTTAGAAAATCATAAATATTCTTTTATGTCATAAAGTACCTCACAACCCATTCTCAATCTAAATCCTTGTTCTTCTCTCGAGAGACCTCCTACAACTACAACCGTCCTTATACCTAATGGTTGTCCGAATTTATTAGTCTCTTCTTCAATTTGTTGAGCTAACTCACTGAAAAAATTTAGGCTCTCAGTAAATTAAATTTAAATTTAAGATAAAGAATGTGATGATCAATAAACATACCGAGTTGGCGCTAAAATTATACTATAAGGACCTTGATCTGCTTCTTCTAATCTTTCAATTTTTGGTAAACTAGTAATCCATAATAGCAATGGAATTAAAAATGCTAGAGTTTTTCCAGATCCAGTTTCAGCAACTCCAATAATATCACGATTTTGAAGTCCTATGGGAATAGCTTGTCTCTGAATAGGTGTTAAATCTTTATATCCGACTTTATCAATGATATCAAGAATTTCTTTTGGAAATCCTGATTCTTTCCATGATCTAATTGGATCAGGTATACGTCCTCCTTTTATTGTAATATTGTAATCCTCTCTAAATATACGCCAATCTCTTTCTGTCATTTCATGAAGAGCTTTCTCTGACCAATGTCTGTCATCCCATTTTTGTTTCTCCTCTTTTCTTTTTACCTTTTTTAGTCGCATTCTTAAAAAAAAAAAAAAATGTATAAATGATTGTATATTTCTATATGAAATTTTAGTTTTAGAGTACATACTTCTCCTGTTCTTTCTCAGCTTCTGTTCTTCTCTTTTCTAACAATTCTCCATAAAATTTGCTTTGATCTCGTTTCTGTGCTTTAATGTCTATTCCAGCAAGATTCCCTCTACCAAAGAATTGTACTTGATGTCTTTCCTTGTATATACTATTATAGTCAACAGAAGTGTCTTCTGAAGTATCCCAATCAAATACAAATTTTCTGTCATTTAATCTTCGAACACGTCGTTTCTTCTTCACTAATCCTAAATAACGTTCTTTAATAGCTTCTACTTCTTTTTCCTTGTCTTTATCTTTAATTTCATCCTCTCTTGTGCGCTGACTATCTCTACGTCTGTTTCAAAGATTATTATAATGTGCATCGTTATCTCATGAATTTAATTTAGAGAAGTAAATGTTATAAATACCTATCCCTATCATCCCACTCCCTGTCTTTCCCAGTATTTTCATTATGCAAAGATTTACGTAGGTCCTCCTGTTGCTTTCTCATTGCTTCAACTTCCTCTTGTCGTTTCTGTATGGCCAAAGCAGCACGTTCTTCTTTAGTTAGAAATTTTGGTTTAGCACGTGCTTCTTCTTCTGCCTTTTTCTTAGCCAGTAATTCTTCTAAACTTAGTGGTTCTTTCTTCGGAGGAGGCTTTGGTTTCTCCTCAACTTCCTCATCCTCTTTCTTTGGTTCAGTTTTATTCTCCTTTTTATTCTCATCTTCTATAACAAATATAGGACTTGGTTTACGCTTTTTCTCATCCTTTGATTTGTCTTTGAACTCTCGTCTCTCCCTCGATCTGTCTCTATCTTTTTCGCGTGATCTATCCCTTTCTCTTGATCTTTCACGCGATCGTGAACGTTTTCTGTCCTTTTTCCGATCCTTCGATCTGCTTCTTGATCGTCTTCTATCTCGTCGTTCCCGTTCTCTTTCACGTTCACGATCTCGTTCACGCGATCGACTTCGCCTTACAGTTTTCTTGTCGTGGGCCATTAAGAATTCTGCAAATGAATTTACTTAATTGCGCTTGAATTAATTATCCGAAAGCATTAATCATTAATATATTTTTTTGAGAGGTTATACAAACAAAGCCGTAAATATTCATTATCTCTTCGATGATAAACAGATAACAAAATAGATATTATACACCATTATATTAATAATTACTTTCTACAACAACATTACTTATAAATATTTATAACAACCATATAACATTTGAATTATGTCTTATTAAGTGTCACAATGAAGTATATGATATAACCGTCAAGTATATTTTTAAAATTAGAAAATACCGATAATAAAACAGAATTTTTCTATTAAAAATGAAATATAATAACCTTTCCCTCTGAATCAAGCAAGAACTTGAAATAAAAATTACACTTGTATACAATCATGTACAATTTACAAGTGTTACGACTATGGTTAACTTTTCAATGCAAGCGACATGATTTCGTAGTTCCCATGTAACAAAATAGCAATCGTTGATCTACATAATTTTTTATCTGATATAAACAATTCTTGATACAATAAATGCAAATTATAATATATATTTACTTTATTGAATTGAAGCGATTGCACAATCTGTTGCAAATCTGTATTATTTGGAATATAAAAAAACGTAATGGTGCATTTAAAAAGGGCAGATATAAATAAAAAAAATTTATTTTTCAAATTTATTTTGAATATTTCCTTTAACTATAATAATTATTTTCATATAATCATACGCGGTTTCGAATAATTCATATTAAAATATTACCGTGAAAGAGAAATGTTCTTTTTTAAATTATCATGAAATTATTTTACTCAAGTTTAGATATAAAGATTTATTTTTGCCTTAGTATAAAATTATTGAGAATATTCTGCAATAAAATGTATTAAATTTTTGCCGCCAGTTGTGATCGGGATGCTTTGTAACAATTGGGTAGTGTGATGCGGAATTTGGGCCAATAAAAGCGGAGCATCGAGCGAGCCACGGGAAGGCTCAATAAAGGGCGCTAGTGTCCGTCAAGTGTCACAGCCGTTGCTTGTCTCCTCAGTATTGTAATTTAAATTGGTGATTTAATTAGGAGTAACGTATTTTTTTTCTAGAATTTGTGAAACATTAAGCAATAATGACCGACAAGAAAGGTAATTATACATCATAATCGTGTAATGCGATTAGCAATATGTGTTATACACATTAAGAGTATCTCGTGTTTTCAAGTCGAGAATACCACTTGTCACTCGTACGACGGCGAATTTTTTTATGTTAGCAATGCTATCCGACACCTGTGAAGAACGGTGCACGTTCAAATTCGATCGAAATTCATACCATTATTACAGATACGAAGCCTCGTCTCAATGCGACGAGAGAATCTTGAATTTCTGCCCAGTGACAGATAAATCAATACCGCATTGTGTGTGGGAAATACAAAATGGCTTCCAGAGTTCGTCTTGAATAATTTTCGCGATGACTTGATTAAAAATCGTATACTATCTAAAACAATGTAACTTTATCAGATGTTATCGGTATTATTAATTTCATGTCATACACAACTTTATTTCTTGTGTTATATTTTATTAGCTACTGTGTATATTCGAGAATGTGTTTTGCATGTATCTCGAATAATGTACACTTTATGCGTTCAAGAAAAATTTGATCGAGCTCAAAAAAAAAGAAAAAAAGAAATCATTGTCGTTGAGTTTTATTGTACACAATTATTTTTTACTGAGAATAAAAGTTTCAAATTTTGAATGAAAGAATTTTTTTTTTGCATTTGAAAAATATTTTTTTGACAAAAAGTGTTAGAACCTTTTACTGAAAATGTTTTAATATTTGAAATTTAAAATTATTAATAACATTATCATGATAAAAAAGGCCATTTTTTTTAACAGTATATGTCTGTATTGATATTGCAATTTTTTCTTAAGTAATTTGGTTTCAGTTAATATATCAGAAAAAAAAAGAAAATAAGTGTAATATTATAAAATAGATTTCTGGAAGCCATTTTTCCTTTTTATTTTATTTTGTAGCGCTTCTAGATATATGAAGAATAATAGTGGATAATTTTGTTCAAATGCAATCATATTATTTTTTTAATTTATAATTAAAGATACACAAGTAATATCATTTTGATGAATTAAGATTTTTATATCTTAAAAAGCATTTTATTTAAAAGTCATCAAGCGTTAATTTCAAATTATAATTTTTCACATCTACGAGCTTTTAATTTCAATGAATACATCATGAAATAGATATCGTACAGGAGTGTTTGAAGTTACCTTTTTTTTTGTAATTTCCAAAAATGTATCAATATATACATACATACATACATATATATATATATATATATATATGTAGATTATGTATAACATTCAGTAGAAGCTTTTATAAAGAAGCTGTTTAATAACTCGTACGAGTGAGGTATGTAATTTTAATATACTATTGACTTTTCGAGTTTTTTTTTACGTACTGATGGAAATATTTGATTGACGTACAGCTTGGACCATGACTACATGATTTTATAGTAATCTACTATTGTACTTAATTAACAGCTCGGACACTTATGTGATTATTCCTAATTCAGTCCGCTCTGTTCCTAAGGCAAATGTATGATTACAGAGCAATAGCGTTTAAGGGATGTGTAAAAGTTTAGTCTGTAAGTAGATCAGTATTACATTGTTAATGATTACGACGAGAAGTAATATGCGAAATTGTGGATTATACTGGTGCAAATCTGCGAGCATATTACCGTGACGGTCTAGCCGCTAAAAAACCGAAGGATAGCGCCTACAGTTGTGGCTGTCAATATGTTTGCAGCGGACCATTACAAAGACGATTTGATCCCAGTCAGTAGGTGGAGCTTCGGAGACCGGCGTTCGCGCAGCCTAAGCCACGTATCTAACCTCACCTTACTCTATATATTACCTAACTCACTACGTGTTTATATACCAACATATATTACGTATACACATATATACCATACATACACACACACACACACACACACACATACAGATATACAACACAACACACACACACACACACACACACACATATATATATATTCTAAAAAATATATATATGAAGATATAGAGGCACCGTGCGCCTCCCGATTCAAAAAGTGAAGAAAGAACGAAAAAAAGAGAACTGTCGAACATCGAATCTCCCATATTTTCCCGTCTTCGATGTTTCAAGCGATCAAATTTCTCCAGACCTCTTCTCTTCCAGTATTCCTATTGTCATTAATTCTCATTAGCTGACCGTAATACCAAGAGATCGTGGAGTGCCTGGTTTGTAAAAGAAATCATTGAAAAAGCATATTACAAATATTATGAGAAAATCGTGGGAACGCCGCGTGAATTAAATTAATCCCCCAATAGACTAATGTCAGTTTCCTCATTTTTCCAGGCCTACGTTGGTTATTAATCCACGATCATCAGGTATTAAAGGATCGAGAAAATCCGTTCCATGTGTTAAGAGATTGCTTGTCGAAAATCTGCCGATCTAAAGAAAGCAGAAGCGTAGTGTACGAGTACCGCACGCTTGTGTACAGTTGAACAACGATACGTACTCTTCCGATCGCGTAAAAACTTTAATCGCAGGCTTTCCGAACGAAGCTGTCATCTCGCGATATTAGAAAAAACACTCGTAAACAGAGATCGCTTAGGATCATCAATGGTACTTGTAAGTCTTTCTGTGAATGAGTTTAAACACATGATGAGAAAGTTATACTTTTTGAATTGGAGACGTCGGCTGCTATATATCCAAATCAATATGAACGTAAGATATTGATATGGGTGTACAAATATTTCGTAATGAAATCGTGGTATTGGCTGATTGCTTATTTTTCTCTTTTTCCATTTTTTTTTCTTTTTTTTTAATTTTCTTCGTTTCGATGCTCGCTGCGCCTCTTGTGGCTTCTTTTTTAAGAGAGAATTCAAGCTACTCACGAACATGTACAAAATTTCGATTCTATTTTCGATTCTAACTTTGGACAAATTAAAAGCAGAAAAAAAAAGATAAATTCTCTTAGAAGCGACGTGTCACAAGATGGTACAGTGAGTCAACGGGGTGGACACGAATGCTGTATTTAAGCTCAGCGTATTTATAATATTTTTACTCAATAGAAATTTGGTAGCTCACTTTTAACAATAGTGCATGTTGCTTTGACTCGGGCTACAAGTTTCTCGTGACAAAAGGAAATACTAAAAATAAATATATATTTGCCAAACTATCTCATAGTTATCATTTTGTATCCTTCATGTAATATTGAATGAAATAAATCAGAAATAGATCAGTGACATCGAATATGAAACTTGTAGCCAATTTTGCACGTACTTGTAGTTGATACATAAGGGAAAAGTATACTTTCTTCAACAACAGTAGAGCGTTAGTTTATTTCCGTTTAATTGGACAGAAACAGAAAAGAAAAGAGAGAAAAATATATAGTGTGTATACATTAATATATGTAACTTGTAAATGAATATTGTCTCTCGGTAGTAGCTTTGACAGCAAAGAAGAAGAAACATAATAAAATCGTGGTTAAATTGTTAAATTGTTAAAAGGAAAAAAAATTGATAAAAATGACACGCTTCATCGATTAAACAAGCAAAACGATGAAGCGTGTCTCACACATATCCTCTAAATATGTGCAATATATAACAGAGAACAGTTTCAAAAGCGAAATTATGTTTGTTTGCCTCCTTATCTACTTTGTGTGCAAATATATAAATATATACATAGCTTTAATCATTTTTTACATATTTGTATTTTAGTTTGCATGCTTGGAATGCATTACTAGAAAAGACACGTGACGTGCGAGCTTCTTCTAATTATTGACATTTTATTTTTACGTTATTTCCTAACGATCGAGAACATAGAAAGAATATAAATATTTTTGACTTTTAAATTTTTCTCCTTCATAGAAGTTTCTCGCACGTTTGAACATATAATGCATGTTCATAACATGTGGTAGATTTTTTTCATAATTCGATTTTTTACGTTTGCTCGCTCCTTCCCTTCTTAACTTTCTAATGACCGATGTGTCTCCCCTTTTTGCAGAGGAAAGCTTTTTTTACGAATGAATTGTAAACACCTTTTCCGAAGAGTAATCGAGAAATGGTTAAGAAGGGATTGAACAAATTGTTTTCGTCGATTTTTAATTGTATAGTTGAAGAATTTCATAAATGGTCTTTCAGACTCGATACAGAGATGTTCCTATTCCTGTTCGTAAACGAACCATCGAATTCATTAACATCTTTGAAATTTCGTTTTTCTTCCTTCAACGAAAGTTCTGGGAAATTATTGAGAAATTGATACAGCCCGGATTGTTATTACAAGGTCATAGGAATCTCTCAGAGCGTTTTTAAATTGCATGTGCATGTTTGGCAGAATATCATGTATACTGTTAATAGTGAGCTTAAATATGAGATAGTATTTAACGATATTCATCGAGAATTGTGAATATATAAGGGTACCTCTACCTTCTCAAACCCAGCGGCCTAGACATGTTCGATAAAACGTCGATTGAGTCTATATCGAGAATACAAACTGAGGCAAGAATATCGGATGAACAGACATAATCTGATTGTACAATTTTCTCATGTTGAGATTACAATTCAAGGTAGAACAAAACAGAACAAAATATTAAAATATTGCATAAAATAGAGAAATATCTGTAAGTTTTAAAAGAAACATGTAATTTATATTTTTAATATATAAAATTGTATAGTAATTTTAGTTCAGTGTATTATCCAATTTTTTAAAAACAATTAATTATAATTGAGCTATTATTATTGATATGATTTTTCAATTTTTAAGGTAATTATTATTTTTTAAAGAATTTATCTTACTACTTAAAGTTTTTCAGATAGTAATGGAGTTTAACGAAATCTTCGATCATTCCTCGGTCGCTGGGTTCTCTAAGGCATAAAAAACTGTTCCACCGAAGCATTTCGATGAATAAAGTCTAGTTAAAAAAAAAAAAATAATAATAAACGGATCGCAATGTTTGTAACGGAAACAAAACGGGCAAATTTCGCCCAGTTTCTCATATGAACGAATAAAACGCGAAAGACCATTCGGTTCTGATGGTAAATTAGGTCGAATATGCTCATTGGGACAAATTAGGTTTCGAAAGTAATAACAGAGAGCAAGATGAGAGGGAAATGCGTGCGTGTACGAGAGAAAGGCGGGTCGAATAAAGAGCAGAAAGAAAGGGGACGAAAAAGTGGGAAAGGCAGAAAGAGGGAAAAGAGAAAGAAAGGAATTAGGTAAACGTAAAAGCAAAAAAAAAAAAAAAGAAAAGAAAAGAAATGACACTGTTCAAGTTACCCAGTAAACTCGTACTAGCATTTAATATTATAATCAATTGTTATTGGATTCGATGATTGTTTGCACCGTGGCACTGACACATAAATTTATTATTCGATTGAAGGTTGATCCAAACGACGGATATACGACTCCTCCTCTTTCACGAATGAAACATTTTAGAAGAAGCTACACAATCATTGCTTCTAGTTACGCGAAGGATGAAGGAAACAGTACCGTCCTACACACGAGCCTGTATAAAGTGCAATATAACATAATTTGAGGAGAGTGCTCGTTTCCATGCGTTGGACCAGTGTTCAATTATCATGGACAATTTGGTGTGGGCTGACGTCTATGTTAGAGTACAACATGTCCATCCACTGCTACTGGGCTTGGGCTATTTATCATACGCGTTCTAGATCTTCTACGTTAACTTCGCGTTCTAAATCTTCAAGATTTATTGGATTAAACGAGAGATTTCGAACGGCAGAAGAAATAAGATTGCGAGCTACGTTTCGTTCGTTCTCTTTGTATTACAGAGATGAAAAGAGAGAACGCAGCATATTTTTTTAAATAGTGTTTTGCGTATGTTAAATGGCTATGGAACAGAGCACAATTTAGTCTCTACTTTAAAAAAAAAAAATGAAAATTGGGCGTTCTCGTGGTTTGCTTACGAGAATGAGAGTTGAACGTGGCCGATGACGAAAGAGTCTGCTCGTGGCAATGTTTACGCGAACAGCGCCCAATTAATAATTATATATTACGCAATTATAAAGAACTTTTAATCATGTTTGATCTTTATTTATGGATATTTGCAGAAATTTGTGGTTTGCTGAATCTTGTCACAACTTTTTGAATGTGTGGAACTTGATATACATATACATATATATATGTACATATTACGGACATATATATATATGTATACCTTTTTTCATCGTACCACTGTACTCATTGTATAAATTACACATTCACCGCCCGAAAGCAATGACGATTTTCCTAGTTGATCTGAATAAGAATCAAATTCAATCGGATTAACTTGTACGATTTATAGAGCAAAAACAAAAAAAAAAGAATCAAAAGATATTGTCTCACATAATCGAATTTTAATTACTTGGGCTTGTTTTTTAACATCACTTTTTGGAACAATCCATTTACCCTATTTATTCCTGGCTTTATTTTAGCTCTGTTTTTTGTCATCTATTTTATTTTATTTTATTTTATTTTATTTTTTTTTTTTTTAATCTAGTCGAACCTGAATGTTTCATAACTGTGTATCTGATAATAGTACATTGCTTCCGAATCTTCTGAAATTTTCTATTATTATTTCCGAATTATCACGACGCTTGTCGATCCTCGAGATTGTTAATCGAGGAAATTAGAATTGAGATTTTTATCTTGCATTCGTTCATACGAGATAAAAAATATACCGAAAGATAACATTTTTCTGATACAATCGTTCGATGCATTTAATTCTTCAAACACTTGATGTCAGTTCATGAATATTCAAAGGTTCGACTATTTAGACGAATGTATTTGGCTTTTACCTTGATTGCGTAACGCTATTTGCTTTGAGATCGGTTTCGTATATCTTAGTTTAGAAGTAAAGGTAGGTCGATCAACGCGAGTTTTCATTTGAGAATAGTTTCTCATTTTATTCTTGTTTCATTTTTTTCTTCATTTTTCTTTTCCCAACTTTCTCAGACTGACTGTCCGACGATTCTTTTGACTGTCGAACATTACATATCATCCGTAGTGGCTATATTGTTTAGACTCGTTTGTATTTTTCTGTATATTATTATTCCAAAGAAGGTGAAAAGAATTCGACGAGTCGAATTTCCGTTCGTTTTTGTTTCTCCTTTTTTTTTTTTCTTCAACGTGATTCTTTGTTTCTTAGAAAGAAAAAGAACAAATAAAAAAAAGAACCATTGCTCGAGACGTTTTTCATTTTAATTATATTAGTGACAAGATATACCACAGATTGCTCCATGTCAAATTCCAAACATATATACATACATATATATATATATATATATATATATATATATATATATATATACATATACATATATATACGTGCTGTTGTTTATTTATTCACAATTAAGGTACCAGAAGTATAGTTTGCTAAGCTATTCTCAAGTGTCTCGCTTTCAACTACGTTTCTTTCGAGAATTCTTGGAAGTTCAATTCTCTGATCGTACAATCCCGTTTCTCTGAATATAATTGACTATTTAAGAAATAAATAAACGTAAAAAAAAAAGACAAAAACAAAAAAAAATTGATGGATAGATGGATTTTCGAAAGAGCCGTAAATGTTTTTACTATGAAGCCTGTCTTGTACCACTGAAGTTTACGCGGACATGCATTATTAATTTCTTCGTTGATTCTCTTTATTTTTTTCACTCTTTTTTTCTTGACACGTTTCGATTGCAACTTTTGCTCTCTCCACTTGTATGTAACGTATATATATATATATATAAAATTGTAAACTGCTGTAAACTCTAAAGGTAACAAGAAGGCAACGATACCGTTTTTTCGGTTATTTCTTTTCACCATTATTTAGTGACTAACATTGTTTGAGCTTTGAATAGTACCTTGATAAAAACGGTGTATGTCATGTGTAAGATATACTTGGGTGTGGGAGTACCACTTTTGGAATCAAGGCATATTTGACGCGTTTGTATCCGTTTGAAATTTAATCAACTGAGGAACGATACGTTCACCTCGTCCATAATGCAACGTGCAATAGAAAAAGATTTGCGTCAAAAATGTTTCGATGCTGAGGACATGAGTTATACGATCAACAGGAGACAAAGATGGAACTTACGACACTATGTATCTCTTCGAAAAGATTGATAAAAGATGGATGTGTTCCGATGTTCCCTGTTGCGCGATAATTCATGTTGTCTCTTATCCTTTCTGGCAGTGGTACCACGTACCGTTGGCTTAGATCAAACCTACGGCCAACAAATTGAACGGACTTGCATTTTCCATTGCATGTGTTACAGCATACCCGGTGACACCTCATCCACCAACAGGTTTTGTCCCTGCGCCGGCACAGCCTGCTACCTACGGTAGTACACGTAAGAGAATCATCTCTGTGTTTCGATGTGTCGATCCTGCCTGGTTTCAGTGATCCGATTATATGCGAGTCTTACAATAGTTGCAGGTGCCGCACCGTACGGAGTATTTCCTAATCAGCCACAGCTGTATGCAGCGCAAGGACCACCGCCGCCGACATACGATCAGACTCTTACTCATCCGATGGTAAGGACATTGTTGCACCCCATTGTCTATCGTGGGGTATTCTATGACGAATTAATTTGTTCTAGGACTTTGTAGCATTTGTTCGTTACAGGAAATATATATTGTACATACATATATATGTGTGTATATTTAACTTTTTAACCTTTTGACTCGTCATCTTCGTTTAAAAGATTAAGACTAGTGTATATATGTAAAATAAAAACATATGAATATAATATACATGGGCGTATTACACATGTATTTATAAATTTGTAAATTGTATTTTTCTGCGTTAATTGTAATATATTTATCATAGGATACTTCACAAGAAATTTCCTTCAAAATCTTTGATTAATTTGTATGAACTAGATGTATCAACCAATGTACGGCCAAGGATACCCGGGATACTTAGCGGGTTATCCTGCATACGGTCCGTTGCAATATTACCCACCATTGGCTGCAGCTGCAGCGTATTACCCTGCAGCAGCAATGCAACCTCCAGTTAGGCCTCCTACACTCGTGATGCCTGTAAGTTATTGAAACCTATATATTGAATATCTTTTGTCTACGACGTACGAGAGTTACTAATTTGTTAAATTCTTTTGAAGAATGGGTTCGATGCTACTAATCGATTTGATAGTATCTCACAACCTGTCTTGCCACCGCCCCCGACAGTTCCAAACGCCGCCCAATTAGCTGCAATGGCGAGTCACAGCGTCGCTATATCGCAAAAGAAAAATTTCCTAGGAGGAGGAACAGAAGGCGGTTACACCTTTTGGTAAACCATTAAACCTTTTGTGAAACACTAAGTCTAAAGAAAGGCATTGTTGTCGAGATGATCCATGTAGGCAAATCTGAATTTATGTTAGAGTTCTACTATTTTCACATTGGGAGCAGCTAAATTAGTATATCTTGTGCGCGGACCGATCGCACTCTCTAATTCACGATATTCGAAAACAATATATTTTCTGTTCGTGAATCTGTTATTTCTTTTTTTTCTTTTTTTTTTTTGTCACATTTATGTATATGGTGTATAGTTATTGGTGCACAATACGATTTTCAGATCTTAAAGCAATCGGTCAGCGCATCGAACATACTTTGAAATATAAGAGAAACATTAAGAAGGGAAGACTCGTGCGGCGCTCGTCATACAATTGAGAAAGTCACCATTCGAATTAACTCGAGAAAAGCAAAAAAAAAAACACATGTTTTTGTAAATTAAAAAAATGCGCGAAAGTGAAGTCATAGGTATTTGGTAATACGTCATTATGGTATAATTTAGTAACAATCATTTGACTAATTAATGTACTTAAATTAAAATTTAAGATTTGATATTTATTTGAAGAAGTCAAGTTATTATTTCAAGTTATATAATTATTATGCTATGTAACTTGAACTAATATTGAAGAATTAGTGCAATGAACTAAGATTCTTTTGGAAAATGATAAATTTTTGACGATGCGATATAAAAAGAAGAAAAGAAGATTTTATCTTTCCGCAATTAACGACAGTTACGTTCTAAAACGCACGAGATGTTCCATTGTTTTTATTTTATAAAAGGGATATTGAACGCGAGCGAGAGTAGGGAACACGGTGTTGTTCTTCTTTTTAGAGTTAGCGGGTGAATACGTGCACCAGTGGATGCGAGTTGTCTCATTCGCCTACAGGGATCGATATTCAGTGTGTTCTAAGCCTTTTTTAAACGCGACTTGGTTTTCTGCAAGGTAGACCGAAGAGCAAAGGGGCTGCTCGCGTTATTTCTGTTACTTTCTACGTGGCTATATATTTTTTTCGGTATTTTTTTTCCCTTGGAGTTTTTAACGCTCCAACGAAGTTTCGTTTCCAACGTGAAAAAAAGTCATTATAGGTAGCCCCAACGTTTAAAAAAAGAAAAAGAAAAAAAAAAGAAAAAAACATGTACGTGATAGGAGCCTGAGGAATGCGTGAGAGTCATCCGTAGTCGATGAGGCTAATTATTGCGCTTTGTACTTGGAATTTAGTGAACAACTAAATAGTGTTCACTAAATTTTACAGGAAATTTTATTGAATTTTTTTTTCTTTTTTTTCTTTTTTTTCTTTTTTTGATAAAAATTTTAGTGAAGGCAGAGTATGGAAGAGAAACGTTTTGAAGTGAGATTTCTTTTCCACAGTAGTGGAATCATTGTGTAATTTTGACGTATATTAAAAATATAAGTGATGATGTTTAAGGCTCAAATGCCAAAAAACGACGAAACGAAAAAAATTATAAAATATACACCGAAGATTCTCACGTATTCAATCGACTTCGAAGATACTTACCTATTCTACCTAAAAGTACGCACTCTCTTCTTTAAAAATCAGTAGTCTTTCTTCCTAGTTGTTTGATGTTTCTTTTTTAAACGCAGATTAGCTAGGTCGGCTAACAAAGTTATTATTTAATTGAAATGAAAGGCTTGTCTGCGGCGTTCGAATTTTTGTAAGCGGGTTAAAAATTGTGCTTTGATCGAAACAGTTACCACATAGCGACTGGAGCTAGCGACCAGCGCTTTCTCGATGAACATCTTTGCGATAACCATCCGTGTATAATTATCTGAACTGATTAATCTGTAACATTTAAGAATTAGTACACGAGTATAATCCTCTCCGTGTAAGTACAGTAAGATCGTCCAAGTTTTCTTTGAATCCGCGTCAAGTTGCACAGTAACCATGTGGGAACTGGATTCTACCAAAGTTCACGAAGGAAATAAATAGTTGACTCAATTTCAAAGTACAAATTGAATATCCATGTAAGTAGAGGGAAAGTTCGTAACGACGGGGTCAAGCCTTATGTCAGCCATATTAGGCAAAGTTGCGGTGATGATACGGTAAGCAACGCAGCGAGTTCGTAACGCCTACCATTTAATATACGGTGCAGAGAATGTTGTTAACAACTACTATTTCCTGAGAAATTTGAGATCCATTTCAAAGAAGAAAGAGACACGCAGAAATTCTGAAGATCATGAAAAAAAAAGAAAAGAAATAGCTAGTTGCACACAGCTACGAAAACGACTGTTTTGCTCCGCGATCATAGGCATATAGTACGGTGAACCTGTTGATAGGATACCTGGAATGTTCCATTCTGCAGGTGCACAATTAAACACGATATTAATTAAGCAATGAAGATCGAAGAAACTAATTTACAATCGGTGATAGCTTAGGATAGGACCAAGAAATGCAGTTCTATTTAGAATTTTTCGAATGGGTGTTCCGGCAAACTTGACCAGTACTCTTATATGTTTCGCATTGGGCTTCAAACAAGGATGGATATTTAAAAATACTTGTCCATGATGTTTAAAAAAAAGGAGAAAGAAAATAACTTTTTGCTCCTTAAAGAAGGAGATTAAAACATATTAAGTAACGGTGAATCAAAGTGATTTTTATTCTGCCTTAAGAGCTTTGTTAGTTGAATTTTTATGAATATAAAATTTATTATTGCATGAAAGGATTTCAAAAATAAATTTGTCCGACATTTTCGATTTTTGCACAGTTGAAAGAAACGCAGGAACTTCCTATATATATAAAAAGAAAATTAACCGCTGTTCTTTGTATTTTGTGATATATCTGAATATACCTCAAAATCTAAAGCAGAATATGTAGGTACTTGTCTTGTTTTGTACCATTGTCGAATTTAATTGAGTTTCTACGAAAAGGAAAGAAGAAAAAAGAGCATAATGCGCGAACAATTGGAATTCAAATTTTTTTATAAAGGCGAAACGCACTGGCCAAATTTGTTGCCACAGCGCCATAACTTACATTCACCTTGTACCTTCAATTCTTTTTCTACCAGATGTACCTACAGTTATTCACATATGACCAGCGTTTGATAAAGAAGCGCATAATCTCAATCTTATTAAAAGGAAAAAAAATCTAGTCCGAAGAGTCTGATTGATTGGGATATAAAATGTTACATAGACCTTTTTTCTCAATCCGCGCGACGCCACGTGCAGAATGAATACCGCAGCATTCACTTATAGACATCTTTAAGAAAATTGACATTTTCAAAAGAACAAGAACTCATGCCATTCCATTTGACGACATTGAGTCATAATCGACACATGTACGAGTCGCATTTAGGAGTTTGAGACGCGTATTAAAAAAAAAATAAAAAAAAATAAAAAAGACAAAAAAAAGTGACAAGCGAGAAGTTGTGTCGTTACTTGAAATGTAATCACTCTCGTCGAGAATTTTTGCGAGTTTGCATATCAGCGAAGGGCTGTTCATTGCAAAAGAAAAAAAATTTGCACTTCGCTCATACTTACATTGCGCAAAAAAGTGCACCTTAATCTTTGCAGCTACGATAAGAATTGAAGATGAACAATGATTCTTTAAAAAAAAAATTCTTTCAGAAAAACAGAAAAGAAAACTAACAAGCCCAATGGCTAGTTTTATAGAAATTTGTATACTTGAAGAAACAAATGAATTATGTTTTGTTAATATTTATATGTAAATTATTATTATTTAAACGGTTTATTCGCAGATTGTCAATAGTTTAGAACAAAATTTACGCAACATATTTTGACCGATTATTTTGTATTGAGCGAGAGTGGTGGAAAGGTTTTATATCATTAAAAAAAAAGTGTGCAATAAGCGTAAGTCTATTGTAACAATAAAGAAACGATATTAATTGCAACAGTGAATTTGTTATTACGTTAAAAATGAAATAGAAAGGCTGGAAGGGAGAGGGAGTGAGAGTGAGAGAAAAAGAGAAATGAAAATGTACCACTGCAATCATCAAGTGTATTAATGAATAAATACAATAATCATAAAATTTGTTAATCTCTACTTTTCCTTTTATACAAAATATGATTTATACAAAGATGCTTTTTACGTGTAAATGCAATTCAAATGCGTATCATCTTTATGAAGTAACTAAATAAACGAAAAACAAATATATATAAATTTTATGTAATACACAAAATATCAACAGTGTAATGCAAAATAATTTCACTATTTTGTATTTGCAATAAGTTCTATTTATGCGAGCGAAGATATTTTTTCTCGGATAAAACATTTTTCATTGTTTTTTGTAAAATGGGCAATATGTCGCAATAGTGATCCACACATTTTTTTACACACTGGTCAAATATTTCACTATATTTTTCCATATCACGCTGTGATGGATTTGGTCCCGCTGCATCTTTTATTTTGTCATTACAATCCATAACGCACCTTTGCAACCGATTCTATAAAATAGTGGTAATCAAATTAGATGTTCTGTTAGTTTTCAAACGTTTTATTTAGAAAATGATAGACAACGAAACATACTTGAACCCTTTCGAGTTCTTCTCTAGCATATTCTTGAGCTTCGTCCAAAGAACTATTGCAGTTTTTTACACAGTTCTGTACTCGTTGTATACTAAAAGTTTCGTTATCGCAACAAGTCGCAGCACATCTGTACGCTTCACCCTAAAATTTTAACATGAAAAATCTCCTTACTATCTAATCCACTAAGCTCATCATATTTTACAAATTATAAATTCACATATCAATGTCTATATAATTTCATTCGATAATACAGTTACAACATGCGCGTTTCGCGATCTAACCTAAGAATATTGTAAATTCAAAGCACCTTCATCTTTCTCATTGATCTATCAATTTCTTCTACTATTCTACTAGTATGCTCCTCAACTCGTTTCTGTTGTTCCTCGACCATTTTTTATCTGCTTTTCTAAAAATTTATCAATATCAAGTTAGAATTTAACCGGCTTCTTCTACAGAACTGTACAACCACAACTCGTGCCATATGATCTAGCGAATAGAATACAAATATAAGTCGAATTGCTAATACAGTGCGGCACGTATAGTTACATAATAATAAATCGAGTTCTTCATTAAGCGAATAGTTTCATCCAATCGTATTGTAACTTAGAAAAAAGAAAATGGGAAACAGTAATTTTTTAAGAACACGGCTTAAAAATAGGAGGACAATTTGATAACGAAAGTGCGCTAGAGATATGCGCAGTAGTAGAATTTCACGTGTGCGCATACGCCGTTAATACAGGGTACAGTCGGTACGAGTACGAATCAGAGAGCATTCCGGTCGCTCTTCTTCACTTGGCCGGTGTAAGATGTTGAACGTCGTGTCGAAAGCAGCTGCTGGTGCCTTAAGGGCCGTCAAACCCACCCTTCTTCAAAATGAAGTTGCTAAAATTTCCGGTGCATTGTCAGTAAATAGTGAGTACTAAAAACAAAAAACAAAAAATACTCTTTAACTCTCATTGACATTCGTTTTTATTCGGTTCACAACACTGTGCTTTGTCAGATTCTATTCTAGACGATATCTGTTACTCGTTACTACTTCGCACAGTTTGTTATTCTTTTTTTTTTTTATATATATATATTTGAATGGAAAATAATTCTTCCTTGCCCAATTGACGTCTAAATATTAAGAGAAGGATGTGTTTTATTGATTATATAATACATATTATTTGATGAAATCGTAATGGTATCTCCACTGTGCAACATGGCGGCATTAAGGTCATCGATTAATTTTTGGCTACATTGAAATAATTTACTAGTAGGACTGCAATCATTCGTTTAACTATTACTTCAATTTTATTCGAATTTTAGTTATGTTTCACTGTTTATTATTATAAAGAATAATCTTTTTTCGGTTTTCTTGACTACTTTCGTTTGGGCTTTGTGCAGTAGTGGATATCTTCGTGTCTTTCGATACGTTGTTTTAAATAGTTACATTTAAAGTAAATAGTATTTAGTATGAGATTTAGATTTGAAATAAAAAATAATGAAGAATGTAAAATATTTAGGTTTTCTGTGAAGCATACACATGTAGTTTGTATTATATAACTTACCTTTCAAAAGCATTATCTAATATTATTTAAATATTTTAAAGATTAATTACGATCTTTTTGTATTATTATCAAATTTATGAGATATTGCAATATAAACAATATTTTATATGTATAACATAGGCAATTATAAAGCAAATATTTAAAGTAATTTTTTACAATTAGGCAGAGATTATGCAAAAGCTGCAAATTCCAAGGGTGGTGCTCAAGGAAAGATCGTTGCTGTCATTGGTGCAGTTGTTGATGTACAATTTGATGATGCCCTCCCTCCGATTCTCAATTCTTTGGAGGTCCAAAATCGCACTCCCAGGCTAGTCCTTGAAGTAGCTCAGCATTTGGGAGAAAACACAGTGCGCACTATTGCTATGGATGGTAATTTCATGTTTTAATACTGGAAATATAGAGAACATTTCATATAAATAGTTGTTACTTTTATTAAAATGCAATTCTGTTGTGTAGGTACTGAGGGTCTGGTTCGTGGACAAACTGTTTTGGATTCTGGATATCCAATTCGTATTCCTGTTGGTGCTGAGACATTGGGTCGCATTATTAATGTCATTGGTGAACCAATTGATGAGCGTGGACCTATTCCAACTGACAAACTTGCTCCCATTCATGCAGATGCTCCTGAATTCGTAGATATGTCTGTCGAACAGGAGATTTTAGTAACAGGAATAAAAGTTGTGGATCTTCTTGCACCTTATGCCAAAGGAGGAAAAATTGGTAAAATTTATTATTCGCAAATCAATTTAGATCTATAATACGCAACCTCTTGTTTAATTAATAGGTTTATTTGGCGGTGCTGGTGTCGGAAAAACTGTATTGATTATGGAACTAATTAATAATGTAGCAAAGGCCCATGGTGGTTACTCGGTGTTTGCCGGTGTGGGTGAACGAACCCGTGAAGGCAATGACTTGTACCATGAAATGATTGAATCTGGTGTTATTTCCTTAAAAGATAAAACTTCTAAAGTAGCTCTGGTATATGGTCAAATGAATGAACCGCCAGGCGCTCGTGCTCGTGTCGCTTTGACTGGTTTAACCGTCGCCGAATATTTCCGAGATCAAGAAGGGCAGGATGTACTATTGTTCATTGATAACATCTTCAGGTTTACTCAAGCTGGTTCTGAGGTATATATTATAATTTAAACATAAATATTGTTACTTTCGTTATTTTTATTAAAAATTGTTCAATTTTATAGGTATCGGCCTTGTTAGGTCGTATTCCATCCGCTGTAGGTTATCAGCCAACATTGGCAACTGATATGGGTAGCATGCAGGAACGTATTACGACAACAAAGAAAGGATCGATCACATCTGTGCAGGCTATTTACGTACCTGCCGATGATTTGACAGATCCTGCTCCTGCCACCACTTTCGCTCACTTGGATGCTACAACTGTATTATCTCGAGCTATTGCTGAACTGGGTAAGTATATGTAACTTTCATAATTAATAAAATCAAATTATATGAAAATTCATAATTTTATCCAATACCATAGGTATCTATCCTGCTGTCGATCCGCTCGACTCCACTTCTCGTATCATGGATCCTAACATCATCGGTCCTGAACATTACAATGTTGCCCGTGGTGTACAAAAAATCTTACAGGATTATAAATCACTACAAGATATTATTGCCATCTTAGGTATGGATGAATTATCAGAAGAAGACAAACTGACTGTAGCGCGTGCGCGTAAGATTCAGAGATTTTTGTCTCAACCATTCCAGGTATATTCATATATTTTCTAATGTTAATATTCCATAATGCATCGTTTCTATTAATTAATCATTTGCATCTAGGTTGCTGAAGTGTTCACTGGCCATGCCGGAAAATTAGTACCATTAGAAGAAACCATCAAAGGATTCCAGAAAATCCTTGGTGGAGAATATGATCATTTACCAGAAGTCGCGTTCTACATGGTTGGACCGATTGAAGAAGTAGTAGCGAAAGCAGAATCGTTGGCAAAACAATAAATTTGATTCACAGTCATCATAATCATGTCATTAAAAGTAATTAAAACGATCTTCTAATAATAGAAACCTCTTTCTTTTTTATCTAGAAATATTGGCTTTCGTCCAAAAAGATAACTAACTTAAACAATTTTTCAAAAGAGGATTAGAAGATTGTTTTCCGTTTGAAATTACATAAAAAGTATGCAAATTTATCGAGAACATCAGGAATATAATCATAAATTGTATATGAACTTTATAATTTTGTTTCAGATGTTTTCATTACTTACAGATCAAACCAGCATTGTTATTCAACATATACTTTAACATTATAGTATATGTTAGGAATTAATAAAAATTTTACAAAAATATACAGAAAAAATGTACAATTTAAAAATTTTCCGTTTTTACAAAACAGCTTTCTTCTAATTAGACAGGAAAATAGGAAAAGAATTATTTTACTTCCAAATAAATAAAAAAAATTAGTTTTTTTTAGTTTAATTATTAAAATAATTTCAATTTTATAAAAAAACATTACTTAAAAGTTATGTCACGATGTTTCAGTATCACAATCAATCATTGGTTTTTTTAACCGATAAGTGTTCTTTAAGATCTGAAATATAAAATATTTAATTTAGAATAATATTTAATTACATATGTGGAATTTTGTAGTGTTACCTTCCATTGTTCCATGTTTAGATACATCACGTTTTGAATATTTGGCCTTTTTCCTGCCTTTGCCTGAATTATTTTATCTTTAGAGCATGGTTGAACAACAAGTACTCCAGATGCATCTGTCAACAAAATAACATTTAATAAACAAAAATCGCAACTTTTTTTATAATTGTTAGGACTAATATTACCTTTTGCTACTATTACCCGTCCATCTCGAATAAGAAAGGATATTTGTAAGATATTTTGAATAGTTTTTCCAAAATCATCTGGGTTTAGAACTAATTTAAAAAAATCGAGCGGTTTGTGATAGGTTTTGTAATACTTAGAGATAATTTTGTTCATTTTTACAGTTTGTTCTGCACTTTCTTCTTCTTTTTCAACTGTTACCACATTATCTGGCTTTTTTATTTGTGCTTGAAGTTCTCTAACTGTTGGTTTTCTTCTGTTAATCTCCTTCTTTTCTAATGGCACCAAAGTACCTAAAAATATAAAAAGAACAAAAAACATTGTGTTCTTGATATTAGTCAGAAATTTTATATCTGATAGAAACCTAATAATGTAGTATAATGGGATGTTCTATTAAAGGATTTTACAACTTGTGACTTTAGAAGTGACCAATCTGGTATTTCTGATTCAACATCAGGAAGTTGGTTTATATATTGCACCTAAATTAAAAAATAACTTATTTAAAAACAATTATTAATTAGTAGTAGCACTTATTGATGCAGCACATACCAATTTTTGGGCAAATTCTATATGATTATATGAGCATACACGTTTTGTCAATGATCTTGTACATTGTTTTAAAACATTAGACGATATGCTCATCATTTCTGAGTCCATTAGTACCTCGTCTTGATTATGCACTAAAAGATAATACAAGCAATTATAAGCATGTATTTAAAGAAATTAAACTAAATCAAATAAAGAAAAATACATTTAAAAGTTAAACATACTCTTTTCTTCTAAGCTTGTTTCAGAGTTTATATTATCTGTTTCTTTCATACATAGTTCTAGATTGTTTATAGTGTCATCATTAACTGCCTCCTCTATAAAATTTAACATCGAATATAATATTTATTTTTTCTATAAGCCACATTATTAAAAATCTTACGTAGAGATTGAGCTTTAGTTATAATCTTCCTCAAAGTCTCTTTACGTTGTTGCGGTGATCGTATAAATGACTGGCTGTTAGAATTAGAATTACTTATGGACATTTTAAGTTGATTTATGTCGAAAAACTATATTTATATAACACGATGAATAGTTAACAATGAGAAACAATATTCTCGTTGTTTTCGTGTAACAATAATAATCAGTAAACCTAGCACTAACTGACCATTAACCTTCCGTCACAAACGAAATGCATAATACTGTAATCTGTAGTCTGTAGTCTGTACTAATATTTACTAGTATAGCCCGTTAGAAAAGACCTACTGTATTAGCATGTCTCTCTTTTTGTAAAATTATATTTATCGAAAATGTATTTTTAAAAATTTTTCACTTCTCTAATGATGCTTTCACGATGTAAATTAATGTAAAGTCAAAATAACGAAACGAAACTAGAAAAAGGAGAGTTTATAACATATAACTAAAACGTATATCAGAAAAGGATTTTGACATTTCGTGGTTACGAACATTGAAAATCTTTATAATTCGAAAATTAAAGAAACGGGCATGGATAATACCTCGAATAAGGTATTATTTACGATTCTTTGATGGCAAGACATTGTGAGCATTGTTATTCGTGTGAAATTATATTTTTTAGGAAGAACAGAACAACCAAGATGATTCAGACTCTGAGGTAGACGAGGTAGAGCCTAGACTTAAATATATCAGGGTACGAAACGACTTGCAACATATATTACAAAATGATGCAGCTAGTTGCATTGCAGTGCATCCTAAGGTGTGAATCATGATTGCTAATACTTCGTAAAAATTATGTAAATATAGTTAACTTAATAATGATTTTATGCTATTGAGGTTAAGCACAGTGAAACAATTGAAATTTTAATACTTGGTTATCTATTTGCGTGATAATACATTATTATCACTATATTACTACTTGTTACAGCGGTTTAATTTTTGTTTAGTTCCTATGTCTGGGCTCACACTGGGGTATGATACATCTTTTAGATCATCAAGGAAATAACATACAATCTAAAAGTTTACAAGCGCATACAGTTGCTGTCAACCAGATTTCTATAGACCACAATGGAGATTTCATTGCATCCTGTAGTGATGATGGAAAAGTTTTTATATATGGTCTTTATAGCACAGAGAATAATCACAATATGAGCATGGGTAGATTAGTCAAAAGCATAGCTATAGATCCAAATTATTATAAAAGTGGTAGTGGGAGAAGATTTATTACAGGTTGTTATTTTGTTTCACATATTTGATTTCTAAATTACATTTAATAATTATATATTCTCAGAAATGAAAATTATTTCTAGGGGATGATAAGTTGGTTTTGTATGAAAAAACATTTTTATCCAGAATGAAACCAACTGTATTGTGTGATGCAGAAGGTGGAGTAAGATCAATTGCGTGGATTGGACATTTTGTGGCTTGGGCATCTGATACTGGTGTCAGAATCTATGATTTAAATGCCAAGTGTTCATTAGGTCTTATTAAATGGACTAGATCTGCTGAGTAAGTAAGAAAGTGATATATAAAATTTCATTAAAAAGTGATATTTAAAAATATGATAATTTTTCATCATCTAATATTCTACACAGTGCATTGCCAGAGCATTATAGATGTAATCTTCGATGGTCTGATGATAGAACATTATTAATCGGATGGGTTGACATAGTACGAATTTGTCAAATTAGAAAGAGATCAATACAGGAAATGGTTAACAGAGACTTACCAGAATTTGTAGTGGATCCAGGTATATATTTTATATTTATTAAAATAAATATTACTAAATATGATGTAATAATAATATACAATAATAATAAGACTTTTCAACTAATTTTAGTTTCAACTTTCCAAGTGGATTTTTACATTTCTGGTATTGCACCTTTAGAAAATCAGTTAGTATTACTAGGATGCTTGAAAGAATTAGATGAAAATGGAAAAAGTCAGAGACCCACTTTACATGTTGTTGAACCAAAATATCAGGATTTCACTCTTGTTTGTGCAAATTCCCTCACACTCCGTGGTTATAAAGAATACAGCTGTAATGATTATCATTTAGATTGTTTGAAAGAAGAAAACAGGTATTTAGTTTATTGTTATTAAATTCATTAGTTCAAGACTAATCTTCTTTTTATATGTTTATGTTTAGGTTTTTTATTGTAAGTCCAAAAGATATTGTTGTAGCTAGTTTATATGATGCAGATGACAGAATTGAGTGGTTATTATGTCATGGTAAATTTGAACAAGCATTAGAGGCAGTAACAATAAATAATGGCAAAGACTGTACAAAATACACTTTAGTTTCTGTTGGCCGTGTATACTTAAATCATTTGTTAGCTTGTGGGAAATATGATGAAGCAGGAAAACTCTGCTCTAAAATTTTAGGAAAGGATAAAAAATTATGGGAGGAAGAAGTTAGTGTTATTTTTTAAATTATGATAGCCCAGTTTCATGTACATTTTTTATTAAGTAATATTTTGTTGTAGGTATACAAATTTGCAAGAGTTCATCAGTTACGGTCTATTTCTTCTTATCTTCCAAGAGGCGATGTCACATTAGATCCATTGATTTACGAAATGGTTCTTTATGAATATTTGAAAATGGATCCTGATGGATTTCTTCAACTAGTCAAAGAATGGTCTCCTAAATTGTATAAAGTTGCAGCTGTTGTCAATGGTGTTTTGGAACATCTTCTAATTCATAATCAACGACAAAATGTACTGTTAGAAGCTTTAGCAATTCTGTATATTCACGACGAAAAATACGACAAAGCATTGGCCATGTATTTAAAATTAAGACACAAAGATGTATTTCAACTTATTCAGAAATATCAATTATACAATACCGTTTACGACATGATAGAAGGTTTAATGGATCTAGATGCAGAACGTGCTATACAATTTTTTTTAGAAAAGGACAAAGTGCCATCCGATATTGTTGTACAAAAATTGCAACATAATCATCGATATTTATATTTGGTAAGATATAAAAAGTAAATACAATATAAATATAATAATTTCCTTTTTATAGTAATTATAGTTCAAATATGACTTAACAGTATTTAGATGCATTAGATAAAAAAGATACGAAAGGAAAATACCATGGATTGTTGGTTCAACTTTATGCTAATTATTCAAGAGATAAATTGTTACCACTTCTACGTCGTTCTGATAATTATCCAATACAGCAAGCGCTAGATATTTGTAGCCAGCGAAAATTTTATCCAGAAATGGTATACTTACTTGGTAGAATTGGAAATACTTCTGAGGCTTTAGCACTTATGACTAGAGAATTGAATGATATGCAGAGCGCGATCGCATTTTGTCAAGAACACGATGATGAGGAATTGTGGAATGATTTAATTATTTATTCTCTTGACAAGCCACGTGAGTAATAAAGAAATATATTTAATATTTAATATTTCATATACACACACATATGGATTATTATTAAGTAAAAATTATAACTATAACTGAATTAAATTAAACTATTTCTTTCAGAGGCTATCACATTTCTATTGCAAAAAATAGGCACTTATGTCGATCCTAGACTCATGGTACAAAGAATAGAACCGTCTTTAGAAATTCCTGGTTTAAAGAAAGCTTTAGTCAAGATGATGTGTGATTATAATCTTCAAGTGTCGGTACAAGAAGGATGTAAAAAAATTTTATCCAATGATTATTTTAATTTACATGAAAGGCTAGTTAAATGTTATCAAAGAGGAATATTTATAGATGGTTAGTATTGAACGATTATAATTATGAATCGATTGTAAAAAATTTCATTTATACTAATAATTATAGTTCTTTCTTCTTAGATGACCAAATGTGTGGAGCTTGCCATAGAAAAATAATTGTAAAAGGTATCCATCAAAACAATGATTAAATTGTTTAAATATAATATTATTGTTATTTTAATTATTACATATTGTTTATTACAGAACCAAGAAATCTAGTTGTATTTTATTGCAAACATTCGTTTCATGAAGATTGTTTGCCAAATTTCGAAGTAGTGGTATGTATTTTAAGTTTTCAATAATTTAAAATGCTTTTTACCTTTCATACATTTTAATTTATTTTTCAGGAAAATTGTGTTATATGTAATTCCCAAAAAGATACATCACCTAACAGAAAATGATACAGGTAAAATTTGATATTGAAAATATTTCTCATAAATTAAAATATGATTTACAATTATGTTTTGCTATTTTAATTTTTGTAATATTTGATCAATAGTAGAACATTTTGTACATATTCTGAACACTTTAAGACATCCAGGACATTTCGAATAAGACTGAAAATTAAAAAATTACGTAAGTGTTTTGTAAACATAATAATAATATAAAACTTATATAATATATATAATATAAAATTTACTTTATGTTCGTCACAAACTTCAACAATTGCTTGACACTGATCGCAAGTTCTTTTTAATTCCAGTGGGACATTAAACATTTGATTTCTTGAAGTAGACGCATCAAATTTTTTTTGAATATCAGATGTAGTATCATTCGAATCTTTTAAATAAATAGAATTTTTTGTACAATCGTCAGAACTCTAAAATTAATCGTTCATTTTAATAATGAGTTTTTTTACTATATATTTCAAAATATTTACCTTTATTTCATGATATTCTCCTGTAAAAGATGTCGAGGAAATTTTCTTCACTGTAGTACGATCTACATAAAATCCACAGATGTTACACGAAGTATCCGATTTTTTTTCTGCTAGCTGTGATATTACATCGCTGTCATAATCTTCACATAATATACTGGTCTCCCAAGTCATTGGATTTTTCGCAAACGCTTTAAAATGTTGTATTGTAAAGTCTATCACGTTTTCGGGTTTTACTGTGGAGACCAGCAATTGATCAATAATATTAATACATTATCGTCAAATAAAATACATTTTAACCTGTTTGAGAAGTATTGGCACAATATTTCCCCAGTTGAAAAATTGATTACCAACTAATAGTGTTTGAACGTAATCTGCAATTAGTTGCTTTATTTCTGGATGATCAGCTAAGTACTCCGTTAGTTCAGCGATTTTGGCGAACTATTAATAGAGTAAAATATACATTTTACTTATATAAATTATTCTACGCAAAATATTTCATGTTTTACATTCTTACTTTTACATCTAAATATTTAGAAAACATTTCAATATCTTCTCTCCAACGATCTTTTAGAGGTATTTCTGGTCTTATCGTTTTGCTTAGAATATTAGGATCATCTAATGGATTTATTTTCAAGATGTATGGTACATCCAACCAATTATGTCGAAGTATCCTACCTTTCGGTGTTAAATAAGTTCTTATGGTATGAAAAGTTCTATCTTCCTTGCACATTTTACGTTCGATTGTATAAACATCCAAAAAATGTCCATCTAATTCCATACGTTCAGCAGGAATGCATATCTACTAGAGGAAGTATCTTGTTACTTTGAATTTGTCAATACACATTCGTATTTTCTTACATAATTGGATTTAGCAACATCTCCATCTATGGAAATATTTTCAAAATATAATGTTCCCTCATAATTTATAAGCGCCAAATATCTCATAAGTAATATATTTGCTCCTTCACTTATCAAATTGCTGTTAGTGGAAAAGTGTAAATCTTTAGTTTCTGTAGATTTATTACAGGGACAAATACGCGTTAATTTTATGTGGTAACGATCGTCTTCAATGCCCATAAAAATTGTTTTTTCATGCAATCCATCATCGTACATAAATCTGCAATGTTATATAATGTTAATATTATTTAAGTGAATATAAAAACATAGCTCTATTAGAATTAACTAACTCTGTTCTTTTTTCTTCCAGACAATGTAATTTTGACGTTGCTGAACTGATAAGTTTTGACCCACCGAAATGACCCTCAATAGACATCGAAGATTGCACATGCACTAAAAATTCCCAAGCCTTAGGTCCGATGGATTCTACTACAACACAATAGCCGCCTATTGGTTTCGTATTCCTCATTGGTTCACTTTTTGAACAAATTATTAAGGTCTCTCGAAAACATAAATTCTTTTGTTTTATATCGTCTGAGGTACAAAAAGAAAAAAGAGAACTATTCAGAGAATGCAGCATATTATTTTCTTCAACAAAAATCTACTGTTTAACAATGAAAACAGTATAGCTTATAAGCATAAAAATAGTTACATTCCATATACAATTTATTTCACCAGTGACGAATAAATTTAGTAATTTGTATATTATATATTTTTCTATGCTATATTTTACTACGTTCCGTTTTTTTGTGATCGTTTATTTGTTTTATTTATAAAATATTTTTATTCGTTATTGGAGAAACTTATTTAAAATGATTTATTTTAAGAAGATGTAGGATAGATATTTTGTATTATTTGAAAAACTTTTTAACAAATTCATTGGTCACATATAATTATTTTGTCTGGAATTATTTAATCGTGAATCCATAATTTATTGTACATACTAACATATACATTAAGGTTTTAGAAAATTATTTTACAATAAAACGTGAGGAAATTACGATTTATACTTTAATATGTACAATAAGAAGTTTGTCAAATTGTTACAATATATATTTTGTATTTTATACAACAAGGTGCCATTATTCTATAAAATAATTTTGGTATGTTCTGTGGTATTTGAGAGAATCTACGAATACAAAATTTGCATAATATCACAGTTATACCTAAATCTGTAGGTCTCTATGTAAATATTCTGTCTAAGTTGCAATGTAGAACAATAATATGTAAAATACAATTAATATATAAATTTTTTACGTCGCTCAAGAAGTTATGCGTTTTTATGATAATTTGTTACAGCAAAAACGATAATCTGTCCATTTATCAAAAAGAGGGAAAAGAAAACAGATTTACCATTCGAAAATTCAGGAATCCATTTTCGGATATCAAATAATTTACAAGAAATTTCCTCGTTATTTGACATGTTTTTTTTTTATATTTAAATTTCTATTGGTAAGAAAAAAGAAACAAAAATAAGTTTATCTTTTGTCTGCCTTTTGATTTGAAAGTAACTTCTCTATTATAATACAATACATTATAATTCTAGAAGCTGTATATTATCACAGCATCACGTTACTTTATTAAAAATCTATGAGATGAAGATTAAACGAAGAATGTCAAAGAGATTGCTGGATGTCCATATTTGTGAACTACCAAAAGTATCCGACAGCAATTTACCAAAATTACCGCCGAACGCAAGATTTTATGCTCGTTGGAAACGAAATTTTCAGAAAATTTTTCTTGTTTCTGTGAATCACCCGTTAACACAAAATTTTTTACGCAGTTTAGCTGCGATTGCTTTCGAAAAGCGAAGACACGGACGTTCTTCAACATGGTGGGTTATACACCCTTGTAGCAACTTGAGGTAATTATAATTTTTTAAGCAATTCTTTGGAAATTGGCAACATATGAAAATGAAATAAAATGAAATGCAAACATAATATAGTTGTCGATTTATATTTATGTAGGTATTACTGGGATTTTTTAATGACGTTTACATATCTGTATATGTTCATTGCGATACCATACATTCTGGCATTTCAAAGAGTAGCTAAAAGTTCTGGCCCAGAAAGTTGGAATCCAGTGCATCCTGCATACATTATTTGCATATTCGATATTGTACTTAATTTTATAACAGGTTTCAAATCACGAGATGGTCATGAGATTTTTCTAGATCCTTTTTTAATAATTCGGTAATCAACTAACTATGAGATTCTTTTTAACAAATGGTAATAATTATATTATTAAAATTATTAATTTTTGTACAGGCATTACGTGAAAAGATACTTTCTTGTCGATTTCATATCGTCGGTTCCATATGTTTGGTTTTATAAAGATCGTATTTTACCTCCTGGACCCAATTCAAATTCTATTTTATTAATTCTCGAATTATTACCCGTTCTAAAGATTTTTCGTATTTATACATTGCGTTTTTATATCCAACAAATTATTGCGGTAAGAAATAAAGTCGTAAATAAATTTAAAAAATATATGTCATTCAACTGTTGATACATAAAGAGAAATACGTTTCAGAATTTCACAATTTCTCACAGTGAAGAAAAAGCCATCTGGTTAATAGTTTTGGTATTGTTAATATTTCATTGGTATAGCTGTGTAACACACATTTTTCCATTCATCGTTGCACATATAACTGGTGTTACTAAGGAGGTATATTTAAATTTATCTTTACTTTAAATTTACTTTAGTCAGTGAATTGTTTTAAAAGTACAATTATTACAGAATTCCGATATGTATTTGATTACTACCGGATTGTATAAAAAGTCCGATTCAGATATTTATCTGGTCTATTGTCATATTGGTATAAGTAATTTCTTTGCATCAAGTTTTATAGAGTTCCACTTCTTGGGTAAATCAGATACAATAATACGTTGTATTTTATTGCTAGTTGGGAAAGGATGTATAATTTATTTTATGGGTAATCTTCTTTTAATTTTTTTAATTATTCATTGAAGATAGATATTTCATTCATCTTCATGTTACGACAGTCATAGTTCTACAATCAGTTCAGTCCGCTGCAGAACCAGAATTAAAATATCAACGAATTATGCATCAAGTGAAAGAATATATTCACGAAAAGAAACTCCCAGAAAATCTTAAGAAAAAACTTATTGCTTATTACGAATATCGTTTTCAAGGCAGTTACTTCAAAGAAAAAGCGATATCCCGAACTTTATCAAGTTAGTTAGAATTAATATAGAATGCTTATAATATGAAAAGAAGCTTGTATATATTTTGTTTACTTTTGTAAATTCGTATTTTTACGTATAGGTCATTTAAATCAAGAAATCATGATTCATAGTAGTCGCGGATTAATAGATACAGCAACAATTTTGCATTCTTTGCCGCGTAACGTTATTGGATATTTAATGGGTAAAACATTGAAAAAAATATATATTGTAATAAGCTTTTAGTTCTTTTTTTTTACGATTCTATATGTATATATAATTATTACATGAAAATCTTTATAGGAATTTTAAGACCGGTCATTTACCTTCAGGAAGATATTATATATAAAAGTAGGACTGAGGGTGATTGTATGTTCTTCATAATTAGTGGAACCGTTGCTCTTATTACATTCAATGGAAAAGAAGTATGTAAAACCGAGTACCAATATAAATTATGAAAAGTCGCATTTCTTTGTTATGAAAAATTATGAATTTTTTTGAAAGATATGCCACGAGAAAGATGGAGGTTATTTTGGTGAAGCAGCTTTAATATTTCCAGATCAGAGAAGATTAGAAAGTGTAATTGCATTAGAAGTATGTGAATTACTGCGCTTAAATCGTCGCGATTTCAAACGTATGTTCTCTGCAACGTCAATTTTTTATAAGAGATTAGAAAATGTTGCTAAACAGAGATACAAGCAGATTAACGAATTAAATTTTAGTAGTAAAGATGTTAATTTGGAAACAAGTACATTGATTGAGAAAGAAAACATTGCTGAAAATGCTCATCAGGTAGGAGATACTAAAGTTTCGGTTAATAATCAAGATTATATTGAGAGAGGAACATTGAATGTCAATAAAGAAAATTAAAATATTAAATTAATCGTTTAAATATTTATGTCACGTTTTATATCATTTTAAAATTCAAAAAGATTTTGATGATGTCACATTATCACGAAGTTGCAAATATAAATTGTAATTTGCTGTACTGTATTCGTGTGGTGTGTATATATATACACATACACACATATATATGTTGATTCGCATTCAGTTGCATGCGTTCGATTCACCAGCTGTTTTCAGTTTCGCAAGTCGCGAAATTTTGGTATTTACGCAGAAATTAGGCAGTGTAATTAATTTAATTGTAATATATAAACATATAACTTATAACAAATAGATAAATTACTTTTAAAATTTTGTTGTTAATTAATTCAATCCAAATATTTATAAATAAATAATTACAATTTTCTGTTGTAATTGTGTCACATTTTTGGTATTAGTTTGTTGTACTTAGTATATTTGATATATACTAAACAACGTCAAGCTGGAATCAATATTATTGAAATTGTAATAAAATATCACTAAGGTTAAGGCTAAGAATTTGGCATGTCATACACGTGACGAAAAACACGTGTGTTTTTTAATTTAATTATTATTATTATTATTGGTATTGTTATATTAAATTTTTGTTTCTTCTTCTTTTACTTAGAGCAATAAACATGGTTGAATTGAAGTGGGAAGACAAATATGAATTAATCACCAGAAACTTAGCTGAGTGGCTTGGTGATGAGAAACTTAAAAGTATTCTCAAACAACGAGATTTGAAACTCTACTGGGGTACTGCTACAACTGGTAAACCCCACATTGGCTATTTTACACCAATGTCCAAAATAGCAGATTTTTTAAAATCTGGTGCTGAAGTTACTATATTGTTCGCTGATCTTCATGCATATTTGGATAATATGAAGGCACCATGGGAACTTTTGGAACTTCGTACTCAATATTATGAAACAATTATTAAAGCTATGCTTAAGTCTATAGATGTACCTTTGGAAAAATTAAAATTTGTTAGGGGAACAGATTATCAGTTATCCAAGTAAGTAATCATATATAATTTGCTATAATTATGTAATACATACAATCATTTTTTTATTCTAGGGAATACACATTGGATATGTATCGGTTAAGCTCTGTTGTAACTGAGCACGATGCAAAAAAAGCAGGCGCTGAAGTAGTTAAACAGGTTGCAAATCCTTTGCTCTCTGGATTGTTATATCCAGGTTTGCAAGCTTTAGATGAACATTACCTTAAAATTGATGCCCAATTTGGTGGAATAGATCAAAGGAAGATCTTTACTTTCTCAGAAAAATATTTGCCATTGCTTGGATATGAAAAACGTATCCATTTAATGAACCCAATGAGTATGTATATAACATAAAATCATTAAATATAATACAACATTAAAATTACTATATAGATCATATACGAATATATTTTAGTTCCTGGATTGGCAGGATCAAAAATGTCTTCTTCTGAAGAAGATTCGAAAATTGATTTGTTAGATAATGCTGCAGCTGTTAAAAAGAAATTAAAGAAAGCATTCTGTGAACCTGGTAATGTAAATGACAATGGAGTTCTTTCATTTACTAAATATGTAATATTTCCTTTATTGAAAAGAGAAAAGACCTTTAATATACAAAGAACAGCTGAGTTTGGTTTGTATCTTTTTTTATCATTTTCGATATTTTTAATAAATTTATTCTAACATAAATTGTTTTTAGGTGGAGATATATCATTTGATACATATGAAGATTTAGAGAATGCCTTTGCTAAAGAAGAAATACATCCTGGAGATTTGAAAAATGCAGTTGAGATTTACATTAATAAACTTTTAGATCCAATTAGGAAAGAATTTGAAGCAGATCCAAAATTAAAAAGTTTGGCGAGTAAAGCATATCCTCCACAAAAACCAAGTAATATTTTTTATGTGAAATGCGAATATTAGACAAATTATAAATCCAAGTAATAATATAATATTTATATTAAATATACAGAAATGGTGGAGGAATTAACACCAGCTCGATTGGATATTAGAGTCGGAAAAATAATTGAAGTTTCAAAACATCCTAACGCTGATTCACTTTATATAGAAAAAATTGATATTGGAGAAGCTAGTGGACCTCGAACAATAATCACTGGAGTTGCAAATTATATACCAATAGAAGAAATGCAAGACAGAATGGTAGTTATTCTTGCAAACTTGAAACCAGCAAATTTAAGAGGTGTCCAATCTCATGGAATGGTTTTATGTGCTTCAGTGTATGTTCCAGTTCAATCAATAAATGTTTGTTATTACATTAAATAATATCATAATTAATTAATATAGAGATGAACCAGTGAGGCGTGTTGAACCATTGAGACCTCCAGCAGATAGTAAACCAGGTGAAAAGATTGTTGTTGATGGATATGAAGATGGATCGCCAGACGAAGTACTTAACCCAAAGAAAAAAGTATGGGAAAAATTACAAGTAAGTTTATTATTTTTTATGTGCAATAGAATAAAAAAAATCATATATTTCGAAGTTACTTGAACTTAATTTTTTTATAGGTTGATCTTGTAATAAATGGTAATGGAGAGGCATCTTGGAGTGGAAATCTTTTGCTTACTACCAGTGGTGGAAAACTCACAGCTGACAGTCTTAAAAACGTGGCCATTAAATAATAATACTTCAAATGTCTAGGTATTCATGCATTTTTATTTTCTATTTGTCCAAAAATAGATCGAATTTGTCGATTGAATTGATTTATATTTAAAACTGCCGTTTCTATTTCATTTAAATATTTGCATTACTGTTTTATATTTTTGAGATGTAAGTATACAATGTAAAAATAGATAGGAAGTGCATCCATACAAAGAATTTAATATATTAGATACTGCTCATCCTACCTTTATTCTATTTCACAATAAAATATAAAAGATATAATTAAATATAAGATAAGCAGATAAGATATGCAGAACTTTAAATTTATTCATATGGTAGTTGATGAGATATTTGGTATAGTATCTCTGTCATTATAGTTTGTTCGCGAACAAGGAGATCGTGGCTTTAAATTATGGAAATTGTTTATCTTCAATCGTGAAACATTACACGATTTTGATTTTCGATCTTTCTTCTTCAGAATTAACCAAGATGTAACAGGGCATAATGCTAATTCTTTTTTCAATGAACTACTACTACAACCATACAATAAAGGATTTATTGCAGCATTAAGCAGTATTAAATATCTGCTAATATACCTGTAAAAATTATTTATATATCATATGCTGCATTGATTAATGAAATGATCTTGAAATATGTACCATAATGGATACAATGTGTCTGCTTGCCCTGTTTTAGACGGTTCTTTTAATAACTGTGCCCTTTGAATTATTAACGCGGTAAATGGTACACGGCATATGATGAATGCTAAAACTATTAATGCCAATACTTGTGCTACTCTTCCCTTATATTTTACCACAATAGGATATTTACTTCTCAAAGCTTGTGCTTCGTAACGATCTAACTAGAAATTAAAAATAAAATATAGAATTATATTTTTATATTACATATAAGAAAGATTAAATGCTTCATTATTTAAATACTTTTATAAGGATAGCTGAATAACATATTGCCATAATACCCAATGGTGCCCAAACGCTTAAACCGGCGAAAATATGCCAATAAGGATAGATAAGCACAGTGTCTTCAGTACAATATGCTTCTAAATAATTTTTCCATTGTCTTTCGTTATAATGTCGAAAATAAATTAAAGGAATAGCGACAGATATTCCACAAATCCAAGTAGAGAAAAGTAAAATGTGCATTATCCTTCAACAAAAAACGTAAGAATTAAAAATTTATATTATTCTTCATATAAGATTTGATACTATTGGTAACTTCGTTTTGTCACCTTCTCGATAATTTTCCTGAGCAATTAAGGACAATAGCTGAAACACGATCGTAACTGATTGCACTCAAGTTAAAAACCGCAACTAATGTCAAAGCATGCACTAATGCTCCATCCAATCGACAACCAATCTCGCCCAAAATGTAGTTTTGAAACAGATCAACGCAAAGAAACATCCACGGACATATCAAACATGTACCAAAATCTGCGATACACATATTTACAATCAAAAGATTTGTTGTAGTGTGTAATGATTTTTCTTTCAGTATCACATAGATTAATCCACCATTAGCTAAGAATCCAATAGTGATAATTGGTAAAACACTGATAATTTTTATAATCACTTCCCATGTAGGTCGTATTTCCCAAATTTCTGAAGGAAACGTATGCTTACTAGTGTCGACATTTTCCCACTAAGAATTTATATATTTATCAGTTAGGTCAATAGTGAACAGGATAATTTTTTAAATGCAAAATCATACTTCCGAATTCGTAGCTGCAAGCTCGTAAATGTTCTTCTTATGATAACTCCATTGTATGTTTAGTATACAGGTTTTGTTTATCAAATTTGAGAAATCCATGCCATTTAGTGTACTATGGTATAAGAACGACATGAATTCTAATAAGATACTGAGGGCTTAATAATAATTGCAAGGATTAATCTAAATGCAACAGATGGTACATTAACATTAAGAGCAGGCTTGTTTATTTAGCTCTTTAGTAAGATTTAAAATATGATATAGTAGTTCAAAGTAATTGCTGATAAATTTTAGGGATAAGTTTAATGGTGATTCATCAATTTGACTCATTTAAATTTATAATTGTATTTTATTTGGTTGTGAAAGTGTACATAGCAGTACACGCGAATTCCATACAAATATTTGTATAATGATGTGCGATAGATTTTTTATATAATATAAATTAGTTGGTTTTTCGCTTATTTATAAGCATATAAATTTGGCACACTTAAAAATATTTTTCACAATATTTTATGCAACTGTATTCTTTATTATATTATATTATTCTTATTAGACTTTTTATACAGTTTGTACTTCATTAAATTATTTTCTAGTCAGTCATATCTAGAATTCTCTAGATAAACATCACGATCCTTCTTAATTTTTTTATACGAAAAATATATAAAAGTTATATTTATAAGCTAATACGATTTAATTATGGAATTAATTTTATTTCAATTTCGATGATAATGAATGTTAACTTTTTAAAAGAATAAAAATAGTTGAAATTATCAAACCTTTATACATAACAATTTTTTATGAATACATTTATATTTTTTGTTATAAATTTTAACACCATTGGAACTTAAATTAATTCTAAAATTAATCTTTAATTTTTAATCTTTTCTCCCCCTCTCTTTTTTATTCATTAAATTTTTATTTCTTTATAGTTAAAATAAAATAATATTTTTTTAACTTTTTTATTATACGTTTTTTTATAGCAAATATTCAGGAAAAAATTAAGAAAGGTTTGAAGTGTCAAATACAACATAGTTATAACTAAGAACAGAACTGAATTGTTAAAATAGATCATAAATTAAATAGATTTGTTTTTCTTTAATATATTAAACAGGCATAATAAAACTATAGTCTCTCGTACAATTCGTTATTCGTATTTAACATGTTCTATCCACACAATACCATACAAATTCAATATGTTATTTACAAACGAGTACTATCATGTCTAGTCACAGCAGCAATTCATATTAGAATGTCATTCGTTCATAAAAATTAAAATTTTACAATATTCAATGCACGAATGCAAATCTTGCTGATGGTTTTTGAACACTACGTAAAATAGGGATTTATCTGTCATCTTTTTTCACTATATTGAACAATATTCAACTACAATTTGTAACAAACATTTGACTAGTTCTTATAGTCTCATTCTGTATCATCAGCTTCTGACGATTGTGCAACGGGCAACGGTGACGGGATAACTAGTTCGTCATCCTCAACTTCTTCTTCTGCAAGCAAAAAATCTTCTCCTTCGTGAATTTCTTCTTCCCGTGCCGGTTCTGGTGGAGCCAGCACATCTTGACCATGTTGTTTTAAATGATCCTTCAACGCAAATGCTCTACCGTAGGATGCACCACAAATATAACAACTGAATTTTAAATTATTGTCTTTCTTGTGAGTTTGTATATGAGCACGCGCAGCATACAAGGAAGCAAATGGACGGGAACACTCGGTACATCGAAATGGTTTAGTGTGACTGTTTTTATGTCCTGCTAATTGAACACGCGTTTTAAACGTTTTTGGACAGTAAGGACACGTATAAGCACGTTCTTCTCCGTGTGTAAGTAAATGATGATTGTACACAGAAGAAGCTTTAAATCTTTTGCCACAATGTTGGCATCCGTATGGTCTGACACCAGTATGAGTCCTCATATGTAAAGTCAGACAATAGGAAACACGAAAAGTTTTACCACAAACCTAAGGAATGAAAATGTATTTGTATAACAGAAATCATAAGATCGTAACTTATATTATTTCTACTTACTTCACACGCGTGTGGTTTTTCTCCAGTATGAATACGTTCATGTTTTACTTTTTCATGAGGTCTCGTAAATCTTCGACCACAATGTTGACACTGATAAGGCTTTTGATTTTCTGCGGGTTCGGCAGTTGTAGCTGTTTCAGTAGTAACAGTAGTAGGTGGTGTCGGTGAATGTGGTTGACTTAATTCTGTATGTACTGCGGCATGCATTGCCAAACTATCGGCAGAGTCAAATTTTCTATTACACACAGTACAAGTTACAGAGTCACCAGAATGCAATGCCATGTGCGCTTCTTTGTACGATTCTGCTAACGTTTTACCTGTAAATGATTGACATTCGATTAAGTACGAATACATTAAGAATTAATTATATTTTCAATCTTATATTTAAAACATTACCACACTCGGGACATGTGAATGTTGCACTAGGTGTTCCTTCAGGTGCATCAACGTGCCTTGCTCTAACTGGCGCGTGCATTCGAGAATGTAAGCGCAAGCTTTTGTGCGAACAAAATTCTGTACCACAAGTTTCGCATATGAAAGTTTTTTGATTTGGATCAGGTTCACCTTCGTGTACTTTTGCATGCAATTGTAATGCTTTCGGTGTTGCAAAAGTTTGGTCACAACTATCGCAACGATTATTGCCATGAAGACATGCATGTACTCGGAAGTTTCCTAATTTGGAAAATTGCTGAAGGCACTGATTACATCTGTACATTCTCATTGGTGTTGTAGCTAATCTTTTTTCTCGTACCTATAATCAATATACATGATTAAAAAAAGACATCAAGATTTATTATAGCGTAAAAAGAAATAGGTGCTTGATATACTTTCACTCCTTCCACATTAGAAAAGAATTTTTCAATCATTGGTGCTTTAGCAGATTGAAGTGATGTTTGCGGTGGAGTTTTATCCCAAAATCTTTCTATTTGTACTACTTTTCTTGTGTACAATCTTCCTTCACTGTCTACACATTCTTCTGTACGCAAAGTGTTCATACTCTGTCTTTGTTTAGTATTAGCTATGTTTCCTGATTCTGAATGTAAGGTATTAGTTGCAGGTACTGTAGGTATATCATCCAATTGATCAGCTATTTCAAGTAGTACTTCTTGTCCATCGTGAAATTGCTTTATATGTTCCACAAGAGAATTAAAGCTCATGTCACAACTAGTACAGCTATAAACTGCTTCTGATTCTATCTATAAAAATAAATTATTCTTTCCAATTATACAATTTATTCGTTTCAAATATATATCAGTAAATAACTTCATTGTTTATACCTCGCAAAGTTCTTGTTTAACATGTAGAAGTCCATCTTCATCTAATTCACCTACATCATTTATATGATCTATATTTATAAGAGCACCAGTACCTCCATCTAGAAGCTCTGAGCCATCAGGCAAAATGGTAATTACATTTTTATCTCTGTTTTTATCATCTGTCTCTGAAGTGGTTGAAATTGTTACTAATTGATCCTGGGTTAAAGATTTCTCTTCTGTTTTGATACTAGGAACTTTGTCTGTCATCTTAAATTCTAAAGAATTTTGCTCCATCTGTGTCTCTTCAGTTTCCATCTTTTCTATGACTTTAATATCTCCTGATATTTTCATTAGAAACAATAATCAAATGAACAGAATTAACATAGATTAAATTAGTATTTCTACACACCATTTTCATCAACTTGTATAGTTTGAGGTCCCCCAACTATCATAATTCCACTGTCATTTACAGTTGCTAAAAAACTTTGATCTATTCCTTCAACGTTTGTATCCTGAAATTCAAATTATCAAGCAAAGAAAGAAAATGAAATTAAAGAAAATCTTCAGCTAATCCCAACCATTAGTACTTCTGCATCTGGTTGAGATTCTTGCTCTTGTTCATAATTTGATTCAGATTGTGCCTCTGACTCAGCACAACCGCAGCGATCCAAATGTTGAATGAGTGCCATTACTGAGTCAGATCGTTGCGAACAACCGGGACAGTATAGATTATCCGTCATGCTTAGTAAGTGATACTTTAATGACTGTGGGTTGTTAAACGTTTCACCGCAACACATTGGGCAAATAAGAGTCAACGAGCCCATTATTTTCTTTGTTTCGCTGCTAATCTCGTAGAGGGTCTTTTTTGATCTTAACCTGACCCTCTATTCTTTTTACTAACTTAATCGGACCTTTTATCGCGCGCCTATCCTATCTTCAATTCAAAAATGAAGCCGGTTCCCCGTTAAAAACCTAACCTGACGATGAATCACAAAAATCAGTAAAATCTCTCTGGCGCATCAAGATACAAGACAGTGTCATGATGTTTCTTCCAAAAACTTGATTTTCCGCAGGATGTTTACGTCAATTACGGTCAATTATGTTACATAAAAATAAACAGCATCTCTTTCTTGTAATAACAGCGATAACAAAACTCATTAGAGACGAACTTCAGCGCAAACAAATGCCGCACACAACAATCATGAAGTTAGGGATGTGATAAGTGAATCGCGAAGTCGGCCATTACACGCGAGTTTCGGTATAGAACTATCGAAGTCAAATTCAAGCTTTATCGCGTGCTGCGCAACGATTGTCTCGTTGGAACCTGAATTATTGTCGCAATTTCGCTGTGTCTCCTCTTTTGAAGATATCGGATCGTTTGCAGTATGGCATGCAAGTTGAAACAATTGACAGCAGTTGAAAGTAAATTAGATGCTCAATTGACAAAAAGCGCGCGGTACATTCGAGTTCCGTTTGAACGAATTTGTAACTGCGAAACTTCCTGTGACTCGTTTTATAACCTGCGTTATTGCTAAAAAATAAATTCTCAATACTTCTTAAAGATTTATATAAGTGATTTTATAAATAGTGGGAAAAAGGTAAAAGACAATAATAAATCAATATATATATTTAAATAACGTACATTTATTTATTTATTGAAGAATATTTACATTTTCTTAACATAGATTATTCCGCGGATGAATGATATCGCGTGTTTGTATCTTACGTCGTGATTTCTTGCATAGAATATAAAACAGTTTCTTTTTTTATGTTCTAATCGGCATGCTCGTGTTGAGCGTTACTTTCACGCCATGTATTTTGAATTAATTCTACAAATTGTTGCCACCACCTGCTTTGCGAGGTAAAGTATAAAGCACATGCAGTGATGAAGATCCATGAGAGGACTAGACAATAATCTGTCCCATTGTAAGGCGTGCTAGAAACAGGACCAGCAAAATCCAGTGATGTAACATATAATGATCCGTTCGGTTGTAAATTAGTTATTTGCGTTATAAATTTTGCAAAGGCTTCAAGCGTGTAAACAGTGTAATTGAATTTTGCCACAGGTTTCCCATTATGAACGAGCATTAATGTTGGGACTCCAACAATTCCATATTGAGCATTAAAACTGAAAACATAAAAAATATGAAATATTAATGGAACTTCGACAATATAAATAAGTCACTTTACTTTAGAATGTCGATTACTTTTGGTATTTAATAGCATCTAACGCCACTGCCTTAATATGTGGAAAGGAACGTGGGAGTGCATTAAAATGTGGTGCAGCCTGACTACTGAATATACTCCATCTGGCATAAAATAATACTATCACGCAAGTTCCTGGTAAAAGTCTGCCTTCCTTGTCGTTTCTACTTTTGTTCAACGGTCCAGGTTCTAGGATTAATAATTTCATTAATCTGGTTGCGTTAACAATCTGAAAAATATTAATACTTGTTATTCGTTTTTTCTACACATTTGACATCTTCAAAGATATTATTGTGTTTACTTCTACTGGTCCATAGATTTTATCCGTTAAGCAATTGACTTTGGTCACATTAACAGTTGAATTGATTAATGTCACGTTTGCTTCGATAATTTTGCTCTCTTCTTTGTGGTTCACATCCTTGGAATCGAGTTCAGGTTCTTGATCGGAATTTTTAAACGAAATTACCTCTATCATCTCGCATTTGTCCATTCGCGAGGAAACACATATTACATGAACTAGGCAAACAATAGTTATTGAAATTATATTTTAGTTAAAAATATATAACAAAAATGCATTAATATCTCACCTAAAATTATAATAAATAAACACAAGTTCCTTCTGGAAGAAAACATTTTACATACATAACCTAGAAAACTGTTCGTTTACTTTTCTTAAGAGTTTATTGGTGATTCATACGTGGATTCTACAAACGTATGGTACTCAATGAATATTCATAATTGGAGCATAATTTGCACTATCACGTATGTAACAAGCAAGTCGATGCACCATGTTTATGTATTTGCATTTTTGATTATGAAATAGACTGGCACTATGATAAACTGAGGTCGCATCGATCGCGTATCCTTTGGTTTCAATTCATTTATACATAATTCGATCGGTTAATTATTTCCATAATTATTTTTACAATAAAGAAAATGTTTCCATGTTTTTGTATTTTAACATGAATTTCATATTTACAATCGGGTTACAACGTTACGCAATATCAAATCACAAATTGGAGAATAAGCTTTTTAAAGCTTAAATAACATTTCAATTATTATCATTACGTTATTATTTATTACTATACGTATATATGTTATAATAGTTTTGTTTATTACATATATATATATATATATATATATATATGGATTGGATTAAAATCTGTTAATGTCCATGTATTTAAGGATCATTACGTTACAATTACCGATTCATTTGTGAATTGTGAAACTGTTAATTTACAGGGTAAATCTCACGCGATGCCGCGATCAAGCTTGTTGCATTCGAGTATATTCCACGCACCGCCGGAAGAAGAAAGAAAGAAAGACTTAAGAGTAGGAGTCCGCAGCGCGTATCTAGCCACTTTCATTGTTATTCGATCTACCTTACACCAAAGGTGCAAGCTGAGTACTCGCATCTCCTGGAGGGACAAAACCAGCAAACTTTACAAACAGCATTAAATTTTTCGTCATTAAAAAAGCGTAACACAAACGAGCTTTCAGTAAGTACATACGTACATGCATAAATTTTCATTCAGAAATTTTCACTACTTTTACACGCACTGCTACCTTTCGTTGATAATAATCAAGTACTTTCTTTTTTTTTACATTATATTAAAGAGAAACTCTTTGCACTTTCCTTTATCTTACTTTTGTTCGATGCCATTTGATATTGACGTATAAATCTTACAGAAATCGAGTGATTTGTACGTAGAATTACATTTATTGTTGTATGTTTTAACAATTTTACTTGACAAGAAAAATATATTTATATAATTGGAAATTCTTCAGACTCTTGAGATAAATTTAGATAAAAGTAAGCTTTTTTTTTTAATTTTCTTTTTTATTGAATCTTTTTGTCTCTCTTTCTCTTCTGACTCACTTACAATTCAACTTATAGTTAAAAGCATATTACTCTGTGCATTCTCTAAAATTTTGTCAAAGAAATATACAATTTCTAGCGCAGAAACTAAAACAAAAGATAGATATGATACTACGAAGATACGAATACTCTCTGGCAAAAAGATTGCAAAATCGGTATCAGAGTACCGGTTAACGGAGCGCGAAAGCACCAGCAGATGAAATCAACATCAAATCGCGCATTAGCATACAAAAATAGCGGTGCTGGCCTTATTCGCCTTGCCGACATACGTTCCGTCTAAACAATAAGATTTCGTACTTGGAACGCCGTAAAAAAACTGTTGCATATACCTGAATGAAACACTACGTTTACGCATACTACATTTCAATATCGGTCAATTAGGAAATTGAGAAACTCGTGTTGCATCTGTGCTGGGAAATCGTATTGTTTTTCGTGTTATAACATCGTCCACCACTTAGCAGCCTGTAAGAACGAGTCACGCGTTTCGTAGGAACAGCGTTGTACAACGTTAAATTCGCATGAGATTTTTCAGCTATAACTTTTGGTAATATTTTAATCGCAGATTAATATTATTTTAATTTCGTAGCATTTCTTTTTAAGTGGACATTACGAAACGAATTAAAATTTATTCCGCTGTTCTGGAATATCAGCGTGATTAATCTGATATTTACTTGGAAGAATTAATAATAATCGGTGAATACAATAGAGGCAGTTCGCAGTCCAAATTATGCTTCCTGGTTTCACTCGATTGTCGCTGAAATAGACGGAAGGAAGACGCATTCATGCTCTGTTTCAGCGGCTCGAATTCACTGAGTTTCTACAGGATATACCTACCGAGATATTTTAATGATGCCACCACACGTAGATGCGTCTCCTTAGTTTTTACGATCCTCAAAAGTGTCATTGCACTTACGTTTACAGTGGAAACGTAAAGGACAATGACCTGGTTAGATTATTCTCCGCGTAGATACATACTAGATTTTTATTTCTCATTCATTTTCGCTTTGGGTATTTTTTGGGCGTTTTAACAACTGGTTTTTCATTTCTCTTTATAACTTTACCGTATGAATTTGTCATCAATAAATAAATATTGATTATGTTATCTTTGTTTTACATTACATTACAGAAACGATGATGTCGGTTTACAAGATAGTAGCGATCCTGCTGCTGACATTTTCATCGATCAGTTTCGCTCGTTCGAACGTCGGGAGTTGGGAAGTTTGCGGTGGACGATTGGAACGTGCCCTAGATGCACTTCACAAAGACTCGAACAGAAGGAAAGGACTCGAAGAAGAGGAAGCGGGAACGTTTTATCAGCAGAAACTCCGTTCTGTACCACTTGAGATGTCAGTCTCCCGGATTGCTGTTAAAGTAATATTTATTGCATCAATTATTTATATCGTAAATAAGGATTTAGAACAAGTTTTGGATACCAAAACGAACTTTCAGCGTTTGTTAGTGAACTAATTTAACACTAATTTATTACTTTAACTTAACTAATTTATTTCGTATACGAAAGAATATTGAAAACCATGAGAAAACTGTTAAAAAAAGCTTCAGGAAAAATTTTATATTTGTCACACTTTATTATTAATGGGAAGCTTTAAACATTAATTTAATTCATTTATAACAATTCAATTTGTTAAACTTCTGTTAACATTGTTTTCTATTTGTTAGCTGCCACAAGGAGCTAGAAACAGCGGGAATCCATGGGCCAGAGTTGAAAAATGCATTTACGAGCCTAGCAATAATTCTCTTCAGACTCGAGTGATGCTCAATGATCTGTCCGTTTCTGGGATAGTTTCGTTAATGCCGCGTGATCATCAACCACCTATACCAGCCGAGTCTTGCACAATGACTCTGAGATTACGACGAGCAGGTGTTGATTTTTTGACAAGTCCAATTGCTCGAGGCAGAGGACAAATGCGCATCCGAACGGAATCCAGTTTCTTAGAGCCCAGATTCGCTTCCATCTACGCTTATGGTTGCCACCCTACCCGTTTAGACAAGCAAATTAAGAGACAAGACAAATGGCCTCCTTTCTATCCACCTCGAGATGAGGTAAGTCATCTATTTCATTTATTTTAAAGGCTCATAACTTCTTTAATTTTATTTAATCTAACAGCTTGTTTTAAAAGCTAGTAGAAATATTCAAATGTTCATAGAAATCTTTTGTGAATGTATTTCGCATGTGTTATGCAAAGAAATAGCAATTAAATTTCAAAATATATTTAAAAACATACATATAATACATACCTAAAGATTTTCTATGAAACATAGTATAGGTACACATTTTTATTTTTGAATTTTTATCGTTATACTAGTAAATGATACAAAATTTAATATGTTTGAAGCTAATGTAATAATGAAATATTACATTTTTTTCAGTATGCGCTTCTATCTTTAACACTAAACGACGACTACGAAGCAGCGGAACCACGTCAGTTGGCGGGTGTTTCAAAAGAAGTGGACGTTGTCATACCGAATGAAACGCGTCAGTCTCGTGTCGTGAGCGCGCCCATTGCGAAATTAGGAATATGGAGAAAAAACGTTTGGCTGACTAAATCTCTGCCAAGGGAAAAGCGTGCCCTGGTCAAATCCGACGTTGTCGCAAGTTCTTCGAGCGTTCGTCGCTTTCCAGGATCTTTCGAAAGTAGCCAGGAAGCCAGCCATTCCATAAAGATATCCGCACGATCTGCGGAGACGATTACCCCTCAAGATTTCGCAACAGCTTTGATCAGTAAATGGTCAAAGAGCAACGAAACTGGCAACTGCACCGAGCAACATCAACGAACGAAACAAAGCGGCTTAAACAATGTAACTAAGATCCTTCCGAGGAACTTGGAGGACAGTGAATTAAAGATGAACGTTAAGAGAGAAAATAGCTATCAGATGACTGAAAACGACGCGCCAAAAGAGACTAGACATTTGTACATTGATGAAACATTAGACAATATTTTTCCAATTGATTTAGAGAATGACAGTAGAAACTGGCAGTCGAAGGAACACATTGCAAGAGAAATGGAGGATGTGTTCTTACGTGGTGCCAGTCAGGCTTTGACCAGATACATTGAGAAACAACTACACCCTGCTATTAAAGAAACACTTATGATTTCTATGGGATATACAATCAGTTATGGATAATGCTGTTTTCTCTTAACCCTACTATGGTTCACAAATTTTTACATTTTAGTTTTACACTCAGTTTAGCAAGAATGATTCATAGTTCTTTAAGGTGTTTAACATAAAATTAAATTAATAATTTAGAAATTGTAAAAATTGTATTAATAAGAATCTTTTCATATTTCACTTAAGTTTGAGATATTTGTAAATTTTAAAGAAATACAAATGAGTTGAAAATAACTGAAAGAACACAGAAATTAATAGGAATTTGTTATAATATAAAATTTTTAGGAAATTTGTGTAGATATAGTAGAAATTCGTACGAATACAATATTGTTGTAACTTTAATTTCTAGTCTTTAACGTTGATATCTAGAAAAGTGAAATTATAAAGATTTTACTTTGAAATTTTGTCCTTTTAAATAAATCAACTTGAAATGTTGCTCATATTTTTGTGATTAATGTATGCACTTCCTAGATCCAATCATGAATTATTATACAAGTGTTCGTAATAATTAAAAGAAAATTGTAATATAATACCAATTAAGAGAAGAAAAGTATATTAGTTGATGGAAATACATTGTAGCAGAATTAAGATTAATTGACAATTATAATTGTATTTTATTGGTTTTTACTTACATTTATTAAATAAATTAAATTTAAGCGAAATTCAACAGTTTTATTATTTAACCCTAACTCTACAAAATATTTGACACCAAATTAAACAAATTAATGCTAGCAAACAAAACGAAAATACCAAAAATTCCAAAAATCTAAGAAGTCGAGGATCTAGTTAGAATTATGCAATTGTGAAAGTTTACAAATTAATCTTTCTAATTATTCTTTTTTTGCAAGTAAAAATTGGTTAATTAGTGAATATTCGAAACGTGTATCTGAACTTACGATGGTGCTGTTCTATTCTACAACGTATTGCCATGCATCGAATTGAAACCAGAAACTCGGAAATGTAACAGGAACATAGGATATGCATGGAGGTATCTCAACTACTGTTAGACAAGGAGCGCTATACCAAGCAACAAAGACGGAAACACCGCGTGTCACAGACAAAGAGCGCGATATTCTACGACAAAGACAGACATATTTCTCCTTCTAATCTATCGAATTTTCACTAATTATTTGAAATTCAGGGAGAATTCATGCACTTTTGGAATCAAAGAATACAGAACAAATCTTAAGCAACATTCTTATACCGTTTTTGATATGATTCTTTATTTATTTAATTAGTTATTAACGATTTTTTCGACAAGTGTCTGGGCTTACGCGATGCTCGTCTACGATCTTTCGTTACTATCGAGCTCTTGTAAGATTAAAGCTCGTTATTTCGAATCGTAGAAGCTTCCTTAGACTCTGCCCTTTATACTCAATGCATAAATATTAATAACTAATTATCTGTGAATCCAAATTATGCGAAAATTCATCGCATCGGTTCTCCGTAGTTCACCGGATTGCCGTGCAACAATAATTAATAACTGTTCATTTAAGCAACAATTCCGATACGAAACTACACGTGAATGTCGCTTATAGTTTGCTTTTTCTTCCACGATTCCAAAAGGGCATGATTCCCTCCTAGAAATCGAATAATTAATAAATATTCAACGAATTAGACAGACAAGTACATGTATCCGTGTCACGTGATGTCGCTGTTCTTTTCTGTAATTGAGTGCTGCCATCTATCGGATTGGGACTGGAAACGCGAAAATGTAACAGGAATATAGAATGTAAATGGAGGTAACTCGACTACTGTGAGACAAGAAGCGCGATACTGTGAGACAAGGACAAGTAAACACGTGACGTAACAGAGAAGGAGGGCACCATCGAACGACAAGGACAGACATATTTCTCTTTCTAATCTGTTGAATATTCACCAATTATTCAAATTTCAGGAACAATTCGTGCACTTTTGGAATAAAAGAATAAAGTGCAGATCTCAAGGAACGTTCCTATACAGTTTTGGACACGATTTTTGTTTAATTAATTACGTCCTTCCATCTCTCTTCCTACAAGAAGAAAAGAACAGTAACATCACGTGACAAGGATATATGTACTTTTCCGTCTAATTCATTCAATATTTATTAATTATTCGATTTCTAGGTGGAAATCATGCACCTTTGGAATCGTGGAAGAAAAACCAGACTACAAGTGACATTCACATGTAGTTTTGTATCGGAATTGTTGCTTAAATTAACAGTCATTAATTATTATTGCCCGACGACCCGTTACTACGGGGGACTGACGCGATGGTTTTTCGTATAATTTGAATTAACACGTAATTAATTAATAATCTTTGTACATGGAACATAAAGAGCAGAGACTAAGGAAGCTTCTACGATTCCAAATAATGAGCCTCGACCTTGCAAAAATTCCATAACAATGAAAAATCGTAGACGCGCTTCGCGTAGTTCCAGGCACTTGTTGGAAGAATCGTTTAGAACTAATGAAGTAAACAAAAAATTGAATCCAAAACCGTATAGGAACGTTCCTTGAGATCTGCACTTTATTCTTTTATTCCAAAAGTGCACGAATTGTTTCTGAAAATTGAGCGTTGGAATGAATATTCCACAGATTAGAAAGAGAAATATGTCTGTCCTTCTCTGTTACGTCACGTGTTTACTTGTCCTTGTCTCACAGTATCGCGCTTCTTGTCTCACAGTAGTCGAGATACCTCCATTTATATTCTATATTCCTGTTACATTTTCGCGTTTCCAGTCCCAATCCGATAGATGGCAGCACTCAATTACAGAAAAGAACAGCCACATCACGTGACACGGATACATGTACTTTTCTGTCTAATTCGTTGAATATTTATTAATTATTCGATTTCTAGGAGGGAATCATGCCCTTTTGGAATCGTGGAAGAAAAAGCAAACTATAAGCGACATTCACGTGTAGTTTCGTATCGGAATTGTTGCTTAAATGAACAGTTATTAATTATTGTTGCACGGCAATCCGGTGAACTACGGAGAACCGATGCGATGAATTTTCGCATAATTTGGATTCACAGATAATTAGTTATTAATATTTATGCATTGAGTATAAAGGGCAGAGTCTAAGGAAGCTTCTACGACTCGAAATAACGAGCTTTAATCTTACAAGAGCTCGATAGTAACGAAAGATCGTAGACGAGCATCGCGTGAGCCCAGACACTTGTCGAAAAAATCGTTAATAACTAATTAAATAAATAAAGAATCATATCAAAAACGGTATAAGAATGTTGCTTAAGATTTGTTCTGTATTCTTTGATTCCAAAAGTGCATGAATTCTCCCTGAATTTCAAATAATTAGTGAAAATTCGATAGATTAGAAGGAGAAATATGTCTGTCTTTGTCGTAGAATATCGCGCTCTTTGTCTGTGACACGCGGTGTTTCCGTCTTTGTTGCTTGGTATAGCGCTCCTTGTCTAACAGTAGTTGAGATACCTCCATGCATATCCTATGTTCCTGTTACATTTCTAGAATTTCTAGTTTCAGGCCGATAGATGGCAGCACACGGTTGTAGAAAATCACACATAAAGAGTTCAATAGCGTGCAAGAAGAACATGTGTATACATATATCTATCTCAAGCAAGGAGCACAGTATTGTGCAATAAGAACGTACACTTCTTCGTTTGACGTAAGAGGAAATTCATCAATTACTTCTTTTCAACAAAATTTGCACGCTTTGGAGATTGTGTGACAAAAATTGAATTCCAGGCAACTTAGCTTTTCACAGGTAATTTAGTCTTTTTTTTTTAATTAGTAATTTACAGTTTCGGTAATTGATTATTAACAAATTGTACCTGTGCATATTCATATTTTTAGGTAGGTATTATAACAACCGAATATAAATGGATAATATATATTGAACATTCACTGCAACAATATTCTGTTGCAAATATTTTATACATATTTTACGTGTTACGTGCGATCGGTAGTGTGAAAATTCGTTGTATCGGTCTTGTATTGTAGCGTCACGTTTTGCCAGTAAGTACGAATTGTTAATTGTTTAATCGAAAATATGAGAATTGTTCAAGATCTGTTCTTTATTATATAATTCTTCGAATATTTAGAAATGTCTCTCGAAAATGTGGAAATTAAATAGTTTTTTTTTTGCAATTTTGTTTTTCATATATGTATATATTATACATTGAAATATCGGTTGCATAAAAAATTTGACGTTTCATCATTGAGATGGTTTCATTCATTATTTGTGTGAGAGAACAATTGTAACCTCGATTATCGACGTTCGCACGGGTGCTATCGGTAAATTCCAATTACCACCGCGTCTCATTTCTCGCGATAAATTTTCTATGTCCTTGAAATCTAGTGGGAAAACTGACGATTAATAACATTTCCATTTTAGAATTTGTTTTTTGCCAAACCGCAATTTTTCACGAAGAACATCCTCCTCTGAGTTTCGTAATATCCTCGTAAAAAAGAAACAATCGAAGACTCGACAATGACCAGAAAAATCAATCGGTACCATGAGAAGTATGTTTTTTTTTAAAAATATTTAATTATTATCGGACCGAAAGCTGGTATCGCGGTACAGTAACGGTTGAACGATTCTTTTAGTATTATATGTATATCAACGTGTTATATAGGTTCTTGCAGGAGTGCAGAAAACGAATGATGGTGATGTCGAGGGATGAGGACATCGAGGTGCTGCCTTCAAGCGTATAGATTTAGCCTCGAGTAGAGTAGCGCCGCTTTAACCGGCCATGGGTCGGTATGAGACGTTATTCATCTGGTTAAATGAAATCTCAAGTATCTTCTTTGTCAATGGAAAATGAATGAAAGACGAACATATATACACGTGTTTATGACACATTTATTTATTTTAGATATATACGGACATGTACAAAGCTAGAAGCACAGTTGATGAAGCAAAAGAACGGGGATAGCGGGGACGGCCAATTAACGAGGCAAAACCTCAGCCAGTTAATGCGGCACTATTCCGCTAATACATCTGTTAACAATGGAATAGAATTTCTGATCCTTTGAATTTCTGAGACACGCGAAAAAAGCCGCCTGTTGTCTGGAATTTTCCCTATTTGTAATTCTTACAGTGTTTCACATCGGCGAACGTTGCGTTATCGATTGCTTTATCGTGTCTCGCGTTCTCCGTGCATTCACAAACATCAAGAGTTTCGTGGATAGTTATGAAACCCATCTGTCAATCATTTATTATTTAGGCTGTCAATTAGATTACGAATCGCTATTTCTAGAAAATCTGAATTTGTTTCTTGTACATTTATTTTCATATTCGTTGATATAGCAATAAGAAAGCTATTAAGAATTTTTCATATCTGACTTCAAACGTAATTTTTTAAATACAAGTAATGAAATTACTCGAAAATTTGTAAGGAAAAAAGGGTCAAATATCCATTGTTAGTAGGTGTATGTACATGCATCACTATCCCTGCACACTTACGTCATAGTTACCCTGTGTGCAGACCGGTGCACCCTTACCACGTAAAGCGCTGCAGCTGCAGCAGCAGCAGCAGCAGCAGCGGCAGCGGCGGCGGCGGCGGCGGCGGCGGCGGCGGCAGCGGCGGCGGCAGCGGCGGCGGCGGCAGCAGCGGCAGCAGCAGCGGCAGCAGCAGCAGCCCGTCCTCCTTTCTTCGTGTACATATCATTCTTAGTGGAGGGGATGAGATTGGTGGCATTTCAGTGACGTCAGAGTCGATCGTCAGGCGCAAACTGGGGGTTTGCGCCCACCATACTACGTCAGAATGACGAGCCGATAAACTACCCCATCAGGGTTTTCTGCGGCGGGCGGGCCAACGGTCTTAGGGTAAACATTCTTTCTTTCTGCCTGTGTTTCAAGTAGTTGCACGCTGTACTCTTGGCTTCATATTTTGTTAAACAGTGATTTAACGTCGATAGTGAAATAACCGTGAACGGGGGAAAAAAAAAAAAAAGAAATGAAGGAGGAGCGGACGCAAAGGTGGTGGTCGGTGAAGCACGTTCTGGATTCTGGTTTCCAGGTGGCCGCCGTTGGTTTGGCCGACGATGGCGAACTCGGCGGGGACAACGGTCGACGGTATCGACGTCGGCGAGAACGACGGCACGACAGGTGTAACCGGTGGCGCGCCTAGGAATCCCCTCATCTGCGGCGTCTGCCACGACTATTACAACGAGCCCTGTCTGCTGTCCTGCTTTCACACCTTTTGTGCCCGCTGCATCCGCGGCCCTCATCTTGAGGGAAAGGTCTCCTGTCCCATCTGCGGGTAGATAACAACGACTGTTATTGCATGGCGTCCTTAGAGTGGGTGACGATCCCAGGTCTGGGTTAGGTTCGGTTACTATGTGCATGTTATTACATTTCCTACTAGTTCAACTGTCTCTCTGTTAATTCTACGCCCTAGTACAAACGACGACGATGATCTCTTTTTGCTTTGTATTATACTTTATTTCGACTTTGTACACCTTATTCTGTTTGTCTTAACTTTAAAAAATGAAACATCCTACTTGTTTTTGTGACTGTAATGTAAAACATAGAAAGATGTGTGAAATTCTTTTTATCGTGTGTTTGTATCACTTGTAAATTGTGTTTTAAATTGTTTTGCAGATACTCGTTTGAATTTATCCCTTTGTTACAAATTACTGTTATTATTATTATTATTATTAGCATCTTTATTTTATTATATCTAACAATATTTTGAAATTTGTCTCTATTTATGTACGACTTCTATCATATTCATAAGAATATTGTTCTGCAAGAGTCAATGTATCTTTTCCATCACTGTTGGAACTTTCTACCAATTTAAAATACATTACTGCTCATAGGCAACAAACGCAGCTGAAAGATGGAGCGCAACTACCACCGCCCGATCAGCTGATACGTCAACTGGTTGAATTGGCAAACTCTGAGAATCCACCATGTGCCAACTGTGATAAACGTGACAAGTCTACTATGTTTTTTTGTACAACATGTGGTAGGTAGCAAGCAGTGATAAATACAATAATAATTGCGCATTAAAAAGATAATATCATCCGCTATAAGAATCCGTATTTTTAAATGTAGGCCAAGCACTGTGTACACACTGCAGAGAGCACACCCACCGTGCAAAGATGTTCTCTACGCACGAGGTACTGCATATGAGCAAATGCGCCAAGGATACCCAACGACGTTGCCCGACCCATGGGGAACAGTATATAATGTATAGTCAAAGTGCCAAGTGCATGCTCTGCGCTACTTGTTTCCGTGACACTCCTGCAGATGCGAGGCTTCACTGCGTCGACATTGAAAGTGCCTGGCAGCAGGCTTCGAAGAAGATGGAAAGGGCTGTTAATTCTATCTGCGAGCTGCAAGCTGGCGTGCGGGATGGAGTGTTAGCTTTAAAGTCGCAACTGGACGAGCTACGACATAGTTTGGATTCCGAAAAGAGGGCGTTGAATTCCTTCTGTCAAGGAATGCAGGAGACCATAACGAAGACGCACGGGAGTGCTTTGACGGAATTGCAACGACAGTTTGAAACGAAGGAGAGGATGGTTCGCAGCCAATTGCTTTCGCTAGGTAGCGCACTTCCTGTGCTGCAAATGCATTTAATGCTGTGCACCGCGTTCACCAGCGGCGCGACGAAATATCAGTTTCTCGAACTAGCCCATCCGATGTTGGAACGATTAAGTCGAGTCGCACAATTAGGATATCCATCAAGACCGCCTTTAATGACCGCGCATTTGAAGTCCAACTATAAGAACGAATTCGCTCGTGCGTTGCAACCGTACGTGGGTCAGACACAAACCCAAAAGGAATCGTTGTACGATCAGACTCAAACGATGACTCAACAGGATCCGCCAGTGATTCAGGTACCTAGATGCATTTACACTGGCCACCTGTCGAATTACGAATTCCATCTTTACGTTCATATTACAAGTTTCTTTTTCATTGCATTTCTCGCGCACAATTCTGTGTAAGTATTTTTGTTTACAGGATTTTACTCGATATATGATGTGGCTTGTACTTAATGGTGGTAGTTAGTAGCCAGATTAGAATACAGTCATTCTTGTAGCAAATTGACTGTTCTCGGCAGACGTGAAAACGTTTCGTTTCTTGTTAGTTTCTTAGCCGATGATGTGGTAGTCAGTATCAGACAGTTTATTCAGACTCGTATATACCTATATACACGTCTGACGGTCTAGGAGAGAACGGCCAGCGTTTACGTAAGATGTTTCTTTTCCAAGCAGAGCAGCAAGTCTGCTCAGAGGATTGCGGGGCCTAAGAGCGGAACCGACGGTGGACCGTTTTCCAGTCACTGCCGAACATTTGATACTCAGCTGAAGGAATTGAATCAACAGTTGCTCACTGTAAAGGAACGTTTAGGGGAGTTGCACCGCGATGTGGCATTTCTGAGAAGAGCTAACACACCTCCCTTGGGCACGCGTTACGAACAGGTGGCGAGAGATTGTCGGGTGCTGGAACAACAATTAGAACACTATCAAATGGAACTGGAACGTCTTAGAAACGTGTTCGACACACTTTGGGACGAACAGTTATGTAGAATTCACATAGAAAAAGAAATATTTCATTCTCAGGTATATTATTTAGATTTGATTGTCGATGAAATTCCAACGTCTTGAAATCGATGCATCGATTAACGAGTCCTCTGTCCGTTTAGATGAACGATATCCTATCGTTGAGAAGTCAGGTAAAACAATTGCAGAATCTTGCTCAACAATTAGAACCGTTCATAAAATCTTTCGCAAGTGGGGTTAGTGCTGGCGAAGTGAGCATGACAGCCTCCGATGCAGCCAGTAATCAGCATTTGCAGATGTTACTCGACCACTTGGCACGTTTACAAACGCAGGAGCCACAGCAACCGCAAACTCAAGCCCCGACGAAGGATCATCGACATTCGCGTACTACTACCAGTGCGGATAACGCGCTTTATATGAAAGGTATCTAGAATCAATTTCAATATATAACTCAATTTCCAATCCAAGATTACATTACACGAATTTTTTTTTTAATTCAGAAACGAAAGAGGTACCGACACGTTGTCGCACCCCTTCTGGTGTTGGGGCTGTCCTGGATTCGAGCGGAAACATCGTTGTGTACGGGACGGCTAAATCTTCGGATCCGAAAAGAGGAGTACTTAGTCAATTGATTGAAAAAGCTCGAAGTAAGGAAGATCGTAAGAAGTCACCAGGAAGAGAGGAAAGTCGTGATCGTAGCCAAAGTCGACGACCGAGGAAGTCTCCCGATAGTACGAAGCCCAAGACACCGCCTGGTCATTGGTCTGCCAGCAAAGTACGATCTTTGTATCGATCTCTGAAGGGTGGTAGCGGAGATAATTCTGCCGAGGGACTCGATCAACCGGAAAGGTGTACGGATTCCCAGCAACCACAGTCGCACACGACTGGTAAGAACAGATCTGTGAGGATTGTATGCACGAGTAAATAGCGTTCCTAGAAAAAAATTTGATGCTTCAATTTTGATGACGAATTTAGGGGACTATGTAGATATAGCATTTATAGATCGATGTAAATAAAATCTTGATGAATGTACGCAAGAATTGTTGTACTATCGCGCCCAATTCAGGAACGACGAGTGCACTTTCATTTAAAATTACACTGGCTAATTAATTAAGGAATGAGTCGATGAACAGAGAGGCGAACGTACTAACGAGTGTCGCGCACGTTATATACTGTGCTACTTAAATAATAGAATGGATATTAATGAGAGACACTTGAATGACTTCCACGTTCGAGTATTCTTTTTATTCGGTTTCGTTATCAATATTTTAATTAAATCAACGCGTGTGCGTAAACAATCGATTAATAAATTTATCGTTTGATTACTCACACAATGAAACGGCTAACATTCTGCATTAAACGTCAAATATCCAAAAAATATCCACGTAGTTTTCATTGTTTCTTTTAGTTTTAGGGATCTTTTTTTGATCAAATCAGGTCAACCATCAGTTCTTCAAAGCATCAGCATAATTGATTTCTCATTCAGTCTCATTCTAGTTCATTCATTTAAAATCATTCACATACTTTTAGCGGGGGAAGAAGGAGAGTATCAACGAATTTCGGAGGCGTCCAGTACGGGAGAGGTGAAGAAGCGTGTCCAGGCTCAGGTACACGCGGTTCCTGACGAGCAATCGATTTCTGCAGGCAAGGGAACCAAGGTGTATCCGGCCAGCGACTCCGAGGACGTGTTCTATGCGGACGAGAAGACGGAGGTGAGGAGGCGACGACGTGCAAGCTGTGACAGCCTAAGTACGACCGGCTCAGGAAGCAGGCGATCGAGTATCGTTGATGGGACGGTAGGTCAATCCGTGCAGGATCCCAGGAAAACAATGGTTCTTTTGATCGGGCCTACACCGAAGTCGTCGTCTCTGGTGCAGAAGCAGCGTTCCTGGGAAACATTTCCTCGGCCGAAAAGCAAACGCAGCAGCGTAACAGCCAGCGAGGGTGGTGCCTCATCTCTCAGCCAGCTGAAGAAAACGGACAGTTTTGAGGGGCATGAGGAAACTGTGAGAACGCTGGTGGCGGCCGTGCAGGAGACAAGGTCGCATCTGCATCATCGTCACGTGCATCACCATCGCCATCACCGAAAGAGCAAGACAAATTAAAACGACAAAGACGGTCGGTCGGTCTTGGTCGAGGGAAAGCGCACGGTGAAGGTTTTAAAGAGCTTTTTTTCCAAGAGGTATCCAGCCCGGATGGTCAAAGTGCGGAAGTAGATGTTGACCGTAGAAAGAAAACTAAATCGAAATAAAAGTATTTAGTAGACTGTTCTGGGTAGTTAGGCTGCGTTTGGCTATCCGGGAGGGAATCGATACCCTCCAAAATAATGCCTAGCATACATCGGGGAAAATATTATCGAAGGACTGTACTTTTTCGATCAATAGCATATTGTTATTGGGGGGGGGGGTTGGGGGGGGAAGGGAGCATTGTTATGCAAAATGGTACTACGAGGATTTTTTTCCAAGTATTTTGAGCGTTTTATTAGAGGTGTTATAATAAAAATAAAGGGCATTTCGTGTGATGTATATAATACCACAGACGAAGATGATCACTCGAATGATAGGAATCGTTTATCGCTATAAACTGCCATTGATTAAAGCATCTTCGACAAGTGCATATTTTTACTTTCACGATACATTGTAAATTTTTCGGATATTTTATTTCTCTCGGTCTGGACCAAGGAGTGTTTTCAACGTTTATATAATCATCTTGTATGAATTGGTCGAGTAATTTCTACTCCCATGTATGTCTAGTCAAAGTTGTTTCAGGGTCAACCAGCCTTCAACGTAGAGCAGTCTTCAATTTTTTATCGAACAGCGTTTTGATTGCACTTTGAAGCGCCGAAGGTCACAATATCGCTGCCAATAGTGAAATAATACGTAAAAGAAGTCTACATATTATATATGCATATATATAAAAGAGAAAAAAGAAAATTGATAAATGATACTCTTACTGTTGATGCAACCCTTACATGGTGCATAAGCATTCAAAGGCTCGAAATAGGATTAGAGGGGTACGTCGATAAATTATATGTGAGTATACACAGAGTTAGGATTTAATTAATACTATTACCATTACTAATATTATTACTACAAAAAATATATAAGAAGAAAATAAACAAGAAGAAGAAGAAGAAGAAGAGGGGGAATGAAGGAAATAATTTTCCACGCTGCTCAAATCGTATGTTTTCTGTTAACTTGGATTATAGAATTGGATTAGGAGAACTGAATTTTGTAAATTGAATGATCGAAATTGAATCGTAAAAATTAGAATTTATATATAACAAATTTCATGATACTCTGTACACTGTACACTGTACACTGAATCTCTATAGTTGAACGACGAATAAGTCATCGATTGTACATGAAAAATCGAAACGACAGTACTTGTCCTGATAGGAAAAGGCAGCCTAATTACAAATATATTTGTAATTTGCCAAATACACGAGGATCCATCGTCTGCGATTGTACTCCAATTACATGGGTGTATAATTGCGATCAATGTTTTTACAATTACATACACGTGTGTCAAATATTGAGGTGAATGTTTCACTAGAAGTACAGCCTACGCAATATTTATCACTGAAAACGAAGGTTCCTCGTGAAAGTTAAATACAATCGTTAAAGAATTAAAAAGATATCGTGATCTTTGTACAGATCATGAGTTATAATTATAGTAAATGTACACGATTAATTATGTATGAGAAATGTCGAATTGCTGATAATAGAGAAATATACAAGTTACGAAGTATGACAATTGTTCAATTATTGATAAATATTTCAGTTGTTCGATGAAGTGAATTTACTGATTTGATTTTACGTACTCTTTAATTTTTTTCCTTGCCAGAATTCAATTCTGTAATTTTGTATGTACAATATATTACATTAATAGAGTATTTGTATGATTATTTTCCGTAGCTTTGTTTATCGTGACAGTTTATTTTAATAAAATTTAACTATAATATTATACAATTTTTTTTATCATTTAAGCTGACTAAAATGATGCAGTAAATCTTTAGAGTAAGATAAACAAAAACTGTTTCTATGTATATTATAAATATATGATAAAATATACACGACATGATGATTTACGTATTTGTTTACATTAATCTGAATTATTTTTATTTACAATATAATATATATAATTACAAAGTAATATACAGTTTTTTATTAGTTACGATAGAAATAAATTTACCTATTTTTTTTTCTTTTCATCATTAGAATCTCTTTTTTAATACAGTAGTCTCTTTTCTTATTTTTATTTTATATCTGTTCAATACATGATCATGATTTTTATCGCAATTTATTTTATGATCAGATAGAGTTAAAAAATTAAAAAACAGATAAATTAACAAAAGGATGTATTATATTTCTATTATTTTATTATATTCTTTTCCATTTTTTGCAAGTTATTAGTATCGGTTACATTTGGAATAAATTTTTCATTAATAAACTCTGATTTATTTTTATTGTTGAATCCATTATTAATTGTCAAGTTTAAATCGAAATTAATTAATTTTACAAGTGTGTCTTTTTCGGTTGAATATACCATTATATGAAATGCTCTTTGAAAATGTTCTACCAAACGCAACAGTTCTGAAATTGTTACATTTTTACTGACATTTAATGATGGGTTAAATGGATTATAAATATAAAGAGGTGACACATCTTTTTTCACTTTGGTAATTCCGTCTCTTAAGCAAAGTCCTTGCGTCTTAAAATCGAAAAAACTGTAATATTCAAAGAATTCACATAAAAGTTTGGATAAACTTTCATCGTTACTGGACACAGTATTTTTCCATTTCAAAAACCAATCGAAATTGTCGATTGTGTTGCTTTTGTCTGTAAGTAAAGAAACAACAAATGTAGTGTATATGTAAATGAATGTGAAGAATTCTTTGAATGTTCATACTTACCACTGAAGATTTTTATTGAAGTTAAAGAGGGTAATATATCTTTCGTTTGTAGATAAAATAAAATTAACAAAGTAAGAGAAAAGTTTGTTATCCATTGACCTGGATTTTCTTTTGTTAAATTCATATTTCTTGCCCACTTACGGATGGTGAAGACAAGTGGTTTAACGCGCCGGTCTAATTGTCCATACAAATATAGCAACTCGGACATGTGTAACGCAGTCCTGCACAAATATTATTAAAAGTAATCGTATAAATAATATTAAAAAGTAGCATAATAGTAAAAAATACTTATTACATACATGTTTGTACTGCTAAGATCACATTGCATATTTGTATATAAGTTACGAAATTTAATTATAGGCACTCGTGCTTCAAGAATCTTTTTTACATCAGTGATACCAGGAATACATGTTCTCATTATTGTACCTACTACATCTAAAAAGTGTTTTTGTTCATTTCTGTCTACAAGAGGGATAACTTGTGTCATAAAAAGAAACTTTTTCCAGCCCTGAAAGAAGCAGGTTTTTACAAAATTATATGTACACAATATTTATTTGTACTTACAGATTTGTCATCAGAAGAGATATTAGTTTTACATAGTAAATCAAGATCACATCCTATTTGTCCAAATCCATTAACAGAGGATCCAAATGGTACCACAGACAGATTGATAAATAATTGAGATAAGTAATATGAAATTTGTGTAGCAGTATAGAACCTCAGTCTTATGTTTAATTCTGTAATTCTTAATGCATTATAGAGAAACATCATTTGATTTGACACCTAAAACATTAAAGAAGTATTTTCTATCATTGCATACAACTTACGATTAATTTAATATTTCAGTACATTACAGATTCTATTTTCTTCAGCGATTGATTGATTTCATCTAAATTTGGAGTCTCAAAATTAGAGTAATATTCATAATTATCCTTATTCAATGTTTTCTGATTTATATGTAATTTAAATCGTGGCTTATATAAGAAAAACGGTGTCACACAATGAGCATATTCTGGACTTGCTTTACAGACAGCTATTTTTCTAAGAGCTTCCACATCCTTGTCTGAACTACATTCCATTAACACAAACCTCTACAAATAATATCATAAAACACTGACTGTAATTACGTAGCAAATTTATTAAACTGTGCATTATAATTTTTGAATAAAAGGTTATAAGAGAAAACTAAAAATTACAGAAATATTTGTACTTACGTTATTATCGATTGTATTATAAGGAAAAATATTTACAATCCTTGCATAACATTCACAAAATTGTTTAAGATGTTCAATATGACTGACTTCAGATATCTTTATTATAACAGATTTTTTTGCTTCAGTTTGTCTGAATTTAATCATTTGTGCAAATGTCTGATAATCCTCAAGTATTTCCGCACCTATAAAATATATTTAATTTTCCTTTAAATATAGAATAATACACACATATATAACAATATCAATAACACTTGATCAATCAACACTATCAAAGTTACTATTGTAAGAGGTTAGTTAACCTATTACTTGTTCTTATAACCAGATTTGTGTTAAGATATTTATATCCTTTTCATTAAATGTTACATATTTATAAGTTAAATTATAACAATAAGATGTTAATTAGTAAGACTGACTATTAAAAATTTAATTAGCAAAATGATTTTTATAGATAAAATAAAAAATAAATAAAACATGAACTAAATTAGTCATTATGATATGTCGTTGGAATAAAAATGAAAAAGAATAAATTAATGTCGAATTGAAAATATATATAAAAACAAAATCAGAGAAAAAAAAATATGATCCTTAAAAATTGTTTTAACGATTGAGGTTATATTATCAAAATAATAATTTGCTAAAATTACTTTCTTAAAGCATACCAGCAAGATTCGAATATCTCATAATATTGGATTCCCTTTTTAGTTTTTTTATGTTTACTATACATTTACAATAAAATGTATTTAATACAAAACCAAAACTATTATTAACACGACGAACAAGTGCCATTTTTATACACTAGCGCCGAACACGTGGTGATTATGATACAGATACTTCATTAGCCGGTAATTTAGCATTTGTAAATGTTCATACGAATCGGTAAAACAGTACAGCTATTTAATTTTTGAAAAAAATCAATTTTTAATCTACATTTTACCTGTATCATTGACTAAACATAGATTGTATTGTATCTCCAGATTCCAAAACACGAGATTAGTATCTAAAATTATTGCATTTTATACTACGTATATTTTATGTGAATTCATCGATGGGTTTTTCGTTGGAAACGATAAAATACTTATAACAGGATCTTTTATTTACTAAAATATATTTAAGGACGAAATATATTTAGAATGGACCTGATATTTAATCAAAAAGGAGACATAGAATAGGTCTTTCATTTTATTTTATCAAATTATATGTTTCGAAATATCTATCAAAATCTAAAGTATGATCTTCTATAATATTTAAAAATTACAATATTTAAAAATGTATAATACGTTATCATAAAAAAATTCAATCTACAATTTTAGAGAACATTCTACAGAATGTGTGCAAATTGAATTTACAGAGAATAATTATCTTATGATTAACTAAAACTAGACGCACACAATTTAAAATTCCACGGTGTTCCTAGTCATTCATCGTCGTCCTTCAGTGCCCCGGGGGGGGATCTAATGGTTTACTTATCAATTAATTGTTCCTACAGTCCAGTTTAGAAATAAAGAAATAAAGAAAAGAAAGAAATTTGCACAATCCAAACTGAACTGTAGTTTGCGTAGTTCTTAGCTTGATATCGTTTTGCAAGTAGTAATATTCGGAGAAATCGATATTTGGTTCGCTTTCTACATAGTAACGCTCCAAGATATTAATATTTGGATAACGATACCAATTACTAAGACCCACCACGTGGAGGTCAACCCTACGCACAGGTCTCATTGTATCGTAAATTAGTTCTGTTTTATATATTAGTATTGAATTTAAACAATTTGTTAGAAAGAGGAAAGATATCCGAGAAATGAGACGTAACAGTTTGATCAATCTAATGACTAATTTAAGATATTGAATAAATTTTCTTGTTTGACAAATTAATAGTAAAAGACTAAATTATTTTCCTAATTATAGATTCAAAGAGAAATACTGAAAGTTTCTAATAATATTTAAATAGCAATAGTACTGTTAGACTAATATTACGTATGTACATGCAGAAATATAAAGTATACTACGGTAATTACTATGATACAACTCATGGCAATTCAACTCGTATTCAAGTTCAAATAATCACGATCGGGCATTACACGAGATACTTGCTTGTGAGCTACTCGATCCCATCTCTACTCGCGGTCCTCCCTCTCTCTCACCTGTGAGCACGGCCCCAAGTTAGTGTGAGCTGTGCGAGGGGAACACAGAGGTTAACAGAGACCGTGCAGGATGAAGTGCAGTGCAGTCTCGAGCCTCGCGTCGATCGCAGCGGATTTCTGTTCCCCGGGTCTCTCCATGCTCGACTGCTTCTTTTCAGAGCAACGAACCGCCGGCAGATAGTGTGGTGCAGTGGCGACAATAAAACACATGAAAAGAATTCCCGCCAGATTATGGGAACATCCGCGAAGAAGGTAGATCTGCATTGGAGAGCAACAGCGTGGTATCAATGATAACGGACCATCGGGCAGAAACTTCAAGGAACACTGTCAAATTAAAAATCCCATTTAGCAAAGAATATTCTGTTTTCGAGTAAAAGTTACGCTACAAAACGATAGTAAATAAACGCTTGCAAATTGCAAAGATAGGATCGTAATTGATGACACGAAGAGCAAAGATGACGATCGACACTTTCCTGAGTTAATGAAGCGAGATTTTGGAGACTTCGAGTCTCGTAAATGAGTGAGACGAATAGTCGTCGAGGGATCGGTCACGATTTGGGGATGTCGCCGTGCGCGAGGTGGACCTTGTGGCCGGCGAGAACGCGTTTCCGACGCTATTCGACGAGTCTCGCATGCTACCGGAAGTGCTGATGATGAACGAGCCGGATCCACGAGGCAGATCGAACTGGTGATTTCGACGAACTTCGGTGCTTCTTGAAGAAGTGATTCCCCCGATTGTTTTCTTGACTCTCTTCGTTTCTCTTACGTTCGACTCGTTGTTCTGCAAGAACAGTGAAAAAGATTTATCTCTTTGAAGGAAACGAAAACGGGTAGACAGTGCCGCGTTGTTGATAATTGGATATTTTAGGTGGCAGACCGGTGATCCTATAGGTAAGATATTCGTTTAAGTATGTTTTATTGTTTAAGTGTTCTGTAAGATATATATATTTACTAATCACTCGATATGTGTAACATGTATTACTGAATATCTTTTTCTTTTATTCTTCATATTCTTCGATATTTTAAACATTTTAACGATTAATATACCGAGTTATTTTTGAGATGAAAAGCTAATTTGAATTTAAATTTTATTCATTGGCACTCTCCTATAGGTATTAATAATTCTGTAAGCATCCTGATGACTAATGTTTATAGAGTTTTTGCTATTACGAAATGAAAATATTGACGGATATGATTAATAGAATGAAAATATAAAATATAATAGTATAGAAACGCAATGTATCGGATGATTAATGAAAATAATACGTTTGCTCGATTCATTGATTCGGTCCGCTTAATGAATTCATTATATCGGTAATTCAATAGTATCGAGATGCGAAGATACAGTCCTGTTAAACGTCTCTAGGGTTTTACGTTTTTATCTTTTTAATTGCATTAATACCAAGATGGCGCAATGTCTTGTTGCGAGAGGAGACTTGTACGAAGACCACGTTGGCGGATATTCAAGGGCGCAGAAGGCGCCTAGAACGAGTTCTCGTCTCGGACTTACTGTTCAAAAAAAACGGAAAAAAAATGACAATGAGATCGAAATTCGTTACTTACGTCATTTGCGTTTTAAGTGGTTCTCCATTCTCAAGGTTATCGAAAGCGAGCACATACACAGACATATTTCACAATGATTTTTCGTTTTTGATATTTAGTTTAATCGTGAAATAACTTCTTTTATTTTAATTTATTTTAATTACGAAATCAAAGTGCGTATCTCATTCGTTTAAGTTTTTCCAGAATAAATTAATTTGTAGAAATTTGTTCAAAACTAACTTTAATATTGACAATTTTCAATTATTTGTCGTAGATTATATTACTCGACTATAATTTGCTCGATTAATATTAAACGAGACCTTTGGAAGATGAAAATTGGTGAAATATTTTTTTAAGATTTCTCTATCTTCATACTACAATTGATATTACGATTAACATTTAATGTTTCGAAGATTGAATTAAAAATTAATTCTGATTAATTACAATTTTATTCCAATAAATGGGGAATTCTATCATACACGATTAATCTTTTAACCAAGTACGATTAATAGTGTGACGGAAAATTCAGAGTCTACAAATTATCTATACTTTGTCACACATGGTCACGTTTAAGATGTGAAACTTACGTATAATATTACACTGTACTCAAACTAAGCAATCGATGAAATTATTTTAGTTTCTATATGGTCGATATACCCTAATCGTCACAACTCGTTGCCACTAACAACGCGACGTTTCAAAAATCTACATCCTGCAGTGGGGCTGGTATATTTCGTTGAAAACAGGCAGTCTCGCATACAATCGTGGTTCCCTCGTTCGACGTTAATATCGCGCTGGTAGTGGTTGTAAAGATGTTGATACTTACTACATTCGAAATAGTGGATGGTTAGAGGGGTGTAACGAGCGGCTGACAGCTGTGCGAACAGCGTGGAAGCAACCGTTTCCTTTCTCGAGCATGCTTTGCAGAGACACGCATGGAAAATGGAGGGGCAAACAGCCAACGGCTGAATGGGTATAACATGTACTTCATAGTCGGTTTAATGAAACTGCGTTATGCAACGGAACTACGTGAAAACGGGTACAAGGCTTGTGACGCTTGATCATCCTCGTAGGTGGCACTGGTGACCAAATATGCAGGCGCCAAGGATCGTCCACGCTCACGCGTTGGACGATTTTCATCCAGAGATTTTAATAACTGGGGTATATTGATCACATTGGTTGTTTTTCATCGGACGATGAAAAAGGATGAGTTCTACTTGAATTATCGGTTTAGAGGTTTTGTTAGAGTTTTAGCAAGAAGTGGAAACATTGAATGTAGTAAATGACTTTTTTTTTTTTTAGAGAAAATAGTTTGAATGTCTGTAGGAAAATGTAAAAGTGCAAAATTGCACAGAACAAATTATTTTTTAAAATAAAAAAATAAAACAAATTCTTTATCGAAATTCTACTTCTTTAATCATATTGTAACACGAATTTGTATAAAAATCCAAAGTAAAGTCTAGCAATTACAGTGGCTTCTAACTTTTTAATCAAATAGATCAATGTAACTAGAATTAATTTGTCTCTAAATCTATTAACTTTCAATTTTAGAATTATGTTATGAAATTTCTGATTAAGAAATGACGCTTAAAAAATTTTGTTTTTTCTGTATTTATGAAATTAGGAAAAATTTCGTAATTCAATAGAAAATACACTTTTAACCTAGATATTTATCATAGATTCTTTCTTCATAGAGTTTTTTATTTTTGGAGGCAATAAAACTTTTTTTCACATGAAAAATTATCGTCAGAATTGCGACATAGAATACTGTTTACAAGACTATTGTTTTACTTATAAATTTTGGGATTTCGTAACTACGTATCGGTGACTATACTCTGTCTTATGCGATAGAAGTCGCTGGTGACTTCAACGCCCGATATGTCATGACGTGGGCACTGTTTCGATAGCCAGAGATACTTTGGCAATAATATTTATAACTTCAGAAGATGTTAAAGAGGCTTTTTAAAAAAAGAAACTTTTCTTCCATATATATACACATTATCACGATATATTATACAATATTATTATTATTATTATTATCATTAACGCCATAACGAAACTGTAATGATTATATTGGTAAAGTTTGTAATTGATCTAAAGATGTTTATTGCAAATATAGATAGAAAATTAAAATTAATAAAAAATTAATACAGTATGGATATATAAATACCAATAAATACGTTCACTATTAATTAATTTATTAATTACTTTTTCGATATAAGTATAACAGTCTTAATATACACGTGTATATTTAATGTATTTCAATCCATTTTAAATTCCTTTTCCCAAATAACAATCCATATAACGATTTCAAACGTTCGACAGAGATAAGTCAAAAATAATAGTTTTACCAAAAATCTTTTGCAATTTCTATACATTCAAATTTTATTTTAAACTTTAACCAATATGTAATCACGGTAGCGTAGCATTACGATGTTAATCAAATCCCATTACACGTTCTTAAAAAACGTTCGAAACGTTTCAACGCTCGAACACTTTCACGAGCCACGCGATTTTCCTCTCTCCCAATCTTACTATCAGCAACACTTTTCCTCAAATGCGATAGCCCAAAAGGTTAGGAGAAATAGATTTCTGCGTGACAAAGAGAAAGTGAAAGGTAGTCGGTGTTACGGCCCTGGGTTTCCAAGTGCATCAAGTCGCGAGGCACGAGCCTGGCTTTCCTGGCCACCGCGAGAAAAGGTGGAAAGAAGGTGGCAGAACCTCGCGGGATGTCGATCGACCAGCCACGTAAAATCTCGCGGTTCGTCTCGCGACGTCCATGTTCGATCAAGGAGAAGCCGTAGGGGAGCCGGTGGTGCAGTGAAAATGGCGTCCGCGCGGAAGGGCCACGATCGAGCACGGTGGTCCAGTGTGGTCGAGGTCGTTCCCGTTCCGTGCACCGACCTCTCCTCTTGCTCGAAAAAGTGAACGTTGCGTTATGTTCGGCCACCTTCGCGAAACACCGCGTCGCTTTCTCGGCACAGCTCTACTAACCAGCTCGAAAACGTTCTCCCTACGTCAAAATCCAACCCTTCTACCCCCGCAGCTTTTCCTTTCATTCCTCCCGAAAATTCTCCCTTCAACCGTGTTGGTATTTCAACGCGTTCCCTCTCCTTTCCATTTCCGTGTTCATCCAGTGTCACGATGTGGAACGATCCAGACGAGTTTCTTGCGTCTGCGTGTCTTGCGAACCTTCAACCGTGTCACGTTACTTGAATTAGGATTGTGTAACATTGACCAGGAAAGGTCTGATCTCATGGATCTTGGGAATGGAGAGCAATTTTTTAGTGTAGAGACTGCTAACGTGTAGTTACGTACACCGAGGATAATTCGTAATTAGAAACGTTTAAATCGGACGGATGTATGAGGAACGTCGAGTAGATATACGTCGAGCGAAACGTTCTTAGGAACGTGACAATGCAAGACGATTTTTTGGTGTTCTATAGAGACTGCTAGCGTGCAGTTACGAGAGATTGAAGTTTGATCGATAGTGGTTAGAGACGTTTAACTGGACAGATGTACAAGGAATCATTGAGCGAAGAGTACAGACTGGCTTGCGTGTGATTTTTCGTGCTTTGTTGCAAGTGTTCTCGCGCGAGAGACGTTTGCACGATCGATCGTACTCATGGGAGTTCGACCCAGTTATTAATAAGACTTTCTCTTTTATTTTAGCCATGGACTGGCGGGGGATCGCGTTGGCATTTTTATTGGTGAGTAAACGAAGAATATTCTTTGTTGATCTGGATCTCTAAACACCCTCGCGATTCTTCTATGTATGTTAATATATTAGAACTGGAATTCTTTACATTCCTGAATAGACTGTGGATGTTCGTGCATTTATGTCAAGTGCAACACAGACAAGAATGATGTTTGACTTTAATTATTTTATATATTTTTTTACTATATCTAAATTTTAAAATGTAATTCATAAATGCGTACAAAATATTAAAAGTAAAATTAAAGGTGAAAGGTATAAAAGTGCACAATGCATGTAATGTGCAAAAACATATAAAATATCCAAAGTAGAAGAAACAATTTATTTCTTTACTCACTTTCATAAAAATGCACAAAGATTCGCAATTTAATTATAGTCTTCATTTCAATTTAATTCCTTTATCACTATCTACGAATCCTATCAATTTCTACTAATGAAATTTAATTTGTTTCTCTTGATGAATTTGATTACATCAACTTAATGACGAACTTAATTACATTAACATAGATACGAATGATATAAAATTTGTATTCGATGTATAACAATCAAAGATTCTCTGAAGTATATTAATAACTATCAAGAAATATATAACTGGGAAGTATACTGAAACATATACTATTACTAAAAAACGTGTATAATATATAGAAAGATGTGTAATACAAAAAACACGTACACACGTGCATTAACAACAATGAACCTTAATTCTTTAATTAAATTTCACATACCACGCGTAAATACACGTGTATTATTTTACTACATGTTCAGAAAACCACGAGTGCAAATTGCGACATATTATCAACTTTCGATTACCTTTCTCCAGCTGGACTTCATGAAACAGCTGGACTTTGTCCCTCTCCCTTGGAGATGGCCCATCGATTTTCGTTCGATTCCATTTCCGATTGTTCAGAAGAAATCGTGTGTACAACACTTTCTCTCATATTGTGTCGTATGAAAAACAAGAGTGCCTGGAGAGCGTGGTGTGTTGGCCAGGAATGCGGGGAATTATGTAATCCTTTGTTGGTACAACCTCCCGCTCAGCCGACTGCCAGGAAAACTGTGTCGCGGCGGTTGCAATATTTTTTACGCCCTGCAATTTTTCACCTCCGTGTCAATTTTGAGCGCGGCAATCCAGCGAAACGTCGCTGTCGTGTATTTACCTGGCAAGTCTCTTTAAACTGGTCCTTAAAATAATTTTACTTTTGCTCGTGCAATTTTGCATTCGATGGAGACTGAGATAAATAAGGCAGACTTAGATTACCCATACCAGGCGCTCGTTATCTAATTAAATCGCAATAAAATCGTAAACGAGACGTTTGCAATTCAGAACACGCGAATATTCTGGATAAATAGCTGTACACGAGTCACTGAAATGATTTTCCAATTGCTCGTGAAAGTCGTCCAGCATTCGTGCAACGACGAAACGTATTTTCGTCTTTTTGCAAACTCCGATTTTACCTAAGAGAATTACTAGCATTCGGTATTGCTAGTGAATACAGTTCGGATTGCAGTGATAGAGTTTTTGTTTGAAACGCGTTTAACAAGCGTTGCAAACTTTCCTGTAGTTACGAGATAATTCAGCCAGATACTTGTTCCTTTTATGATAATTATAGTAAACATTCTCGTAAAATGAAACGATGCTCTCTTGACAAAGAACGGCGGATCTGATGTCGTTAATCTATTCAAAAGGTTGCAATCATGGGGTCTGTGCAACGCTTAATAATCTGACTACTCTGGAATTTAGGAATTATACTGATTAAGACCGCAGGAGGTTCTTACAAGTGGCTGTTTAATGTCGTTTCGATTTAAAACTTGAAGAAATCGCAATTATGTAATGCAAGCATGCGAACACTTTGACAATTTTTAATCGAATTAATATATGAATAAATGAATCAGTTTATTTTTGTAAATTCGACACAGATATACACTGTCTAGAACTCTATCTATAGTTTGATAATTAAATGAGTCAGAAGAACAATGAACTTTTTAATTAACAAAACTAAATAACAGGTGTCGATTTTTCATTGCGTATTAATTCATTGTATCGTAATATTCCAACAGAATAAAACATTCTTGAATTTCTCTGTTTGTAATCTCATAATTGAAGTTGCAGTTTCTTGAAAATAAATAAACGTTTGTATAATTACAAATGTCAATCTTTTTTCCCTTTCTAATACAAAAAGAGATTTAATATAAAAAAGTTTCTCTCTATTTGTAATTTCGAAAATAAAATTATTCTATCAAAACCGAGCAGATGTTTGCATGATTCTGAGCAGCAAATGTAATTTCTACTCTGGAACGGCCATCGACTTGAATAATGAACGTATAAACATTCACAAGGTAAAAACCTCGATCTTCGTAGAAATTGCAAGTTCGTGAGAAGAAAGCGTTTCGAGTAGATCGCGTAGAAATCATCGTCACTGAGGAAACGTGAATTTCCAAGTGGATGCTCTGCGCGACACTTAATACAGACGTATACTCGACATTTTGTCATTTGTAATTTACTTCAAATTCACGCTCGATGAAAGATATTTCCAAAACGAAATTCCATCGTCATAGAGTTAAACTCTTTACAGACTCTCGATAAATATTTGCGTCTGCAAAAAATCGTGGGAAAGTCTGTGAATAGATTCGCTGAGAAAAGACTGACAATTTTCGAGAAGATGTAAACGTTTACAGAGCTCTGAGCACACTCTAGAAGAATAATAGACTGAAACTTCTAACCGACTGATCATTATGAATGCAAACAAGTCGCTTTCAAGTGTCTTTCCGCGAAGGACATAAACCTTGAAGTGTCTTTTCAGGTACGTAAAAAGAAGAGAACGAAGACACTCTCCAGTTTAATAAGAATATTGAGAAAAGTGGCGAGAAGAGAAAACAAGCCATCAAGCGTGTTCTTGCACAAAAATTGTGGTATTTGACTTGTCGATAGATATTTCGAAGTATTTGAATATATTGCAAAACAAATATTTGCACGAATGTTCCGTGTGCAAGAGAAAGAGTCATGATCACCGGAGGAACAGCCACGCCTACTTTTACTTAGTGTTCTTTTAAATATCGGCGCAGGATCTCGGAGAGGTCCCTAGAACTCGTTTTCACAAACGTTTCAAGTCGATAGGAGAACCGATACCGGAAGTGAACCGCTAAACGCTCCATTGCGAGCAGTTCACACGTATACTAAGACAGAGGCAAAATTTTCTGTCAGCATAACTTTTGTCACTGCCTGGAGGATAATTTATACTTAATGCACGTATACTGCTCGAAGCAATTAAAAGATCGTTTATTTTTCTATTCTATTCTATTCTATCTTAGTGTAATATATGAATTTTGTGTGTTATTGTGAAATTGATTATATGAAGTGAATTTAGTAAAAGTCCATGCGAAATTTTACCGTGTGTAAAATTTCATAAATTATTTAAATTTATTTTAAAATTAATTTTATAAATTTTAAATTTACTAAATTTATTTAATGAGTTTTAAAATTAAGGTTTTTTTATATAAATCTTCGACAGCTAAAGAAGATTAAATATACGTGCAATAAATTATTATTATTTAACACTAGACTAATAAAAATTGTAGAGCAACAGAATTTCTCTTTTTATGGACACGAGCTGGAGGAAACGTTATCGCGTTCGATAGAAAAATCACGTTTGTTTTTCGCTTCGAGAGAAAGTCTTCGGCGATCAAGTTTAGAACGACGCGATTGCGTAAACGATTTTTCACCGATTTGTCGAATCTCATCGTCTTGCGTAACTTTCAACCAAACAAGAGCGTCTATTTAGAAACAAAATCAAATTCTAAATGAACGTAATCAACTTGGAACGTTCGAAACTCGGAACGGTTGTCTCGATGAGCGACAGGGACGTGTTAAAGAAGAGGAGGCGTGGGTGTTCCTTCTAAAACGCGGATTTTCACGGAGAGCCTGCAATCTCTGGCTACGCCCACGCAACATCAGCGACTTTCAAGCTTTTTTCTTTCTCCGCCACGCACACGTCACGTTCAACAATGCTCATTTAGTATCTTAAATTAGATTTCGTTCGTTCTGTTTCGAAAATACCTCGAGAAATTGTACTGAGAAGATTGGCGCAATTAAAGAAACATTTACCTTTCAGTTCAAAGGTGTAAATGAATTTCAAGGATTCCGCTTTAGACATTGTGGATAGTTCTGAATTTTTCAAGTTCTTCATTTCTTTTTTAAATAGAAATTTGTTGATAAAAAGTACTCTGCTCTTGATCTTTTATATTTTGATATTGTGTAAAATTTATTAAAAATTATTATTAGAAATTACGAGATGTTTATTAAAAGTTAAAAATACGAACGCGAATAAGCATCTTAAACACAGTAAATGTTAAAAATCTACTCTATCACTCTATCGCTCTATATTTAGATTTGTTAATGCATGTTACAATTAATAAATTTATAAATTTAATGCATTTATGTCATCATATCAGATTATAATTATATTAATATAACAGATAATAGATAAATTTCTGCACGTAACGTAGGTTTTCATATTTCAAACAGTACCAACGACAGAGCTAATAAAACTTCCAATGAAGAAATAAAATTTCGCGTGCATTAAAATGTGTACGCTACTAGAAACTGCGAATTCTAATAATTCTTGTACGACGAGTTCGAATATATAAAATTCTACTTTACCTTCGAATAAAGACCGCAAAGGAAAAACCATTCCTTTCGATAAGGATCGGAGCGTATTTCACCTAAAAGCGTGTAACAGTGACGTCATACAGATACCTACGGAGATATAACAATCGGGTAGAGGCGAGTGAGTAATGCAACTTGCGTTGTATCAGCAGGCTCGCGCGATGGGAGGCGTTTTCAAGGAGATCTCTACCTACGCTAGATCCGCGACTACGTCGATCCGATTACCCATTGATCTACTTGATAACTTGCTCGTTCCACGTGAATTACAACGTACGAAAATATCGGGTTGCTCGTTCGTGCACAGTCCCCTCCGGAATCGTACGTTTTCATCAAGGCAGCGGACAAAAATTATCAAAAATGGTATCCGGGTTAATGGTATCATTAAGAAATGATTATGTATCATTATTTATCGTAATTATTCGTGCAAGCGAAGTTACGTTTAATTATACAGTCCGGATAGCGGTGGCTCTTGGACGAGACTTTCAAAAGTCGAATTGATCAATTACACTCGAATGATTGTTTTTTTAAATAAACTACTTTCATACATGAGCCCGACAAAATTTTCCCGCGCAAATATTCCACGCAACAACCCTCAAGCTTCAAGCTCGTCTATTTTTCGCATTGGTTTTCCCTGAAAATCGCATGTGTACTTTACAAGTTGCACGTTCATAAACTGCAATTGCAATTATTATACTTTGTGTTACTTCGACGTTACATCGATCGTATTTCAAAGTCTCATCCTTGAAGGATAAACGCTCCCGTGGAAATAGGCTTGAGTTTCGTAAGTACGCTCATCGACCAGTTTCACTCTCGAGGCGAATCCTCTTTTTTTTCTTCTTTTCTTTCTTCTTTTTTTTCGGATGAAACTGCACTTTGCACCGTATCCTTGTGATTACGTATAATTGGATCGAACACGATGGACGTGAGTGGAAAACGTTCAAGCGAGAACGAGGCTTCTGCATGCGATTCTACACAGCCATATATGGAACCTGCAGTTCTACTGTCCGTCAAAACTCGTACGATAGTAACCTTCTACGTGCACAACACGAGTTCTGTTCTCCGACACTCCCTATCGCGAGACGATTTGACGTGAACATAATAGCGAGGTGTTAAAGATTGTGTTCGAGGATCAAGTGCCTTACTTGTCAATTACGTATGCATATTAGATTGGTGACTGTCGAATTTTGTCGAATTCCACGAGCTAATTTCGATTTCACCAACTTTGGTTCATCAACAGAGTAATGAACGTAGCGTATTTTGATTCTTTAGAAAAGTTCAAAGTTGGTAAAACATTTTCTTTGTCTTCAAATTGTTACAGTTTTCACAATCACATTTGAAGTGAACATTTTTAGAAAAATTCCTGCGTTATATTTTAAATCGTAGAATCGAATCTGTGAATCAAAAAGATTAATTTGTTTCAAACATTCTAGTCCTTTTCCTGAAAGAAGAGATATTTGGATACGACAAGTTTGACATTTTGTGACATTTTTCCTTAAAGAAATTGGAAAAGTTACAGGGGATAATCTTAAGAACTTGAATTTTAAAAAACTTGAACCTTTCAGACATTTCGAAAAAATTCCTTTATCGCTTCTATGCGAATTTACGCGTATGTAAATACTTGGACATGTACGAACTGGCTGCTGACTGGCTGAACCACTTTCATCGTCGTACACCGATTTGTGCATTAACAACGCTGACGTTGGTGTTTATTAGACAATTTCTCTAATATACGCGTTATCGTGACCACAACTTTCAATGTGAGAAACGTATCGCGAACTCTCACTTTCCATCCAGAAAACCGGCCGACTTGTATTTTATTCACTCTGTTTCTAGATCTTAATATATATAAATATATGGAACTCTAATATACACATACTAATAGTGCATATACATATAATAGTGAGTTATAGAAATACTTTTTCAATTCTTCACTTTGGACAATTAACATTATTTCACAATACAAGTTTCGAAATTCTTATTAATGATGATGTGTGTGTGTTGAAATAAGCAAGGTCCACTTGTGTAATATTACTATACACTACGAAGCAAATTTTACACATATAAAAACGAAAGTTCTTTTGTATATTTTATTATAGAATTAATATAATAAAAATAGAAGTTGTTTTACACGTCAATTTAGGAACTTTCATATTATAGAATAATAAAATAAAAAAGCCATTTTTTTTTGACACAGTTTGCTAAAGTGAATTCTTAAGATGTTAATTAACATTCTCTTTAATAAGAATTTTGAAACAATGTTGATTAAATGCAGTATTGGCTATTGCAGAAGACAGTACAAATATTTCTATGATTCACTTTCATATTGGATTCTCTTCGAACGAAACTAGTTCAGGGTTGCATAGATCTGCCACAAACATGTCGGTCCATCTTCAGGTATAGAAGAAAAAAATCGGTACGATGCAAGCGAGTAACTTGGACAATTATACGCTCACCTAATCCGTAGAGCAGTGGTCATGCGAGTGTACACGTAACGTCGATACCTAAATCGGCATGGATTGGAAAATAAAAGTATGTCGAGGGAGTAAAAGGTGTTTCGAATGCCCTTGCACCGTTCACCGTCATCATTTCACGTTGGAGAACGTTTATCGCACGAACAAGTTTCACACTTTTTTTCTTTTTTCTTTCTTTCTGTTAAGATATCATAAAGTTAAATTGAGTTAATATATATAAAAGATATTTTAGTAGAAGAGGTAATAACTTCTAGAGGTAATGAAATCACGAAACAAAGTTACGTTGGAAGCTTCATTTACGAAAAAAATATAATAATTATGGAAATTTAAATTTTTGTCCGCAAATATAACTTAGAGATTGCTTTCATCCTATAAATGAAAAGTAATAAATGATAAAAATACTTATGTATATTATGTGCAGCTTTGAATCTTTAAATTTCTAATAAATGGATAAAAAGTCTACTTATCAAATATAACGTGAATCTTGTTAGCAATTGTAATATAAATCTATAGAATAGTTGAATCGATTTAATTCGTGTTATAAAAAGAGAGCATTGCTAAACGATATGATCTTGATCACTATTATTGCGTGAACATCTTAGGTCATCGAAGGAGGCATCGAAATTACAACGATCAACTCTGCGCCAATTTATCGTAACAATCTTACCAAGTTTTATATCAAAGAATCAAAGTTCTGAATTATCATTCTAAAAATTTTACACGATTTTCTTTTATTATTACTTTCTAATATTTTTCAAATATTATCTTGTCTAATCCTCAATTATTGTAATGAATTTAAAATTAAACATCTATCACATCCCTCTTCTGTTTTTCGAAAGTTTCTATCTTTCTAAACTGTTCGTCATATTCTGTCCATAAAATATTCGTCAAATTGAAAAGCAATAAAACGTGAATTATAAACAAAGTGAATTGCACAAAGCATTGAACTGTTCGAATTATGGATTGTTAGTTGATTATTTAATTCTCCGTGATCGAGCCTATGGAACAGGGAGTTTGACAGCTGCCACGAATGACCAAGCTAGGATGAGACGTGATGTAATTACGATGCATGTAACTTAGTAGTCAGAGCTAATCTTTGAACGCTGCTAGAAGACTGGAATGTTTTATTGGATAGGGTAATTAGGAACGATCTAGTCTTAGAACAAGCACGATGCTCGTCCTTTCCATTATCCAATCGGCCTCACCGTATACACAACTGGTCGTCTTTAAGCCTTATTTACAACCTTGCACGACGAGCCAGTTGCTCGGATTTCACTGGCGAAATTAATCATCCAGTTTCTTGTTCTTCTTCGATCGTCAATTATCTGCCCGGCTGTACATCTTCGATTACGATCCAATTTAATTTCAGCCTCGATCGAAGGTCGCGATCCAGCAATGTTGATAATGAAATTTAATCGATACTTGGTAAGATCGTTCCGTTCGATCATCCTTCCATTTTGTTCGAATTTCAATTTCACGTACTCTATCGTTAATCATCGTTCGTTCACCGTGTCAATTTCTCTTGTGAAATATTTTACTATTCAATATTTTACTGTGTATGGTTCAATTTAGAATCCGGTTTAAATTAAACTCAAATTAAATGTTTGTCGTGTCTTATGAAATATAGTATCAAGAAAATTTTTACAAAAGGAGTTTGAGTAATGTGCATTTAATTCAGACTAAAACGAAATTTCACTTCGGTCAAAAACTTTTGACCTTCCACTTGTTGGAATTCAACAGTAACGAAAATATTAATTTAACGAGAAAGGAGCAAGCATTGTGCGTCAGATCTATCAGCTGGCACGTTTTCCACGGATTCACGTGGCTAATAATCAAGTTTAATCGATGAGAAAAGCACTCTCGCGTTTCCACGAGGCTTTGAAATCGCATGATTCATACGCGCTTCGAGTAATAGCTGGAGAGAGAGTCGAGCAAGCGGAGAGAATCAGCGGATTTCAGCCTGACATTTTCGCAAGGATTTTTCAGTCGATGACGCGATCTTCGATCCGGGAACGGATTCTCCGATGTGTCATTATCGAAACGTTCTCCCTCGTTCGATCGAAACCTTTTCATCTTTGGAGCTTTTTATTTTTAACAATAAACCTTCTCGTACGATGATTTGAATACTATTGTCAACTGAGTCATTTTCTATAAATATGGGATTCAAAAAGATAAAGACAATTTGGCGTCAATTTCTCACTTTCTATTCGTCACGCTTTCAACTCGGATTATTAATTTTCTACATCTGTCAATTTCTACCTTATTCATTTTTGATCGTGTATATTAAATACGTATGTATGTGCACTATACATCTTTTTGTTAAATTAAACTACGATGGTTTTAAACTTTCCTCCAATTTTGCCATCAATTTCCCAGACAAATTCGACACAGTTCGTTCATTTCTGTATCTCCGAAATTTCCCATATAAACACACCCTCGTTCTATCCACCTGGTGGTCCCACGCCATCCGTTGTTCCCCTTGTCTACTCTAGGGACCAGAGGCACAATCTAACGAGCATCGTTGCTCTTTTTTCTTTTTCAGATCACAATAGCGAGGCACAGCACCACACACGCGGCCCAAATACCCGAGCAGCTGCCTACATGTGAGTAGTACACACCAGTATATACGCTTTCTAATTGTCAGCAGCGATAACTAATTAGTCGAGGGGAGGGGGGTCAATTAACCAAGAACCTTCTCCAGTCAACCGGTGATGGCGGAATCACCAAGTGGCCAACTGCCAGGTGAATCGTCTCCTCTCCCATGAAAAAATATTTCCTGCTGGATCAAACGATCAGATTAAAAGAAAGAAAGAAGAAAAAAAAAAGAAATAGTTAGATGCTTTCTACGCGTGCGTACGCACTTTCTAAAGAGTAAATACAATAGCAGACGACGATGACAATGATTCTAGGAACAATGACCGGTTTATGAACGAGTCTAATTAGTCTGGAGCAGGGAGCGGTCTGTCGTCTTGATTGATCCGAGATGTTCAATTAATTACGCCGGCGACTAATTATCGGCTAGCCTCTGAAATAAGCAGACTAATTAGAGAGACATTTTAATCTGTGACTCGGAAAAAGCGCACCGTGTTTCGATATGATCACGTGCAATCATTCCACGGGCTCGCGTGTAGCCGACAGTTCGCAGTCGAGGATCAGAGTCGATTAACAGCCCATCGCTGTTTCATCTTCCTCCGATTCGACTCGTCAACTCTGTCGTTTTTTCTTTTTCTTCTTTTTCTCGTTACTTATAATTTCATGTATTTATTTCTGATGGATTGTACTATGTTACTGGTTTTATAAGGGACGAGTTAAATCTTTGCGACGTGTACTGATGCGTAGTTATATGGGAATGAAGTTTAAGATACGCATTTCTTGAAATAAATGGAATCATAATTTCAGCGAGCTACGTAAAATACGTATGTTGTTTATGTCTAATTAATTAAGTTATGCTTAAATTAGATATATACGTATATTTTGTAAAAGGGTCAGTTAAATTGAAGCACGAGTGGCATGAAATTTAGAGATGGAAATTAATTTTATAAAAAATTGGAATCTTGGTGCAGTTGATGTAAAATAGATACGTCGTGAAATGTGTCACGTTAATTAATTATGATTAAATTGTGCAGATATGAAATATGGAATCATCTAAAATGAAGTCTCAACTTTTTAATATCAATTACTTACATTTGGCTTGATAACTATAATATATATGAAAATCTCATAATAATTTTAATATTGGATAAAAATGAATTGTCAAATTTATTAAAAATATTTTTTAGAAGGAGATCGAAAGATTATTTGATATATAATATAAATTTTTGCACAAGTAAATGACCGAATGAACAAACAAATAGTCAAATAATCAAATAATTAAATAGGTATTTATAGAAAATTCAAAGATACAAAAATAGTGTAATATTTGTTACAATAGTTACAATATCCTTACTCTAATACTCAAGAAAGATTAGAAAACACCGATTTAGAATTTTTGTACGTCATCGCAGCTTCTTTCTACTTATTTTACTTTCTTTTCAATTGGCAATATATCTAACGATAGCAATACAATTGGACACTACAAATTAATTAAAATAGCCTGCGGAACCAAGTCATCGAGGTAGGATAATAAATCGAAAGAAAGGGAAAAGAATGGTCAAGAAGAGAGGCTTTCCAGACGAGCGACGACCTTCCTTGGAAGACATTGCTTTGGTAGAAGGTGAACGCAGCCGTGCGACCTAGATTCTCATGTGGCGACCAGAGAGAAAGACCATGAAAGAGAAGAGAAAGAGGCTGAGACGAGATACGAACACGGCGAAACGAGATGACGATTATAAACGAGAGACGAACACACGATTTCCTCCTCGACATCGATACGAATCGAAAGTCCTCCATTGCGGACGGCGCAGCGGACCAAACACTTTCAGCCTTTTACCTTTTACCATCGAGTTCCGCCGTAATTTCACCGACTATCATAATGTACCAATTTCAGAACGATGTTTCAACCTGCTATATAAACAATACTTGATGCTTTTCAATGGATAGAAAAAGTACTTGCACGTAGTTTTATTTTTCATATACGGGGAAGAACAATGGTTTTATACACATTGTTAAAGAATATATTGCACAGAATTTGTTAACAATTGGTTTCACTTTCAAGCATGAAGCTTCTACTTTGATAGTGTTGATTATGTTCGACTTTTTCTTTTTTTAAAGGTTTGCATCACGTACCGAGTGAAAAAATAATACTTTTATTCTTGAGAATTGTAAAAATTGGGAAAAATGATACAAAACGATGAAATGAAATCGTACGGCTAATTTCAAGAGGAAAATTCAATGTTATGTTGATTCCTCACAAGATGTGTATGTGTAGAGCTATTGTGAATTCTTTTTAGGAATGTGGATGTCAATTAAGTGCAAAAGAACTGTCTTTGCATGAAAAGTCAAAACTCACTTCGTTATTTTCCATTTGCGCATGGTTATTGAATTTATACTTTATACTGATTAATTATTGAATTTGTTATTAAAAACATGAAAGTGTTATGTTCATTTACTTTTCTTGTATTGCTTTAATTTCAAATGACTATCCGTGAGATGTTCAAATTGAAATTGAAATTAGATTTACATAAGACTATAATACGAAAGTTAATTAAAACCACGAGTTAAAGTATGATTTGAAAAGCGTGTCTTAAAGAGTCTCAGCGAATTGAATGGAATTCCTCTGGTTGTCGCGAGTGGGCAAGAAAAACCAAGGGAAAATTCAACCTGGTTCAACTTAGAAATCCACCGTAATAAATTTATGTAACCACATCGATTGCGTTTACTCTGAACAGACGATTAATGAGTCAGAAGCTCTTTTTACCATCGTAGTTGACGAATCGAAAGTGCCCTCGTCACTGGACTTTTACTTTTTATCGTTCATTCCACAGAACTGCCGAGGATAAATCGGTGCATTCAACGATAAAAGATTGAAGTCTTCAGCTATAAGTACAAACCCCTGAGAATTTAATCCAACAATGCTATCGCGTCGGCATATTGGCCGTTAATTACCTTCAAAGGTGATCTAACGAAGAAATAATAAATTTATCTCGGGATTCTTCACGAAGCGGAAAACGTCAATCTTTGCATGACTAATGTCATTGTTCGTCCGGACAGCAGTCGCTTGTTCGCTGTTCGAAGAGAAACCGCGCCTCAGAGGAAAGTTGATTTTTCTCCAGGCTTTTGCATGCGAACGCGCGGCTCATCTCTCCTCGTGAGCGATCGTCGTTTGCTAGCTATTATTTTCTGCGTAAAGTGCGCATTGTACTATCTTCAATGAACGTCGGCTAATATCCTGAAGAATATTTTACTTCAAATACGCGACTTGATTTTACCTTCTTTGTTAGCTGTTTATGGATAATTTAATTTGAGAAATTTGAAATCCTGCAATTTGATTGAAAAATTAACAATGCTTGAAGTTAGAAATAATTTTTCAATACAATATAATACAACAGAGACGAGATTTTTATTATGATATTGAATTAATTCTTTGAACTCTATAATCTTAAGACTCTATTTATCTTGACAAGTTTCGAGACATAATAATAATTCTTGAGATTTTTGATAATTTTCTAATTGCCCAATATTTAAAAATGAGAGTATATGTTTATTTTAAATTTGACTTTATTAATGTTTAATCTAAGGAGAAATTTATTTATTGAATATTACTTTACTTTCGATATGTTTCGACATTACTCTGCGTACATATTTCTATATTTTTTGTGTGCTTCAAATATCCCACACAAATGTATAAAAATCCGTGTAGATACAATCTTTGATCATCTTTGACTGAATAAATTTAATGTAAGACTGATAATCCTCGGTACACCGTTAAACAAATACAGACGAATTTATTATGCGAATCTTCATCCTTCTGTAAAGGAAATATAATAGCAGCAAAACGCCGTTACTTTTCGGAGATCTTGCGCACGATAGGTCAGACGGAGGGTTCACGAAATATCCGTATTCCTGGGCCTAATGTCTGTAATAACACGCGCTAGTAACTGTAAATTTCGCGAATCTATAATTGCACGGCTCGCATCGCGTTTACGTGGATCGTAAATTGGAAACGAGGAGGAAGGGGAAGGGGAGTTATAAATGATCCTGGTTAATGACGATCGCAGGTTTATTAAGCGGTCAACGACGCTTCCTTCCTCGATGTTCCGTTAATCGTGAATTTATCTCGCGTTACACGAGATTCACCCGTGTTTCTTTTTTTTCTTCTTTTTTTTTTTTAAATCTTCATCGTCGATATCGCATCGTATCGAAACTAGTTTCCTATGCAACCAGTGCGGTAAGTCTTAATAACTTCCTCCTATTTCGATGGAATTTCTAAACGATTGAATATGTATGTATACACAGGCTCATGAAAGTGTTTTGTACGTTTTCTGAATATCTCGGTACATGTAGAGTGTGGATGTTCGTGCAATTTTTTATCTTTGGAAACACAGCTAGAAAAAGTGAAAACTTATATGGAAATTTCTTTCCACGAGATACTAATTGTTAGTTTACTTGTTCTTTATGTTTTTGTACATGAATTTTCTGAATAAATTATTGATTAGTTAGATGTACGAAATATATTTGAAAATACGAAAAGAAGTATAATACGCAAAATATTAAAAATATAATGATTTTTATGTTTAGTAAGTGAGACAAATCTTAAGTTTCCATCTCTGCATGTTGTGTTCATAAGTGACTTGAATTTTCATAAACTTCCGCAGTCTGTTTATTACTTAATGCGATCAGCAGACTGTGAATTTTCACGTATTTACAAGAAGTATGATGTAATATTCAAAAAATATATAAAATATCCAAAAAGTGATGTACTTATTACAGCACGCAATAAATAAAACAAATTCCTATGATAACTCTAAAATATAAATTCAAATTCTAAAAATTTTCATCTTGTTAATTATACCCATTTTTAAAAATATGTAAAATGAATTCTAATCACCACGAACAACATTGTAATAGTACCATTACTAAACGATAATAAAAAACAAAATTCCATTCATTGCCTATATTGTAAACAAAAACCTTCATCCTCGAGCGTTCAAGAACAAAACGAAAGATCTACAAGACATCGAAACACCAGATTCAATTTCAGATTAAAAAAGAAAAAAGAAGAAGTATCCACTCTGATAAATCACGTTCTGGATTGGCCATTAGACAAACCACGAGTTCCAAGTCTCTCCGTACGATTATTATCTCCGTACGATCCGTCCAGGTGACTTTTATCCAGCGAGAAAACGCTGAATAATTACGAAGTGGTCGAAGAAACGCTCCGAGTGTAAAAGCAGATTGGTTCGCTTGCAAAAAGATGGGTGCAACGCATCGATCGCCATAGTTCGCGCAGGAGGATGCAAGCTTCCGTAGAAGGGGCGCAATGGATCGTAACGATCGCGCGTGGATCAGCTAGGATCCTTTCGAGCTGGGCTATCGATCACGCAGCCGATCGCACGGAAGATCGCCTCTTAAGTGATTCATTGTTTTCCACCGGGTTTACTCGTGACTTATATTACGGCTTTACACTTGCCAGTGGACACTCTTCCTTGTTCAACTTGGACAAATAACGCAGTACGATCGGGAACGACGGAAAGAGGGGAACCATTGGCGATTAAGACGCGTCGTCGTTACGATTCATTGCGTAATCAACGTTGCTTTTCTTCTTGGGTTCGCACGATCAAAAATTTGGCAAATATTACAAAAATATCATATGGTTTCGAATATTTGGTCTTGATGTTCGACATAATTATAATTAGTCAAGAAAGTTTTTTTAGAAGAAGAATGAAGAAAAAGATGATCCAAAGAACGAAGCAGAGTTAATACACAATGGTTCACGATGGTGCTCGAGCAATGAAAACACAAGTTATTCGCACAAATCTCGACTTCGTTGAAAGTTCATTTTCAAGAAATTATTCCAGTCAAAGTAACAGGGGTGATCGCGTTTTAATTATTTCAAATGATGTACGTGATGTTTTACGTACGTACGCGTAAGCGTCTTCAACTGAGACTCATCGTTTCCAATTTACTCAAAGAACGGAACGGTGGCCAACGAGGAAGTTATTAAAATCCCGTGTTCACCAGGCAAGAAACTGTAACAGCCAAGCTGGACAGTGATCACACGAGGCGCAAGAAAGGGCCTTGACAATGACCACGAAGCCGAGAAGACAACGGATTCACCGAGTAGAAAAACCGCAAGCTCAGAATGGCCCAGGAATACCGTTTCCTCTCGTCTCGTCGCGTATTTGAACAGCGATAACGGTACAGAGCCTGATGTTAAGATCCACAGACGATTCATCCGTGGTGTTTCTACGCTTCATCCGGACGTCGTTTGCGTAAGAATCAATTTGGCTGCGCCTGAAGCCCGTTAGAAGCGCGCGATGGTACACGCATCGCTTGGCCACGTTTGCCTGGCCGTTAACTCGGATGCGCTTCTGCTTTTTCGCTTCCTCGATCGCTTGGGCCCGATCGTGGAACCGGCAACGAGTTAATTAAAAGTGCCAGCGAGGGAAACGAACCACCACGACGTGAAACAACAGCATCAAGCGGAACAGAGCTTGCGCGGAGGATAGATTTTATTAGAATGAAATTGGAAACTCTGTGAAACTGGAAGATATTGGGGTGAGGACTGAATAAAAGGATGGATGTAATTCAGGAGGATGTATCGGCTCGCGCGCGTCACTTATAGAATAGAGATTCTGGATCGAAGATATATGAGAAGGGCGTTTCTGCAATTTCCGCTTAGATCGAGTCATTAATATTAAAACTATCGGTGGCCAAAGAATAAAAATTTGATCAGAAGAAATTAGAGTGCAAGAAGCAAGAAAAAGTTTTTTATACAATAATAAGTTCGTGTATTTTTGATTAAAAATCGTTCAACTCTTTCTAAAAGAAATTGGTCATTTTGATCATTGATAATTCTAAATACCAAGTAGTGTAAAAATAATTTATCTAATATATGTATATTATAAAAAAATGCAACAATTTATATGCTTGATCATTAAATATTGAAAATTTATTTTTTCTAAATTATTTGTTTCTAAATCATCTTTTGATCCATCCGTTTGAATTAACATGGCAGAATAGAAACAAACGAGCGTGTGTCAACTTTTAGATGAGAAACAAAGAAATTGTTCCGTGAATGATTTCTGAGTCGAAGAACAAGAAATGGAATATGAATGACAGATTGTTTTTCCAACAATGTTTAAGATGTTAATGCAGTCGAAGATTTAGATAGAAGTTGAACTATGGAACGTATAAAACAAAGTTGGCTAAAGTACACATATAAAAATTAAAAATAGCTTTCTTATTAATAAGAAATAAAGACTTCAAATGGAACGTGTAGAACTCTGAGTGGAAAAACAAAAGAATTGTTTTATCGATGATTATCGAGCAGGTAACACTACAATGCCCAAGGATAAAAAAGGAATGGAAATTTTATTAAAATTATTTATATATGAAACGATTTACAATATCTCGTGTCTTTGATCAATTGATTCGTTTGCAACTAATTTATTTCCTGATTAGCCTTGACTCGAACAAAAGGATTCTTTCGCACGAAAACCGTCGAAGCGCGGAGAAGATCCTTGAGATCTTGGCTCGAGGATGATCGGATGGAATAGACGATATCCGTCGACGATTCACCGTGATCAGAAATAGTAATGACGCAGACAATTAATTAACCCAAGAAGGTGTTAAGGCTGCGATGATTCGAACTCGTGTTTTACTGCGGAAGAAATTGGAAGGCCAGCTGAATAGAGGATGCGGATGACGAATAACGATCTTCAGGATCTTGAGAGCTTGTTACGAAGAAACGAGACTATCTCGTTCCAAGGAAAGGAAACGAGATTTAACTCCTTGTTAACTGAAGCCTTGGACGTTTCATCGAAATCGTTTTGTTTGTCGACGCGGAGGAAAGCGTCTTTTATCTCTTTCCCTTTTGGAAAAATTTTTAGGGTAATTTGGAAATTGCAAAAGAGAATGCGATAAATATGGTTTTAACAATTTTTTAACCTTGACATTATTAATAATATAATCAAGTTGGAATATTTCAACGTAAAATCAGATAAAATTGAGAACTTGTTGAGTTCAAAGATACAGCTGAAATTTTGTGGAAATTAAATTACTGAAATTTATTTGTGAACATTGAAGTTGTGCAGTTTCGTTATTGTCAATGAATAAACAATCTCTACTGAAACATTGTACAGTGATATAAATAGTAATGTAAAGAATGAAAAATATGACTTCTCGTGTTTCCTCCCACCGTAGTTTTCCCATTTGCTATTTTATCACGTATGCGTGTTATTGAAAATTACTTTGCAAAGACGAGGAGAGGCAAGACCAATCTTCTCTCGATATGAGCTACAATCAGAAGAACCGCAAGAGGAGTCAAAGGTCGTCGAAGAGTAATGTGCGAATTATGTTACCTCCTTCCCTATTGGTATTTTCGTCCCTACGTTTCTCCTAACTGAATACAAGCATTATCTCACAATCTGCATGAATATTTGATCATTAGTCGAAAAAAGATTTTTTCTATCTCAGATTATTTAAGTTTCAGAAGTAGAATTTTAATCCGTATATCCAAATTAAAGTAAGACAGGGTTGTTTATCAAAGTAGAATTTGGATTGAATTTGAATGGCTCACAAAATTATTTCATAAATGTATTGTAAATGTTTGTATAAAATATTCTGAAACATGATTGTTCTTATACTTAAAATAAATAATCTTCGAAACTTCGCACAGTATATAAAGTTATTAAATCACTTCTTTAGAATTACTAATTCTATTCAATTCTATTCAATCGGAGATTTATAAAAATAACCAATAATATCTGATTTATTAGATTCTCTATATTGCAAGTGATGGGGCATTAAAATTATGGCGCAAAGGAAACTGTCGACAATGAAGATAGCTCAATCAGTTCGAGTAGTTTAGCTCGGCCAACGAAAGACCAGGTCTCATCCCGGGGCCAGCCAATCCTGTGACTGATTCCTCTTCTCCCTGTAATTTATTATCATTATACACCTGTCCTGTTTAGGTCTATACCTCTATTATCTCATACATCTCCCCCTCCCTTCCCACTTTGTATTTTCCCCACCAAAGTCCTATGAAACATATTACGTATATTGCATGTGAATATTGTTCTCGTGTATTCTACAATCTATTGTTCCAATAAAAATATATTTACTACATAAGAGTATAATATTTGTTAACTACTAAAATTTTTAATACACTGTGTACTCTGCTACTGCATATTTAAATATACACCCACGCTCAAAAACTTCGTGACAAATACCATGTTTCCATTTCTTCAGTTCGTGAAAATATATAGTTTGCACAAACATCAAACAACTGTCCCAATATTTTCAAAATTTATGATTTTATACAAATTTTCCTTTCCATAATGTCGATCGATCCCGATGGGAATCGTTTGTTAAAAGAGAGTTATCCTCTAATTAAAGATAAGCAGCAGTTGTTGCCACAACTATACGCAACAACCGCGCGGCGTCCAGCAACAATGCAATCCGACAGACTGCAACAACCAAAGATGAAAAACGTTCGACCCACTTTCGACTCATTCGAGCAACAGTATCCCTCCCTTCGTTATCTATCCAGGATTCGTTTCCACGCACAAAGAGCACCGATTGCTCGCGTGCTTCTTCCTCGCGAACGATCTTTATCCCCGCACGTTATATCGATTCATCGTACGGCCCTGGCCGGGCCCTCGTTATCTTCGTTCAACGTTTTAAAAAGCGTCTGCTGCTCTTTCTAGGCAGGCTGATTCCTGCAGCCTTGCCTCGGCATGCTTCGCTGCGTTCTCCATTCGAACTTCGTACCCGCCTCGAGAACCCTGCCGCCGTTTTTCTGTTGCTGTTTCTCTTTTTTCTTTTTCCTTCTCTTGCCTCTCGCTTCAGGATTCTCGCGTTTCCGCCGTTCTTTCTTTTTAATCGAGTTGAATCTTTCTTCGTTGCGAAGGACGCGCGTTGCCAAGCGATGTCTAAATCAGAGACTAATTCAGAGAGTAATTTTCGGAAATTTCCACGCTTAGAAACCCGAAAGGCTAGTTCGAGAGAATCAAGATTTTGAAGCACTTTTCTGTTTTTTTCATACGCAATGACAGAAAGATATTGAAATTTAGTATTTGTAATTAATTTAATATGTGAAAAATGTAGAATTAAACAGAAAAATGTATGAATAAAAAAAATTAGAAAAATACTTTTTAAGATGTAGAAATATAAGTATTGAGTACAAGCAAATTGCGTTTCGATTTCTACATTCCGCTATAATGTTTTTATGGAAATAGATTTACTTAACCTGTGATGTAACGTGCGGGTCATACATGTATTTGTATCATATAATCTAACCTACTATTAATCATTATTGTCATTAATCAGCATTGGAAAAACAGTGAAAGAAATAAGGTCATGTTGAAGAAGTTGGTTCAAGATTGGTTTCAAGATAAAGGAAAAAGTTAACAGTCCACAATCAAAACTTCGAAGGATAGCGTTTTGATTAAATAGATTATTTTAAGAGGCGTCAGTCTCTTCGTATTTTTTGTACTTTTCTTTCATAGAGATAATTTCTATCTTTCTAACAATTTCATAAATATAATTTCCAAGTAAAATCTACGAAGGTAAGACTTCTTTCGTAATATCTTTAAAGAAGATTGTTTACGAAAGTATTCGAATACTTGTATAAAGTAATGTTAAATATATTTTTAGGTAAATCTGCATGTATACATAGAAATTGCTTGTACAAATATGCGCGTACAAGTATTTCACATATCGTAAACGTTATTACATTAATAAATCTCAATACTCAATGGAACCATCTTCAAAACTTATCATAATAATACACTCATTGTAATTCTAATAAAATTTAAATTATTCCACATAACACGCGATATATACACCAAATTTTTTCACGGTAAAGGTTTAAATATTTTCGTGTGTGTCACTGCATCATTAATTAAATGAATAAATTTCTGTAGAAACAATATAGCGAACGTGATGACCAAAGATGTAGAACCAAGATGTAGAACACAAAGACTAGATTACATATATAATATATATAATATAAATATAGTGATTAACACTCCGTCGATTAATACGAAAGCAACGACCACGGCAATCACGTTTAACGGTCGTTGAACGATGATTAATACCACGGTGTTTTCAGATTTTCGCAAGACTGATCGAACCACGGATAACCCACAACCACATTCACGATTCAGACCTCCCACCTTGTCCCACACGCGAGAGTCAGATTCACGCAAGATCCGATGATAGTCTATCGAGTCCTGTTGACCGCTTTTCCACAGAACCAACAGGTCCACTTAAGAAAAGAAGCATCTTGAGCACGTGTTTCCGCCGCCATTAAGATCTCGTGAATATTAACGGTTCACCTTTTGCGTGTACGACTGGTCGGAGCTACTCTCCGTTAATTATACACGCCATCGACATCAATTTCCTATTAAGCAAGATTTTATAAATATTCACGCGTTCGATTCATCATCGTCCACCTGAATACTGTTTGATGATTCTTATTGTTAGTTCTTTGAAAATAAGTTCGTATTGTTGCACTAAGTACGCTTTGATATCACTTTCTGATTAAACAAAAGTATCCCAATGTGACGCAGTTGAAAATGAAAAGAATTTGTAAATTTGTTACGCACAAAGGTGTGTTTTTTCTCAAATTCTCGAAACATTGGTTACTATGATATTGACAATATAAATTTGGAATATCAAAGGTGTAAAAATATTGCTTGTTAATTAGCTTTGTCTTCCACAAAATTCGTCAACTTATCAGCTCTTTTAAAAGAAAGTAAAAAAATTCTCCTGCCTAGTCACGAAGTAATGTTGCAAAATACTACGGATTATTGAATTGTATACTATGTAATTTAAAAACCACGACTGATGAAGATTGATCAACCGATTAAAATGGGAAAAACAGAGCTAAAGAATTAGGAAAACATAAATATAAATTCAAAACAAGTTCTGCACGGTTAGTTATAAATGGATCTCACGGTAGGGAAAGAATTCAGGATGGAGAAGTTGAAGGGTGAGTTCGGATCTCGACGGATGTTCCTGGTAAAAATGACGACGATTCATAACGGTTCGTCGGTTCTGCTCTAAGTGTTGATGACCGTGGCTCCGTGATGGTAGTCTCTTACGGCGGAGTTACGGTAATCTTCGTTACTATTCCGCACCTTGGTGCAACGAGTCGTTTCTTCCTGTGATCGTAAAATTGCATTCACGCTTGCAATTACTCTTCTCATGACACAAACTAGACTGGCAGCCTTCCCTCGCGTGAAAACACGTGTTCAAGAGGAAAAGAATACTCATACGATAAACTATTTGTCTAATAGATTGGTCGATCCGTTTTTTACAAGGGAAGATCGACAATTCGGAAATTGAGAAAAATTTTCTTAGTTCAAATGATGCTAATATTTGTATTTTATAGATATGTATTCTATATATACATTTTTTATCAAATCTTCATATAATCAATAATTACTACTGTCAAACAAGAACTTAGGATAAGTTAGGATTATTTGATAATTCACGGTTATAGTGCCTCCCCAAGCTCTCTTATGTACAAAATTGAACTATATTTTTTTCTACTAAAAAATAACTTTAATGAAATATCGTAAACGCAGAAGAAAATAAGCTTCATAACAATTTAAATAAAGTACTTATAAATACCAACTTATTATATATATATCTATTTATTATACACACACTATATAATGTACAAACATACATCTGTGTGTACTGTGTTGCGAGCAAACGATCAGCGGAAACGATTTCTGCGGAAATTCTAAAGAAATTGGATAAAACAGAAACTCGTGCGATCCAGGATCGCCGGTTCATAGAATGGTGTTCACGACCGAGGGAACTACGATTTCCTAGAAACCATTTTGCCGGCATGCAGGAGTAATCGTGCTGGCCTTGAAGAAAATTGGCAGGTCGAAGCCTGGCAGTCAAGATCCTTGCCTGCGATGGCACGGAACCTCGTGTATACTTGTCGAAACACTCGTGAATCTATTGGACATCGAAACTTTTAATGATTTGTTTTTAATTTATACGAATTATATCGGTGTAATTCGTCCTTTGAGTATAAAAGAATTTTTATATGTACTATCTAAGATATATATGTATATATATGTATATATGTAGATATCGTGATTTTGTATATTTTAGATTTGTTGGTCATCAATGGAAATGTAGTAATATTTGTTTTAATATTAATTTTTCTAATAGTTACAATAATAATATTTCTAGTAACAATTCTTTACAAAAATGAATGTGAATATATTATTCGGATGATTACAGTTCTTTGGGGAGAACTTTTTGATAAATTCTTTATGGAAACCGGACATTCTTATGGAAGTAATCTCTGGCAACGAATATAATCCAGATACTGGATGGTCCAGATCGTAGCAGGTTTTTCGAATCCAGTTAGCAGTATACGAGTAGGTTCACCAGTGTCTTTAGGGACTGGTTCTACTCGTTTTAAACACGGGACACGTCCAGCCTATGCAAACAGAATCATAAACTCGATCCAGACGAACTGATATTGACGTGGCACCTCGTCTCAGCCATGTTTTTACATTATCAGTAAACTGCGAGTGTTTATGCGTTTTCTAAGGAATCTTGAAGATGAAAAAGTGCTTAGAATATAATATTTTATATATACATTTCTTTTATATGAAGTTGTTCAATTTCATTAAATTCAATTAAACAAATAATTAATATTTTACATGTTAGAGAACAAATGGATTTGTTATCATGATTTTATTTGTTAAATGGAAAAGTAGGCACAACTGCAGACAAATTTCCAAAAATAATGTGTCTTACCACGTTCAATTTACAATACTCAATTTTTTACACTTAATCAAATAGCCCACTCTTCCCAACACCCTAAAGAAAATAGAAAAAAAAAATGAATTCCAAAAGGCCAAAAATACTTTTAAACGAACTAAAAAATATATCCCTCTGTCTTTTCTTTATGAATGCATTTATGAGCGCAGCAACATTTTAAACTGATAATCAATGTTGATCGGGCACGATGATTAGAAAAACACGTAATGAAAGATGACGGGATGAGCAAACGGATATATACAGCAATAAGGCGATATCGAGACGCGATGAAGACGGTCGCGACGTACGAGTGGTATTCGCAAGGTTAATTACGCGGAAAGCAATCGGGAGATTTATTAACTGCGCTTGATTATTCCGCGAAGCTGCCTTTCTAGTTGTTATACTGCCTCGGACGGATATTACGCGATGGAGTTACGAATAATTGCAACGATTATCTTCGAAGAGGAGTGGTGGTAAAAGGGGAAGCTGCGACTTAACGGAAAACAGCGTGATCTAGCCGGAAGAGTTGAGTCTTAATGGCAGTAGTTATCCTATGCGTAACGATTTGTGACGCGCTAATGACAATACAATGTATTGGAATTTGTGTCTTTTGGGGAGAGGGGAAATTGTCAGAAATTTTGTACATTTAAATTTCTATGAGTCATTTACTTTAAACGAAGTTTTATTAATAAATTTTCATTCTTTTTGAGAAACTTTTCGACAATTAGTTTTAGAAACTGATTGTATAATGTAGTAAAAAAGCTAAAATTTTTGACATGTTTTGAAAACCGTATGAAAGATAATACTATGTGTAAAGAAAATTTTTAAAAAATCTTCAGAAGTTTAATTTATGTATATCGTTTTATTAATTTACATATAATATCATTTTCCATGTAATTTCTGTTTCTTTATACTTTCTGTTCTTTTAGATTCTATTCATTTGTAAAAACATTTTTTAAAAACCGCAGAAATTGCCTAAATACAATGTTTTAATGTTATGCACATAATTTGACATGGTGTTGTAGTAATGATCATTTAAAATTCCTCGAAACAAAAATTATACAAGAGAATAAATTCACGCATGTTTTGAATAAAAGATATTTAAATAAAACTGCATAATCTGACAGTCTTGTTTCTATCAGCAAAAGCAATTACTCTTATTCATGGAAATGAGGATGAAATGACGTTTTATATTGAATTCATCATCAACAGACCATAATAAAACAACTCTACGATTTAAGAAACAGTACGGTGATAAAATTTTTTTTAAGAAAAAAATTTGTTTAATTAATAAAAATTAATGAAAAATTAAGAAAACTCGACAATGGAATGCCTTTCGATTTTAGGATAGGGCAGGTACCTACTTGCAATTTCCAGTGCTAACACATATGATCAAACCATTGTTTAACGTCTTCAGGCGGAACGACACGCATACTCGATTGCTTTGTGTGGTCAGAAAAATATATTTCTCGTTTCTATTACTGCAACGCATACTGCAAATGATAAAGTTGCAAGACTAGAGAAGTTATTACCGTGGAATAACGTTGAAGAACGATCACTTATCTCGACTAACTTATTGTTAAAAGACAGAAGGAAAAAGAACAAGAAAATCTTGTCTGCTAAGAAAAATTGCGACACCTAAAAATGACATATATGTTTGAAATATTTAGCACATTTATATATTTTTGGATAACACATATGTTTTTTGGAGAGACTATTATGAAAAAAAGAAAATGATTGAAATTTGGTCACAACGTAAAAATGTTTATAATAATTATTAACTATTTATGTTTTCGAATATTTATGTTTTCGTACCTATTCGAATTTTGAAATTTATTTTTGTGGTTAATAAAAATATTGTTCGATTTTATTTTCAAGATGTTGCAATTTTATTGCAAGTTATCTGTATCTACACTTGTCACAGAAAATTTTTATGAGCATATTACATGCTCTGTAAGCAGTCTATATCATATATTCTATGTTCTCATTATTTTGCAGCATTCTGAATTTTCAAAGAGGAAATTCACCGCGCTTGAATGTCAATTCATCCGAATCGAACTCGACTATTAATCGGTGAACATAACGTTGCCAGAACTTCCGGTTGTTAGCGGGATCACGTTGCGGAGGATGCAGACGCGAGTCGCGTGCAATACGACAGTTACAAAGGAAGCCAATGGAAACGCTTTTTACTAGTCTAACGGAATTTTCGTACTACCTGCTAAAGAGTGGGTCCAACAGTATTTTATTCTGACACGATAACTACGAGATGGGAGATAATACTTCCAAAAGAATATTTTCGACGAATTGTTCGTTTACTTGGCACTGTCCTAATTTCCCTCAAATTACTGACGTAATTCCTCAAAAATAATTTTTTTCAAAAGGAGTAACAGTAACTTTCAATCCGTGTAATTCATAGTATACTGAAATTCGTAATTTTCTATGATGTAACGTTTTTTGATGAGAAATTTGCCTGCGATACAGATAATTTTTCTGAAGAAATAATTAAAAATACTTGTAGTTCAAAATAGTGAATAAGACTGTAACACTGTAAGATGTCTTAAAATTTATAATTTCCTGATGTAGTCCTTCGAAGGAAGATACACTTGGAAATTTCTCAAAAAAACTTTACCAGTAAGTGAGTAACGGCGCGTGATATGCAAATTGCTCACCTACTGGGCACATCCTCTTCCAATTTCTGGCAAATGTTCAAAAAAAACCGTAATTTCGCAATGGCCGAGACCGCAACTAGATGGTTCGCCGATTATGCAGATTCGCGCCTTGCTGAATTTCGGCTCGTTAACCCGTTTCCTTCGCCAGATCGTTCCTTTGCAATCGCGTTCGTTCAAATTCAAAGTTGCGCAGTGAAGAAACGATTAGTTTCTCCTTTAAAGGAATTTCTGACAGACATTTTGTAATAAATACTCTGAAGATATTTATATTCTTATTTGTGGAAAAATTTAAAATTTCGTTAAAAATGTATAAAATATATAGAATATAATGAATACTTGTTATAATGTTTGCTTGGGCTCCATTTTATTTAAGTATATTCACATCTTCAGTCAAACATTTTGAATAATAATAATATTTTATCATTAATCAACGATAAATTGATGAATTGTTTAATTCGTCATCATACAATTTGTCATAAGAATCGACTAAAGAAAAATAATAATTTAATAATTAATGATATTAATGAATTGACCAGTTACAAGTTATTCTTTATAACTACAACTGACTTGTAATTTATAAAATTTACTTGCAGTGCTTCGTTTGTTTCTTCATTGCCAATCTGCTACCATTAGGCAAGAGAGTACTTAAAATTTGTATTAACTGAATGTGACTACTATTTTTATAATTTGATGTCAAATAGGACAATCAATTAATCCATGATTCATAAAATATTCTTTTGAAACTCCAATTGTTTCCTTATTGACAAATTTGTTATTGTCAAGCAACAGAATATGTTATTACAACCGGTAACTTAGTAAGTAACTTAGTAAGCGTTTTTAGAAATTTCATTGATAGTTCGGTTAATTCAATTGTGAAAGGAGGACCCAGATGGAATTCTTTTCAACGACAGAGTTAATTTCGTCGCGGTGACAGGAAGTTGTGTGGCCAACGACGATCGGTTACGATGCCGATACGTTATGCCGCTCGTGTTCATCGCGATGCATTAAAATCTCACGCACGGAAGCCGCAGACCTGTTGCATAACTGTGCGTCCCACCGAGCCAGCTTTTCGATCTCTCGCTCGGTTAAATATTTTCCAACATTTTGCAACGTGTAATTGCGCTTGAAAAAGAAATTCCTCTTTAATGTTACAATTTCTATTTACGAAATTGCAATTCACGTTTGCGTTATTATTCAGAAAAACACAACGCACGTTATGTAACTGCAATTGCTTTATTTATATATGTAGACGACCATGATTGACGTAACATTGTTGCAATCTCGAATTATTAAAAACCTTTCGTATTATATCTCTTTTATTTCGAAATCTATAGAGTGCCTCCAAAAGTCACAAAAGTTAAAAATAACAAATAAATTTTCAGAAAGTTAAATCGATCAGTTGCAAAACAAGTTGTAAGAAATTTGTAACGTCGTCTATATTTCTCAATTTAAGAAGTTGACAATTTAAGTTATGAATGGTATCAAGTACTATTAGTTTCAGGATATATTACTTCAATTAAAATATTTAAAATAAAATCTACGCAATGTATGTATAAAATGAATATGGGAATCTTAAATAATTACAGTATACAATATATGTACAATGTAGCATACACAGTGTACATATATAAATGTACAAACTTGAATAGTATATCTATACACACGTGTACATACAAACTTCAAAATTTAAACCACAAAATACAGGTAAAGAGATTTTGCTTATATCTTTCCTTCTCACGCAGCAAGTTTTACTCCGACGAACGAGGAAAAGAGCACGAGAAAAGAGCATAGTACCGGAAACCGCGTGGTTCGCGTGTCGTTTGCAAATTGCGACTCCGTACACGCCTTTGTTTCACCCCGCGAGACCTTTCGAATGACTCAGATGGCTGAGAAGAGGAAACCAAGCCGAGAGAAAGAGAAAGAAAGGGAAATCGAACGGCGGAACACGTGGACGAGCGGTTTTTCTGCACGCTCATCCTGAGATTTACCTACGACAAACTGTACGCCGCAGGAAAACAGGCCCTAAGGTCAAGTACCTTCCACTTCCGGCGTGACTTACGCGCCAAGAGCACGTGTCTTCGATTTAATATATAAATGCCTTTCTCAGGGAAGAGCATTCTTACCTGTCTTTTTTCTCCTACCTGCACAATGACGTTCTCTGCTTTCGTTTGAGAGTTTCTATGAAATTTCTCCGGAGCTGGTCGATGATTATTCAACAAATTTCATACGAAGTGCAAGTAAAATTCAATGGTTTAAGTTATTCAGAAGAAAATGTTTGAAATGTATATACGAAATTTCATTAATTTTCAACGCGTGTTATTTCGTCAATTTTATGTGCACATTATGTAAAACATTTTGAAAATCAATTTTGTACACGTATGATACGAAATATATACCGAAATGTCATTAATTTTGAAATTTCATCAATTTCATACATGTGAGACACTTTGAGATTTCATTAAACTGCAATGAAAACTATAATAAACTAATACGATAAAATAATAACAAAAGTAATAACAATAAGATTATTGATTTTTCAAAAAAAAACCACCATCATTATAATTTAATTAAATTTTACAGCAAATGTGTTTACTTTACGTTTGACGAGTTTGACGCTCGTCATTGTTTAATTTTTACCCTCGTTCTTTTGTCCGTGTATCTTGTCCCAATTGCGTGAGACGACCTGTATCACCTTACCTAACAATAATCGAAGAACATCAAAACCAGGTGCTTTCCGCGACGTCTTAATTAACGAAACGAGAGGGTACACGATGATTAAGGAAGCGGTGATTAGCTCGGTCGCGGGGACATTTAAGGTTGACAACCCTTTTCCCAGGCGTGCAATCGCTGTGTCGTTCTCTTTGAGAGTGATACGAACGTTTCCCGCCGGCAAACAGAGCCAATTAGCCGCACGCGAAAATCCACCATCGTTCTCGCAACACTCAGCTGCCTGAGTCAATAGTTTGCCGTACAAAGAGCCAACAGAGCCGAGGGAAGTGTCGAACAGGAACGAAGAAACGAAGAAAAAGAAAAAGAAAAGAAGAAGCCGGTGAACGCGAGAATCCGTAGGGTCGTTGACCGAAAACCATCTTCGCTTCACGCTTCTACAGCGATTCCTTTTCGGTTTTTCATGGTCTCTCTTCCCTGTGGCAGGGATTCGACGTGAAAAAAACCAGAGGGTTCTGCACGCTCGGTACATCGATTCTTTCCAGGAACGAAGAAGATTCCCGGCGAAACGGGCCCAGGGGATTCTTATTAAATTGCTGGCTCACGATTCGTGCCACTGTTTCCGAGAAAACGTTCTCCTCGCTGCTCTTTTTTCGATGCGTTTTGAGAGGGAAGAAACGAGGAAAAGGAAAGTCACTAGTTGATGTTGAATATTTCGAAGAATCGAGGAGTTGAAGTACACTTGGGTGTGTAAATGAAGGTTTTTAATGTATAATAAAGGGAGAATGTATGTTTGATACTTCACTGCTTGAGTGATTTATCATAGATTTCCGATATTTACCATTTTCATAAGCTAGGAAGTAAGAAAGAAAATTTAACAAATTGGCATTTACGATTATCTATGCTACATCTACTGTAACGACTTTTCATGTCTTGTTATAAAATTTATTATACACGATACATTTAATTTTTAATTTCGAACGAAACATTTGAAAATCGCATACAGAAAAATAGAAACGTACTTCGTCAAATCAACAAAATTTAACGATCTCTAATAATTATTGACATTGATACGTCACTTCCAAAATTTGACCAATATATGAGTAATTGATCAATATTGGTTCAATCGTGATCAAAATTGTTTAATTCTTCCATCTTCTATCTGCTATTTTATAACCGCGTACAGCTAGACCCAGAATGAAACAACCTGTAGAAAAAGTGTCACGGAAAGATCTCCGCTCAATTCCTTGACTTACTTAGTTATTTACAACGCGTCGTAATAGAGTTCTCGTGTGGATTCACTATCTTTACGGTTACGTAACTTCGAACGCCACGAATATATCTACGCAAGTACACCAAGCACAGTTAGTCTCCCTGTAACACCGATATCGAAAGCCAGAATCTTTGCAAAAGAGACGCGTAGGAAACGGATTTATGAAAATCTCAATGTCCAACGAGCAAATTGATGCCATTAAGCCTAATAGAAATTTCATTAAATCGTCGATCTCTAATGGGGGGAAATCGTTCCGCTTATTCGCAATTCACTGATCGTTTTTCCTCTCTATACTTGTCATAGTCTTTTTATTGATCGACTACTACATTACTTTGAAACACTTTTAAAATAACAAAATCTTTTATCTACACGTGTATTTTATACAATCGTTGATGTTATTATATTACATTAATTCTATTATTATTAAATTTGTATTTTATTTCTATGTTATATTATATTTTATTATACAATTGACAATATTATTTTGATTGTTATATTATTATGATGCAATTGCTAATATATTAGATTTATAGATTCTTTGTTGCACAAAAATTGAAGTATTATTTCATTTTTAAATACCAAAATATCATACTTGTTCTAAGACTATTGAGTAGTGTGTTCGCGAAGAATTGTTTCCTCTGGCCGAAGGCAACGAGTATTAAGAATTAAATTAGCCAAGATTTCATTGGCTCCACGGGTAAGAAAAAGATTCCACGATGAGTCAAGTTCACGACTCTCTCATCATTGTCTCCTCACCGTCAAGACGATAATGCTAAACCAAAGATGATCATTGTCATTTCGTTTGCCTGGCTCCACGGTAATTCTTTAAACGACGCGCCACGATGCCGTTAACCACGCGTGAATTAATTACACGATACCGACGCGTCAGTCTACAGAAGGGAACTTATTTTTTTTAACGAGTTGTTTCAATAATTATTTTAATAACTAACGTTGCCGCGCTTCATAATGAAATGACGTCACGTAATTATTTTGAATGCAAAGAGGACAACGAAATTTATCGTAAAAATGCTCAGCAATTAAATTACGATAATTTGGAGATTGTTTGGACACTGTTGCAAGTTTTCACATCTTTAATAACTAAATCTAAGAAGAAAGTTTTACAATTTATATCTTACAATGATTCGATTGATGATTCTTATGCATTTATGAGAAATTCAAACATATAAGAGCCACCAATAATTAAATTACAACACCTTAGAAGCTCTTTCGAAGAACTGTATAATCTCTTTAAGTACAAAAATTGTAATTTAATAATAAATATTTATCTTACATTTAAAAAATGGAATTTTATTCTTAGTTTTGTCATTTTTTTTTTTACTCTTTCTTGCATTTGTAAATTAAATTGAATATTTTTGCACTTGCACATAAAACACGAGTATACAATAAAAATTTATGTTAATGATAATTCTTTTCCTTTACATTGGTGGGACAATGATTATTCAGTTTGCGAGCATCACCGTTTGTTTAACAATTAAACGTTACTTTGAGGTGAATGCACTTGTTGTTAGGCAGCTCTTTAATCGTAGAATATGGAAAAGTCTATGCCCAGAGTACGTCGCGAGATTTTCTTACGTCGAAGAAAAAGAAACGGTACGCTTTCCTCCTTTTCACGATAAATCCCGTAAAAAACGGTGAATGGAATCTATTTGCTAATTCTACGATACAGCGATCCATCTAGATTATCAGAGAACTATTAATCGCTATCTTAATCTCATCTATATTTATACGAGAATTACAAGAAAGTGGTATTATAATATTGTTTAAATAAGAATAAAAGGAAAATTCTTGTACATTGTCTCACTAATTAAACACTTTTACATTTGATACTGTACATACATCTATGTAGCGAATTTCTACGTCTTTAAATTTCTCATGAATGCGTAAAAATCCGTAGTTTAATAGTGAGCAACATTTCAAGGAATGAACTCGAATACGAGACGAAAATTCATAAGAACCAGAGAGGTTATTAAACTCGAAGCTAGCGGCTCGCTGACCGAGCAAACGTGGACCGAATTAGCAATAACAAATTATCGTGCTATACTGGTTGTATCAGATGTGTCGCTGAATGAAAAACGGATCCTAATCGAACGATGTGACGCTTCGCCGTTGCGAAGATAACAAAAGTGCGAACAAAGTTTGTAATTGATCGACCAACAGCACCGTTATATCATTCACACCTAGCTTCGATTTACAGTTAAACGTAGCAGGGGTTCCTTGCAGGAAATTTGCTAAACGTAACTCGAGAGGAATTACAACGTATAAAAATTGAAGTGTTGATTTTTACATTAGAATTACCAGTCTTCGATGTACTACAACAAATGTATTACACGAGTGAATAAATTGAAAATTACTCTCAGATTAGAACATACATTTTTGTTTCGAACAACTCAATAACATGATGTCTTGTAATTTGACAGATTTACATCTTCTTTAAATTTTGATTTAGTTGAAAATTACTGTATACATAATAATTCTAAGAAAAGGAGAATTTCTTACAATTGTTTGAATTATTGTTATTAATTCAGACAACAGATGGTGTTAGAAAGTAAATTACTTCGAAATTTTCGTAAAACACGAGTAATTACCATAAATTGCAGAAGCAAAAATTCACTAATTCTCCTATTAGATCCAGGAGATCGATAATGCGACTCTAGCTACTTCTAGCTAATTTTCAATCATTTTCGTTCCCTTTCACTTGCAACAAGTGAGCGTTAAAAAGTAGACCGAGAATTATCTAAATGTATTTGCTAACTACCAACGACACGAACCCATAAATAACGAGTGAAATAACGATATTTTTGCAATTTTACAGCAACCGCTGCGATTGCGAGCACTGTGCAAATCGAATGCGCGAGCGAGTCGATAATCGTCCACATCTCGACGGAGGGTAACACGGATTTCCATGGTCTGGTGTATCCACGGGGGTTGTCGAAGAATAGCTCTTGCTTGCAAGAGTACAGAAGCCAACACACCCCTATTACTTACAACTTACCCCTCAGGTCTTGTAACACCATGCCCACCGAGCTGGTAAGTTAGAAAGACGATTATAATTTAGATTACAATTCAGATTCTGAATTTTCCAATTAAGATTAAATTAGAAAAAATTAAATACAAATTTATAGTCCTCGTAGTACAATAAAATGTTACTCTAAAATTAGTAAATAGTAGAAATGATGATAAGTAATTTAATCATTCGTGGACTATTTATTATCTAATAATACTGATACAGAATTACACTGTTAGCAATAAATATTAAAAATTAAAAATTAAAAAGGAGGCGAAACAGAAATTGCTGAAGTCGAAACTATTTCATATTTCCTTTCACTATTATCAAATAAATATATTCCACGTTCCGTTATCTATTTTATTTCACAAGAGAATTCTGCTACTTCGATATTAAGTGAAGTAAAATCTGTTAGAACTTTCAAATGTTCCAATATTTATGGTCAACAGTATAAAATTCATTTCGTGCAAATAAGAACCAAATCTGTGTTAGAACTAAATCTGTGTACATATATCTAATAGCGTACATAATCACGATTAAATTGCAAAATTACGACGATTATTGACCTGACCAATGAGCTGAAATTACCGCTCGTGTTACGTGTTTTGTATTTACGTAGCACGATAATAGGCGTAGCTGACTATTTATCACAGCTGTTAGCTTCTCACCTGGTTGCTCAATTTCTGGACGTTCGTCAATGGCGATAATTGCACATTGCGCAGGCTAGATCTTGGTTATCGAGGTTAATAACGGTCGATCAGTATCTTTGCAACTGGCGAATAGAAACTTTAGTGATGACCTAACGCCTAAAGGCCTCTAACACCTGTTACATTTTATAATTATATTTTATATTTTTTGACACCAATCAACTTTCAGGATGACTCGACGATGAAAATATACCAACATTAAAAAATCTATCTTTTCTTCTTCATCTAAACACTGTACTGAGGAACTATAATATTTTCTGTCTATAAAAATAAGTTGAGAAGTTGAAATCACTTGAATAATCGAATTTAATACTGAATAGCCTTGGTCCCCAAACATTAAAAGATTATTAGGAAATATATTTAGGTGATAAAGACTTGTCATCTCTCAAAGATATCTTAGAGATTTGTACCTCATTTTATTTCAAAAATTCCGTGTTAAATTTGTAAACGAGTGCCAAATTGGAATTCTTTTTAAAAAATATAGATAATGAAAAAAATATCTTTTAGAAACAAATAAAAGTACATCCTACGTTGTTGTAAAATGAAGAACTCTATGTCAAATTAAATCTCTTTCTGAACCAAGTTTTCTGGGTCAAAAAGTTAGCAAGTGTAATGAGGATCTGCCATTTTTTGCATGGAGAGACAGCTGAAACTGCTAATTGAAGAATGTAGTACTCCTATACTGTCAGAGTCCAATAACTACCAAAGAATCCTATGTCAAATTCCCGTTACGCTGTTCCGCGTATCGAATTAAGTTCCTCTCTCGTCCAAGTCAAAAACTCGACGAGCCGACTAATCGTGAAACGCGCAGGAACGCATATCCTTCGGCGCAAAAGGGGGATTACGTAAGAGATCGGGGCGAAAGAAGTGAAATACGTCCGCGGCATTCGAGCACAAGGAAGCTCGATCACGATCGCTCATGCGATTCGACGTACGCTGTGAATTGAGGAGGCGTAAATGCACGTGCTGGTAAATGATGAGGAGAAGAGCTTCGGGGCAAGAAAAGAGCTTTAGATCGTTGACAATATTTTAAACTATTATCGATACAATTTTAAATAATTTAGTTAGTAAATGAACTTTCGTCGTTTGAATCCAATTATGTGAATTGAAACTTCTATTATATAAATGAATGATTATACATAGCGAATTTTATGGATTTAAATGTATAAACTATTTCTTTTCTGAGAAGTTCGCGTAATTTATGAATAAATAAATTGCGGATATTTGTACAAATTCATATCTCTCCGAAAATAATAAAAAAAAAGTATATAACGAGTGCTGTGCTTTGAATTATATTACATTACATTCCATAAACTCGAAATTTTCCTTTCACAAGTTCGCATAAATGAATAAATTTACACAAATTAAACATAATTAATAACATAGAAGCTCGATAGAAAATTGTTTCACATGTTTTATACACATTAAAATTTTCTATATAGACGTAGAAAAGTCTACTATCCACAGTCTACTAATTAATTTCAAATGAAACACGTTTCAAGAGTTGCTGTTCTTGTTATTACCGATACCGATCCTGAAACACAAAATATCTTCAAAACAATACGAACCGACGCACAATCGATACACGAGTAAACGCTTATATTTACAACATTATTGATTGTGAGATCACGTTGAGAGGGAAGAGTCAGACCCGGAGGGGATCGTGGCAAACCGAGGTATGGAAGGCAAACGCTGAGAAAGAAGAAAAAGAAGGGAATAAGGAAAATACAGAGTGGTAGAGGAGGGCTGGTTCGTGTAACGAGGGAATCGTGTGTCGAGGCGAGAGATCGCTTCCTTGCTATACCATAACTGGACCGTTATGTGACCGGACTTACGGCCTTCTTCTTACGAGCGTTACAAGAGATATGTAGTATGCCAGCAGCGGACTAACGCTTGCTACGCCTTATGTCAGCGATATACCGTGCGCATGCAAACGCGTGCTCGTGGTGTCCTTAACGGAACGCTGGTTCCTTCCACCGTTCTTTGCCGATAACGAACTGACCGATCACGATTTCAACCGAGCCAGAAAATATAAAACAGCAAGATGCATCTGTCTGTTCGATGCTTCTTTTTTCGAATTCTTAAACTGACGTTCCTTGCTCTCGGTCCTCGAGGTCTCGAGTTTTTCAAAGGAATTTTTGGTATCTTAAAAGAGACTTAAAACTGAAAAGAAACTTTTTCTAACGCAACGAAGAGATCTTTTTAGAGATAGTTACGTAGAAGAATGCTTTTGGATTAAGGTTAACTGTACTCCAATTTTCTTGTACTAGCTTGTGCTAAATATTTAAAAAACCGATTTTTATTCTGTTACGGTATATTCACAGAAGTATTTGAACACGTACAATACAGCAGAAATGAAATACATAAAGCAACAAACTTTTAAATAAATTAAACACACAATTCAGTAGAAATGAAGTTCCAAAGTATTCGAGTTATTTGTGCAATTTATATGTTTGGTTTATTTGTGTTCGAATACTTTAGTAGTTGAGTCACCGTAACAGAATTTCGAATTTGTTAAATATTCAGCACGTACGAGTTAGTATGGGAAAATTGGAGTATAGCGGAGACCCGATGTAGTGGGCGTGGCCCTGATTCAGACAATGGATTCCATGCAAAATCGAGGGAAAAAAGTTGATCGGTGATCGATCGATTTACGAAATGCACGATCGTCTAGGTTTTGCCAACGTTGCGGTTCACCGTGATACGAATCTACGATTCTCGAAAGATATAAAATATTCATCGAACAGTGAAAAATCTTTCGTTCCTCCGAGCGGTCTAACGTTTTACGGAACACTTGAGGCGTGCTAATCGAACATGTCTACGAGATGTGATCGTGGCAAATGGCAAAACTAGTCTTTCCTTATCTGTCCTCGTCTTGAATCCTTTTGGCTGAAGCTGTCATTGTTATTCAAACTTGATCCTAAGGTCTTGGGATTAAGGAATCGTTTACATAATCCTCTATTCATTTTTAATTTCAGTACTATCATCGTATCGTATATTTTTAATTTGGGAAGACTAAACAGCAAAGATTTATCAAAAAAGAGTATTAATTGCTTTGTAACAAGAGTGTTAGTGCAATGAAGATAAATTTGAAGTAAAAAGAAGAAATTACTGAATTTTATATCTTTTACTAACGTTTGTAATTTGTTTCTATCTTTTCGTGTCTCATTGCAGTACTGACGAAACTTCAGAATATTTTCTATAATTATCAAGAGTCTTATACTAAGTATTGAGATACTTTTGTGCATCTATCCGATAATCTTTTTCCATCGTTCATAAATTTCTTCAAACCGAAGATCGCTGACAAGCATAATTTTTCGTTCTAATTTTCTAAAACTTTATTCTGATGGAACAAGAATAAAATTGGGACACAGAAACATTTTGTACTATCGTAGATCATCAGTTAATGATTGCAAGGATCCCCGAGCGAAGATAGTTTGGCATATTGATGATGAAAGCTCTCGGTGAGGATTGTAATTACGATCGATCTTTCATGTTTTTAGTCAAGAAAACTCTCGACACCTGTTAGTTAGTTCTGACTTATAAGACTGGCCTACAAATAATCCATAAATCTTTAAAGAAACCTTATCGATGAAAGGATTGGAGGTAACCACATTCTTAAAATACATTATCGTCTATGAGTACTTGATGTACTTTAGATAAAAAGTTGTCATTGATTGATACAATTAAAAATCCACTAAAAATCAAGCATTCAATTTCATGAAACAATAAAAAATAGAGAGACAATAAAAAATATTGATTGAATCTTTGGAATTCTTTTTTACAGGTACACCAAATAAAAGATCATTAAAAATCATTTACACATTTAATTAAAATAGTGAAAAATGACGAAAGTCAATTATCTATTGTTGTCTAACTGAAAATTAGGTAAATTCACTCCTATAATTATATAATTATTTCCAAATTCAAATTTTTCAAAAGCGAGATTTGCGACACGATCTTTTCATTCCCAATTTTCTCTAATTTCTTTGACATCGTTCATACCGCAAATTTAGAACCGCTGTGTGTCTCATATAATTGCAACGATTTGAAAGAGCTAACGCACCTTCGAACGGTAGTGTACGTAAGGTGTACAGAATTTTTAAGGCACGCTCGATTAAAGGGGAAAAAGCTGCGGTTAATAGCGATACTCGCGCGTTGTACGAGGGTCTGTATAATTTAAGGGTCGGAATGCCGAAGGGAACAATTTGTCCTGCAAGAAGAACGCAGCACGATCGTCGAAGAAGGTACAGCAGAGTGTCTTTAACCTCTCTGGCTGATTCCTGGTGATCGTTGTGGGCGTTAAAGGGACTGTGGGCAGTTTCGACATCCTGGACGATAGTGATCCCTGTTTGCTCGCTTTCATGGATCGTAAAATAAACAGTTTTACGATACACCGGTATTTTTCCCAACGATTACAACCGGCCATCGATACTTACAATACCGCTGCAGAGTATCCTGCACGCTTCTTTATTTTCGATCGAACGTTAGAAAATTCAGTTAACTGGAGTTGTTGTAGAATATTTAACGACGCGATCAAATTTATCTTCAAATGTCAATGTGCTATACGAAAATTGTAGCATGTTTTGTTTGAGAACATCATTTATGGTATATTTGTTGAAGTATTTTATATAAATAAAGTATGAGTACGAGTATGAGTATATTTTGTTGAAGTATTTTATATAAATAAAGAAATATATATGTCTCTTTGTATCTTTGTATCTCTGTATATTTGTATCTTTTAGTGAAATATTAACTACTTCTTTTTTTGCATATCTTTCTTATCAGCGACTAAATCTTACAATTTATTATAAAAGTTAAATTGTCTGAGAAAGTGTATTAGTTCTAGGAGCGATTCTTTATTCTTTAGGTTGTCACTCGGGAATAAATATCTTATTTCCCATAAAATTTCAATATTGGAAATTTCGAACTGCATGTGTATCTTTTAGTACAATTTTTTATATTTCTTCTTCATCTAAATATTCATTGTTTTTTTACGATTACTTAAACTTGTTTAACATTGAAGAAAATGTATATAATATCCTAAGATTTTCAAATGGGGACGTATTCTTAATGTTAAGATACATTTAATGGAACAATCTATGAAAAGAACTTTTCGTTACGTTACATAATGGAGCAGACGTGCAAAGAAATCTTACTTGGAATCGATTGCGCAAGCGACGAAAATATTGGCCCAACTTGGCCATATTAGGTCGCTGTTTCGTTCGATGCCATTTTAATATTGCATCCCGTTACCTTGCAAACAGTTTGTTCCTGTAAAACCAAGCTCTGCACTTAATGTACTTAATCATTTATGTATTACTCTTTACATAACCAAACTACATTAAGATTTCATGAATATTAATTTAAGAATCTTACAACTTTAAAACTTCACCTTGAAAACTATAATTAGTTTCATACGCAATCTTCTTCCAAGAAGAACTTCTTTCTTGGAAGTTCATTCTTTTATAATTTATGACCATGTCATGAAATAATCATATTTCTCGCATAAATTCTCTCTCGTTCGCGAAATGAAAATTCAGTCATAATTATCCAGAACATACTACGAGTCATACTCAACACACTTAAGATAAATACTTAAAATAAAATATTGCCACGTTCAGAAAATCTTACTACAGAGACGTGTCCTTTAAAGAAGTTTATCTTTAAAATTAACAAGTATCATGGACGAGCTCTACTCTATGAAAAAATTGCAAACATCTGCTCCTACCGATTCGAAATGAAATTGCAGAGAATCTAATCATAGAAGCTAATTTACCTGGCCAATTTTGAGCAAAATCAAGCGGAACAGTGTGACCAGAATCTTCCACTAGTCGATGTAGCCGCAAGCATTTCGCAAATCGATTCGTGGCAGGCTAAAACCGGCATCGGATGTTCGCGCAAGCATGCAAATAACAGCTTACATTACTCATTAATGGCATCATATCTCTATTTGCGCCAGCTTCCTCATCCCATTTATACGTCTTACATACAGGCGTATATACAACATCCTACGATCTCGAGGCTGAATAACGCAACTAAATTATTCTTTTACCGAATAGAGCGCTGTGTGAGAGAATTCATCAACGAAAATCTCCTTGGTCTTTTGTGCACGGTAAGAAAATTTACCGCAATTTAAGAGGTTCTATGCAGACTATTAAAATATCGTTAAATCATCATTTTCTCGAACAATTTTCATATTTCTTGATACGATGATATTCACGAACTTACATTCCTCAGTTTGTTTTTCTTCTTGTGGGAACTGTAATTTCTTTGTGCCATTTGGAGCAAGTTAGCAAAGTTAATGTAGTGTTTTGCTTTGAGATTTTTCTTGCCGTTGAAAGAAAATTCTATTAAGTCTGCTGTGTTCTCCTCGCTTCTTCATCATTCATGTTGTATCTTGAGCTGTAATAATATTCATTTCAGGTCATATAGACATGCTGGATTAAAATTATATTCCTTTTCTAAGATTCTGTTTTGTATTGTAGTAAACAAAAGAAACATTTGTTGAAAAATCTTTTCGTAGATATTTTTTTTTTCGTTTGAGTCTTGAGAGTCTATTAAATTTGAAGAAACTGATGTAGATTGATGATTTAGAAGTCCATGAAAACCATCTTTTCGTTGAATTACTTCTTGTGAGAATCTATTATTTTAATGTACTTTTTTAGTCTACTTTTATATCTTCGCAACACAATACTTAACTTGTTGACTATTTCATCATTCAAAAACATTCTTTTTTCAAAAGAACATTAATTTCATTTTAAAAATAATATGCAGGTTTCTTTTCTTGGTAGCTATTCTTATTTCATCCAAATCCTACTAAATTCTGTTGCAGTTCAAAGATACTGAAACATTCAAGATAAATCATTTCTGTTTAAGTCACAGAAATACAATGATCTCTTATCTATTCTTCATATTTTTAAGAAAATAATATGATAAACAACTATTTTATTTATCAACAATGTTACAGATAATATTGAAATTATTAAATTATAATACAAAATTATATTAATATTTCAAAATCCTAAAAGGTATCCTGCAAAATAATATGCAACTCGGTTTACGTTTCGAATTCACCGTTCGAAAGTTCATCACCTCATGCATAATTCGATCTGGAGACGAGAACGAAGCTTGGAAGGCAGCGAAACCACCGTCGTCCGTTTCTTTTTGCGAAACAAGCAAAGGTTATCCTCTCTTTCGGCTACGTGTCCAACGGGAGAGAAGTCCTTAAAACGACCATCACGAGTGGGACGATCTCGGCTGTGGGCAGGCAACGTTGTGCCCACGCTTCGCTCGTAAAAGTAAAAGTCTCTCTCGATCGATTCTTTCCTCGGCAATTCCACGTATTTGCCTTCGCAAATGTTCGTCTTGTTTAGATAGCAAATCGTCGTCTTGCAAACGCCGAACACGTCTTAACTAAATTTCCCGCCATGAAGAATGTATTTAAACCAATGTACGTTACGTGGCGCGTGTGCAGGATTAAGAGAAATTTGCAAAATTTTGCGAATCTATGCATTTTGCGTTGCCTCGTTATTTACTTTCACGGTTTGTTCAATTCTTTCCAGGATTTCCTTTTAGCAACTGAGTCTTCGATTTGCATAAACTTCGTCGTGTGAAGAAGATTTCACTTCCCCTGTTCTCGTTGGTATTATCGAAGATGCGACGAGAATATGTCAATATCTGAATAATGTCAATTCAGACAATTGATTCTCAGTTTGCAAAAATTATTACTATTATGGTTGTGAATTTTTAACGTTAAATAATAATCTTGAGATATTATTTAAGTATAGAAAATTGAAAGTTGTAAAAAAATATCATAGAAAAGAAGAAGGAAAGTGTTTTTAATAATTAATTAAATTTTAAATATACTGGAATTTGAATTAATAGAGCAATTAATGAAATTATCGATTAATAGAAAACTTGGAAATAATTCTAAAAAGATTTCTAAATTTATTCACAGTTTAATTGGCGCAAGAGAATTAACAAAAATTCAAACTATAGAGCCTCGATTATTATATAATAATTAAAGAATAAATAAAAATTCAATTATTACCGGCAATCAATAATTCTTGATTATTAATTGAAAATTTAGGAACGATCTCGTGCAAGAAAAATTCGAAAATAAGATTGAACGTGAAGATTTGTATCCAATTAACATTTACAAAATCATTTTAAATAAATGAATCTTCTCTCGCGCGTTAGCTTCTGTACAATAAAGATACACGCTGTTCATCTACGAAGAATTTATGGAAAAGAAAAGATTCAAATCGTATCTTCGAATTGTTAAAGATTTTTCACTTTAGCAGAATGTAACGTCAAGCTTTGCTTCCTCTCGCTTTTTTTTCGAGCGTGCAGTTTTTACGGCGCGGTCTGGCTCAGTTTGAGAGCGTGAAGCATGTAATTGCAGTCCGTCCCTTGGTGAAATTTCATTCGGTGCAATTTCGTTACGTGACATGGCGTAAAATTGCTCATACTTCTTCCCAGCGATACTTCTTATCCTTATGGATGTTAAAATTGGCAAAAACTCAAAGACGAAGAATTCGAAAAGGAAAGAAAAAAAAAACCACCGTGACAGTACACATTGGCTCGTTAAGATGCTTGAACGCTTACCACAGAAAACTTTAATCTTTATCGTGTATGCGTCGTGCAAGACAACTTGAAATTTTATTAGTAGATGTTGCAACGAGACAAGACTGCTATATTGGAACAGGAATTATAAATTATTTATTGCGAGCATATATATTTAGTAAAAGATATACTGAACATTGAGAACATCGAGTAATAGTATGCTGAATATTGAGATTTGTCAATTTATCGTTTAAATAATTTCGTAATCTCTACAAATTTGTATGAAAAACCTTTAAACAGAAATTCTCTTCCTATTAATAACATTATTATTAACTAGAATTATAATTAAAAATATTATCAATAGCATTGTCATTAATAAAATTCTTCTTAGAAAAACATTACTGTAACCGATAAGGTATTTCTTTTCTTGACAAACATTTAACTTTAGAAACTCTTCACTCCTCAGCGATATAACGAAAGTTATGTTTTCACCGGAAACTTTTGGCAACCACAGTGTACTTCGAAATTAGTTTCAAACTTTTACCAATAGAACCATGACAGTCGAGTTTCGCAACAATATTAATGAAATTTTGAGACGTTTTGTACAGCGTGCAATAAGTGTTCGAACATTCACGCGGTGCATTTTCCACCTGCTCGTTCTCTGCAGTTTCACCGCTGCGCGTATGTAGGTTCGATCGAAAGTCGCCTGGATTCAGTGTGAGATGAAAGAAAAGGAAAAAAAGTTACAGCAAAAGCGTTTACGTAATATCGTTGAAAGTTTCGAGACCCGCGACTCCATTTCGGATGTGCAGGGAAAGCAATCGATTTCGAAAGACAACTGACCGACTTAAATTTGTTCCTCCGCTGATTTCAAGAGACTCCTCTTCTTCGAGGAATATGGATGAGGCGATTGTAACGTTAACAAAATGCTAAACGCAACCTCGATATCCAACAGAATGGCAGAAGTGAAAATAATCGTTGCATGACGAAGTTTATGCAAATTGACATCGTAGTGACGCAGAGGTTCGATCGTTAAAGAGAGAGACCTTCCGAAGACCAAGTGAACGTAGAAGTAAATTGAGACTAAGGAGAAGATGATCGTGTCGGATTTTGGAAATTTCTTCTCTTCGTTGCATCTTTGATGACGTCGATCGAAATAGAAATAATAGTTGGAGTGAAAATGTCGATAAAGTTTATTCAAACCGGTATCTAAATAAAAGATCCAATCGTCGAAGAGAGATACCTGATGATCAAATGAAAGTGAAAGTTCTGCTGAATTTTGGAAACTTCTTCCCGATATTCGATGACATCAACCAGAATGATTGTAACAGTATTTAATAATTAAATTATGGTATTCCTATTCATTTTTCAATTTTTAAACATGATGGAACCTAAACAGAAATAAATAGAATAAAATTTCTATTATTAAAATATGATAGAACCTAAACAGAAATAGAATAAAATTATCTACTTTATATTAAAATGAATTTTTATATAAGTATAAGTTTCGTACTTTAATCGCCGATAATTCTAATGTTCAACGTCCAGTGAATTAATAATTATTAACAAATCTACCAGAAATTGAAGAATATTCTTGGAAAACATCGCAAGTGCCAATCTTCCCAAATTTTTCAGGAGAGAAAAAAAATGTTATCGAATTTTAAATCATTTACCAGTGATATAGAAAGAAAAATTCTATTATACTCACATTGCACATGACGATATCCTTTTTCACTGGCATATAGAACATTTACCAACAAAGAAACGTTTCATTACGCTTGCAATGCTCTCCACAAATTAATTAAACTCTTCAATTAATCAGTCATCGCTCTAAAATGAATTACTGTCGAATTTTTGATATCTATTGAATTACTCGAATTTTTGATTTACTCCTCCAACGCAACGTCACGTGAAAAAACGTAAGAAGGAAATGGAATCGAGAAACTCTAGAGACGTAAATACAATCGTGCTCGCGAAAACACCAATTATACGTCATTTGGTAAAACAACAGGGGTTAACAGCAGCGGTAGAAGCGGTTTCGACAGGTGTAGTAAATCGCAAGATGGGTAGCTTCACTGGTATCCAGTTCTGAGTGCCTGCCTACGTAGCCTGTTGCTTTACGGCATCCTTGGCGATGGCCTTGCGGATACACGGCTGCAACGAGTGTGTGCAACAACGCAGGGGCTGATACACTGCGTACAGTTACCGTGTTGCAGTGTGTTACTATTAAATCGCCGGAAATTTGTGTTCCGAGAATCCAGTGTTGGACGGTTAACGCACGATCTCTCGCGTAATTTTTCATCCGTTTAATTGACACGTTTAAATGCAGAACTGGTTCCGAGGACTCCGGAGGAAAAGAAGAACGAGGGTAGACACGGTGCGTTTCGTTCCTGAACGAAACAACCACTCTCAATTTTCTCCGGTGTCGGTTGTTTTTTCGCCCAACGAAAGGCGAATTGAAATATGTGTCCGGACGGATGAAACTAAAAAAAAAATGTAAAAATATCGACTTGTCACGGGAGAAGATAATTGAGAAGATTTATGGAAAAGAACGAGAGGATGATAAAATTGAAATGGTTCCACGGTTTCGTTTTGCGATCTTCTTGTAATCCTCGCAACGGAGGATTATCGCGAGATTTATCTAATGACAGAGATAAATTTTCTCGAAGAGCTTTCTTTTCTTTTTCTAATCGAAAAACACAGTGCTTTTATTATTATTTTAAAGCTAGGGAGATTATTGGGATTTATTTCTTCGGATGGATGAAACGAAGATTCGATTTTAGTCGCTGTGTTAACAATAGTTTTCAATAGTTGAATCAGAAAACAAAGTTTCCCAGTTCTCGAGTAAACGTTGGGCAACATCGAGATAGTAGTTTTTCATTTTCCTACCGACGCTGCGTCTATTAGCGGAGCCCATTTTCCGTTCAGCTATCCTTTGTCTCATCGAAGCATTTGTATTCAACTACATTAGGTTCTCTGAATCTCGAATTATATTTAATAAATACTTAGTTTAAACATTCAGTTGAATATCATGTTTTACATTAATAAATCCTGTAAAATTAACAAGAGTTACGCTGCGTAATCATTTGTAAAAATTTATAGAATTTTAAACAAGTACGAGATAGTAAGTAATTTTTCCTTAAAAGCGTTAAAATTGAAATGAAAATACCGTGGAGTTAATACCAACTAATTAATATTTAAATGTACTACACATAGATAGTTACAATGAAAGTAAAATGAATATATGAATCTCGACAAAGATCAGAATTGATTTTGCTACAATCGTTCACATGCTCTTAGTAATTACAAGGAAAAAGAAAATTCGATTCTATTCCTTTGCCAGGAAGAAGAGTATCGCAATTCTAAGCCTCGATCGTTTATTTCCTTCAGCGCCGATGCTTTCGCACATAAAAAACGATCTCACGGAGCTTCTATCATCGAAGAAGCGTACGATAGATTCGCGATAGATTCGTTTTTTACGTGACTGGCGATGCATCCTTCTGTAATCGCCATTAACCGAGCAAATGTTGCCCCTGCCCGATAGATAACACGGCCGAGAAGTATAATATCTTCCTAGTAGCTAGATATAACTACCGGTTACACAAAGAGGAATACATCATTCCTCTACTCCAAGTCCAATTACATCGTAAAATCCGTAGTCAGTAGCTTATAAATTGCACGTGAGCTTTGCCCTGCCAGTCTTTCCTACTAAACGACAATCCTCTCCTATTTCTTCGTCGATGGCAAAGCCTTCAGGATACAACGCCTCGAGAACGTCGCAAATTTGTCTATCAGCGGACTTCCCGTTTTACTGGCAGCCTTAATCGATAGAGATTTAACGGTCGAACGATATTAAGGACCGAGAAAATCACCTCGAGGCGACTACTAGTATTTATTTTTAATGAAAGACACATAGTTTTTTAAGTTAACTTAAAACTGATTATAATATTTCTGCATTTCTTTTTTTAATGAAGATTACGTAAAAATTGCAAAAGACTTTGAGGTTACACTGTTCCGAGGAAGAAACAAAATTTTTGAAATTGATTTCAAATTGGAATATTTCCTCGTTTTTCATTTTTTCACTTTTTTTCTGTAATTTTAATTTACAGTGAAGATTTAAGAATTTAATTAGCTTCGAGAAAGAATTTAAATAGCTCCATATTTCTTTTTTATTAATTTTTTTATCATGTTAGTTTGCAATAGAGATTGCAAAATATGCGAGAAATTCTTTGCTTTGTGCAAGGGATGATCTTCTGGTGCATTGTGTAGTATTATCGTGAGAAACATGGTACGCCTCTCTCTCTTCTTCTCGATGATTCAAGGTGGTCATCAAAATGAATATCCATACTTGCCAGGTACCTTTGGTACGTAAGAATTAATGATCGACTTTCACCTCTTTAGTTTTCTCCGAAATTACTCACGACTTCTCCTTTCCTCCCTTTAACACGGACGACAACTTCTTTCCCGTCGTTCTCGTTTTCTGTCCATCAATTTCGATACTTAGATAAATTCAATAGTAATTGTGTAACATTTCCCAAGTCGAAAATAACCCATTAAAATATTATTTTATAATCAATTTCCATGTATTCTAATTTGAGAGCACTTAGGAGAAAATTTAGAAAATTTATTTCACTGTTCGTCGCATCATTAATAATAAGCTACATAAATGCTCTATGTTCAAGCGTAGATCGTTCAAAAAGTGTTCATAATCAAATTCGACGTATTATTGGCTTGACAAATATTCTTCTACCTCAAATAATTTAATTCCGCTTAATAAACGAAGCAAATCTATTCTCGAGTCCCAATTTTTTAATCTTGTTCAAAAAAATATGAATCTATAGTCACGATAATCTCTTAAAATATATCCAATTCTGGCAACTTAGAAAGTCATCCCGACGTCCAATATAGGCGTAAAAATTATTCAAAACTGATTAATTAAAAATCACCTTCCCAAACGAACAGATGAATTCCGATTCAGCAACGCCGTGTGGTTAAGTACAATGTCGACCAGATTGGCTCGACAAAAAAAGAACGGTGGAATTTTAATGCTCAGCAGAGCTTCTCTGTTACGCCGTATTACCATCCTAGTAGAAACGCCGTTATGTCATCCGTTATATTTTCTCTATACGCATCTCCAGTTATCAGTACCTTTGCAAAGAATGCAACCAACCAAAGAAGGAGAAAAAATATCCACGAACCCACAATTTGCTACGTTTACGAGCATCTCGTCGACCAGAACGAGAGGAGATCCTTCACGAGATCCTTCAAGGATGGAACACCACGTTGAAGAATTTCTTTTTCTTCCTTTGATGAAAACAATGAGCCAAGATAAGATATTTTTCGGGCCGAATGAGAACCTCTGGTAAACGTATGCAGCGGCTGCAAGCCTTCTAAGGCCAAAGAAGAAGAAGAAGCTGCATATTTCTTGGCCACAGAGTGGAGTGGATCAGAGTGGCCGCCGATGGTGGCAGGACGCTTCGGTCAGAACGCTTCGTCAAATGGCCTATTGTTCGCAATTTCAGATCTCTTTCGAGTTAAACTGGCGCTCCGGCTTGTTAACGCGTCCACCACCGACATCGAAACACGACAGCCCTCGTTTTTGAAAAAAATCGTCCCGGCTGCGCGGTGCATTTCGAATAATAACACCGCGTACTCCGCTTACCGCCTGAGAAGCTTCTCATGAAATATTCCAGTAGGTTGCGCGGTGAATGCGTGCTCGTAGATTTTATAAAACATCAAACAATACCGATGCCTCGACCATCCTGCGGGAACTTCTTTTTTTAGGGAACAGGAACGGGAACGGGATTGTATTTTCCGTGTATTAAACGTGGCGCGTTTCGTTTTGTGGAAAATAGAATGTTTGTCACGAAAAGACATTATGATTTATTTTTTCTTACATGAAAAGAGATACATGTGTGTACTTGGATGGTTAGTTACGAAAAGAAGTACAGTCTGTTTGCTAAAGAAATTAGTATATTTGAATGACGAGAGAAAGTGTTTGTAAAATAAATGAAACTTCATCTTAATCGAACCATAGAAAATCAAGCGATAATTACTTGATATTTCTTCAAATTTCATAAGGGATTATGAATTGGAATGTCCTCTCGTTATTAAAATAAAATTCGATGATATAAATCGATCGAAGAAAATTGCGGATGAAACATTGAGTTCGCTAATGAGTTAATTATTGAACGGTTGACCACGTCATTGAACACCATGAATGATCACATTACTATGAAAGTAGTTACCTATTCTCTTCTTATACTCAAACGACTCCGTCATTGAACTTAAGAAGTTCGTTTAAAGCAACCTCCATAGTAATGACACAATCAATAGTTCACTAATTAACTAATTAATTAATAATATAGTCAACAATGATCTCTGCAAGGAATAATAGAAATTAGCATTCTTCACAAGACAAATGAAACTTGCACAAGTCCGTACGCGCGAGACAACCAATATCTTCGCTTCAGAAAAAGAAACAAGTCTCGGCGATTCTTCGAAACTACCAATTAATTACGAACAATTAGGAATGTATCCAAAGAAGGCGTGCCCGTGAGAACCACTGACAAACACAGAGAACAGTCGCCGTAGTATTGAATCAAGGTACAGGTAGGGATGGGATCAAGTCCTACATGTACTTACGAGTTCGATATCTAATTGTAAGTTTCGTCTTGAGAACTACCCGAAAGTGAAGATGTTTCGACGAGTGCAGGTGTCTAGAACGACAAGTACATACAGATCTCAAAAATGTTTGTGAAATTCCAAGCTTTCAGAAGTAATACTCGAATCTTGGAAATTGGAATTCTACAGAGTGATCATCTCTTCCCTCTTGTTAGAAAATTTATACCGACACAATGAAGAAGCATGTTCCTATACACTCAAGTATAGAAACATGCACACTGACGCTTCCAAATTTAAAAGATTCAAATAGATATCTACTCTTGTGAATAGATAATAGGTGATCCCGTCAGTATCCGAGTCTCCTTGGAAGTATCATTTTTATCTTCGATAATACTCGTGAAATATTCAAAGCTATCCGAACTTGGATTCAGGTATACTCAAATAAGTACCATTCAAGATACTTGATATAAATGCAACGAATAAAGATTCGAAGCTACTTGTGAGGTACTCGATCCCATCTCTAGGTATAGGTCCTCCAACCTCGTTGACCTCTGACTGAGGGCGAGCAGCCATATCTGCTGGCCAGTTTTTCAGGCTGAGGACGCTCGGAACGTTGGCAAGGATACGGCACAAGTTCGCCCGAAGACCGGTCTCCTCTCATCGTCTCCTCTTTTGCTGAAGACACTCGCCATCTTTATTCCGCGTCGTGGAAGCCTTCTACTGTCTTCCCTTTGAGGCTCTCTCCCTCTCGACGAGACGAGAGCCACGGTCTGATCCACTGGACTCTGGACAATGCTGGCGCCGAGGTATCGGCGATCCCGAACACTCGAGGGTCGTCGCACCACGATTATCTGGATAACCCTAAAACACCGACCAATTTCTCCTGAAACGATCGATGCTCTTATCTTCGGCGAGAGAACGATCGAGAGACTCTGTGTTAAAGTCATTCTACTTTGGAAGAAGCATCCCTCGGTTCTGGAGATCTGTTCAGTCCCCGGCGATAGAGAAGATCATTTGATGATCGTAATTTGGCAAAATTTTGAAAGCTAAATATTCAACAAAAGGCGCTTCCATGCGCGTAGCAAAATTAAATTTTATTTAATTTAGCACAGAAGAAAAATAATTGTACAATTACTATCCTTTGAAAAATGTTTTATCGAAAGAATCTAAAGAGTGATCGAATTTATTATCATCAGCGTTCTTTTAAAGGAAGGCGCTACGAATGCGGGACTGTCTAATTTATACGATTCAAAGACATCATTCAGTTTCAAGAAGATTCTAAAGTCGATCGTGCGACCGTTCGTATGTACAATTGTCCATAGAAAGTAGCCGGTTGTACCGTGGATCGACTTCCTGTGGACACCGAGCCACTGAATAATCACGAGGGAGGATTCCATCTAGATTTACGAGTCCTTCGCCGGATAGAATCGAACATAAATCCTTGCCAATCCGATTACCAAGGTATAACTTAATCAACGTGTCGTTTAGCTGTCTTTTGTTGTAGTTCTAGAAGGAGCTTATAATCGTAGAGATTTCCATGATCCACGTGAACGATTCATCAATAGGAAACGCTTATATTCGCTCACTTTTTTCTTTTTCAAGATTTCCAGTTTTTCGATCCAGTGCCAATAGCGATTTTACGACAGGACGAGATTTATGGAATGAATAATTAGATTGCAGATTTTTTTATACCTTTACAGTTTATTAAATTTAAAGACGTAGAAATATCCGCGAAAGTATACAAAACGTACGAAGATGAGAATCTCTTCGCAGATTTCATTTCAAAACCGTAATCACAATCTAATCTAATCCATACTTACAACTTCGTTATTCAACGTTACGTTCTTAATTAATTTCAATATTTTATTTTCAACTATTAATCTTCCCTATTTCTTTCATGTAATAATAAGCGCGCAGTGAGTTTGAATATCTTCGTGAATCGCTGTGTCAATTTGTCCAACGAAAATTAACCATTTTCCACGAGCTTGATGGCTACGCGCTGTTACTCTGCGGTGTTGTAATTACAAAGACACACGCGAAACCTAACGTGATGAACATTTTATTTAAAAACGTTGAGAGAGAAATTAAGACGAGTCCTCGTTTTTGCTAGTCGCCCTTCAATTTAACAATATTCTCGTGCACAGCGAGGCGAATGAAATATTTCATTAAGGGGTGGAAGTAATTCAACGCGTTCTAGAACAAATTGAACGAGACGTGTTCTCACAGTGGAGAATCGTACGAGACAAGAGTATTAAAGGAAGAAAATGGAAGAGGCTGGAACGGATGGTGAAGAAAGCGAGCCACAGCGACAACGTTGAAATCACTTCTCGGCGTTCTCGCGTCATTAACTCGTACCTCGGGAGAAGAAGAGGAATTCTTTCCCAGTTTGCCCTTATTTTCTTCGTTTTCTTCGTTAACCCGTCTCTTATTTGCCCTTCGTCGACGATCATCTTCCGCGTTCTGCACGGACGATGCTCGAGATGATCGAGCACAGCATCCGAAGGAAGAAGATCGCACCGGCGAGATCATATCTATATATTTCCCGGAAACTCAACACGGGATTAATCTCGCCACTAGTCCGGCAACTTTCCTATCATCGAATAATTATTCCGTGCATCCGGTTCCTTGATTCTTTAGTTATTTTCTTTTTTTTTCCTTTTTTTCTTCTTGTTCCCTTTAAATCGTGCGAACACACGCTAATCGACAATTATTTTCCCTGCTGAACTTACATCCGCTGGATGTACAAAGTACAAGAGAATTCGGTTTTTTCTACCTTGTAGGAAGTGCTTTGTGAAATGGGAATTAATTTTAGAAAATATAGGGAAACTATCTTTGCTTCTTTTCATTTTTTTTCTTTTTTTTTAGAAGAGCTTAATATTTTGAATATATTTCTAAGTAAAATATTCATATGTCGTACATTACATTATGTAATAAAATTACACGTGTGTAATTTATAATATAACTTGCAACATTAAGGTCGAATTTTGTATTAAAGTTCCTAGCAAATTCTATAAACGAAATAGCAAATTTGAGGAAAGCAAACAAATATTCTCTTTTTAATGAAATTTCTATAGAATCAGCCGACATTTATTCGTACTTTTCATAATATCCGTCCCACTAGATTATAAATTCCTTTTCTGAATATTAAAATACATCGTCGTCTAAGAAAACGACACACGTGACAAGGGTTGCCTTTGTTATAAGTCCTATGGATATTCCGTCCTAATGAAAAAGGAACTGATAGAAAGAAGAAGTTTGTCTGGATCGAAAGATACTTTAGTCGTCGAGCGCGAAGAACTCGATTTCTCTGGAAAGGCGAGGTCCAAGGCCACGGGGGGAGGTCAGAATCGCGATTACCTTTTAAATGAAATCCACCCACGCCAAAATACCTGTTTTGGTCCGTCTCGCCCACTCCTACGAACATTTCGACTTTCACCTATTGATTAGAATTAATTCCTATTCGACGTATATACATATTCTCAAAATGACTCACCTCGTGAAAAAATAATCAACCGAAAAAGTTTTTGTTTTTACGAAAATAAATAAGAAAAATTCCCCCTACTCAATGAAACTGAGTAATAAGTTTGTAGGAATTTCATTGGATCACTGACTGCACAGGTTAATCAGATTCATTTCGTAAAACATGAAACCGCTTTCGTACGCACTTTCCAATTTTTATTTCACGTTTCCCTTGATACCAATTGACCAATCGAATGGCCTTTCACTGTCTACGAAATTAAATCTCAAATGCATGATTTTCTTTATTTTGGAAACAATATAAGAAAAATACAGAAAAATAATATTATAGTCAAATATTTAATATTTAATATTTAATATTTAATAATATTTAATAATAATATTTAATAATAATATTTAACAATATTATAGTCAAACATACCCAAATATTTAAGAATCTAAGTAATTATAAAAGTCTGATTTGAACATGACGTGATAAAAATTGTATTTATAATAAATTCTAAATTGTAACTCTGTTTTTAAACATGTCGAGATACAATAAATCATACTTTTATCAATACATATTATTTGCGATAGAAATATTTAAAGTTTTATCAAAAATTCCACGCATTTAAGGGTTAATTTTATATTTTCCCGCATCATAAATTCAGTTGGAAGTATCAAACAAACAGTCGGATTGCTTATATCACAAGAGAAGAGACTTACATAAGAAACGATAAAGAGCTGTACGAATGATCTGACCGTGTTTTCCAACACGCTTTTATGTCATTACAGGTGTCACGTACGCAGCGCATTATGTTACCCCGCATTGTTACGCATTCCACGGACACATTTCGAATTTCATTGACATACTTGTGAAAACTGCTGTTAAAATTGCGCGCCTCGTCATCAATTTCGTTTAGTTCTCCAGTTGAATTAAATTCTTTTGATAAAGGAACGATGATTGACATATTGTGGTTAGCTCCTATCCAATTACGTCTTTTAAGAAATAATAATTGACACATTATGCCTTAAATATTTCAAAGTTATAACTGCATTGCGATGGACTCAATTCACTTGAATCAGTGTGTTTGAGCTTTACAATTTCAATTACCCAAATATTCCATCGAATTACAATAGAGATTATCAAAATTCACTGATAAACTAAAGTTCGTATAATAATTCAATTTTTCTGTCCAAATTAATAAATTCAATAGATAGAAGTTTGATTTGATCAAAATCGTGGGGACTTACTGCAATTTTCGTGTCAAATCTATCTTATTTCTCTCAATATCTTGAAATTAATCTGCTCAGTATATAAAACTGTCTACGAGCGTGTTCTCTTCCAAAAATGAATACAAGAAACCACGTACAATTATCTACAGGATTCTACTATAAATTTGCAGGGTTTTACTATGTCTGAAGTATAAAAAATTTTATTACTATTATTTTTCCTCCAAGCTCCTTATTTACTCGCCAGACACAACCTGCGCGTTCGATATTAACCTCCAGAAAAAATCGGAAAGAAATTTGCAAAATTATTACGATCAATAAAATAAACCGTGATACCGATCCGTCAATTTTAAGTCCTGGAGAACGAGTCCATTTCCAGTGCAAAGATCTCTTCTAACTTTATCATTATCTTCAATTTATAAAAACAAGTAGCTATCATCAGAGGAAATTATATTCTTCGTGGTAATATTCGAAGTAAAATTTGACGCAATTATCAACGAAAGACGGACTAAAAATAAGAAATTGCAACAAATGAAACAACTGCATAATTCATATGCATAATATGATACAAGAATTCTGGTCTCGCAAGTGGCATTCGCAAACGTGCATGGTTTTTCATATGAACGACTCTGTTGAATGACTGTTCCCGATGCAACAAAGCTTCACATGAATAGCAAATATTGATAAAGGGAATTTTTTCACGCGTCCTACGTGGCTCTCTTCGTCGGCCAACGTGTACACGCAGCATGACATCATCGAGCAAAGACTCGACTGTGTCGCGTAAACCGCGTCAGAATTATTTATAGCAGCACAATGTCCGACGAAACTGTAACTGTACTTCCACTGACTTGACAGATCGGAACATCTCCATTTTCACCCTTTCGATCAGACTTGCTTTTATTTCTTTTTTTCTACTAGTCAACCGTGAATAGACCGGGAATTTTGCCAAGAATTTAGAAAATTTATTCGCAGAATACATATAATGTATTGCAAAAGTATATAGAATATCTAAAATGGAATTTTCAGTGGGTAAAATAAATTTCATTAGCACGTAAGAACTCTAATTTTTTATTATTTACATGTAAATTGACCTCCTCGTTTGAATAAATACTTTATTTATGATATCATCTACTGTTCCACTACTCACTGAAAGTAGTATTAATTGTATTCAGAATTGAAACTGATGATGTTTGCTTCTCGAAAAAATAATTTCCCCTAAAAAGTAAATAGTGCTCTAAATTTCTAAACGAGAGCTAAATTGTAGAGGAGCTCGCATTTTAAGAAGAAGAATTACTGTCTGTAATCATCAACTTGCAAATGTTGATCGAAGAAAGATTCGAAAAGAACGCGTCCAATGACATCTGTACGTGTCATCAGCGATCACGGAGGATACGACCGTCTCCAATAAAATATAAAATATTCGATACAAAACGTTTACATGATTAACGGGGCAAGAAGCGTGGTCACTCGAGCAATAAATCAGAGATGGCGATCGAGGAACGTTGTTTGACTCGGATAATGAAAAATCGAGCGTAGACGAAAGAGGCTGGCAGAGGGAATGGCGAGCAGGAAATGTTCGTGAGCGTTGAACGAACACAGTCAAGGGAATCCAGTCAGCTGGAGAGCAACGAAGATCGTGTTTACAAGGATTACAGTTCGTAGCGCGTGGCGTAAGAGACGTCGTGGCGAAGAGCCGTAGACGTCGGTGCAGCTGCAGCTGCAGTCGTAGCCTGAACTGACCGGACGTCGAACCCGAGAAATGCTCCAGCACACGCCAGATATATCGTAATAAGTAGACAAAGTAGCCCACGGCCAGGGTGAATCCTCCCAGGGAGGATGCGCCACACACAACCATTTGCATACGTCCGCAGATGAATCTCAAAGATAATTCCACCGTTTTATCCATCTATCCCCTGCCTATTTGCGATTGCTTTTGCAACACCGACAACCAGAAGATCTGATTGTTATCCAGAAGAAACGGAAGAAACATCTTATGCGATGCACTGAGATATAACGCATAATATTAAAACATACGCCTATGTATGATGTGTGTCTTGATTATATGATTTTTAACCCTTGGAAAAAATATTCCAAGATATAACATGTAGTTTGAGTAAAAAAATCTCAGAATGTAACCCTTGAAGGTTACGTTGTGTCACGTTGTACAAACGTGATACTACTGAATTTACTAGCTGGATGCATTGAAATAAATATATCGCACATGTAACATTATACTATCGATGTATAATGTAATCCTTAAAAAAACTACAATTTCAAGTCTGTTTGACGTTATTTCTTATTTATAATCGAGATCTGCAATTAAGTTAAAATCATTGCTGTAAAATTCTTGATGGACTTCCAATGGAAGTGCTGTCGCAGAGTTTTTCCACTCACTGTCCAGAAAGAATTGGAGGAATTTTAGTTTAGAAATTTCAGAAAATGGAGGAATTTCGAGAAACGTTTCGTATCCTTCGTTTCCACATTTCGTAGTCTCAATCTTTGAATTTAATTTTGACACCAGACGAAACGTGTAGAGTTACTCAGGGGGTTTGGGTTTCCCCCTGAAGTGAAAGAAGTTATGAATCCTACGTATACTTTATGTGTTTCTCATAACGTGTGCAATGGATCCTGTAACGGTTATTCCGTGTCGACAAGCGTTTTGATGCGCCTGTTAAGAACGTATTCGTGGAAGAAGAAAAATCTCGCATTTATCCGGCAAATGATCGGCAACCTCCGCAGGGTTAAGATTCGCGTGCATCAGTCACACCCACGTGCATTCCAAGGATGGCGGACGGTATCCCCGTGGCTAATCGAACGAACGAGCCACGGAAATAACAACTTCTCGTGGATGTTACGTAAATTCTGGCTAATAAGATCTCCCGTGGTTTAGGGACGGAATTAATATCCGCCGTCGTGGGTGAATATAAATCTCTGACAAGGATCACGCTTCTTGGTGTTTACGTGTGCATGCTCGCGTGCATTCCCCTGGCGTGCTATCTCATCGTATTTGCCGCTGATTTTACGCGAAACGGCTAACGCCGCTGTTGGAAAAACAGGAAAAATCATTAGGTAAACTGTGAGAACTTTGAAAAATTATCATTTCACCAAAGAGGATTATGCCCGATATCGTGGCTGTATTATGGCCGACATTATAACTATACCCGCGGATTTCTATGCAAACTCGCGATGCAGGGAATATAATTAATTCCGTTCTGTGTGGTGAACATCTTTTTTAAAGATAGTAAAAGTGAAGATATTTTAATTATCTCTTTTATCGTTATGTGCATGTATACGTATAATATCCTCAAAATGGAGTTTTAAAGATAATTTAGACTTTCAATATTTTTAATAGATTCAATTGTTTCTTCTTTCTTTTTTCTCTCATCTTTTTCACGTTAAAATTCCAAATAATGTTATAGCACAGTTAATGTACGGTATTGCGATCATCTTATTTATACAAATAACAAATTACGAGAAGAACATTTGCAGGTACGTGAAATTTCGACGGATTGTTCTCTGACCAATCAATCGTTTAAACCTCTCGCTCGTTCCGCACGCTGGACGTTACACCTCCCAGCTTTTATTCTTTTGAAACCACCTTGAAATCTGGATAATTTCACTCAGATCAGTCTCGAGGCTAATCGTCCGGGTGATTTCGAGATTTTTCAAAAACCGCGTAATAACACATTACCGCCGCGTAATTCGATAAAAGTGTAACGCGTGGAATTCTCGATCACGTGATATACATGCGTTGCAACCGAGTATCATCGTTATTATCTCGTCCGTCACGTCTGCAATCCTGATAAGAAGACCCGTTGCCAAGGCCGCGGGAGGAAACCGCGTGGATATTACATCGAAGAGTTCAAGACACAAACACGTCTTTTGACTCCTGGCGTGAATACGATATCACGGTAGCCGGCGGTTTTATGCAAATCAGCTATCAGCTGACTCATCGCCGCTGCCTCGTATAATTATTACCATTAACGTTTCTGTGACTTTCTCACCTGCGTGGTGGTATTGATCCTTCCCCTATCGCGTTTCACGCCCGTAATTAGAATAATTTTAATAGCCGCCTGGTTCGACAGCTTCCAGAATTGATACGAAGAAGAAGGTCGTACGCGGATATTACAGTAAAGAAGATAAAATTTATGCAAGAACCGAGTCACGCTTTGAAGATTAACGATCGGGTTCTTCCCCACTCCCCCCTTTTCCTGTTTTAATCGGTTGCGATGCAACCGTTGGATATTAATGACACGTATAAAACAGCAATGTTCTTCTACGATATTCGTTATCTGTTTGATTCCTTGCCAAGTTGGCAGGTTTCTTTCGCAACGGTAAAGGAACATCGCAGTGATCTGTTTTCTTTCAAAGAATAGAAAATAAACTTAATCCTCCGTAACATGCAACTTGAGAGTTACACGTTCGTGTAATATATTCGTGTTTTGATCATTTTATTTTGTATACTCATTCTTTCATTATATTTCATCAATGTAACATTAAAAGATACTTTCCCTTTAAAAAATTTAGTAAATTCAAACGCTTGTCTTCATGGACGCTGAACTGAAATTTTTTCTCGTAACTGAATTTTATAATGGTCTTGACGACTGAAGTCTTCCCTTTACAACGATCTCTCAAAATTTATTATCACGAAGTTATAAGAGTTTAAAGTATCGACTGTACGTAATTTTTCATCAATTTGTAAACTTAATTCTTTGCATTATAATTGTCTTTCTAATTTGTTCTTGGCCAACTCTGATTTAATTTTTCCTACTAATTTGCGTTTCGTCGATGTGAAGTCACGTCGGAAGTTCTGGTGAAAAATAGTTTCGCCAAAAGTGACCTCACAGTGCAAAGGATTAAATTTTGTCGGAATGTTGTGAACGAACATTTAATCTAAAAGCACCATGCTCGCCGTTGTATGCATAAAATACCAAGCAAAACATTTTATCAGGTCTACATGTGAATCGACTAAATCACCCTGACTGCAAAGGATTTGTAAAAGGATAACAACCTAAGAAGCGGTCTGAGAATATCAGATATGCGTGTCTTCGAAACATCTCCACGGTTTCTCATGCAAAAGTCTTTTAGTTCTACGTACTCAGTTTCAGATTCTCGCGTTGGGTGGTCGATCGCATACGGAAATGCAGGCCTAACGACTCGGTTAAACTTTGATCTGCTATAACTGACTAATAATACGTATTTCTACGGAGATTCTTGTTTAAAACTTTCAGCGAGATGTAATTTTATTCGGAAACGAAATGATCGTTTTTTTCATAACTGCTTATTAGCAGATCTTGTAATCCTAGTTTGATGACCAAGAACCGTATAATTAAAACTCATGTTATGGCAACAGCAAATGAAATAGATATTAAATTTTAAGTTACATGCATTTTTTTGCACTATTTATTAATTCCTTTTTTTTTCACATCATCTATCACTTAATATTTTTCAATAAAGTATTTAAACAAAGATGCAAAAATACCTAACGTTACTTTAAATCTATAACTAATAACAATTTGGTCAACCAAGGCAACAATTTATTAATATATCAATAGTTAAAAAAATATAGACGTTTAGTTTTAGTTTTACGCACGTACGTATACGTGTTTGTATTATTTATTCATGTTATACGTGTAATTAGAAAAGTCCAATTCTACATATACATAATCCTAGTCCAATAACCATTGTGGTTGAACGGACGAAAAATCGCAGAGGAAATGGATGCAATATCCGATTGACGTACGTGACCGTGCAAGAAGGAAGTATCGCGGATGCCTTCGGGTCTGATAACTTCTCATCCAACATCGCGACGATGGAATTCAATTCCAGTGATTCCCCTATTACTCTGTCACGTGTCCGAAGTGTTGTTTCGCGATAAACCAACGGTATATCAGGAGGATAGTTTTGAAGAATTTTTGAACCGTTAGAGCACGTAACGAGAGAGAACAATGCTTTCTCAGTTTTCATGCCAGAAGCGGGACGACGTATGATCGGCGCAACGGTACCTCATAATAAATTCCCAGTTTCGATCAGTACGTTCGGATTCGCGTTTACCGCTGTTCTACGTGGATTCACTTTATCCACAATGGGTGTTGCCCAGTGAGGAAAACTTTGACTTCACTTCCTCACGCCATGAAATAGTTGGCTCTGGTTTTATTGGAGAACAAAGACTTTAGACCAAGTGTCCACGATGCAAGTTTCCACTACAGTTGATGCTACTATAAAATGTAGTTACTCACGAATATGTTTGTTACAAAAATATTATACAAAACACTGATAGTAAGATTCTGGTATTATGAATATCGGTTAAGTTTGAAACGAGTCATCAAAAGTTACAAAATATTTAATTCAAGTATATAATTTTCACAAATCGAAATTATTTAAATAAACACAATCCATTACACTGACATTCCCATTTCCCAATATTCAGTGAAACCTGAAATCTTTGATACTTGTTACATGCTTCAGATGACTTTGGCATATCACGACGTAGGCATGTCAATTTTTTAATAAATATTATCTCATCACGGTACATTGCGGTATTAACGAAATTTCAAAGCGTTATATAACGCACCAATAACATGCAGAAAAGTTCTGCAAATGTTCAACTACTTTCGTAAACTTTTTACTTTCGTAAAAAGTAAAAACTGTCCTAAACTGACGTCACTCTACCCGTGTGTCTTTCACAAACAGTCAAACAGATACAGGTACAAAGATAATATTTGCTCTGTCGAACGTAAAAGCGCGAGGAGCTGGTGGCAGAATGCGGGTACTCTCTCACGGAAGAGTCGTCAATTAGGGAGAGACGAAAGAACTCTGTCGAAAGAGTCTAACATATTCGACTTGGTGTGGCCTTTAGTCTCACCACAATTCGTCTCGGCCGGTTGGCGAACATCCTGGAGGAGGATGTTGGAAGTTTTCGAGGTCGTCGATGTGAGAAACCCACCTACATGAACGCCTCTCCCTCTGCCAGGCTGGAGGAATCGCGCGTTTACACACGAACACGTAACCAACGGCGGAGGGGAAACGGCTGCTTGCGTGTGCATGTCCCTGTACATGCGAGGATAAGGACAGAAGAAGGGAACAGTAGGGCCGGGGATGGATGAAAAACGAAGAGGAAAAGGAGCAAAAGGAAGGAAAGGCCGAGAGGATCTTTGAAACGGACGTGGTCACGAACTGCCGATGGACGCCTTTGCACAAACACCCGTGATGGACGTGTGTGTAACGTGCGCTGTTCGCGAGAGTCGATGCTAATGCTTTGAAAATTTTAATTATTTTGCAGCCTCTGGCTAATTGAATTAAGATCAGATATTCTTAACGTCTTGCGAGTAAAGCTGAATACCTTGAACGGAGCATATTAAATTAGAATTTTCACTATTTTTTGAGCGAATTTTCAATGTTCCACGAGTTTTTAATAAATATTGAATCTCATAAATTATTATACATATTCTAAGACTTTCCTAAATCTTATTCTACCTTATTATATAATAGGTTTTAATTTGTTCTTTGTATTTGAAATTTGTTTTGTTTAATAACCTTCTTAAATGAAACTATTAACATAGACATTAATAACGACGATTATAATTAATTAAAGATCACAATGAGTGTTATTCGCTCAATGAGCACGTAGCCATAACTACGTACCTATAACTGCTCAACTGTAAATAGGTTTAATTTCGTTGCGTAGGTATCGACCTTCAACAATAAGCTTTACAATTTATAGTAATAGATACCTTACGTAATATTACATCATCGATTGATTGCTTCGATCTTCAAAAATTACTCTGTACCTCAACGTCCATCTTTTATCTAGTTATTCTATAAATAATAACTCATTAAATCTCTGGCTCCTAAGTATTTAAATACAGACCGTTTTCAATTTTAAAATAAATATTTTAAATACAGAAAATTTGTTGAACATAACGTTATGAGAAATTTCAAAAATGCTGAAATACGCATATTTTATACGCGAAAACAATTTTTTACCCACATTCCATACTTGTGGAATTAATTACGACTAATTGTAAGAGTTCGACGAGTCTATTTATATCCAAGAAATCACGTCTATAAACAGCAAAAAGAAGAAACATGGACGAACAAACATCTGTGCAAATAAAGGAAACCGAACATCAGGAATTTCCCATCTGGATAACACGAACAGAAGAGATCACGGTCGAGGCGAACCGCAGAAAATTATGCTCGAAGCACCGACAAAATCGTAAAAATCCATCACGTTCATCGGGGTGGTCTTCACCGAGAGAAACACAACCCTAAAAAATGATCAGGAACGCCTTTTTGCTTTTAACAGAGGAGGGATCGTGTGACAACACGCGACCAAGCTGAGCTTCACCTGGGTGTGGTCAGTGATGGGATCCGAGACACTTGGAAATCGCTTTAAATTTGCACACGTAGCGATGAACTCGCTATAATTCAAGACTTTCGAGAATTTTGAAAATTGCGATAAGGTTGGTACGAGCAATGAACTTGTACTTTCTGGATTTTTAAGATATTTTTCATTTTACGATTCTATATTTAGAAAAATAGTCGTAGAATAATTCTGTGTTTGAAAAATACTGAATATTCAGATCCTGTCAGTTCTCGACACTTTTAAGATTTTCAAAAGATTTTCGAGATCTATCGAGACAGTTGAAGAGTTTCGAGTCTCTAGTGTGACACTTTAAAGTGTGTCGCGGATTTTATTCCCTCTGACAGAGATTAGTAATAAAAAACGAAAAATGTATCAAGTGATTTTGTGGTCAAATGTACAATACAGATTCGAAGCGATTCCATGTGTCTCAGGTCACTGGATGTGTTGTATGTACACACCGCAAAGAAATCATGATCACGTTTGTACGCCAAGAGGGTCCAGGATCGGCCCTCTGTCCTGACCATAAAAGCGGGTGCCCCTTCGTTGCTAGGTAGGTGTGAAACGTAAAGTCAGCGATCTGACGAGACTCGGGCCGATGCACTGCAGATTGCGAGTATCCTTGCTGAGGTCGGACGCCGAGCTCGTCGAAGGTCGTTGCCTGCTCGATATACACGGTGTACCTTGAGAATTTTCGCCCAGCCTCCGCAAAGGCGCACCGTTCTCCTCTCTCCGTGACGCAGAAAGTGCCACAACTTCGTGGGGAAAGGCGGATACGGCGATATGAATAGTTCTTTGCTCCGATGGAAGGACTCGTGTTCGATTTTGGATTTCTGTTCCTTTGGATCTTTGTTCCTTGAGTACGAAGCAAATCGGACGATTTAAGTTTGCGTATCTTTTATTTTTGGATCTGACTCTTATTTGAGTTAAAAAAATTTAGAAACTGTTTTCTATTTCTTTCGTCTCATTTCTTGGAGTTGTGAAGCAAGCTGGAGAATTTAGAAACTGGTTTTCTGAAGAATTCTTGTAATTATAATTTTATTTTCAAGTTCAGAATAAGTTGGAAACTTTATGAAATGATCTTCGAAAGGAGTTTTGTGGCTTCTGTCACTCTAAAGTAACTTATTTTGTTTATAACTTCTCGCTAAAATAATTTTGTAGTCATATCAATGTAAACTAATCTCGACATATCATCTGATACCGAATTTTGAAATAATTAATTTATGATATTTCACAAGAAGATGTGTATTATTCGTTACGTAAAATAAATATCGGAGACAATTGTTTGATGATTAAATTTCACCAACATTTTAATCATCTGTGTTTTAGGAATTCCAAACAATTTAAATTCACGAGAAATGACATACTCCATTTTATAAAATAGAGGCCAGATATTATTCCAGATATCTGATACCTGCAATTATGATATTTAATCGGATCCCTCATATTTTCTTACGCAAAATACGATCGTCCCATAATTTTTTCAGCTAGCACGATTCATTCTGTTATCGCGATATCTGGACATTTTTATTACACTTTGCTAGCCGTTTAATAGTTCAGGAGATAAAATAGAAGGATAATTAATTCGCGTTGCGTCAACACGTTAATAACGATAATGATACCGCGTCGACGACGACGATCACGATTCTGAGTTTCTCAGAAGATCCTGTCAAGGTCGTGATTCTTGCTTTACAATGCCGCGCCGCTCGAAAGCAGGAGATGTCTGCTCCATAAAGTAAATCGTAGCACATGTTATTCCTCCAGAATATTTTATTCTTTGATCAAATCTATATATTCCCTGTTAATATTAGAGAAACAACGAGATTGGTTTAAAAAATATATATATCTTAAATTACATGATGTAGGCTTTCGTTGTCGCGAGTTACTTTGGTTCAATAATTGGACGTCGTTTCAATTTGGTCAACATTCTATTCACGTGAGAAATTTTAAGCAACTTATGGTCAATTGATTAAAACGTAAAGCAAAAATTGCAGAATATAAACGCAGTTTAAGTGATACGAAAACTAAAGTATGAATGTGTTGTACATACATCCCTAATGGTGAAACTGAGTTTTAATGGTACTATCAATTTCCAAGAAACGAGATCAGCCTCATTAACTTTCTAACATACCATGTAATTACTAAAATTTAGAGTATTTTACATTCTCTGCGATATAAATTAGTAACAAATAGACTGAAAATCCTTATGCATTTATAGAAAAATTTAAAGCACAAAATCATGCAGAATGCACGTAACGTGAAAAAATACGTAAAATATCCAAAGTGTAGTTCTGCAACGTTTAAAAACATGAATTTACATAAAAAATTCGCGTTTTAATAACGAAACTTAGTACTTAGTTCTAACAAATCGCATGAATCGATCTCTTCAACTTCAAACAATCTATCTTCTTTTGTTTCGTTCAATTCAATCGAGACATAGCAAACAGCCAGACAAACACGTAATCGCAGTTTCAACGCCCACAGATAATTGTCTCTATTTTCTAAGAACCTCGTGGTCGTTTGATTATACTTATTGTCGGTCGTTGCAACAGGAAGCTTTGATTGCGAATTACTCTCATTACTAACGATTATCGTTCGTATTAATAGTAATGATCCGACACGCATGAATGCGCCAAAGGGGGTTAATCGACGTTGGAAAAATAAATGACTACCGATGAGTGAAGAAAAGATCTCGAACAAAGAAAACAGCTTACACAGGCTCGCGAAAGTATTCGAACATCTGTACGCGCCCTTTACGACTACACGCGAAATATTTACGTATGAAATTTCATTACATTGTTACGAGACGATTATCATAAATACGTATATATACGTGTGTATGTTGGTGAAGTTTGAAACAAATTTTGAAATATATTTATATACAGATATTTCACAGAATCTTTTTATTTTTAAACAAATAATTGTTATTTATTAATTTCATGTTAATACAATATAGTAATAATTAATAATATATGTTTTAATAATATATAATAATATATTTCAAGCTTCAATATTTAGTGCGACTTTAACATACTTAAGAAAGTTATTCATGTTGTACACTAATTTCTTACTAAACATACATATATACATATTAGTACTTTCTAATTCATTTCAGATTTTACCAATATAATCACGACACTCGTGTCTTCTTGCAATGCCAATTAAATTTCGAAATAATTCATATAATACATGTAACATACACAACCGCACTTCACTATTTTTAGTAAAACTATGACATTCCACGCATATTGTTTATTTCTATCTCCGAATAAAATTGTCAATATATCACTAGTACTATGTACATTTCTTAGTTCATTATACATTATACATTTTCTATACAACAACTGTCCTAATAAAAATTTTCTACAGTTCAAATACTTTCACAAGCCAGTAAACCGTCCAACATTTCGAATATTCTCGAGTGGATCGTTTCCAGTGAAACATGAATCAGACAGGAATCATCGAGAAAACTAATAAGTAATCAATTTCACTGCGTGCACAAGAGGGGAAACAAGCTGGCTTGCTGGCGAAGCAAAGTGGACGTGGCCAGGGGAAGAAATGACGATGCCGCTCCTTTCTCGGCAGTATAAACGAACGAGACGAAGGAATCAACGGAGGAGAGAAGGCGAAGAGCGAGAACGGTCCGGTTTTTGCTAGCAGGGTGCAAGGACAGACGGATTGCTCAGAGAACTGAAAGTCGCGGGGAACGTGATCAGCGTCACCGAAACGCTCGTAACCGAGAATTGCAACAGCCGGCACCGAAATACCCACCTATATACGCATTGCGTTCTTGCGACGCTTGTTTCAACTGCTTGCCATCCAAACGATCTCGCCACAATAGTACAATGTAGAACACGGGGACAGATAAGAATCACTATGGTGTCGCTCGATTTACTTTATGGGCCCGTTACTGTGAAAAAGAACTGCTTTGCTTCGAAGTGATTTTGGCTCGATTCAACCTTTCATTCGCGAATAATTTTTATAGTTCTCTGCGTAAAACAGAGAAGGGACGATAATTTACGATTTGCGTAGGTCTGTCATGAGGAGACTAACCGTAATGCAAAAAGAAAAATTAAAGTAACGGGAGGGAAAGGAAATATCGATGTCACTCGACGAAATTAACAAATCTTGGTGTTATAACTAAAATCTCAAATTTTAAGACTTGTATTCACTTTAATTGAAAAATCTGAAGATCAATGATTATTATAAATCGTTCATTTTTGGGATGGAATATTTACACTATAGTCAGACTGATCTAACTGTAACGTAACAACGTCAAAGATGAATAAAACCTGGAATAAGAAAAGAAAAAAAAGAAAAATTATTGGAACTTTTTGTTACAGAACGACGGTGGTATCGAGTACTTCAACACTATCGTGGTGCAGCCACACCTGAAGCTGATCACGAACCAGGGCAGAGGTTTTCACGTGAGATGCCGATATCAAACGCGAGACAAGGTAGTAACGAACGATCAAACCCACGTGGCGATGCTGCAGTCCCTGCCACTTCAGGTAACGATGCCATTTCCCCTTTGAAATCCTACATTCAATAAGACGCGTGTTCAATTCAATTATTCCCCCCTATTAAACTCTAACACGGCCCGAGTTACATCAACGTCAAACGTAACGTCTGATTATGGCAGATTAAGGATGAGTTTATTTTCTAATTTAACGCAAGCCTTCTCGCGAGAGCCTCGAGAAGCTTTTTCTCATCGGCCGGGCAAAAAAGAACGAGGCAATGACGGAACGAAAGATCGGGGATTCAACGTTACGCAGATGAATAATAAATTGCGATTTTACGTCTCCCGACAGGCAACAGCTCCTATGCCAGGATGCACGATGAAGATCTTCAGCGGAGATCCAACGAGGCATCAAGTGGCGGAAAACGTAAAGATCGGAGACCCTCTGACCTTGGTCATTAGCATCGACAAACAGGAAATGTTCGGGCTCAAGATCTCCGACTGTCTGGTGCGCGACGGCCTAGGATGGGGAGAGCAAAGGCTTATAAACGACGAAGGGTAATTTCGCTTTTGCATATCTCGTTTCTGTCACCCACCCGGCTGGGAGACTTTAATGACAAACATGACATTCGAAACTGTAAGCTACTGATATCCTTCGACGTTTGGAGAAGTATAGAATTACAGTAAATGACTCTTTTGAAGAACGTAAAGTTCTGATGGACACGCCAGGACCAGAAAAATACAGTAGAATCAGTATTGTATTTCTTTCTGTAGAAATATTATCGAGATAAAATCTCTTCGCGATACGTGCTTGAAATTTAGAACTTGGACAAACGACGTTTTATTATCCGAACGCATTTGTTTACTAGTTCTTACGATCGAGATTTTATGTAGATTCTTATTAGAGCTACAGATGATTCTTCAGATTATTAGAACGATACTTTGTTAGAATTACGATTACAGTGTCATAACAATCTTGCTGTATTGTTTGGTCTATTAGAGAACCAATAAATTGGTCATCCAGCACATATCCTCCGAACAAAAATCGTCTTCGTTCTCATACGTTTATTCCACCCACGGAGACGTTTAATAATAGACAGGGTAGCGAACGTAAGAACAATTCTTTGACCGGTATACAAATAAATTGCTTGCGTCAGAGTGTTACATGAATTATTCAAAGTCGGAATTCAGGGTACAAAGCGGGTCGGTTCACTGACTTCTTTTCATAAGCAAATCAGCTGATCTGACCAGCAGGTTGCACACATACTTTCGCTCTCGATTTGTTCGTGCAATGAGGAATATTTCTAAAATAGACGTATTCTCTGAAGGACAATTATACGAGAAAAACGAAGCACGTACGTGTTGAGAATTTACGATAACTGGATATGAATGTTTCTCACAATTTTACTTACTGGAAAACATTCTTCAATCTGTTTAATCTGTCACTGTTTTTTTAAGGAATAATATTTCTTCTTTTCGAAACTTTTCAAATATTTTATCTTTTTTCATCTTCTGTCGTTCTTTGGAATTTCTTGTTGCAAACGCGCTGTTAAAAGAAACCCAATTATGTAGATTAATTGAAAAATATGTGAACTCGATGTTAGTCTTCGATGGATTAAAATTCTTCTAAAATTCTGCACATCTGTATCTATAGAAAAATCGCGTTGTTGTTACAGTTGTCCAGTAGATGGTGAAATTATGGGACAATTCACATACAACGAGGACAAAACGGAGGCAAAGGTGAACTTCCAGGCGCATAAATTCCCCTATACGGCCAGTGTCTACTATCAGTGCAATGTCAGATTATGCGTTAAACACGGTGGAGGATGCAGCAATACGGTAATTAAAATTTTGTTCTTCAAACTTCTTCGAAAAACTTTTCTTCGAAACTAAGAAAGAATAATTGCTAGACTGATTTTTTTTACGCAGTTCCATATTTTTGGCACATAAAAATAGAGAAAGACTGTGTAATTGTTAGACTGGCAGTCTTTACAATTTTATGTATTTTTATGAATATAATCAAAGAGACGGTCTTTTGTTATTCTGTATATTTTCGCACACTGTGTATTCTCCGTATTTTTGCATTCTTAAGTTCCTCGCAAGTGCGTAAACAACCGCAGTCTGGTAATTGTTTGGTAAATAGTTTGAATGGAAGAAAGATCCCACAGAGAGGCGTTTGGAAAGAGTTCAAAAGAGATCGTCAATATTCTACCGTTGCAGCCGCCAGCGTGTAATTCGGTATCGAGACGACGCAGGGACACTGCCAATGACAATACAGTGAAAGGTATCGAAGGCTTGGACGGAGGTACGCCAGCAACCATCGAGGTTTACAGCGGACTGTACGTGAACGAAGCCTCGGACATTGGTTCCAAGTCGGATTACTCCGAAGATGTCTTCAGAGAAAGGGTTAGTCCCATTAATATTCATCTCTGTTTTCGCGGTTCCCGAAGAAAAAGTTGGAGAAGAATCATAATTCAAAAATATACACATTACAATAGATATACATACTCTTGCTCTAAATATGAGAATATTTGACATAATTAATTTTGCATCTAGATTATTAGAGAATGTACGATGATGAATTCACAAGTCTGCTAACCGTCACGTGGTATTAGTTTGTTAGAACATTCCGCGATGATAATATCAAATGTGATGACATAGATGACAAAGTATCCTAATTCGAAAACAGTTAGTTTATTAGAAAATTTAAAACATTTTTTTTCTAAAGTAGAGTAGGAAGGAACCTACTGTAGCCCCAAAACAGTTTTGAAAAATTCTGAAGAGACATATGAATATTTGTCGTCCAGTTAATTCATGTTTGCGATACAATTTGCAGACTATCGACGATCCAAATGACATCTGCATATCGCAAAGGAGCTTCGCCATCGGCATCGCGATCGCGGGTCTGATCCTCATGTTGATGGTGGTCGCGGCTATTTTAGCATTACTGGCCAAGAGACGACATAAGACTGTCTCGACGACGGGTTCATCGATCTACAGCGGACCTTACACGAACACAGCGTATAGTCACAGCAGTTAAGTTCGCCGGAACCTCGATATCCTCGAACAAACGAGGTGGTTCGAATGAGAGAAAGAAGAAAGAAATGAAAGACTTCAGCCACATGGTAGCTGATCGAACGAACAGTCGATCAATCGACTGATTAATGTCGAGAGAGAAATTCTTTCAATTTTTGTCGGTTCTACGTTAGCCTCGATGCACCGAGACGTAGAGAATTTAGGTGGATTACACGAGATTTTGCTCAACTGCCAAACGCTATTGTTGCTTCTTCGAGAAAATAGCTCAGAACCCAATGGGTTCGAACACGTGATCGAATGCGATGGATTAAGAGGGTACAATACTCCGAGGCAGTAAAAAATAAGCGAGATTTAGAAAGCTTCAAATTTTTTTCATACAATGTTTAGCATTACTTTCTAATTTTTTTACAGAAAAATTGTGAAAATATTAGCTACATTCGTAGCTCTTCCATTAAATTGAATTAAAATATCATTAGAGCACAATGAAGGCTAGACCGCGTTTAAAATAAAATATTTCTTTCCATCTACAAACTTCGACGTAATCTTTGTAATCTAAATCCAAAATGAATTATAAAATATGCGTTGTATAGAATACTTCTTCAGAAATTAAAAGAAAGTCGATTTCAAAGCAACCAGAGGAGAGAACAATTTCTTCGAGAAGAAGAGAGATTTCGATATAGATAACATTTTACGCACCAAAAATAGTAAAATGTTTAATCTTTTTAAACCGTCAGAGTGACGTAGCCCTTCAATCGAGCAATCTCTACGTATTTTATTCAGATACGTTTCTTGCCATCCGTTTAATAATTCGTCCAACAACTACTCTTTCGATACTTACGAATCGTGAGATTATTCGTAAGAAACACGTGTTAGAACCTGAGCAGTTTTAGAAAAATCCTAGCCTAGCCCCGAAACAACTTCAAACGAATCGAAACACAAAATCCATAGGATTAACTTTAATATATACCTACGTTATATATTATTATTATTATTATTATATTATATAATATTATATACATATTGTATACTAGTCCGGTATACGCTGTCCTAGCTAACCTAGCAGCCGCACTAAAAACAGAAGGCGCGCACCATATGAATATTCTCTCTGTCCCCGCTATCCCGGTAATTTAACTTAATCACCAGCGCAGAACGATCCACTCTAGCGTTTAAGGTGAAGTCGACAGAGATAGTACTTCTTAAGCGAATCAAATGCCCCAGTGATTTTTAACTATCATCCTTCTTTCCCTACTACCCCGACCTCCTAGCCAAGTGTTGCATATTTCCTATTCCCGTCTCTATGACAATCTCTCCTCGATATTTATAGTTACGGTCTCTTTATTTCTACTTCTTTCCTTAAAATTTTGTGGCAAAGAAATCTGCTCTGGCTCGGTGGAGCTTGATCGGTTAAATCTTTAAATTCCAAAGTAAATAGACTGTGAATTTTTATGCAAATACTCCAGAGCTAGAGAAATGAAACGATAAGAATTTTTCACTCGCGAGATATTCTAAGAGACATTTGGGATATTTTATTAAAATATTACAATACATTAGTAATTTTTTTTATTTCATTAAAAATACGATAGAATTCAATTTAAAACGATACATCGGAAGATTAATAGTTTATATAGCTGAAATTCGTGTGATAGTTTACAGTCAGATAAGTGAAAACTTTTCTCCAGAAATAATTAAAATTTCGTTCAAGATAAACATAGTTAATATAAAAAAAAAAGTCCTACTGCTTTTTTAGAAAAATTTTGCAACGTTCTTCTAATGAAAAATAAATAGATTTATCATTCAACACAATTTGAGCTTTTATATTTCCTATAAGTGCATAAAAGTTCACAGTCTAGTTACCAACGTTCATGCTTCGAAAGAATCTTTGACGGAATCTTCGACTAAGATCTAAATTATACATGCATAATTTCCTCAGGGCCAGCGGTATAAACAAGTCGAGAACATTCGATCAGCTCCTGGCTAATCGATCAGAGACAAGTTTCTGTGCGTTCGAACGAATCGAAGCTGCTTCGAACGAGCAACTCGGCAAACTTGTATAGGATGCATCGATTATTACGTGCTTCCGACTATGTGCTACGGTGTTTCGTGAGATTGAGTCCCGTTGCCGCGAGAACGAGGAGAAAAGAACCACGTCGCGTTTTATGCACACCAAAGACTAAAAAGGTGTTAGAAAACAGGAATATGCATTATCGTTCATAAATATCTGCAGACTTTTATCAATTTGTAGAGAGTAACACTGTGAGAATTGCAAATATTATTTCAATGATAAGATAACTATTAATTAGTATTTCTTATGACATCAGCAAACTACAGATCTAAATTATTGACTGTTACAAATCTATCTAGATTCTAAGTAAATTTACTATTTATCAAAAATCTTGTTATTTTGTCAGAAATTTTTTTACCAATTTGAAAAATCTCCCTGGATCTAACCTGTGATTCAAAAATTAAAGAATTTAAAGATAAAGAACAATTACAAACAACATTTTTTCTATCGCTTGTTAGTTTTCAAAATTTAATTCAATCGTTTCGTAGTATTAATAACACACTGAATTAAAATGAATGTTTCACATGCATCAAACTAATGTTCATAAACATTAAACTACAAATAAAAGTAAAATCATTACAATTCGATTTGTCTGTAATTTTACAATAAAATCACATGTAAACAAACGTCCAGATATTTCTGAACGATAAAGTATAAACCAGTTGGACGTCTCCTCGTGTATACGACTACGGAACATTTGCATGAATGTGGCAATAAACGAGTGTATAATCCATTATAACGCTTAAACGTAAACTAGTTTCCATTGAATCGAGGTGCTGCTCCGAAAACAATACCCTTATTTTACAAGGTAATTCTGATTCTTGTCTAGATAATAAATGAACATCTGTTAATGAACGATGTAATTTACGTTCGAATCGGAAATACCTTGTATGATTTTTTTCGTCATTTATTCGATTCTTTTCCGACAAAAAGCTAATTAATAGATAAGATACTCTAGTGACATTTTTGTAGAGTGGAAAGAATCGAAAAACGAGAGCGAGGGTTTTATTAGTCGCGTGGAGCGTTTTTTTCATTTTAGTTCTTTAATTTGTGAAGAAAGAAAGAAAAATCGCGTAACTGGGTCCAACGTGGTGGTGGGTACAGATCGTAAAAATTTACAGTTAAAGAGAACAGAGGGAGAAAAAGAAATGAAAAAAAGAATGGACATGCAAACGTAACACTAGTAATCAATAAGCAAAGAATTAAGAAAACGAACATAAAAAAAAAGGTATAAAAATGTTGTATGTTTATGATTCGGTTTACATGAAACCGTTTGTTCTGACTACGTTCTTTGTGCACCTACGATCGCTTTCAGTTTGAGTAAAAAACGTCGAACGATGAGAATTTTTAAGAATTTAAAAAACTTATAATTATTAGAATGACTCAATTTGTCTTCTTTGTATTCAATTTTTCAAAATTTTTATTCCTACACGATTAAACTATAATGACACACAACAAATACTTAAGATCATATTTACATTACAGAAAATTCATTAAAAAAAGAAAAAATAGTTCAAATCATTTGAATAGCTATACAAAACCTAATATTCTTACTTATTAAATTAAAAATAATGAGAATTCTTCGTCACGATGTTTTGTAAAACTTGTAACAAAGTGCAATAATTTCGGGCGATCTGGTGTAGAAAGATTACGTCGAAAGCAGATTACTCGACGAATGTATAACAAATGAGCGTTGTCGTTTCGTCGTATTCGTGGCACTGGTTCATAGCGACATTGGGGATAAAAATGCCTGTATAGAGTTCATTTTGTAAGGATACGCGATTCTTTTCTCTAGATCTCGCAATGTTTCTCTGGACCCTTGTCCAAAACTTACAACGAACTTGTGTAAATAACGAAAACGTAATAAATCTTGTAACCATAAACGAATGTAGTGATTCAATACTCCAAGAAAATAATGTATGTTCTCTAATTCTCAAAATCCTAGTTACAGAAAGATCTACTTATGGAAGAATTTTCTGTACAAAAGCCTAAGAAGAATAAAAAAAAGAAATGGGATATTATATTGGACATAATTTGGAATATTAGTCTCCTTCTGTCGATGGCACAATAACATGTGAAACAAACTTAAATCATAAAAAATTTAGTAAAATTCTATTTAGTAAGATATTATGAAATCCCTCCGCATACTGTGCCGAAGTCATTTTTGATCTGTGTTAAGGGCCACACGAATATAATAACGCACACCAATGTGATGGGAGCTGCTTGTGTTAGTGATCGCATTAACACACGAACGTCATGTAGCTAACACGTGTTCGCCAAATAGCCGAAGCGACGAAGACTGAAGACGAAAAAAGTCAGTTTCTGGTAAGGTTGTTCTGAGAAAAAAAGACGTGTGCAGCAAATGGTTTTCAAAATTTTCAAAGTTTATTTTATATTTTAGTGTTTTTACTATTATTTTAATATTTGTTGTTTCCATTTGTTGACGCAATGTCTTCATTGCTAACGAGCAATTTTTCTTTGTCTTCTTTCGCTCAATTTGCACAAGACGTTTCTGACAGTGAACAATTTCAGACAACGGAAGTGCATCAAATAGTGACGCTGAACCCGAAATGCAAGATTCCGCAGTCGAAATGTAAGAAAACAACATATCAGGAACTGTGGATAATGTATTTTCAGAAAACCAGGAATCTGGACATAAGTGGCAACGTATTGGACCTAACAAGGATATAGCTGAAGGGTTTAAGGTATGGAATGATGCGTGGTGGAAAGATTTGTGGTAGTGAGTGGGAGAAGAAAGTTGGTTGATGCATTTCGTTTTGGAGTCACTGCCTAGACTCATCCAGTGGGGCGCTAATGGCAGCGACTCCTTACCCCAGACGCTTGTTATTGTAAAGACTGGCCCGCGACACCCATCATCCTAGCGGGGTTCCGCACACTCTGCTTGCTTAACGTCGGAGATCGGCAGGACCTCGACGCTAGGCGCGCGCCACTTGCGGCTTGTGCTAGTCAGTGTTCGAAACTCATAGTTGAGGAAACCTAGGGCGCTATGTTTTGTAAATAGATATACTGAGATATATTTGTTTTGACAATCCTCGTGAAGAAAGAAAAGCTGACGATAAACTGGCACCACTGAGAGACATTACAAATATTTTTGTGAAAAACTGTAAAGACTGTTACAATACGACAGAAACAGGTTGCGTCGATGAACAATTAGTTACATTTCGCAGCCGTTGCTCCTTCAAGGTATACATGCCAAGCAAACTGGGGAAGTATGGAATAAAGATATGAACTTTGCGATTCCAAAACATTCTATTGTTGTAACATGGATGTATAACATGGAAATGCTCCAGAAAAACAACAGGGGCAACGAGTCGTGAAACAATTAACTAATTTTTGGAAAAATTCGAATCATAGTATAATTACTGACAATTTTTTTACAGATCTTAGTTTCAGTAAACAATTGTTGAATGAAAAATTATTTCTAATTGGAACTGTGCGAAAAAACAAGCGAGATTTGCCGAAATCATTAACAGAAATAAGAAACCGATCACAATATTCATCCCAAGAATTAGTGTCGTACATACCGAAGCCACGAAAATCTATTTTTCTATATTGATATTTTTCTATCATGGTAGTAATTATTTTTCCAATTAGTGTTGCGGTAATAAATGATCGTGTTTCTTTAAGTAGAGTTGCATTAAAATACCCAAACTTCTTCCATTGAGATTATGGAAATCATCTGTTGAAATGAACTACATATGATGTCTGTTGGTACATAATTACATCTTGTAAAAATTTACTAAATCTCTTATGTTTTATTTTAAGTTTATTTCAGGTACCATTGTATCATCAATAAAAGAATCAGATTGAAGAAAATGATTAAATAAGAAGAAATAAACTCTCCCGTTGGCAGTTAAATAGCAATTGATAATTAAAAACATTATAATAAAAATAATCGCGATATTTTATAATTCACAATACTAAAACAAATACGATCATCATTATACCGCAACTCTAATACAAACCGAAATAAATATTCTTTCGCAAATCTAATTTATAACGAAATCTTGATTACCTCGCAATTCGAACTGCAACCCACAATTAATTTTTCGAGGCACTAATAAAAAAATCGCGATTTGCTCAATGGTATGATGGTAGACCGACATCGGCCACAAAAAAAAATTACTACTATTACATACTACATATTCTAAAAGTGAGCATAGTGACAAAGTAGTAACAAGAATGACTTCCCGTGCTTTAGATGGATTTCCCATCCAGAGGAAGATAAGCCATTTGTTGCAGCCCTCTTCTATGGCAGTTTGCCGGGCCTCTTCTTTTCTTCGGGCGCGATGCCCGCTGAAACTTAAACCTAGGCTCGAGTCTTTCTAATCGCAAAACCAAAAAATAACTTATAAAGGTGAAATAAAAAATAAACTGCGGAAGCTGATACCAATACACATGGACGACCATCGATCGTAGTGATCGTTGTCCGTTCGCATGTGCGTGCTCGAGCAATACCTACACAAACGTTCGTTTCGGGACCTATCCGCGACCGCAACCGCGATACTAAATTCGAAAAATTGAAGAATAAAATCAGAAACAAATGGCATGCTCAATTTGTACCAATTTCATTGTCGATTTTTCAAATTAGATTTCCAGAAACAGGTTGGACACGCGAAAAGGGGACACGCGACCAGAGACTGTGCCAACCTGCCCGGCCCTACTTATAATTAAGCACAGGCATACCAGAAGTTACCTATCCTAATCAGTCGCCCTATATTTAAAAAAATGGCAAAAGACAGGCACGCCAACACACTCACCCCACGATTCTCATACATACTACTCAGGCGCAGACCTAAACTAGAGAGGACGCCTCGGGACGCCTCCGACACCCAAGTTTAGCACACACATTCATACTCTAATTTACGTACCATTTTCCTGAAATCGACTGACGAAGTCGCTAGCGGCCATTTGAATAAAATATTTCTATTTCTATTTCAATTTTATTTAAATATTCATCATCATACACATTGTACAAATATTCATGATATTTGAAATGAGTAATAAGAAATTGAGAATTATTACATATTGCCTGAACTAATAGTAAAAACGACGCAATTCCACATCCTAATCATGCACACATGTGCGAAAAATACGTCGTACACGATACATTAACACATCGTCAGTCGCTGAGAAATTATTAAGCTTATAAACTATGATCATCATACCCATTGCCTTTCTCCCACCCAAGTAGCACCTGGGCACGTGAATGAGATCCTGGCAATGAACATGGAAAGGGTTAAACCTGAAAATCCTGAGCTAAAAAGAGGATTAATATACTTATTTTATGTCAATTCTATAACGGACTAAGGAAACTGTATTCTCTTATTTCAATTTTCAATAACTCTACTTTATAATTTACTTTAAAAATTTAATAAATTACTAAAATGCTATACTTGAATAAAAAAAATCAGCAATGAATATGTTTATTGAAAAAGAAACAAAAATTCAATGTGCACAATATCATATTTAATGGATTCTAAATAGAATATTCGTAGAAATATCCTCAGGCGAGCTCTTTATCAAAATTCATTTTGAAAAATAAGAGAAACATTCACGGCTTTGATTCTGAAATTTACCTGCCGCGAAATGTTTTCTTGCACATAGAATTTGATACATTTTTAGCCGAATAAAATTGAGTTTTAAAAGTTTCGTCAAATTGTATTTAAATTATATTTAATTTAGAAAATTGAAAAACAAAATAAATATTATTCATAATTGTATAACTATTATTATTAATAATGTACTAATTCCAATTGCCATGTTAGCAACGAAGTCGGATGATATTCGTCTTCTCCATTACAATATACTTAAATATAATTATTGTGGCATTCATTATTTATTTGAATTTTAATGTTTTATTTATTCATATATATATATATATGTATATATATATATGCACTCTTATGTATTTTATCTTTACAAATAATATATTGAATATACTTTAATTATACAAATGAATATTCTCTGTGATTTTACATTCATATTAATTATTATTATATTAATAATAAAAAACGCGATGTGCAAGAAAACCTATCCTGAACTAATAAATAAAACGCAGACAAAAAATTAATTAAATACTACTCACGGATATAAATAATACCCGTGATCACTATGCTCGTCAAAATTCTACGTAATACAACCAATCACCCGTGTCGATTCGGACCTTTCATCCTACGACATGATTGGATGATCAGAGGGAAGGAAAAGCATGCAACTTACGAATAGATATAAAAGACGTTGCTAATGCGTCACCGTTGTGTACACAGTATCCAGATGAAAAGATCATGAAGCCCACCATTAAATAGCAATCGTGGAATTCCAGAATTGAACATTGCAAGAAATCTGTAAAAAAGCAATATTGTAATTTATCTTTAAAAATCATGTTAAATATTTGGAAAGTTTTAAATAATAAAAGATTAACTAATGATAATAGTCAGTAAAAAAATGAAAAATTTTCAAATTTCCTAATTGATAATAATTAATGTAAAATACAATGAAAAGAATTAAATGATATACAAAACATAAAGTTATTCACATTTTTGGCTTTTAAAATAGCAGTAGGCCTTTTCAAACAGGAAGAAACAGGAAGAAGAGGAAGACGTGATAAATGATAAACCTTTAATGAAATATTAACTGTTATAATTTATTCTAGAAAATATAATAATAATTGTTTAAGAAATTTGAGATTAAATATCTATGAAAACTTGAAACTCAGTACAAATATTTAAAACTAGACTCTATTTCCTAATCAGTAATTATTGAAGAAAAATACAAGTAATAAACTTAGTTACAATGCAATATGTAAAGATTCTTACATTCTTAATTTTAAAGCATCATCCTTCCCGAAGAAGACAAAGTGGAAATTGTGTATAACCTAAAACAAAAAAGTAATTATATAAATTATATAATAATTATAATTATAACTAATACTAAATAATTATTATTGATTTATCATAAACAAAAAAATATGGAATATTCGCTTAATGTATGTATATATAAGATATTGTTTTATAAATTATAAATTTTATACATTACAATATTTTCTAATAGTTATAAATATTATTAAATATCTATAACTATTTTGTAATACAATCAGTTTGTAAAAAATATAATTCTAAATATTCGTTATTAACATTTCAAATATACTTCGTAAAAATGTATTTCAAATATGGCGCGTTTTGTTAGATAGCAACCGAAGCTGCGCAGTATTCAAATAATACAATGCGCAAAACATGTTTAAACTTGTCCCTAATTATTGTGTATTAACTGAATACTAAATAAATGTTAACAATTATTCAATAAAAAGAGAAAATAAATACATCTACTTTCGTCAGAATAAATCAAATGTTATACCTCCGTGAAAACATGTCGAACTTGTCATTAATCAGCGTGGCGTCCTTTGGATATTGTGGCGTCTCCCGAATATTTCACATTTTCAGAAATTAATCAGTAATCTATACAAAAGAAAATCAAACTCTCAAATAAATGTATACAAGAAAATTATATAGAAATGAGACAAGGTCAAATGCTATTTGGAAAGCTCACAAGACGAACTAAAATGATCCCAGAAAGGCAAATATATAATAAATTATGATAATATTTAATATCTTATTAGGTTAAAACATACGTTAATTGAACGAAGTTAAGCATAGTGTGGACATACAGAAAGGACGATGATGAAAATATTGCACAATATGTTTCGACGCAGATAAATAAACACATCTTAACACTACGACTTTACATAATGAACTAACCCTCCCACACAATAGTTTCGCGTCGCGAACTAATTTGAAAGGGTGGGGGAAGATCCGAATATGGACGAATAAGATTGGTTGATTTATGGAGAAACGTATACATAATATTCTAGAATATTTTCAACAGTGAGCATATCTCATATATCGTATACATTTACGCAGTTAATTTAATTTAATGGAATAGAATTGATTAAATTGATGAATGCGAATATACATCAAGTTTTGTATGATAATGTTTTTGTGAATCAATAGTCACTGTACATAGAAATACATATATATATTCACTCCTAACCAAATAATGGTGATTGAATTGAACACAATTGAACACATGACATAATTTTTTTTAATAATGCTTGCAAATTTAAATCGTAAATTCAGAAAAACAAGTTAAAAAACTAATCTTTACCTAATAACTTCTGTATGAGGATTACTTCGTTTCCCGGCAAAAACTGATGCATGTACTACATGTACGTTACATAGTAATAATACAGATCGATCGCAAGCAAATCGATTCGAGAATCGCAATAAATGTGTTACATCTTTCACAGTTTAGCGCTGCAATCTTTATTTAAATTAAAATCTGCGCGCGCATTTTCTACAAAGATACATTGTCTAATTTGTATTAATTTAATAAATTTAATTTATTTGATAGTAATAAAATAATGCTTCTTCATGTTTCAATGCTTCTTCTTTTCAAAATAATTTATGTACTAAATAAAATTTTGCTGTAATTCAAATCACTGTCCCAATTCTCTTTCGCAAGAAGCACAGTTATTTACTTTAACATCTTTGATAATTAAATTGGATATAATTTTTGTATAAAGTTTTATATTCTCATTTAATCTTATACCTATTCTATTCTTACTAATTCGTCAATGTTGACACGGACGATGTGACGATACGATAAATTTGAAATTTTACTTCACGCCACTGTCACTAGCGCCAAGTTTAGGTACGTTCTATTAGCACCCTTATATTACGTTTTCTCAAAATTTATTTTCATACAAAATTCCATAATTTATTATAAATATTCTTAAAATAAATGTATATAACTTGAAATAATAATATTAACAAATATATTGTGTTTACAAAGAATGTCGAATTCATTTAACAAGTCGAACGAAATAAAATAATAAATTTTTCTTAAATCACTTCACAAATTGTTCGAATGATTTTTGAAAGACAAAGGGAATAAAACGAATTAGATGGCAGGAATAATTCAAAAATCTCGCAAAGTATCAAACGAGAGTGTCTTCTTTTTTATTGAATTATATATAATTCGTTTTTGGAAAATATGATATATATAATATGTATATAATATAACAAGAAATATAATTAGACTGACATGAGTTCTATCAAATTATCCGGCTCTCTATGATGTTGTGCATCTTTGGGTTGGTAGTATAGCTCTTTTGTTTCCACCATACGATTCTTAATTGCATTCACCTTCTCGGTCACCTTCGTGATGCATATGCATACGAATTCTTCGATTCGTCGTAGGTTTTCTCTTTTATGTTACTTCCCTTTCCTTGCCACGCACGCTCATTCACTCATTCTCTCGATCATCTTCCCTCTATGCAACTCTTTGAGGATCAGTATACATATATGCATGTGTATATCTTGTCAGATACTTTCCCTTTAAATTATATACAAAATATAGAAAATTTTTTTCCATAAAATTAATAAAAATCATACGATCTTCTATACAAAAAACAACTGTTTCAATGAAAGTTCAATCTCTCTGAGACTCAAAGAGTTAATATCGTCTTGACATAGTGTTCAGCCCAGTATTCAGTGAATACATTTGAATCATCCTCTTGTTTCTTAATAAATATTAATATTCTTATAACTTGCTCACAGAACAAGAAACGAGTTAGAGATATCCCGCACGCAAATATCAGTCCAAAAGAAAACTCTAAATTATATAATTAATATTAAGCATAAAGGCACAGCCATCGTTTGCTCTTGTTCCACGTGATATGTCAAACATAAAGAAAAAAAAAAAAAATAATCAGTTGTGATCTGGAAACAATGCAAATACGCAAGTGCAGCTCTCTCGAATCTTGCCCTCTTTTCACATCTATTCTCAGTCAAGATCAATTCATCATTTCAAATATATTCACCGTGGCATCATCGCGTCCCAAACTCACTTGCCGTGGAAAACGATCTTACGAGATAACATCTTTTTTTCTTTTTCTTTTAACAATGAGACGTCGAGTTCACGCCAGCTAACATCTAAAGAGATCGGCAATGCACGAATCGTCATTTGGTTATTTTCTGCGTCCCGCACAGTGTTCAGTGATGAATGAAACGATAAAGAACATTAGAGAATCAAATTAAAGGGTTGCCGATCTCTGATCTAACGCGCTATTTTCGGATGCGACGCACAAGAAACAGTAGGACGAAGTTGCCAGAACTTCTCTCGAAATTATAAATTGAAAAACTGAAAAACACTTGTACAGCGTGGAATTAATCAACTAATTTATACCTCTTTTTGAAAACAGACATTCCTGCCGCTTCTTGTGGAGCAACGAGTTTCTACGACGAGTCGCACGAATAACAATCGAAAACGTTTTAATTACCCTCCCCCTCCTTACGTGGACGAAAAGTTTCAGCCGCGTGCCGGTATTTTATATCGGGGATCAGCTAATTCGCGGCGCAAAAATTAATCAATTTTCAGGCACGCAGCTACACTTAAAGGCTAACGAGTCTTCGACGTAGTGACGCAATCAACAGAAGGTGATCAGGAAGATGCGAGGATCTCCAAAACGGAAAAGCTTCGAAAACTTTCATGTGCTCATTCTTTCGTATTCATTCTCATCTTCAATTTGTTTGTTTCTTTTTTTTTTTTGTCTTCTCACCCTTCATCTTCATCCTCTCCCACTCTCTCACACACGAATTCTCGTTTTTAGTTTCTTTTTTTTTTAAATTCTTTCGCTACCATCAATCTCCTTTTTTTCTTATGTTGCATACAAAAATAGTAGGAAACGAACGTGAGGTCTTGCGAAGTCACAACGACTTCAGCACCCGTTCTCTTCGATCGTTATATAGTTTCTTTGTTTTTCTTTTTTTTTTAATATTCCCCGAGCCCATTCATCATCCGATAATCGAATGATTCTCTTTCTTTCTCTCTTTCTCTGTTGTTTCTTTATCCCTCTATTTTTCTCTTCTTACTTTGTTAAAATAGCTCAGGCAAACTTACGAAATCACTTGTGAACGGTGCTCGATACAACTACTGATCACCTCGAAAATCTGAATTCTTCACATAGTTTCTCACAGTTTATAACATATGTGTATTAAATAAAGCAATTATCTGTAAAATAAGAACGACCGTGATGTAAGAGATAGCTGCATCGAGCATCCTGATAAAAGCGCATGCGAGCGAAATGAAAAAATAAATAAATGTGACTGTGCAATTACAATCATGACTTTGGTTCAGCTGCTCCAGTTGCACGTTAAGCGCGAATACCTGCAAATAACGCTCGACCATAAATTATTATTATTATTATTATACAATATTATGTACTTCTTCCATTGTTTTCTCACGTCCCATTCTCGTAATATTTGAAAATAATGTATTTGAACGTGATGAGTAAAATGACGAACGACACTTGCAGGCGATTTTCTCTCGATAGTCGATTATAATCCTGTTTCACTTTTTTTTTCTTTTCCTTCGTTTGTTAATTATGTTTTAGAGAGATTCATGAACTGTTTTTCTTTTTTTCTTTTTTTTCTTTAAGTTATAGGTACAATTATCTTCATTAATCACTACGACGACTTTAGGTACAGTTAAACACTACTTTGTTGTGCGCCCATCTCTTTATAATTGAAACATTTGGGTTCTCTTTATAATTGAAACCGCCTAATATTTATTCTGCTTAGGTTTCTCTCTCGTTCCCACGCTACGTCTTTCTCTCTCTCTCTCTCTCTCTCTCTCTCTCGCTCTCTCTCTTTGTTTTACTCTTTCTTTTCACTCATTTTCATTTTTAAATCTAAAACATTTTAATTAAATTTATCACGCTTTCTTACGAAGAAAGTAGTGCCTCTCTTTTGCGTCGCTTGGCATAGGGTAGATAAAAGGTCGCGGTGCGCGCGTTTTTTTTTTCTCTCGTTTTAATTAACTTCACATAAAAAGATAGGCACACCCTTCACCTACGTCCTGAAGTACAATCACCGTAAGCGAAGCTTCTGGATGGATTCCACTTGGTATTTCTCATGCGAAACAACGTACACATCTTGCCAAAAACGTAACAAGAACGATTCTTCAATTATCTTCGAAAAAATTAAATCTAACACGATTTCGGAGAGCAGATCGACTATTAATTAAAAATGAATATTAATTGTGACACCAAGATCGTCTACGTTGATCCGCAGATGAATTTTTTTCACAGACGGAGACATTATTAATTACGACAATCACGCGTCACCATCACCGCTGCCAAACTAATATATATATTGCTTCTTCATAAAATCGGGCGTGAAAAGTATATCTAATTACGTAGTTCGGATATCTATAGGATACAGAAGCGTGCTGTGAAGCTTGGAAGACGAATCATAGTTACTGTGTGGAGCGTCTGTTGCATTTTCATTTTCATTCTCTTCGCGAGGGAATCTTACAAAATAATGCTTGTCATTAAACGTGCGCGTCTCGTATTGGCTAGAACTTCACATCAATTCCCTATTTATGGACAATCAACGGAAAAAGGAAAAGAATGCATTTCTTCTTCTTTTTTTTTCTTTTTTTTTCTTTTTTTTAAAGACGCATGCGAGGCAGGTTTTTTTCTGTGACACTAAAGCTGTGATGGTTTCGCGCTACTTAACTACTTGTGTCGAACTAGTTATATAGACCCATATACTGAATACGTTTACATGTTCTCTTCACGAGCGATACGTTAACTTGTACTAAAGTAATCGTCAGAGATCAGAAGCGTTGAGGAATCTTAAAATGCAAGGTACCAGAGGGAGACGATTATTATGCCAGAGAGGATGTTTCGAATATAAATTACAATGGTTTTTCTCCCTGATCGAAAACATTTCGTTTACGCGATACTTATATACAATAAATCACATTGCAAATATCATTAAATATTCGATGAAATCGTGGTTAGTCTCGTTCCTCGAATGAAAAGAATCAAAAGCTTTCTTGAAAGAGTTCACAACTTCGTAAAAGGCCGATAACGTGAAAAATCTTTTCGATATAAAATTGAGGTAGCAAATAATTTCATTCTGTCCGCGAATCATGACTGGCAGCAATTACTTTTGTTCTGTTCTGTTCGTCCTGCTTCTTTTTTCTTTCCTTTTTTTTTTACTTTTTTCTCGTTTTGTTTAAGATTAACGCAATTCTTTTGGTGGCAGTACACAGAAGAACCAGTGAGCAATGATCTGAAAGAACGTCGATCCGACCAAAAGATTCTGGCTGGACAGCGTTTGCGACTGCTACTGTAAACGTACTCAGTAACGTGTATTTATATAATACTCGTACATTAGTTTTATTTGTAATAAGGATTTCCTAGCCAGTCGAGACTGATCTGTAGACCGAGCCAGGCAATCCATGCATATATATCTGTGTTCATTTTAAAAGTACCTTTTCTTAAAAGTAAATCTCACATTCATATAGTATCTGTAAAACCGCGATTAAAATATCTCCAGATATAATATAATATACTGTATATATAATATATAATAATTATAATAGTTAAAATTCTGTTCAGTAACTCTGTTCGGTGTGTACCACTGTGCCTATCGTTCCCTACGCCAAAAAACAACGCACAGATTATCCTTCCTTTGTACACGCAATACATTTTCCTTTACTTCTCCTTTTCCTTCTTCTTTTTTTCGAATATTCTGATAATTCAGATTTTTATTCGGTATGAACGAATTCCATGTGGCCTCCTTTTTCTTTTACATCTTTTTTTTGTGTGTGTGTATGTGTGGTATTATCATTCACCGCGTTTTATCAAAAGGGATGTGTAACGCTTTTGGTTTTTTTTTATCTTAGAGATGGTTTTCGTTCTCGTTTGTTTCTTTTTCGATTTTTGTGAATTTTATACTTTAGTTTAGTATGTGCTTTTTATATCTCTCTTCTCTTAGATATTTAATTAAAGATATCGTTAATATTATTAATAAGAATCGTGTATGTATGTATAGCAATAAACCACGAGCTGCTTATCCAGATTCCTTTCAATCAGCCTAACGATTTAATTGCCTTCTTCTTCATGTTCAGCGCTGATCCTTTTTTTCCAGAATTGGCCCAGGTACTTAATATTGTACCAGTTGGTTCCGCCGGGTGATTGTCACCTTCACGGTCCCTGCAAATAAAAGATTATTTCTGAGAGCAGCGCTAGTTCCCTTCATTGATCCAATTGTGAACAATGCCAGTGAATTGTTGTTGTGCAAATCAGGATTGCGTTAAAATGAGTGTCTTAGTATATCATATACATATATATCAACTGATCTAAAGCGTACTTCCATGTATAGAGATCGCACGGTGAGTTGCAAATGTGTCGTATAGCTGTAACTGTAATATGAAAAAGAATATATAAAAAGAAACTGAAAAAACGTGTGGCTTTCGAATCAAAAATTTATCATGTATTTGTTCAAGTTCAGGTGTTTCGAGAGTAACTCAAGAAGAAAAAAAGTGAACTGATAAAAACTTAGAAACTTACTGTGCAGCAAACGTAATATGTTTGGGTAAATAGATGATAAAAAAGTAAATACTCGTATAGAAACCTGTGCGCATGAGTGTGTAAGCGTACAGTGCTACAGTCGTATATGCTCTGAAAATTGATGCTTCCTATTTTTTTATCAATCTTGAGAAAAAACCATTATATGTATGCAATAATAATCTCTGACGACTTACGCATCAACAGGATATGCTAAAATAGGAAGTATTTTCCAGGCACACCTTTTCACACGAACAACAAATATCGGCAAAGCGAAATCAACGCATGTGAAGAAGCACCTATATTACAATGTAGATATCGTGTGTTCTTTTTGTAGTATTTTATACTGAAGTTCTGTACCTTATATCATATTGTCTTCCACAGGTTTCGCTTTTAAGGAGATACAAGAACGTGTCAAAAATTGTGTCACATTTCATTCTTCATAAGCGAAACAAAAGTAGAAAGTAACAGAACTTTCAAGCAACGTACCGAGCGGACATCTAACTAATTAATGAATAATGACGGTCTTTACCTTCTCTGATATCTTTCGGAACGTTAGATGAGAGCGATGGCATGGAAGGAGTCTGATAGAGATTGGGCCGCGCGCCTGTTGGTGGCAACGGTGCTACTTTGGACCTAACGAACAATTTATATTACCGTCTTCCTTTTCCATTTTAACACGCTGCACTTTCGATATTTAGATAACATCAAAGCAATATGGAATAATTAATGTATATTTTTTTCTTAAATATATAATAGAACATCACTAAGCTCGGTAACAATAAAAATTGGTAAATCACCTCTGTTTACGAATTTTCTGATTTCTTCCATCAAACGAGGTTGGTGTACCAGCACCTGAGTTGTTCGACGAATAAGAAGGCGGTCGGTACGGTCGTGGACAACCTTGAACAACAGGTGGTGATGGTACTGGTGCATACTGTAACCGCGGATTGGCTGGTACTGCGGGGTGCATCAATCTCATATCTCCTATAACAAGAAACAAATAATTAATATAATAAAATAATAAAGAATATCCAATAAACAAATAATTCAGCAAATTATACCTTGAACAATATGGACACCCTGATACATTGGCAGTGGGTAGCGTGGTTGGGGTTGTGCGCTTCTGTCCCCGCTCCCACTTCCGAACAGTTCATGTGCTGGAGTCGGTGACCTGCTAGTTCTCTGAGAGTTACCTGGCGTTGAAGCTCGAACGCCAGCAACAACCTAAGACATACATTAAACATTCTTCGCTATTAAATTTCATTTCATGTTTCACTGTTTCAAGAAACTTACAGGAACATTTTGTCTAAAAACGAGGTTGGGAACCAGCGCAGGAGTCATGTAAGTTCCAGGAGGTGCAGGAGAAGTCCCATTGTGTCCAACTTGATGGCCAAATGTTCCGTTGGATACCATCGTTGGTGGCGGATAACTACCAGAGTTGACATACATCAATGGCATTCCAGGCATCTGTAAATTAATTGATTATAGGATTTATTAATTTTATCTTTTCTACTAAAAGTAATGTTTTCAAATTACGTGTATAATAACTACCTGATTAGGAGTTGGAGTATTTGGTGGTGTTGGCACTCTGTACATGACAGGCGGTGGTTGAATCGCCGTTTGACTTGGTGGATAGTACGTAGGTACCATATGAACTGGTGGTTGATACGTGTAATCGCCTGGTGTCGGTGTTACAGCGGGCATCGAATTGTAAGGGACTGGATAACTACCCACGTAATTAGCTAGCATAAAAATAATAATTAAATAATTATCACGCCGCAATTACATCAAAATTCACTCACAATTTGATTGGCTCGGAGGAGTCATAGTTTGTGCATTGAAAGAGTAATTTGTTGTAAATCTCTGTTGCTGATGCAATGGTTGTCTGTCAGATGGACCTTGACTGACTGAAAGCGCTGCACCAGGCGGAGGTACGAAATACATCGTTTGTTGTGGCTACAAAAAAGACAAAAAACCGGCGAATTAATACGAAAGTATATTGCAGAATATAATAAAGTAGTAAAATTGAATACCGGTACAGAATTAGGCGGTGGTTGCCAATAATTTTGCGGCATCGTCTGTACATTCTGTACTGCCTGATTTGTAGATGGTTGCGGTTGCGGGTAAGAGTGCGGTGGCGTAGAATGATTATCACCGGTCATGCGTTGGTCGTAGATACTCATTCCCATAAAATATCCCGACAATTCAGTTATCTCCGTTGTCTGCGACACTGGTCCTTGTTGCACAGGTACTGCATAATTCGCGTAAACCGAATTCTGATTAAATACATCACTCTGACCATTGTTTTGAATATTCGCCTGATTTTGGCTCGGATGAGGAGCCATCATCACAGTCTGTTGCCCCACGGAGGGTGGATAGACACCCTGATTATACGGCTCTGAGGTAGGTACGTAGGTCGTGTATGGTTGAGCTGCTTGATTATGATTACAAGTTTGCACCGTCGATGACGATTTGACTAGAATTTGTTGCTGCTGCGGTTGCTGTTGTTGCTGTTGTGGTTGTTGCTGCTGCTGCTGTTGTTGCTGTTGCTGTTGCTGCTGTTGCTGCTGCTGCTGCTGCTGCTGCTGCTGCTGCTGCTGTTGTTGTTGCAGTGGTCCTGGATTCTGTTGAGGTGGTGGCGTGAATGGCAAACTCGGTGACGTTGCAGAGTTTGTTACATGAGTCACCGTCGTTGTATTACCACCATTGTGTTTGTTAGACTGCGATTTCTTTTTATTATCATTCTTTATGTTATTCTGCGTCACTTTGGATGGCTCGGATACTTCTATAGTCTTGGTGGGCGACATACTGTTATTCCTTTCGTTCTCGTGCGGCAATGCAGCAGTATAAAATTTAGGTGGATTCTCCGGGTCGAAACGATAAATCGAACCATCCGGATTGGTGTACGGCTGATTCGTCTGCGGATTTATAATTATACTGCCTGGCGGTACGCTAGATATACTAGTAACCGCCCACATCACCGTTTGGTTATTCGACTCCGGAGAAGCGAGATCCTGACTAGATACTTGGGTGTGACTGCAGGTCATGGTCGCCACAGGGGATGGCGAAGGAGACGGCGATATCGTGGCATCGCTACGTTGACTCTGTGATTTATAGCCGCTGCTCGAAGGACTTAGCCGTGAACACATACTAGCACCTGAGTCTGTAACAGATATAATCTCTAATTTATAGACGTATCGCGCAACATAAAACTTACGCGTGTAAAGAAAGGATTTACGAATGGATAAATTCGTAAAGAATTGAACGCGAACCTTGCTTCATAAGGCGAGCCCCTGCGCTATGAGTAGACGTAACACTGTCCCCTCTAGAAAGCATTCCCCTGGTGTAACCACCAAAGCTAAAGGATTTGGAAACGGATGGTCTCAACACGGAACCACGACAGGATTCTCTTCCGTCGAAAGATTCCCCTTTCAACAGCTTCGATTGCCTATTACACACGCAGCATAATCTTCCTCTTACATTATATACGTACAACAGTAAAAGCTATTATTAGAATATTCACCTCATTGTATGATCCGAAGGATGTAACAAACGATATCTCGCAGAAGCGTCAGAACTTTCCGAAGAGGACCAATAAGGCCAGGAAGTAACTTCGCTACTGTCTCCGCTGCTGTCCTTAAATATTCTTCGTCTGGCACGTTCGTACTCTTCCTCCCTTTCTTCAAAACTCTTATTCTGTCGACAATAATCGCCGGACAATCTATCAGGCGACTTAAAATTGAAACTGTCCTCAAACGAGCTGGAATCTCTCTTCAGAATACTCCTTCGTGGTTCTTCCGATAGAATCAGATCATCTCTGATGTGTTCTTTGAAACGAGTGTTTGGAATTCGCATGTTTTTCGTTCTAGTAACTATCACACTAGAACCGGACTGATCGACGTTATGTTCCATGCCAAAGTAAGCTGCCACGCGATGCACTAGCATTCTGTTGTAAGAGGACATGTTTGGGAACTTGTGACAGACTTTCTGTTTATCCTTCGCGAACTCTATCAGATCTTTCTCGATTCTTAGTAGCACCGTGCGATCCTTCTGATTACGATTTATCGTTTCCGCGATGAAATGCTCTAAGTCTATTCCAGTACTGTCTGTGTATAATTCCGTACTACTATCTATGAAGAAAGAAACATTGTTTCGTCTTAAGATAAATATAGGCACTTGAAATAATTAAATTGAAAAATTGTTGCAACAAGAAAGTAGCTGTACTATTTTCCAATAACTTAAGTAAGCCAGCAAGAGTTAACTTATAATCATTAATATAATCAACTAATATCTATAATAAATTTTTGAATATAAAATTTTTGCACAGATGAAGAACATGCTGAGACATATTTTCTTTCTTAAAAACTATTTTATATGAATATTAATTACAAAGACTAACATTAATTAAATTAAATTAATATTATTCGTTTCTTGCAAAACATTGCAATATATAAAATATACAGAGTGCTAATTGTAGACACTTAGTACATTTAGAATACATTTAGTAAATGAAACAAATCTCTGCTTTCGTTTTAACATTTACGATAGCACTATAAAATTATATGAAAAATTTCGAATACACACCTCGCGAGAGGCAAGGAGACGCGCTGTCAAAGCTACCCTGGGAAGAATTCTGATGCCTGAGCTTGTGCCGCGAACCAGGCCTGCTCACGGACAAGGTGTTGCCGCACTGCGTCGAACATTGATTGTTACAAATGTTCAACGTGTTCGGTCTACGTTGTTCCAATTTTTGCTGATTGTTCTGCACGTTTTGAGCCAGGTTGGTGCTCTTCGGCGAGTGTTGCAATCCCTGGCCGGTCTTCGATGGTGACACAGGCGTCTGAAGCAAGCCGGGCCGGTCATTCTGATTGTTCTTCACGCAGTTATTGCATTTCTGAATCACATGCGAGCCTGTCATCTTGGAGCGTTGGTTCTCCGATTTATTGCCGTTTGTTGGAGAGGTATTGTTCTTTGGCGAATGAACTTGCGAGGGACTAGATTGACCTGTGATCAGAATAAATTCGGTGTCTGTTTGTCTGTCGCTGCGATGACGATAAAATCCAGTTAAAAAGACATGTCCGTGAACGAGCGAGTGTTACCATTTCGTGACGGTGCTCGACAAGTGGGTGATGTGGCTGTGTTACGCATTTGCTTCGGGGACTGATTCGGGCAAAGATTACTGTTGAACATTGACTCGTTGTTATTGAGCTTGGCGTTAGTAGAATTCGGTGACAAGCTGCCCACGAACTTTTTTTCACCGTCCACCGACTGTGGACTGTGGGGAGACGACGAACCGTTGTGTGGCTCCCTCGGGGGAGACGTCGACTCTCTCATAGCATGGCTCCTGACCAGCAACTTAACTTTCGTATTTGTCTAAAAAAGGATTTTACATGCTCGTTTTAACCCTTTATGTGCGAAATTAAATTATCTACGATATTTTCATTAAATTTTCATTTAATAAAATGACATATTGTAAACACGGAAAAGAAGAAAAAAAATTTTCCAACAATTTAATGTAGAGTACACTAGTGAATCAGTAGTGAATCTCTGTTTTTCTTATTATTTAAATGTTATATCACCAGAATAGAATATTTGTTAGTCTGTTCTGATAATATAGCATATCGAATATTAAAATATTGAAGTTCACGTAAAGGAGATTCTACTATCTAAAAAAATAAGATGTAGCACTATAGAAAGACTAACATATAAACACTCTCTCTGCTATCTTGCAGCGATTCACAAATGTTTATGATGTTTTAAGCATTATAAGGAATTGCTGTCACATTCGACAAACGACATAAGTGTTTATATGAATCGGTACTTTCGAGTATCAGCAGAATATAAAGGGTTAACGCGCATGCCTTGGTAACATGAACTGGGAATCTTGAAACATCCCATTGTCAGACACGTACCCTGGTACGAAAGTTTTTGTTCTCTGTGTCTGATTTGTCAGGAGGACAGGAGGGCGAGCTACGGTGGTGAGAATTTGATGTGGGAGAAGAGCCGACATTCGGATTGGCATTCCCGTCTATCATATCCGACTCCGGGCTGTTCTGATATGATGTATTGGAGCCACTTATGACAAAGCCTTGCCTAGAGGATGGCAGTGAGGGCATTCCTCCTCGCACCACCACCGTGGGACTCTCAGGTCGGCTATGCGACCTGCTGCTGCCTTTATGCACCACTATACTTGGTACTGAAACAACGAAAACGCAGCTCTGAACCAAGTTTATCGAGAAACTCTTAGTCACTTTTCATTCGTCATCAGCTAGATCGTATATCCTGTTCCCAAGCTGTTTCGTAGACCCCCTGAGTTTATTAATACAAAGTACACTGGTTCACCAGGGGGGCAAAACGGCAAAACGGAAGCAGACGAATTTCTTGGAAAGATTTGCTCAGCCAACGCGCGCGCTCTCGTGCACGGTCGTTGACTAGATCAAAATTTTTAAAGGAGAAAAAGCGACGAGGAGCCAGAGTAAACGAAAAATCGTGAGCGTGAATAACAACTTACTCTCCAGGCGGGCCATGTGTTAAATGCGTCATGGGGTTACGGTGCAGGACTCTGCAACTGGTGGGTTCAAATAGGTGCAACTGGGTTAGTACGTGAATCTTTCGGGTGGCGTGCAGCTCGTGGGGCTGATACAAGGAGCCAAATCACTGCACGTCCACCTTCCAACATCGTACACTCTGTAAGCAAATACAACATAACGGTCATGAATTTTTTTTCAAAACACACAGAAACCCCGTTTTAACCGAGAATAGAATGAGAGAACAAAATTAATAAATAGCTTTATGGATCTATGAATGATCTTTCGATTCGATGATGTTAATCGGATCTTGCTTGCAAATTGATCGTCACACTTTTGTGCATGCAGGCAGTGTTACACGCGACAAAACTCGATCACCTCGAGTGACAAAAGACTTTTGTTAGAACAATATCTCCCAAAGATTAACGAACCAAGTCGGGGGACTTTCACGGTTCTGTGAACTATCTCTTGTTTGGGACGAACACCGTGGAACGAAATTATCATGCGCAAGAACGAACTTACAATCAATTACAAACACTATGGTTCGAAGGTATTATCTGTGTACTATGTGCTCAAAAGCGTTAACGTTCGCTGGAATACGTACGATTACAATCAAACGCGCGTTACGTTCGCAAATATCGTCGCTCACTGAACAACAAATGTTTCCATCGATTTTATTCAACCTGCACTTCGATTTACAAATCGTCTATCTCTACGGTGAAAAAAAAGGGAACGACGTGAGTAAAGGGATGAATCGGCGTTTCTTGTTTTCAGTAGTAAAATCATAACCAACCTCCAGAGACCAATCTCCATGACGATTAATTGACAAAGAGTTGCAATCATCGCGACAAAGTGACTCGAAAAAGAAAAAAGAACGGCTACGTGTTCGTTCGAGGCATCCTCTCTTTTTCTCTTCTCTCTTGACTCAAAAACTCAACTCGTTATTCACTGTCTTCGATCCACGACAAACGCACGATTTATTATCAACTTATCGATCATCGTCGTTGAAACCTATCTTCCGTTTTTCACACCGAAAATATTCTCTCCCCTTTCATCTTTCGCGATTCTCGATCTCTTTCTTTTTCGAAGCTTCGTCGTACACTCGTCAAGTTCTAAAAAAAACAAATTAATAGAGAAGATCAGTGTTAAGCTTGAGAGATCTGGCGTAGAACAGAAGGAAAAATCGTGCGAAATAAACTTCGTGCGGAATTCGTTAAAAGAAAAAAAAAAAAAAGTGACATTCGACGCGATAAGAACTCAGATAGGTCAGTTCCCGAGATGCTCGATAAGAACGCGTTCACACGAAAGGGCACGCGAAAACATTGTCCAAAAATATCCAGATACGTAAATGTAAAATCGATGCGATATCACTGGTCTCTTTTCTTTATATCGGCGCGGCGTTAACTGACAATCTGCTCAACGATGCCAAATTCATTTTTCCAAATTAAGTAGCAGGGGTCAATGCGGGTTAATGCTCGGGCTGGACAGTGCGTCCGAGAACGACTTGATCACTTGCTAACTTCGATAGATCACCGAACGTTTCGGTCCTCTTCAACGTTTAACTTTTATCGTCCACTCGCTTTTCCTTCGATCTGCGTCCACTATGTAAATCAATGTCAGTTAACAGTATCCTACAGTTGCAGGATTAATTTCAGACATGGACGATCCAGAACGATCAAAACGCAAAACAGATCGGTAAACGAACGTCGAGGACGAGCCACAAACAGGCGCAAGATCGCACACGATTTCCGTGCACAAGAAGATCCATCGTAGATCACGTCTCGCGAGAAACGACCTTCCACCCGCGATTCCCTCCCGTTTTTTTCGTACCGTAAACCGGACGCACGCGTTGGCCGGGCTCCACGGCGTCTCGAAAATAGCAATACACTCTTTCTCTGTCGGCCTGCTGCGATCCCTTCTTCGCCGCTATCTCGACCGAACAACCACCACGTTTCCTTCCTACCAAGGTGATCCATGCTCCCCCGTGAACCAAGCTGCCAGCGTGTTCATCTTCCAGCAGCTGAGAGGGTAGAAACGCGAAAACCGAAAGTGCGAAGGGAGGCCGAACCGAAGGTGGAAGGATCAAGAAACTGTCACTCTGTCACCGGAAGAGGTGAGAAAGAGGGGCGGAGAAAAGAGAAAAGAGAAAAGATAGACAAACAGACAGAGAGACAGAGAGACAGAGAGAGAGAGAGAGAGAGAGAGAGAGAGAGAAAGAGAGAGACACTCTGAGACACACGTAGAGAAGACCTGGAGCAGCCCACGATCTATCGTGTGCAACGATACGTCGCCACGAAATCGCTTTGCGCGAGAGACTGAGAGAGAAACGCGGCGCGGTCCCTCGGATCGCGGACTCGACGAGGAGAACGGTATCGAGAGCGTGCGAGACAGATTCTGCTAGAGGGAGGGACGGAGGAAGAGAAAGAGAGAGAAAGAGAGAGAACGATTCGGCTAGCCAAAGAACGCTAGAGCACGGAAGGGGATGGAAAAGATCGAAAGAGAAAAAAAAGAGTGAAAGAAGAAGAAGAAAACGAAGATACGAGGGGGGGAATTGAAAAATTCTCGACAAAGATGAGAAGGTAGGGGACATGAGAATAAAGAACGAGAAGGAATATACTCTTGCGAAGCAAGAGAGAGCGAAGAGAACCCGTGTGTCGGGCAAGTGCACGCGTGCGCGTGTTTCTCGAGTGTACCGGGTGTCGAGGGAATCGCTGTTGCTATATATGTAATGTCGTTTTCCCAAAAGATTTTGGCGCACCATTGTAGTTATCGTAGTATTTGCATTCCTAATTGAAGATTACAGGAGAAAAACATGACAAGTAAAATTTTGTTGATTCTTTTTTAAGTCTCGTATCGCTTTACGGTTAGAAGGGAACATTTTTAAATAAAATAGATAAAATTGGCAAGAATGATAGTTGATGAAGTTTTATAGAAATCAAAGATATAATTGTTAGGACAAATAATACGTATATTTTTTATATTATGACGAGTATTTTTTAAATTATGGAGAGAATGAAAAAATTCATGTTTAAACCTAAGAATTGTGAATTTAAATTTCGGAAAAATGCCACGAAAGTTGCTGCAATATAAATTTATAAGTTAAATACTGAAGATTCATCAATTTGAAAAACACACGAGAAGACACGCAAGTCTATCTTTATCTATCTCTTAATTTGGAGTAACTTGTTTGGTTCGTAAATATAAATTTCTTAAAAGTAAATTTTTAACATTCTTTGAATAATTAATTAATTAATAAAAAACATAATCAATTTTAACAATTTTAAAGAACACTTTTAAAATTGTTTATAATGTTTTTTACCTGTAGTCTACGTTTGTTAATGCATAAATTATTTGAAAAGAACCGGTAACAAGTAGATACCACGTACTTTTGAGTTCCAAAATTAATAATTCTTAGAAATCTGACATTGTGAACTCGTTCGCTGCTGAAAAACAATTACTTTAATTAGATACATAAAGAGATTATGTACAATTAAAGTTTCATTTGTACCAACTTAATAATTGTATGATGATTTTTAGACCTTCTTAATTATGTAATACTATTATTTAATCGATAAATTATAGATCATAAATTACAAAGTTTTATGTTCTGTTTTATAACATTACAGTAATCAGTGCGGAGTAAATAGAATCAATTGACCCATAATTTTTATTAACTTGGTGCAAAAAAATTTATCAATATTAGTCATTTGAACATTTAACTTACGATCTGCAAAATTCCACTATAATATAATATTATTTTAATTGTGCAAAAGAGTTCTGATCTTTCAAGATCTTTCCGGCATGCAGTATAAATTTTGGAAGTGTTTTAGATCACTTCAAAGTTTCACAATGGTTTCAAGATATTAAACTGACACGTACAGAGACAACAGCTTTGATACTTCGTGAAAAAATCTGGGAAAGTAAATTTGAAAAATTCAATTCATGTTTTGACCGGAAGATTTTCGGAATCATGGGATCAAAAAAATGGAAACTTTCTAAAAAAGTTCAATATTTTACGATTCCACTGTTTTCTTCGACTATTCGCAGATGGTTTCTACGAAAGTTTTTATAGATTTATTTTATGCAACTTACAAGTGTTTGTCCTTCAAACTATAGAAAAAAGAGCAACACACACTTCATTTCGATAGAAATGATCAATGTCGGCTACACGTTAACCTGTTTCTAAATATGCACCGATCACACGATGCTAGAACGTTATAAATTGACTTGCAATACACACGCGAGCATACCGACAAAAGCCAAATAGTTTCATCGTAAAAGCCAACTGCTTTCCTTTTCCTGGATTTCTCTGTTCGTTCATTTTTGAAAAGCACCTCGTTGGAAAAGGATACCTTGAAAAAACCGACTGAACTCGTGGTATTTTCTTTTTTAGAATAATCTCGGGAACGCTCCTTTGATAAGATCGCCATGTAAGTTGGAGTAATTAGGAAAGCGAGAAGAGAAAGATCAGGGAAACAATTTGTGTACGTCGTTCATTCTAGGATTCATCTTGCGGATTTCCACTTGTAACAATATTTTCTTTTTTAAAGCGAACTTGAGAACGTATCCCCATAAGATGGGGTAATTAGAGAGGATTCGTATTTTTACTTCCGAGTGATATTTTCTTTTATAAAGTGATATTGAGAAATGTTTCTTTGATGAAACCATCGTATACTGTGTAAGATGGAGCAATTAAAAATAAAGAAAAATACACTAATCAATTTCAACTATTCTAGGAATCGTACTCCTATTTCTATTATGGATATTTCATGAATTTTATGGATATTTTCTTTTATGAAATGATCTTCAGAATGTTTCTTTGACGAAATCATCACAAGATGATAAGACGACAATCAAAATTGTAGTTAAAAGTAGAGAAACATCAGAGAAATAAATTACATTGAAACATCGATCGACTACAATCGTTCATCCAGGACTTGTATTTCCACTTGCAAAAGCAAATTCATCGCTGATAATAGCAAGATATAGTAGGTCGGCTATAAAACTTTTACTACCTCATATTCGGAGGATCATGTTTCCGTGGAAACTATCACAATTTCTTAGACCATGATACGTGTTCTCGTGTGTATGTCTACGCATGCACGTATGACTTGCTGCGAATGGTGTCTATGACCCATATAACACGCCCAAGCGTAACTAGGTCATGCACCTCTGTATCCCCTGGAATAATACAGGGTGTCCTCCTTTGAAGAAAGAACTAGGTCCCCGGTATCGGTTAAACGAAAGTAAAGAAACAAAATGGGGAAAGGAATTTCCAGTCCACCACCGTCCGTAAGTATTTGGACACGTTCTAACGAAATATACTTCAAATTAGAGTTTTTAATTTAATTCTGACCTCTGATCAGATATATATATAGATATATATATATATACATATATACACTTATTTATTTATACACCATCGATTCTAAAAAATATTTCTACGAAAATACTGCTAAAAACAGTAATTGACATTGATTAGTATAAATAAAAAAAAAAAAAAATTGAAAATTTATCCTGCAGATATATTTAAGTGGTTTTAAATATATGCGTTCCATATTAGAATATTAAAGCGTTCGAGCCACATTGTAAATGTTTCTATAAATTTTATAAAGTGTCAAGCATTCATTTGCTGAACACTGAAACACAGAACTTGTCGAATGACGCAGTTTCAATTTCAACTTAACAAATCGTTGCAAAAATAAAGGATCAGAAATTCAGTTTTTCCATTACAAGAGCTGAAAATGCAACAAAAATATTAATCTTTTGATCGAATTGTACCAACTGTTGAAATACTTATGGACGATAGTCTATAATAGTTACAAAAAGTATTGACATATAATTATGTATACATACCAATTAATCAGATCCAATTATATTCAATTTTATGTCATTTACTTTTATGTAAAAATAATAATAAGATAATAATAAAGAAACGATATTATGAAAACGAAACGAAAAGAATCTGACAAGAAAATGCTTCGTTGAAAAATACTTTTTGCAGTCACTGTACGTTCTTTAATTTCACAGGGTTACATTGGAACGAAGGTTGAAATATATTCTCGAGCTAATTTCAAACTGTTTGATGGCTTCCGGCACGCGACAAACCTAGGCTATTCCTCCCGATGACGCATCCTGAATCAGTCCCGAGGACGCCGATGCCAGGTTATTCCAGGTGGGATGACGACAGGGAAGGGCTAAAAAGGCCAAAGGGTGCGTTTGGTTTACCGATCTCTCCCGGCATCACGTTGTGCAAACATTGCCGTTCACATCTTCGAAAACGCACCCGTTGATCGATCTGAAAACGATACCAGAAAACGCCAGGAAAGAGAAGCAGGATCAGTTTGCACAAATTAACCCTGCCAGCAGCGAACGAACAAGCAGAGATCTTTCGTTGAATATTTAACAGAAGTAAAAAGGTGCGAACGAAAGTAGGTCGACTATTATCACTGGAACAGAATTAATCACGCCTCCACGTGCGAATTATTCGAGCATGGCGAATGCTAATTAACGGATCATTCGAATTTCGACTGCTATATAATTTCTGTTTTCGACAGTACTCTGACTAGCTTGGTCTCACGAATGAAACATCTGAAAATACGTACGAAAAATCTACGATAATCCACAAAATTTATTCCATCATTAGACAATTTTCATGTACTTACTGCGTTATAGAAAATTGTCTTGAAATTTTGAAAATTGAGCATTTGAATTCGGTAATCACACTTTTATCTTTACATGGAGATTCTTACATCAAAATAATATCTCCAATTGGTAGAATTATCTCATCAATTATCACTGCATCCGATATTCCAGGATTCATCATACGGTACATGTCAATACGAAAATATTCAATTTCTTGTTTTATAAATGTACGTGTAAGATGATGAGTATTCGAATACTTTTGTAAGTCACTGTATGTGTAATTGTTCCCCCAAAAAATATACATCGACTGTAATCTAATGATAAAAGAGTGCCAAAATATGGCCTTGGATAAAAGAGAGTGTACCGTCATTGTTAAAGGAAGAATTTTTCGCGCGCTCGAGGAACCGCTCGTAAAACCCAATTCCAGGAAATAACCTAATTCCTGCGGGAGGGATGACCCAGCCACGAGAAGGCAGCCGGAGTACGGTAGGATATTCCGCAGGAGGACGGGATATATGGGGGAGGTTAGAGGCCGCCAGGGGGGTACGTTCAGTTTAGCAATACGTGCCAGTCCGATGCACCCCTTGTTGCCATGGAAACGACCTACTCTCCCTGGACAGACGCATCGGCCACCCTCCCCCCCGCGTGTTAAACATTCGAATAAGGATATCTGCCTGCTCTTTGAATCTCTCGTTTCCTACTTCCCTCCTTTTTCAGTATGAAACATCTGCCTCATACATATTCTTTTTCATTTGAGTAATATTGATTAAATAGTTGGATAATCCGCGAGACTTACTTTAAGCGGTTGATAATAGCAATTGGCAGCAAATATGCCTATCACTCTTTTGAAAGGATGATTCAAAGATGATCCTAGTATATTTTGAGAATTTTGCTGCTCTTATGCTATTGGTTTATATATCAATATTTTTCAGATTAGATGATCGTTTGAAAGATTAATAGCAATTTAAGAATTAAATCAAGACATTTATACTTGAAGAGACATTGTATCATCTTAGAAAATATTGGAAGAATCAAACAGTGAAATGATGAATAAAAGTTGTGTAACACAACGTTATTAGAAAATATAAATTTTGACGAATCAGTATTTCGTCAAAATGGAAGACGAAAGTTTATTACATAAATCACAGATGCAAAACATTTCTGTTTGAAACAAAAACCTACGAATTCCTTGAAACTTTATACGATTTAGATATTGGGAAACCAAACTTGGAACTCTTTTCACGATCACAATCCGAATTCAACAAAACTTAGTGATTTTTTAAAAAAGAAATAACAAACGAAATATTACAAACATTTTTCCTATGTCATCTCAATCGTTTCAAAATTCATGCGCCAAGTTGCAGCAGCTTCTTAGATAAAAGTATGCGTGGGATTTTTGCGAACGACGTTTTTCAACTGAAGACATAAAACACAGGAGAGTCTCCTGTACTTCCGCAAAAACAAGTTATTTTCTGAAGGATCGGGAGCACGTGCCAGATTTTCCAGCGCGTCGGAGATCGACTATCCTGCGTGTACACCGTTGTGACAGCGCGGTGATTCATATGGCGGAACTTCGTCAAAATTTGCCACCGTCGTTGGCAACGAGGATTTTTCATCGAATACTAAATCACGAAGCCACTCCGGAACTTCGATCGAGGCGCGTGCTTCTTCTATAAATATCGATCCCGGTGTCCACCGAGCCGTGATTCCGGAGTCATTTTGCATTTCTTAGAAGCTGTTAAAGTGTCATATAACTTGCTCCTAATAGAAAATCTCTTCAATCTTTGCAGAAAAATTAAACGATAAAATTCCCTCTCATTGTTCGATCCGCCATTTTTTTTCACATAAAGAACTTCGTTGCTCTGTAATCAGCGTAAAATTCTCTCATCAATTTCTCTTCTTCATAGTACAAAATAAATGAAAAAATCTGAGAATTTCTTTAAAACTATTGATTACATGTGCACTTTACCTGTTACCTTAGCCATGAACATTCTTATTTTAATCAGTTCTTCAAGAAAGAAATTCTTACTTCATGATAAAAGTGTGGAACAAAACATATTTGCCAATAAAAAAATCATTTCTACAATTAGTTTAATACATCATTTATCAAAATATTTCTAAAAAATATACGAATTATAAACAAATAATACCACAAAGAGAATATATAAAGATTCTTTTCTATTGTGCCTAATATTATGCAGAAATATTTTCCAAAAATATGATGTTGCCATCATGAAATCACTATAACAGATGTTATATATATATATTTTTTACAACAGAAATAAGAAGAAAATCTTCAAGATGAAGAACTAACTATTTTCTAAATAGTTCGTTCTAAACTCTTTGTCATTTCATTACACTGTCAAAGGATTGAAGGTGATTAAGACCAAACGAACTGAAACTGATTGAATGCGGTGGTCGAACAATCACGATAAAACCGATCTCCAATTCGAATTCTGGCCACAATGCCCCGAGACCAAACGCAAAATTATCGATCGCTGCTTTTCCCGAATAGAACGAAGTTCACTATTTCTCACTGTAACTTGTGTCGAGGAAAAGCGAAAGCAGCTAGTGGCCGCGAACTCGGAATAAATTTGTGTCGTTGATTTTCCGCCACTGGATACGCTAACGACCAATGTACACAGAATCATCCGGCCACTGTTTGCCAACTAAAAAGACAATGAAGAGTTAGTGTTGGCGATGATTTAACTTGTTTTAATTATATACATGTTACAACGTAAACTATAACGTTGATCTATCACGGCATGAGAACGCAATCATTGACGCTTATGGCCTGTAATTTACAGAATTTTATATACAGAGTCACAAAAGTCTATATCAGCAGCTATAATTGGAATATCTACTTGTTCTTTCTTCTTAATTTAGTGGTTTTTGTTACAAGATAAATATAATGAGAATAAAATAATAAATTTATAATAAAGTAGGGAGAAAATAATAACATTCAATTTCTATTGATTTCTTACATTTAATTATTCATCATTATTGAATCTTACATTTATACTATAAGCGTTAGGATACTTGCCTTATATATACAGGGCAAGTATTCTAACGCTTATAGTATAAATGTAAGAATGTATATGTGCTCGTAATTTTATGTAAGCACCAAATTAAAAATGCATTCTATTATGGAATCTTATGTGCAATACAAAATAATTATGGATTTTCTTCATACGTTAATGTATTTCCAGAAAAAATCAAAAGTATTAAATTTTGAAATGAAAGATAATATTATCGATGAACCAAAGATATTTTTTTGTATATTGATATTTTGTTGTATAATAAACATCTCAAATTTAAAGAATATATATATAGACTACTGCGATTTCTTCATCTTCCAATAAAATCATTTGCCTTTTCACAGAATAGCGTGAGATCGAGTACTAAAATTCAGAAACCAAGAACCATGATCTACATCATATTGCGAATTCCTAAAATTGTTGGAAGTTCTACGAAAATTCTGAGCGTTGATATAAGAGTTTCACAGATGTGACCTGAAAGTTTTATCTATCTTAGACTTTTTAAACTAAGCTGTTTAAATGAATTATTACCGCTATTTTTTTATTTTTAACAAAATAATTTCTTATTAACACTGGAATTACTAAATCAGGACACATTAATAATATACAACTTTTAAAAAAAAGATCGATATTATCTTTTACATTATTATGTATACTTATTTTATTCTTATTATACCACTTCAATTATAATTAAGTGTGGAATATTATGCATTTATAGAAAATTTGGAAGAACAAAATAATAAAAAAATTGAAAAAATGTATAAAATATGAATAGAAAAGTATATAAAACATTCAAAGCGCAGTGCTTTCTATAACATTTAGTAAGTAAATTTTTAGGGAGGTATTATTTTTTTTAACATTTTTTTTTTACATAAAAAATCTGCAGTTTAACTAACTACGTATAGTAGTAGAATTTGATTATTCTAATGTTAATATGAAACATAGCTGACAAGTTTAATAAAAATTGAAATATTCATCAGCTTTCGAAAATTAATAATTATTCCTAATTCTTCTTATTCTTAAATACTTGGTTTCTACCATTCGGTAAGAAAAGATTGATGCATGTAAAGAACACGCGAAAAAGCGGACAAATTGAAGCACAAAGCAAGAGGAAATCATGGGGAATCGGTTCACCGGATAAATTTTATTTAGGTCAACCCGTACAGTGGTCGACCCGAGTGCAGAGGGTTGCTGAACTCCGTGACCTATATTCTAGAAAATAGGGCAGAGAATAAACGACGAAGACAGATCGAGCTCATCTCTCCCGTAAAGGTGCTTTCACACTTCTCCCTCATCGAAGGAAAGCAGGAATGTTAGCGATTTTCCTACAACGCACGCTCTCTCTCTCTCTCTCTCTCTCTCTCTCTCTCTCTCTCTCTGTTTCCTTTCCTCCTCTCTTTCTCTCACTCTCTCAAGAATCAAGCTAGAAATGTTCTCCTGAAAGCTCGACTACTTGAACACGGTTGAATTATTGATGTTGTTTGGAGCAATCTTGGGTAAAAATGTTGACGTTGGTAAGTAGAAATAGAGAATCTCGTAAATTGTGGAGGATATTATTTATTGCCGGTAAAAACCAATCCGTCTTTCAAATTTTTCGAATATTTTTCGAGATGCACTCTAAAAACAAACCAGAGGAAAAATACAGGAATACATACGACACTCTGAATTCTACTAATTTCTCTTGAAAACAGATTTATTCTGTAGTAGGAAAAGAAGTCTTCGATGCATCTTTATTTTACTATATCTATAGAGTGATTCCTGGAATCTGTTGCTTCATACGTCAAATAGTAGAAAAGATCAGAAATATATTTAATAATCGTTATAATCTAATAATCCAGTATCCAATAACCAACTATACTATACCTAACTATTATAATAATCCAATATCCAATAACTAACAAAACTAGGAACGACTGAAGTTTCAAAGAACCAAAACGTAAATTGGTTTCTTTAACAAAGATGCGACAAATCAATCAATTTTTTTTTATCATAATAATGTTACTGTACCTGAAACAGAATCAAGCATCTTTCTCGCATCAGTGAAGGAAAAAAAGGGAGAAGGAAATGTCCTGAAGTCAGTCAAGCAAAGTACCGTAGACTAATCACATCGAGGTTCGGTCACTGGAAAGATCCTCCACAGGAAGAGAACATGGCAGACAAGCAGGCGCTCGTCGTCTCGAGATAAAGACGACAGAGCATCCAGCCGGTCGTGAAAGACTCATGAAAGCACGAGCGGCTTCCGTGCCGGTCGGCCGCTATTTATAATGAAAATATTTTCACAACGACGATCATGCCCAAGCATTGGCCACGTATCTATCGACAAATATATATCTCAGCGCGCATTTAGCACCTACGTCCATCGATCTCTTCACGCCTTTTTTCCCCTCTTCGCAGTGGCCGACCAATGTCCACCGGATAAGCAATTACCATCCGACGTTCGATTTTATTGTGAGCCATTTTCCACGCGACAAGTATCAATTTCGAGGAATTACCGGTTCAGCGTATCCTTCTCTACGTGGCGATCAATTCATGATGTCGCTCGAGATTTAATCTATCCGACCAATTTAGATTTTATCGGGTTCAGGTCTTGCTGGGTATTTATGGTAGAATTACGGAAGGTAGGAGGTAAACGTAGCTCTTTTTTTTCTTGCTTGCTTGTTTGTTTCGTTATCGTGAACTGAAAAAGAAGGAAATAGGAAATTTGAGTCTATAAAATTCACCGTCTATAAAAACACCGAATGGTCTTGCTGAATCGAAGCTTGGGAATAGTACAGAGGAACCGGTAGTCCTTTTCTCCGTACTCATTGACGAAGAATAGCGGAGGGAGCAAGTTAGTGAAGCAACACGTGCCTCCAGTTGTCATAGGACATAAATTCACGGATGGACGGCTGAGAAGAATGCTCTGAAATTGAAAGCAGCTATACAGAAGCGGTTTCGACTCATGCCGGATCAATACTGTTCGTATCCGGTTCCTTCTCTCTGTCGAGTTGCACGTCGCGTTCTTTCAACGTTTACCTCTGACTGGCTCGTATCAAAATATACTCGTTTTTTACCAGGATTTTTACCAGAGAAATCACGATGAAAGTTGCAGCTATCTTTTGATAGCTGGGAATAATTCGCGAATTCAAAATTCTATTCCGATCGTGAGATCTTCAGAAATTCAAATTCATAAGTCGCAGTTCAAAGAAAGATCCACTACGTAGTTTATAAATCAGAAAAATCCACTACAAGATTTCTTCTGTCAAGACAAGAGCTAATTCGATGAGAAAGAACGTAAAAAAAAAAACGAGGAAACGGAAGAGGCACCCTGTTGATTCCGTTCAAGCTTCTCCCAGCAGTGTGGCAAACGTGAACCGTGTTTAACGAAGAGCCGCCAGCAAGTCGTACCTTCCCAACGAGAACTAGTCAATTTTGGCTGTGATCCAGGCCTACGTCAGGACAGTCTCTGACGCCAGCATCAATGAAAGAACGTGAAAGATGAAGCGAGACAGAGAGAAACTCGAGCGGTTGACAGGTTATATCTCTCTGTAGGCCTCTGGACCAAAAATAACGCGGGTGTTTTAACACCGGAGCGATTTTCACCGAAAGAGACTCTTTGGCCATACGGACGAGATGGTCCTCACGCTGTACGACCAAAGTACAACGTTCGTTCAGGACTGGATATGTATTATACTTGTTCCGACACTTGATGTTCACGACTTGTATTAAAAGATTTTCTCACCTTCCTCGCCTTCCTTTCAAATCTATGTTAATCTGCGTATATATATCTGTCAGTCTACCGCAACGTTTTATTTGTTTTCTTTTCCGTTTCTTTGTGATACAGCTTCCAGCTGATAGAGAAGACAAAGCAGAACGTACCTATATTCGTAAGAATAAATCACTTCAAAAATATGGCCATCCGAATGTGAGAAGGATTTCATCAACCGGTTAGACGAACAACTACTAAGGGCGAATAATGCTCTTACAGTACGTTTATATAGAAGATCGCAGAGGCTCGGTATTCCGATGTTGCATTATTCAGGCGTTATAGAACATTTGAATCGACGTACGAAGGTTCGCACGTTCACGTGGAAGGAAGCAGATGTATCACGAGTGTACTCGACTCGGAGATCAAGCTGATTTCACATCTGAAAATTGTAAGATACCAAGCAAAGAGTTTAATTAATAGAACGTGTAACATACGTGAAATAAATTACACTGAAACTTAATTACCAGCTAAATGACAGTGAGAAACAGTTTATTCAAAGGTTCAATCCCTCTCACCCGAGGAATCGTTTCAGTTGTGAAAGAAGCTTCAACTATAATATCTAATCACTTGAGAAACTGACCAGTTGAAACGCTATAGACATACCGTCGAATTGTATTTATTCCTACGTTATGTACAAAGACAACTACAATTCTCCCATGAAAAATTCAACAGACACGCGCGGCATGGTCGTTGTACCTCGCGATCTAAAGGCTGAATGCCATATCCATGGGTGAGTAAGAGGTTTCTGCAAGTTTCCGGTCATTGCCCACGTATTTTCCAACGTTTATGGAATTCCCTTTCGCCATCGTATATTTCTCATTGGAAACAGGAAGAAAATATATATATATATATATACAATGTATATATAAAATTCATATAACTGAATCATCGAGATCGGAATTAAGTTCAACAATTTTATCTTGATCTTAATTATTTTCCCATTTGTAAATTTTCCACGAATTTCTTTATATAACGCAGTACGACTCCATTAACTGATAGTCGATCAAAAGTTTAATCCTCCAACAAGTCACGCACATATATATAAAATATGACGAATTCAGTGGAGTGTAATTTATTACAGTATCATGACGTAAATCTATTCGAGAAACACAATGCCCTTCACCTTTTGTACATTTTCCAAAACTCGCCATTGACTCTGTAGATTACTGGCATTTCACGATAGAACATTTTATTAAATGTCAATCAATATTTTTACCCGATGTGATATCCATTTTAGCCGCTCAAAGAACCTATCAAAATACATTCTGAATTGACTATAATGGAAAAAAATTTTTTCGATGACTGAAAAATTAATCCAACCATTGTCAAATAATACACTGGATACACTGAATATTTTCTAGAGTCTGCAAACGAATAATGAACATTCAGAAAGATTTCAGAAAATTAAGTGAAAAATTAGAGAAAGGAAAGGAGCTCGCAGAGATTAGAGTTTGAAATCGCAGCTATCTTGCTTAATTGAAAAATCAATTTAGCATTTGTGTCCTCGTTAAAACGGTCATGCCACAGCGAGCAATCCCGACTAGTGAAAATGACTGCTTTTACTGAGGGAGAGATTAATGATGTAACGTGACCCTGTTCGCCCGTAGGATGACTCAGAATTCATACCCAGCGGACGATGTTCTTTGAAACAACGACATAATTTCGAGCTTCGCTTCATTTGGCTATGGATACACGTGCATTTCTCATGTGATTCGATAAAACGTACATATAAACGACTTTCCACAACTTTGTTTTCGAAGTTGCATCGGTGTTACATTAAGTTTAACGAAGGAATAACAATGTTGCAGTTGCTTCTCTTTTCCATAACAAAAGTCATGAATGAATATTATACAGAACAAAATTTCGTCGTGAGGGAACGACTTACAGTTGTTAGACATCGTAGGTGTAGAAGGATATAGCTGGCTAACAGCTCATTAAGAGAATGGTTTCTTATAGAACTTCGGCACGCTACGTTTCACGAGGGTTATTGCAATCACTTTCTATCAGGAACTCTCTTACATATCCTCTCAATTACTGCTCTTATCAGCAATGATCATTTCTATTTATTGTTTCCATGATACAGCCATTCATAGAAATAGATTTATCATTAAAAATATTATTTGGAAGAACTTCTACTGCTTTTGACTTGTGTATGATATTTTAATTTTTTTCTTGAAATCCTTTTTCAATATATGAAGTACATGAAGTTTGGAATATTTAATCAAATTTTTTCTAGATACAGTTTATAGCATTAATTAATTATGTAAAAATGAAGAAATTCATTATTTTCAGATACTATGCATTATTTCAGAAATAGACTTACAATGAATATAATCATTAGTTATAAACATTCCATTTCAAAATGTTAATATGAAACTGACTATCATAAAAAATTAAATTTATTGCCCTGTAAAGCTCATTTCGTTTTATCTGAATAAATCACTAATACTTAATATATTTTTCTTTCCAAAAATGATCTATGCATAAAAGTCCGACGTGAAATTGGGTCAACATTAAAGGTCAATGTTTTTTTCCCTTTGTATATTGTTTTTGTATTGCTCTTTATTTTTATTATATCTACAGAATGCAAAAAAACGTGAATATTTTCTTTGCCTCTACGATAACTTTTACAAAATTAAAATTAAACTAATCAACTTTCGATCATATTAACATATAAATGATGCAAAATTCATAAGCATTATTGCATTTGTAAAAAGAACATGGTCGTCGAAATAAACTATCTTTGAACTGTTCAACTACTTTCCTCTAACATTTTCTTCTGACATCAACCAAATATGATTTACTCCAGTTGCCTGAATCACCTTGTATATTGACAAAGTTCGGCGACGTTAAACCTTTCATTGTAGAAGAAGAACAAACAATGACAAGAGAGACGTCAATCGAGGAAACCGAGCAAAATAATCGATAATTTGAGAGGATTCTAAAAGCTTGCGTCAATGTTGCAAATCATCGAGATAGGCCGAGTCCGACTGGTGAACTTGACCTTCACCTCGAGCACGACTACCTTCGATCGAACTTCCATGCTGGTAAGCTGGGAATTCCCCGAAAGAAGGTTAATAGAACCTTCTTCAGTGGCACGTGTGTGATGCCACAACAAGATGGAGTGCGAGACCGAGGTTGGCGTGACTGTGGTCGTCCAGTGAATTCGTCGAGGAGAAGCGATTCGCGTGCAGCCTGCCCGAAAATCGGCCTTCCTCTCCATCGACCCTCCTCCATTCGTCACTACTCGTAATTCGTCTTAACTCCACAGGCACCGATCGATTCCGTCACGATTCGGCCCAATGGGTGAAAGCATTCAGCGAATCCCGCGTGAGTCATCTCGTTTGTTCGGTTTTTACGATGACCTTGCCGGATAAACACCCATGCACTGTTTAGCTAGCTGGCAATAAGTGATTTTCATCGATGTTTAATTCTCCGTACCGATTATAACACGCAAACATGAACTGCCACTAAGTGACCAATGTGGTAAGATGACTTTGACTGCTGCTAGAGTGTATAGTGTACAGTATATTCGAATGTTGTGTGACATTTCAACATCAACAATTTTATAATTCGACAACTCCCTACCAGGTCGTCCTAACATACGATTTCTAATATACACCCCTTCGTGCTTTAGGATATTCTAGGAATTTCAGGGTCTTCGTTTCTCTTCATAGACATCCTGAATGTTTGCTATGACGTAATCTTTCTTTCATTTTCGTCCTATTATTTGTCTTTTCTTTGTAAACGATCTTTTCGATTCTACTGCCAGTGTGCTTCTTTTTTCTGAATTGTTCTTTCATTACTAGAATCTCTTCTTCAATGTATTTGCACGTTTCTTTTATTATTGAAATTTTTTCTCTTTGTGTTTTCAAGTTGCTTCTTGTTGTTGGAATTTCTGGCATTTTTAGAATCTCTGCATTGTTTCTTCCATGGAAATTCTTTTTAATGCACTTGCATTATTTATTGTTGGAATTTCTTCTTTCTGTATTCTGGTTAGTAACTGCTGTTATTTCCTTTCCAGTATATGCATTATTTTTATTAGAATTATTTTTCCTTCAAAATTCAGGTCTTCTTTCGTAACATTGTACAGAAAATTATTTACCATTAAAAGAATTGTGCTCCAGAAATATATTATCTAAAAAGAATCATAATATGATCCTTTTTATAAATCCAGGAAAAAGGTTAAAGCAGATAGTCAGGAATAATTTAGAATGACTGATCATAAGATAAATTCTACGTTCTACAATTTGAAAAAAAATCGAGGCCATATATTATTATCATTGTTATTGTTATTGTCACTACAATTTAATAGGAAACTCAATTCAAAATATTCTCAAAATGTCCGTGGTTACTCATTCTTTCATGAATTGGATATAATAGCACATTTGCCCACAAATTGATTATTTTTTGATAACATGTATAAAAATGTCTAATAATTCTATCCTTGAAAATTTTAATTATTCAGAAGCTATATACACTTTGTCTTGCTGACAATAAAAAAATAAATATTAAATTAATAATTACAATGATTAAAAAAATCAACCTGATATTATTGGTTTTATCATTTTTATATATGATGCATAATTCTTGTTCTTAAAGTATCTAGATTAAAGAAATATTGTAAACGTGAAAACAAAAATCTATGGGATTTATAGTAATATCAACTTCACTGCCTGACCAATTTTGGATGTTACTACTTAAATGGGATCAATGCGTGATCAAGTATATCGCACTGCAGCCTAACCTACGTCATTGCGAAATTGTTAACAGCTACAATGCTAAAAAAGCTCGTTAATGGGCTTTTCACGAGACACGAAACGACTCAAGATATTTTCATGATTTGTTAGAACCGAAGAAAGCTAAAGAAATTGTAAAATTCATTCACAAAAAAAAAAAAAAAGAACTGAACCAAAGTTCAGATTCGTTAGACATTTCTAATAATGAGTATTTAATAATAAAAGGATCCGTTTAACGGATTAAAACTATCGATTGGTCGATAAGTTACAAAAAAAAAAAAAAAAATTATTTTCATCGAGGCGCTACTCAACGATAATTACTTGTCGCATCGTCTCATCGATTTCGGATCCAATAAAGAGAACTCTAGAAGGAGAAATCATCTTTTCTCCGTGTCGAGCAGCCACCCATAGCCAGATAAATCGACTAATTAGTAGTCACTCGACCTAAAACAACACTGTATCTGTGGTTGTTTAACGCAGTGTCATGAGACATTATACAGTTTGACACGATGGAAAACGGAAAACCGTATAAATATCCCGAGGCTGCACGCAAGATGACGGGAAAAAAGCCTTGTTTCTCCGGACATACTATGTGTTACAGGCTTCTCAAAAATAAACCTGCACCACGTGCAACCTTGATCCTGTGCACGCAACAGTGCATACACATGTGACACGTAAGCGTAACACTGCTAATACGCACGTGCACTACTATCCGTAGGATTGTGTAGCATCAATGCATAATATTACGGGGCGATTTATGAGCAACATTAGTTAATTTATCATCGGATTCGCGATATCGGATTTTCCAATTCGCAGCCCTGTTTCGTGCAATTCACCCATCATGATCCATCTTCAACTCTGTAAGTATATGCGTATATTGATATTATTTTGACATTATCCCATATATTAATTTCTCTTTATGCTTGCTATAATGTAACGAGCAAAACTAAACCGTAGTGATAGTATCTCATCAACCAGTTTCGAAAAAAGTCAAATTAGGGATTCCTCCACGTATTAGCGCAGTTGAAAAAATATCTTTGACAAACAGCTGAAGATCCACAATTCCCGCGTGTCTATGATTCCACGATAGACTCCGGAGGTAAGCTATCAGGGAACATGGAACTAAAGAGAGAAACAGAGAGAAAGGAGAAGGCGGGGGTGAAGCGAAGTCATAAAAGTAGGGCAGTAGTGCGGTAGAGCAATCAATAGAGGCCGGATCATGGTGGGGGATAGGGGGCATTAAGCCACCGTGGAATTTTGGCACCCCCCGAGAGGGGATATTTTGATTTCTATATAGAAAAAGAAAAAAGGAACGATCTCCAATGACTTTACTTTATTTAGGCCAAACTTAAATTACCTTAACATTTGTCCCCTTCCAGTTATCAGAAAATATCTATGTACCCTTGATATATCATAAAGAAAAATTCATATTGATACATTTTCAATGTTTGTATTTTCTGGAGAAAGAAGTATAGGGCAAGAAATATTGTACGAGAAAATGAATAAAGTAGCTCTAGAAGATATATGGAATGCCAAACCACGTGCTACTTGTCTTCCCGCGAAAAGGATCGAGTACCGCGAGTACATAACTAGGCGTATATCTTAATGCGGCAATGCTTTATTTATCGATCTTCAATTAAGATATTCGTGAAATTCTATTAAATATCGTTCACAATATACAATTATTGAATTATCATTCGATAATAGCGACAGAAATGTTAATAAATCCTTCAACATATACATGTTTTGTTAAATTTATTTCTACATCAAGTCTTACGCCCTTTTTATGAAAAAGACTGATGAAAAAATATCAAATATCTAATATCTGTCGTTGAATTAAGAAACAAGTGACTGACAATATACCGTATTCTTGATTTTAATTGTTCTTTCTTTTATTGTTTACAAAGGTAAATTGTAAGTTAATATTATGAATACCATACGTGTGATAATATCTCGAATATCTATCGATGATACGTGCCATTCGTAAAAACGATTCATAATATTATTTGTAACGTGCAAAGAGGTTATGATGTACGAAGGAACATCAGACTAAGCGATACGTCCGAGTGAAGCACGATACGAAATTGTCAACTGATTTAAGATATAATCACTATTTTTATTCCGCTAATGTATACAAATTGATGGTATAATTCACCGGAGACACCTAGTGGACCCTATAAAATGTTTCTCACCGATTAAGATGTACGAAAATGATGTGAAAAAAAAGCTCTGTATAGAACGCATTATACATCATCAGTTGGCATACGACGAATGAAGCAAGGCATTAATTAACAAATAAAGTGCTCACCTGGTTCTAAATATATGCACGACACAACTCCACCATTTCACCGATTTTTCACTGCACTTGGTCGCGTATTGTTGTCCTTTGCTTTTTTTAAACGTGCACAGCTAGTTGGTAACGCTATCTATTCCAATTCATTCGTATTAAATGGAGCATTGTTGAAATGGCAGCAACCTCGTCGTAGATGTCACTGCAGTATGACTACATTTGAATTTTCTGACTTGAACTGGCGTAGAAATTTGTACAAATTTTAGAAGTAACTTCCTTCACTTTTATATACATTAATACTCAATTTTGTCACAGCAGATGAAAGTAGGGTCTCGTACATTTGACATCTTTCTTCTGCAACGTCTAAGGTCCTTGTTCCACTTAGTACACAAAACAAAACTGAAATGATAATTTGTAAAGAACATAAGATTGTTTATTGGATATCAAGTTTTACAAATATTATCACACATTTGTTATGAATGTTTCACTGGAGATGGCTGCCTTATACGTATTGTATAAATATAATAATTATATTTTATAATGACTATATATATATTTATATGTATATAAATACTTAATTATTTTATAAAGTAGCAGTGTTCTATCTATATACATCAGTGGCCTGTAGCTCTTTCTTTTTTCTTATCCTCAATTACCGTCGAATTTTTATATTAACCCTAACAAATCCATAAAACACTGATCAAAGAGAAGAATAATGAACAATGAGAAAAATGACATATAGAATGATAATGACAATGACAATGACAGCAATGATCACAACGATATATCAATGGAAATGATTAAAACCAACCAGCCTCTAGCATCTTACAATATTCATTTATCCTCAGTATTCTCAGTGTACATAAAAAATCAATAAATAATAATTTTACATAGATAAATATATACTTTATATATATATATATCTACTATACTTTTATGGTAAAATATTTCTGCAGGCCTTTTCATAGGCCCATTTCTTTTTTTAAATTACAAAGAGTCAAATCACTCCTTGAATCACGCAATAGTTACAATATATATATATATTTAATGTACAAGCTGTTCTTTTTTTATCGGTATAGCTCACATGTACTCATGTAGTTCTATCGTGCCAATCGCAAAAGATTTACAAAATACGTCCGATTTCAAAGTAAACAAGAAATATTGGTAAGTTATTTAGAATTGTTTTTGTTCTATCAAGCGTACAGCCACTCTGTTGTCGTAATACTTTTTCTATCTAAGGAATTTGTAATATTCAAGGCGGGAGAGAGAAAGAGAATGAATCGAAACCATGCATGGTAGCGAATATGTACATCTTAATGCTAGTTTGAATAATTCTCTAATCAGAGCTAAGCCGACGATAAAAGAACTTGTCCGCTTCACGTTACTCGAGATGAACGGTACATTTCCCGTCTAACGGCAAAATATTCGAGTAATATGCAATACTCTGGACGAGTCGATGATTTTTTTTTCTTTTCGCTTAATTCACGATCGGCATCATCGCATCGCGAACAATAGAGTATCGCATATTGCTTTGTACTATATCTCCATATTAGGCTTTGCCGCAACGGGAACCTTGGTGCATTGTCCCTTACGCGTTGGACTTTTGTACAATTATATTCAATGTTAAGAAAATACAAAAGTGCTTAAAAAGGTGGTACAATATGAAATACTACATGCGAAATTATCCGATCGCATTCCTTCTTATATCTCAAGTTAGAATCCTTACATTTATCCTGCATCTCTCCAAGGTCTCTCTTTTATTAATACTAAAGAGACCTGTGTACATCATGTGATAAAACATTGTAAAAAATTTATTACGTAGAAAATTTCTAGCATTGGAAGGAAGTTATGTATATTACCTATGTATCTCGACGGATATGGTCAAAAAATTACCGCTTTTAATATTCTACGTCTGAAAATCTGTCCGCCATCTTCATCTCGAATGACGGAGAAATTTGATTCAACTTCGTTTCTTGCAAAAGTACCTGCACACGGATTGCAAGTCGTCAAAACTGTATCGTTCGAGTCTATTCAAATGAAATAACATATGCTTACTTACAAATAACAATTTGTAAATGTCGGCTAAAAAATAGTTTGCGAAAAACGACTCTAAAATTTAATTTAATTCTATCAATTAGACCGACATACGTACACACACATTAACTGGACGTTAGAAACTTAAGTTAATCGAACTATCGAAACTTTAAATATATAAACACTATCGACACTATCGATATCTCGCTGAGTCGTATCATGTAATCGATACATGAAACCCTCACGATAAAACGCGCGACTTTCAAATTAATTCTCATACGCTATACAGTTCATTACATAATACCCATACTCGATGTTCACTTGTGTAACCCTAAAATAATTTCTCAATGAGATCGTAATACTACATTGTTGCTTTAAAAGTATACGCGTACGTTCTTCCGTAAGTGAAGTTGCCGAAGCCATTGAATATAGGACAACTTAATACAAAAATGTTTTAAGGCCATTACACACAGTATTTTAAGATTCTCTGTATAAATGGAAAATATTTCAGCCTGTCAGACATAATTCATCAAATTACAGGCAACGATTTATAAATAGCGTGAAATTGATGAAATTCATTGATGACTTATTGTTTTAATCGATTAATACTAAAATAACTAAACTGAAAGTACCGTACCTTATCGTCGAACATTGATAAAATGTTATGAAAAACATTTTGACGGATAAAAAAGTAGAAAAAATACTCCTACTGTCTGTCTTATATATAATGAACCATTAATTCCATTCAGAGACTCACGTGATCTAGCCATCCTAAGCGTAAATATGGCAGTCGATATTATTGATATATAAAACGTACTCTCACGAATATAAGTTACAAAATCATGGCGAAGAGCGCGTGAGTTTTACAGTACGGATTGTTTTTTTTTGTTAGGCAAGATGGTTACTTTTTTTTTTTCTTTTTACGAAGCACATAAAATTGTAAGATACCTATCACTTTTTCACGTATAAAAATTGAAAAACCGTTCAGACCGTTTCTTTCCACTGAATTACTTTAATGAAGTCATTGAATTACTTTAACATAATCTATTTACGTAGAAGGATCATCGATAAGAATCCAACTTATCAATTCCTTTTCATTTCGATTGACTTGCACATACTGTATGCACAAAAATACACCATTAAAGTCCGTAATAAAATGTTCAATTCTTTCATTAACACTTTCAAACCATACTACTCACGTTCTTGCAATACGAATTTGCTACAAGAATGTGGCAGTGTCAAAATTCATTGGCAAGTATACTTCTGCAGTTTATCGCAAAAAGCAACGTTAGTACCAGAAGAAAAAACAAATTGACTAGGAAAATACTCGTTCTAGTCCAATACCACTCGAATAAGTTTCAAGTGAATGTTCGAAAAATCTGATATCAAGGCCGTTCATCGACCATAAGATTATTCACTGCCAATTGTATATTTTTGTCTGCAAACTTCGTGAAGAGTTTCGTGTAACACAATCGTTACATCTATTTCTCAGGTACTAACATTGAGAATGTATCAATGCAGTCTATTCGATTGAGATGGCACAAGGTTTAGGAACCTCTTTTAGCACTCAAATTCAGATGCTGTTATGGCATTTAGATCTTTCATAAGACCTTCTAAATTAGCCATCTCTTGATTTAATTCTTCTGTACTGTAAGAAGGCTATAAAAAATAAAAACAATTAATTAAGCATCTTATTTGTAATGAATATTAAATACTTTTTTTTATGTCTTTCTTTAAGATTACCTTCAACCGTTCAACTTCCTCCGATGTGTGCACCGGATTTGAAACTGAGGCTAATCGATTCTTTGCTAATTGTGTAGTACTTTGTGGCTTTTTGTATGGACTTCCAGACATTGTGGGTCGTACTGTTACTTGAGAAACTATGGAATAAAACAAGAAACATCGTAATTATTGACATAACGAGATACATAATAAAGAGAATGAACGATGAAACTCACCACCGTGTTTTTGTTGAGCTGGTGTCGAAGGTGCGGACTGAGGTGGAGGTGCTGGTACACTAAAGCTTTTCAAAGGATGTCCCTGCATTCTTTTACTACCGCTACCACCATCAGCTCCACCACTTGCACTTGATGATTGATTATTATTACTATAGTGTCCCGAAGCATATTGACTACCTCCACTATATGATGGACCACTGGTACCATATGGTAATTGCTTTAAATTCAGATGGTTTATATCAAACAGAATTCTTTATTTAAATATTTATCATCAATTGTATAAAAATCTTACTTGACTTTGCATTGGTTCATATGAAGTTGAAACATTGCAAGAATCTGGACTCGATTCTGGTGTTGGTTCTAAAGTAATATGTGCTCGACTTAAACTGTATTGTGCTACAGTTCGAGGATAATTCTGTCTCACGGAAGGCGTATCATTGCATGATGTATGAATCGTTGGCTGTGACATACTTGTATTTACGATCGGTGTAGCCGTCGCTATAGCTGCAACAAGTTAAGTACTTTGTCACACAGCTTAAGAAATTGTATTTCTCTAATTTATTGTATGTAAATCAATGTTACTACACAAGTTACAGAAGATCAAACCGCCTTGCTTAATTTTACTATTACTTACGTTGGTGTAAAGATGCACTGTCAACGGGAAGTGTAATAAGTTTAGGTTTGTGGCTTCCTCGACTATGTTGTCTACTCAGGGTTGAGCACTTCTCGTCAGTATTACCTAGTGTTGAGTGAGTGAACATAAACCGAAAACGAAAATCAAGAAAATAATAAACAAAATAGAATTTTCTCTTCAAATAATGTTAACCAAGATTTTAATAATGAATAAAAAATCATTAAAACTGTTTGTCTAATTATGTAAAAAGTGGCATCAAATTTATTTGCAACAATAATGAAATATATAGTTAAAAATTTAATTAAATGAACAAAATTTTGTGAGCATTGTGTCTGATATGATGAAGTGTTTTGTTAACAAATTTTCAAAAACTTACCCATATAACTTGGTACGTAAGTACGTTTGTCCAATGAACTAGAATTTCCATGCACATTATCTTGATTATAATCTTGGTTATTCGACCTAGGTAAGGTATTACTAGCTACACCACTAGTAGATGCCTCTCCATTTATTGAAGATTTCTCAAGAGCCTTCAATTCCATTTGATCATGATGAATCCACAAATCGGGTGGCTTGATGTTTGTTTTCTGACTTGTGTCTTTCATGTACCTACATATTTCAATTGTAATTTTTGTAAAACTAAATATTATGCAAAACAAATATTGTAAATATAGCACGTACCCTTTTTTCCTGTCAGGTGTATCCGGATTACGTTTACAACATATAACCACAACCACTACTGCTATGCCAGTAATAAGAACAATAGAACAACCCACAATAATGTATATTAATATATTTGAAAGTCCACGTCCATCTGTAAATTAATTCAATTGTTTAGTAATTGTAACAATAATGACACTAATAATGCAATCACAATGCAAGAATTATATCCATTGCATATCCATTTTAAATGCAATATTCATATCATTTCATCACTCATTTTACACTTTAAAGTACATGCTATGCTAAAAAACAAAAAAACTAGAAAGAAGAATATCTTACCTCGATCATGCAATTCATCATAGACATCCATGCCACTGCCTAGCATAGAAATGACAAAATATAGTAATAAGACACCGACATAACATACACGATATGTAGACATAAACAAATATAATAGTCACTATATATACGTAATACTAAACAAATTTTCAATACGAAACTAAAAAAATTATAAAGTACATGCATATACATTTATCAGAATTAAATACTTACTTTGAGGCGTTTTGAATGAAACAGTTGTAGAAAAAGGGCCATATCCTTTTGAATTCCGTGCTTGAATCTTGAAATAGTAGGTTGTACTTGGTTGGAGATTTCTCACGATACACTCAGTTTTATCTCCAACTACAGCTTCCAATAACCAATCACGATCCCACTTTGTATTATCAATCGAATAAAAAATAATATATCCTGGAATAAATGTATCGTTATTACACATTTTTTACTACTATTAAAAGTACTAAGTACCTGTAATTGGTCCATTTGGTTGTTTCGGAGGTTGCCAACGCACTAAAACTGAAGTTGGACGGTCTTCAATACTTTGAATCATCAAATCTCTAGGCGCAGAGCTAGGTGCAGCTTCTTGAGTTTGATTTGAAACAACCATACTCCATAATGATTCTCGCTTTCCCTAAATAATAACTAAGTTATTTAAAGAGCGCCTTATAATTACATACTTCTTGAAATAATAAATTATAAATACCTTAACAAGCTTGACTGCAAATTCATACATTGTATTGGGTTTCAAATCATTTATCATGCAGTTGAGATCAGTTGCATTATGGTACTTATAACGAGGATTGCTGCTATGATGGTGTGACGTATAACGCACCACATAATATCGATTATCCGTTACGAACTATAATGTTATTATTTTTTTTTATTTAAATAGTAAAGTTTTTTCTATTTAATATAGTATATTAATATAAACACTCTTGCATACTTGAGTTTTTGGCAAAGTTGTGTCAGTCCAGTATAATACGACTGTAGTATCAGAAAGTACAGCAGCTTTAAGACCAACAGGCGGTAACAAAGGCACAGAAAATTCAGATACAGAACGTTCCGTAGTTCTTACATTTGCATATGCTGGCTGACCATCACCAGCATCATTTGTTGCTCTTAGAGATATAACGTACTCAGTGATTGGTTCTAAATAAAAAAGAAAAGCAAAATAACATCTAACACGCTTATAACTTTATCAAACTACAAATTTGATTATTCACCTAATTGATCTATAGTAAAAGATCGTTCTTTTCCATCAAGAAGTCGAACTTCAACATCAGGGATGCCCTTTCCCCATCCAAGTTTATATCCCTTCACTTTAATACTTTGATCTTTCGGAGGATTCCAAAATACTTGTATATAGTCCGACATCACTTTCGCTGTGAATATATAAACAAAAAATATATTTAATATCTGTAAACTCACAACAATTTAAAGATGTTTAAAAATTAACTAACTTCTTAAGTTGCTGGGTGTATTTGGCACTCGGTTCTCATCAGATTCTGTTTCATATGTTTCTATTTGTATCCATTCTGAACTAGGTCCTGTTCCATTAACGTTTAAGGCACATATGCGAACTTGATAAATAACATGCTTTTCAAGTCCTGTGAGTACTCGTGAACGTTGATTTCCTTCAGTTGTTATAGTTACCGGCTGCGAACTACGATCATAACGACGATAACGAATTTTGTAACCAGTAATAATTCCATTTTGTCCTTCTAGTGGCGGTTCCCATCTTATTATAATACTCTAAAAATAAAAACACCAAATAAAATTATGCAATGATATTCAAACATTTTTCAATATTCAGTCTACTGAACTCTATATATAATACGTACTGTAGGACTAACTGGTTCTACTGTAACATTGTGTGGTGGTTGAGTAGGTTGTGCACTATAAGTCCGGACTACAATATCTCTACTGAACACACCAGGACCGTTCTCGTTTACAGCCTGAACTTTAATACTATATTCTGTATAAGGCACGAGATCTACTAATTCGTGCATAGTACTAGTAGTTTCACTAGTCATTTCCTCATTGTCACCCTTTAAATAAATTTTTCAAAATTTTACATTCAAAGTACATTAAATAAACCTTATCTTTTATTAAAAATAATATACCTCTACATATGTAATTATGTATTTAGAAATTCTGCCATTAACTACTTGTGGTTTTTCCCAGGATAACGCAATGCTCGCACTGCTTGTAGCATGTCCCTCTAAATTCAATGGAGATCCAGGGACATTGGCCTATTGCAATAATATATTTACAATACTTTGATCATGAAATAATTTGTTTAATTAATTATTGGACATGTTTGCAATTATAAACGGACCTCAGTAAGTGTGGTAACTTGCAATATTTCACTAGACTTTCCAGACATCCCCCTTTCATTTAAGGCGACTACACGAAATTGATACGTCATACTTGGTTGTAAACCTCGTATTACTGCCTCTAATTTTTTTTGTGTATGAATAACTCGTTCTCTGTAAGATTTTACTATTGTATGTATACAAAATGCGATTGAGCACGAATTATGAGGGCATTTATTAAGGAACTAATCGTCACCTTTGAACACCTTCTTGTTTGTAATAAATATGATAATTTAGAATCTCTCCATTTGTATTCTCGGGTTCTTGCCATCGTAAAGTTACAAATCTAGCAGTGACAATGACGAGACTTAAATTCCTCGGTGCTGACGGGACACTTCCTTCTATTGACTCCAAGCTGTCTGTGTCATCTACAAAATGGGATTTTGGGTCGTAAAGGGAATTAGGAAATCTAACAGATCCAGGAAGATCTGCAGGATCATCAGACGGACCAATGGAAAGTGGTGGATTGGGCGTAAATGCAGACATTGTGTGACCTAGAAGAGTGCTTGGGTGCTGCCACGTTTTATTATACAATTGCCGATGCAATAATAACTTCTTTTTAGGAACTGTCTTTGGGGTAGTTGATTTATGAGGATTTGTCTTTTCTGAATATATATGTTAGCATGCAATACAGTTAAAAAAGGAGGAAACACAAATGGAAAAAAACAAACATTAAATTAAAATGATTGTAAAAAAAAAAAATAAAAATTAAAAATAATGTATGTTATACTTTTAAATTAATAAATATATTAAATAAACGCAAAGAATAAATTTTGCTACAGAAAGATTAAGAAATCTACATATAAAACATTTAATGTAGATAGTTTTAATTGTGGCACTCACTAGGCTGATTAATTGTTAAACGCGCTGCAGCTTGTATACTTCCGGCGGAATTCGTTCCTATACATTGGAAGATTCCAGCGTCTATCGGTAATAGGCCATTAATTCTAAGATTATAACTGAAAATAATACCATAAAAACATTTATTTATTATATTTCATAAATTATTTTACATCATTACCAATGAAATTTTGTAGACTTACCCATTAACAATTTGCCAATATGCGCTCAGGGTAATACGTTCTCCGTTTTTGAGCCATGTAATTTTTGGTTCTGGTTTTCCATAAATTTCACATTCAAATTCTAAATCTTGATTTTCGCTAGCTATCTTGTCTTCTGGTTTTTTAATAAATCTTGGTGGAACTGAATAAATGATTACACCATTAAATAGTGTAAAATAAAATGAATGAACGAAAATACCAATAATGAAATTAAAATACCTTGTACAATTAAATCAGCAGCTGCATCTAATGTCTCGACTTCATTTTCTGCACGGCATTGATAAGAACCATCATCTATTTCTTGAACATTGTTGATCACAAGACTGGATGCAGCAACTCTGCTGTATCTAAATGATTGAAAAAAAAAAAAAAAATTAAACATCTAACTTTTTTATGTATACTGGTTGACTGCATACCTAGATTGATAAGATGCTAAATCAATGGCAACACCATCTTTTAACCAAAGTATACTTGGCTTTGGATAACCATTGGCAGCACATTCAAGCGTGACTGTTGATCCTTCAATAGTCACTTGTTGTAATGGCTTAGCAATAAAGACTGGCGGTGTACTTTCTTGGTCTATAATATCAAATAAAGATTAATGTCTGCTAGTATATAAAAATCATATCTAAAGATTTATACTAACCAATATCACTTGTTAACAATCCTAATTGTGCTTTATTACTGAGTATATATTTTCCATAACTACTAGCATTACACCTGTATGATCCAATATCTTGTATATTAACATCATCAATTTCTAATGCACCTGATGGTAAAATTGTCATTCGACTGTCATCAAGCAGCAATGGATGTTCATCTTTTAGCCATTGTATATTTAGTGAATTAGAAGACGTAAGAAGTGTACAACTTAAATATGCAATTTGTCCTGGATAAACCATAGTATCTTGAGGTTCCCTTTCAAATCCTGGCAAATCTTTAAAACAACAATTTTTATACAATATTGGCACAAAACAATTTTAAAAACTTCTATTGGATCTAAATACTAACTTGCAATTTTAATTGTGGCAGTTTGAGAAACAATTGCTCCAACATCATCTACAGAAGCTAAACACTGATAGCTTCCAGTCAATTCCAAACTACTGCCATAAACAGCATTTATGTACAAAGATCCATTAGCTAATTGAGATCTATAAAAAGAAAAAGAAATAACAAAAGTAGAAAACCTCTTTCCAAGAAGAAGTTAATATCGTTTTAAATCTCAATATCCTTACCGATAACTATCCCCAATAAAAGTAATTGGTTGTCCATCATCGGTTCTCCACTGTATACTGAGTTTTCCAAAATCACTTTTTGCTTCACAATCTAATCTAGCAGGGCCTCCCTGTTCAACCACCACATCTTGTGGCTCAATAGTAAAATACAATCCACCTGCATTAGCTGTCAAAGAAAGGTATAATTTTGTAATTGTCATTATCGTCAAGTCTCAATAATATTTGAGCAATTAATTCATGTATATGGATAACTACATATCATGATGATTAATTTCTATCAAATAAAATTACAGATACAAATTGATATATTTTTTCCTAAATTATACCTAAAGTATACCTGTGAAAAACTCAAGCTCAAAGCATCTACATATACTGTGATCAGTCTCAATTGTACTTGGCAAATTATCCTATATGTGCGTAGGTGACTAAATATCATGATGGTAGATGTTGAAAAGATTATTAGAGGTTTAGGTTATAAGAGGGGAGATACGAATGTGTTGTAAAGTAATTGAAGAGAAGAGTTGGGTAAAGGGTCGGCAACCCTACGTAGGCACCCTTTAGCCTTTTAACGAGACACCCGAGCCGAGTGCCTAAATTCTCTTTTCTTTCCTTTCTTTTCTTTCTTTTCTTTCTTTTATGGGGCTTTGCGATCGCCCGATACCACGTATACAACAACCATGGCGCAGGACGATTCAACATCTTTTCTGAATAATTCTTTGTCGGGACAAAGAAATAAGAAAAACCTGGCGGAACTATTTTATGGGACGCGATGCGAATGATTTCCAGTGAATGCTAGACCCTATTGTTTAATTCCAAGCAATCGATATGCTCGCAAATTATTCCTTTTTACAGAACAAGCAACAACGAACAAAAAAATTTCTAAAGAATCTCATGATTGTTTGCTTTGTAATCCATCTTCGAAGTCAGGAATGTGTAAACTCGTTAGTGGTTTATCGCGAGATTTAAATTCTTGAAGATATTGTTAAACAATGGACATATTTTGTATTAAACGGTTTTGTTTCTTTATCCACATTCACGCAACAGACTTTAAAGATCGACACGGCCGAAGAAATTCTAGCCAGCTCGTTAGTTAGAGTTTTTTTCTCGAGAAATTCTTAAGAATCTTCCTTTAAAAAGAACCGCATTATATGCAGATAATTGCGAAAATTTTTTCCGACCAATGATCTCCGGGTACAGACACCTCATCTCCGAACACTCTGAACTTTCTTGTCTGTGAAAAACCGTTGGAAAAATACTGAAAAACTTGATCAATGAAAAAGTTAGAAAAACAGATTGTTGAAATTTTATTTAATGCACATCTTCATAATTAAGTAAGTCAATTATCAATAACCTCAGGGGAAGGAAAATTTCATCTTCAAATTCTCGCTATTTGCGAAGATTTGCAATTTTCAATTTTCTGTTTTTCAGGATTTCTGTGAAATTACAACAACGTGTTAATAATAAAAATAAAAAATAATAATTTTAATAAATTAAAAATAAATAATACATTTTTTTAACATCGATAATAGTTAAAAGAATTTTTTAAATTTATGTTATAATAAGTATAATCCTTGGTTAATAGTACATATCCAGATTGTACTATACACAAATTCATGTAATATGTGGAACATTGATATATTGTAACGTGGAAATATACAGCTAATTGTAAGTAAAATAAAAATAAGATACAATTACTTGCAAAATGATGACGAACAACGTCAATAAACATCAACTAATTTAATCAATACTTCCATAAAATTGAGAAACACTGTCTACGGTTATTGGGTTACAGTTCCACGCTCACGGTGGTCTGTCACCTTTCCGTGCAACCTTCACGAAGGAACAAACACGTCTTCAGTCATGGATAGATATCCTTTTCCTTTGTATAAATTCTAATCTTTGTTTCTTTAATATCGTGTATACATATATATATATATCTTTAATACCATATTTCTAATGATAATTCAAATTTTAACCGCCACTATTAATACAGTCAACTTAATCGGAAAAAAAAAGATCGAATCAGTACCTGCGGTTCTTTTGAACTTTTGATATTTTCACATTTTAGAATTGATTTCATTAATTACGCGAAAGTGTAAAAGCGGATGCTGCAAAAGGGAAAAGAAAAACAGACAGAGGAGAAAGGAAAGAACGTGCAAAATTTGGCGCCCGATAGCGCCACGACGGTGCATTCTCAAGGAAAATAAACCGTTCGCCGTCTGACTATTTGATTTATGAGCGCGGGCGACAACCTACCGCACGGCATACCGAAATAGATCAAGAATCAAGAGGAGAACCATTGCCAGTGCATGAGCGAGGTAAATCTGTTGCAGGAACAACCACTGCACCTTATTTTCTACGGAGCGTTTATCAGGCATCAGTTTATACATTTGTTTAGTAGCATAACGGGAGCGAAAGAAAAACCGAGAAACAGAGAGAGAGAAGAAAAATGAGAGTATCATATACAAACTTATAAGTCTCGATGTCGTTATCTCGGGCCAGTTAAATGTATCGGATAATTCCTGAAGATAAGGTTCACACGATCGATGTAACGATCATTTCGCATCACGAATCATTTTCGAATTTCATAGAACAATTATCGCAACTGCGATAGAACTATTCGATAATGTTGTTACTTTCTCCCCATATCTATAATCATGCTGTATATTTTAATTGAACTACCTGAGAGAAATAATTTAATCTCATTTTTTCAGCTCACAAATGCTTGGATGCATTCGTCACCTCGTACGAATTTCCGCGCGTCAATAAATCTCCTGGAATTTTTTTCACAACGGGGATTAATTTGCGGAGCGAGTTCATACGTCTGTGGAAGTCAGCAAGGGAAGGAGGGAGAATGTTGAAAAACGCGGTAAAAGTACTCGACATGTGACGAACAGACCGTGAAGGAAGGCAAGGTACATACATATACACATCGCGTTACGACAAATCTACACAGTGTCTCATAAATGCTGATAAATCGAAGACGATTGAAGGAAAGATATTGCGACCCTCCCCGCGGGGAAATCAATTAATCGCGAGGTCGGAGATGTAGGGTGACGTATGGATAAGCCAAGGAAATCTAGGATTGATTTTTGCGATCGATGCACGTTAATTCCTTGAACCGGGCTTCTTCCATCTTTCTCTCTTGTATCTTCTTCGTACCGTGACTGTTACTTCCGTTCAAGGTGCTGTTAACATCAAAGGAAGATGAGACTCAAGGAAGCGACGTACTAGTACCTTGAAAGCTTTAACACGCTCACATGCATATATTTCAAATATAGCGATAATACAATTACTAACGCGTCGCACCTTCGAGCCAAATGTTACTCCTTTTTAACGAACAATCGGAGCAAAGCAATCGAGTAAAATTAATTCAGAATTCTTTAGTAAGACATGAAAGAAAGTTTCTGAGGTAAATCACCCTGTATATCAATATGCACGCATACACATCGCGTGGGCGCTGACCATTAAGGTGTTGTTACGACATCAGTCGTCGAGTACACACGTTTGTAAATACCACTTTATACATATGGAACACATTTAGACGCGTGTATGTTGTACGTTCCGTATTTGGGCTACCAGCGTTGAAGTGGATCTTCATACACCCAGAGACATACATACATCATGAACAAATCGTTATACCTGCACATTGTAAAGAGGAAAATAAGACAGCACAAGAAAAGATCTCCAATTCTTTTTTTCACTGCTTCAATTAATATAGAGTTCCAGTTCGTCGAACTCGAACACGAGAGTTCAGGATGTTAATAAACTTCTCTGTGCGTGGATCCATAATTGTTCTGCAGTTTATTGCACGCCGGTATAATCGTATCTCGTACAAAGTTAACTGGTTTATTTGAGGAACGCACCCTTTTAAGACCCCTTTCAATGTTTGTATACTTCTCCACCATGACGAGCCGGAAATGGATCTTTATATCTAACTAGATGAACGTGTGTAATGATCAAAAGCAAACAAAAAGAATAATGAGGCCGATAATTCTGGCGGTGTTTTGTCACGGTACGATGGTAGGAAGAATAGGATGTTTAATTTTTTGCGTGGGTAGCTCTGCTGATAGATTAACATAGCGACGCTGAATGTTCAGCAGATATACATTTTCCATCACGATAAAATCGTAAGGAGAGGCTTGCCGCATAGTTGGAATACTTTGCTGAAGTATTTAAACGCACGCTTCCCAGCGGTGTAACCTCTTTAATGAATCTGTAATACAGAAGTTCGAGACTTTTTATTTTTACCTGTACTGTACTATGCACTGGAAACAATGGTTTCTAGCTTCGGCTGAAACCTCTTCCAATTCATTGTTACTTTTATCAGGGGAACAGTTCTCGTTATTACGACAAATGCCATCAAGGGATGTGACTTCGATCGTTGCAATCGGAAATACACCCCGAATCACCCCTTATACTACATCCTTCTCTGCATCAATAATAGCTATCCGAAATACAGTGTTTCTCAACTTTATCTTTTTTCAATATTTACAAAATAATCATCAATCCTCAGAAATGTTTGTTATACGCGATACGTATGTATACAATAATTCAGACATTCGATCGCTCTGGTCGTCATATATACGAAGCTCGATTTTTAAACTCTAGTTTATTAAATTCAAATTCGCGCAATGATAAATAACTTAATTAAATAACTGCTTACATAATAATTACACTTTATGAAAGTATGTTATATATAAGTATAATAATGATTTTCATTTTGAGATTTGTTACGTTTTCTACGTGCGTGCTTAATGTGTGTATACGTAGATAGATTTGTAAGATTCAGTAATTTTATAAATTTCATTAATTTACAACGTGTAACGATTATTTCTAAATGTGTATTAATATTTAGAAGTTGCAGTTTTATTATTATGCTAAAAAATTATATCGATATACTTTGCAGCCTGATAATAAAGAGCTACTGAGTTACAAGTTTCAAGTATTCTTCGAGATGTAATCTCTAGCACTAAGAGATTAGTAAACAGAAAATCGCAAAATGCTTTCGTAAATATTTGCTTACTACTAGACGAGGCGGGATGCAAACACCAGTAACTGTAAAACGATACGCAACGATGTTTCCCCGTTTCCATACCTATCGATAAAACACTAGATAGCAAGTGACAAAATCACTTTACATTTGCAGCTGTGGAAACGAGTGAGAAGGTGTGCATCCATCACTGACAACTATCTTATCCTTTATAGACAACTGCATTATCCCTTTTATACGCGTGAGTGTGCCAGTGATTTAAATCATTTTCAAATAACGAAACATCTCGACTCAACGACAAATCAGTTGTTTTAGGTGAAAATGACGTGAAATAATAAGCTTTGGAGGCAAGAATGAGGTAAACTTACCCGATACGACGAATGTCAACAAAGCCAAGGGGACAGCAAGAATACGCGGCTCCATTGGGCCAGCGGGTGTCACAGACTCCAACGCGTACAATAACCCACCGTAATTTCTTCACACGATTGCCGCACGAGCATACAATGTCCTGTTGAGCGAACACATGCCAATTCCTTCGACTCACCGTCGCGCATTAAACGACAGATTGAGTCTCGCATCCAGAAACCTCATTTTTTCACAATACTGTCGCGAAACCAACGGTAGAACATGGCTAAAAGACGACTACACACCTCCTCATTGTCTCGAGTCTACCGACGTTCTGACTAGAGCCGCCATTTCGTGGGCATCTTGCGACTACAGCGGCATCATCGAGACTCCTACGGAATGAACAGGTGGTTTAAAGTTTAAACAATCCTTCACCAGCCAGTGATGATTTTCATTATTTCCGAAGATTGAAAATTTATTTGTTGGTCATAGAAGTAGTTTAAAATGTAATTGGAGTTGTTTTGAAATACTCACCATTGTTAGATGCCATATATTTCATTTATAAGTTGTAATTCCTTGTCACGCGAATGAATTACTAAATAATAGGAAGAATATTGTAGATACTTGTTTTATATATAATTATGTTACAAAGATAATATTACCTTGTGATTTTACAAGTTTTTTGTAATAAATCATTAATATACATCAATTTAATTCGTACTATGTACATGTGAGAAAATCTAAGAATATATATAAAATTCAATTGTGCTTGTCTAGAGACGAGCATGTCCGTGGTGGCGGTACGAAGCGTCCTTCTAAATTGAGGTTATGTTTCTGTTGTATTTAAAATAAATACATAAATACAACATAAACGTTCATGTAGTCGTCAAACGCATATATTTTTGTCATTTCATTGAGTTATTTTTATAAAAAAGTTGCGGTGAGTTTTAAGATTAAGGTCTTTTTTAATTCACATATTTGTAATTTATGAATTTATTACTATTTATTACCGCTTCGATTTGTCTATAGTGAATTTACAATTTATTTTGTTTTGATGAAAAATTTCGTTTTAATGTAGACATTTTTATTTAAGTTCAAATATCATTAAGCGAGATTCTTCTAATTGAAATAATTTTATTTTTATGGTAGATATATTTTAAAATCAACAAGATGTCAGGCGGTATGCTTTATGGGGGAGATGAAATTGGAGCCTTAGTGTTTGACTTGGGTCATCATTCTTTAAGAGTTGGTTATGCTCAAGAGGACACTCCAAAAGCTGAAATTCCAGCAGTTATAGGTGTAGGAGAAGATGGCAATTGCACGGCAATGAAAACAGAACCAATGGACATTGATGATAAGAAACCAGACAACAACATTACGCAATCTGGGACCAAGTATTATATTGATACTACTATACTTCATGTTCCAAGAAAAAATATGGAAGTAGTAAGTTATATGAAAGATGGGATGATCGAAGATTGGGATCATTTTGAGAAGGTAATATAAAATTCTAAAATAAATATTGTTTTTGTACATATAGAATGTAGATACATTTGTTTTAGTAGGTTTTAGATTATACTTATTCCAAAGTAATTCAGTCGGATGCAGAATATCATCCAGTACTGTTTTCTGAATCTCCGTGGAATGTACGTAGTAAAAGAGAAAAACTAACTGAATTAATGTTTGAAAAATACAATGTACCAGCCTACTTTCTTGTCAAAAATGCAGTTCTTGCTGCTTTTGCAAATGGCAGAGCAACTGGTATTGTAGTTGACAGTGGAGCGACACATACTTCTGCTGTACCGGTTCAAGATGGTTTCGTATTAACACAGGCAATAGTTAAATCACCACTTGGTGGAGATTATATAAGTATGCAATGTAGACAATTTCTTCAGGTACATATATAATTATAAATATTTTTTCATAATAGTATAGAAGATGTATAACTATATTTTCAAAATAATAATAGGAGAATGACATTGACTTGTCCCCTTCTTACATGGTGGGCAGCAAAGAAGTTGTTAAAGATCATGAAAAACCAAGATGGATAAAAAAGAAGGGACTACCTGAAGTTACTAAGTCTTGGCATAATTATATGGTAAAGAAACTTATTCAGGATTTCCAAGCAACAGTGTTGCAAGTGTCAGAAACTCCATATGATGAAAAGATTGTTTCTACAATTCCTGCAGTTCAGTATGAATTTCCTACTGGATATCATCAGGTAACAATCAAGTGTTTGTTTAAATGTGTATTTGTAATAAATGTGTTTAAATATGTATTTGTTTAAAAATTAGTTACGTATTAAAACAATATAATAAAATTCAAGGATTTTGGAAGTGAAAGATTTCGCATACCAGAAGCACTTTTTGATCCCAGCATGGTTCAAATGCGTGGTGGTATGGTTGGCAATACTATGTTGGGAGTAGGTCATATTGTTACAACTAGTGTAGGCATGTGTGATGTTGATGTAAGGCCAGCGCTTTATGGTAGTGTTGTCGTGACTGGTGGCAATTCATTCATTCAGGTATATATTGATAAAAAATTGTTAATTTCATATGAACAATTTTTCGCAATTTTTTGATATATTATATTTAGGGATTTCCGGAACGTTTAAACCGAGATCTTTCCATGAGAATTCCATCTAGTATGAGATTGAAACTAATTAGTGTAAATGGATGTGCTGAACGACGATTCGGAGCTTGGATCGGTGGATCAATTTTGGCTTCAATTGGAACTTTTCAACAAATGTGGATATCAAGTCAAGAATACGAAGAAAGCGGTAAAAGCCAAGTAGAACGAAAATGTCCTTAAATAAAACTGATTTTTTTCATTTGTCCTTTCATAATAATATCATCATTACTTGTATAAATATTTTTTGGATAAATTTCTTAAGTAAATAATTATAAAATGTTACATCTGAAAATATTAAGTCTGATTTGCAATCATGAAAAATTTGACTTTCTTTATGATATTCATTCAAATATGTTCTACATACTGAATTAAGACATGAATAGGTATATTTTACTTATATCTAATATTAAATAACGACTTGTAAAATATATAGTCAAGTGTGGAAGTTCTATTTATTATTAATGCACCACATAAACGCAATAAAATTTTACAAGAAATGATGTATAAAGAATTGTACTAAGATTTTATAAAAACTTACAGTAACAGACCGTGTCTTTGAAATCTTCATGATTACTATTGTTCCTTCATATGTTTCCCCTTCAAATGAATGTTCAATTCTAGGAACAATTCTAGGAAAAATTCGCTCTCATAAAATACTACAGTAAAATGTAGCTCTTCTTTTAAAGTTCTTCTTCCTTGTCATCATACTTAATATTCCACGGTAAAGTTATGCAAATAATATATGATGAAGGATATAACTTCAAAAGAGATTGAGAGAGACTGGACTCAATAAATAATCGTTCATGTATGACTATATACTTTCTATACGTTTTAGTATAAAGTACTCTACAAAGCAAATATATCATTATGTTCTTAATAATTTAGGGCAATAATTAAACGCATTAAATTTATAATGATTAGACTCATGAAAATGACCGTTCGTGCATGACTATATACTTTCTTTTATACGTTTTAGCATGAAATGCTTTACAAAGAAAATGTATCATTATATTCTTAGTAATTTAAGAAAATAATTAAACACATTAAACTTATAATATTTTGCTGTATAAAACGATAGGATGAGCTCTAAATATGGATAAAATCCAAGTGAAAATATAGTTTCAATCTAAGTGGAAATAATTTTTAATCACGTGTATTTATTGTTATAAAGCAAATATCTAATCACTCAAATACAATGAATATTAGAAATTACGTCTTCATAAATCAACTAGTTCTAAAATTTGTTGGACTTTATCCAATAAATATTATAAGATATGTCATATGCATTAGTTGTATTATGCTTATTATCATACCACAAATAATAAACATTTATATACATTGGAATGATCTAAACATTGTTATGGAAACAGGGTTTGGATATTTTTAAAAGTGAAGTGATTGAAATTTCATGTGAATAAAAACATATTTATTAGTTCTTTTTTTAATCTTTTGTAGCTCAACTTTACTGACAATTTCACTTGCTACATTAAAATCAGTAATTTGGATGTTCAATAGGAAAAATTTAAAAATTTTTATTGAATTTATGCTAACAGATTATTGGAGAATAATTGAAGACAATGTTTTTGAGTACTTAAAAGAATATGCAATGTAAGTAGTTATTATATAATATTAAAAATTATAATTATCTTTTTCATATATGAATATAATATATTCTTTCAGATATGCTAAGACCATTACTAAAGGATATTTTATTTCAATGTGTAATGCTTTATTATTTTTTTTTAGTTTACCTATTGTTGAAATATTAATTATAAAGCATGAAGATTCAGATAATTTGACTATAAAGAACTTTCCATTTGTTGCATTATATCCCATAGCTTTTTATAAATTTCCTTTCTATGAGGTACCATTTCATCTCATTTCTATTACAAATATGATTTAATCGTAATTTATGAACATAAATATATACATATATAGATCGTATATGTATCTCAAATATTGGCAACAAGTGTTTGTTGTTTGGTTATTCTTGCAACTGATGGTCTAATTGCAACTGCACTACTTCATACATGCGGACATTTTGCGGTACTTAGAAAAAATTTAAAACAACTTGATTCATACATTGATCGTGTATGTATTGTATTCTATATACAAATTTAAAATAACTTGAGTCATATATTGATTGCACATGTATTGTATTCTATATATATATAAAATTCATTTTAAGATAATTTAATTGTTTCAGGTAATCAACCTGAAGCCTAATTCAAAACACATAAGTGCAAATTTATATGAAATAAAAAGTCAAATGATACATGTAATTAAACATCATCAAGTAGTTCTTTGGTAAATAAATTTAATGTATTTGAAGAAATATTATTATTTCTTATTTTCTTTAATATAATTCAGGTTTTGCGATAATATGGAAAAAAATTTCCATCTAATGCTCTTTTTGCAAGCAATGACCAGTAGTCTTCTAATTTGTTTCGTTGGATTCCAGGTTTCTGCTGTACGCATATTAAATTTAAAAAATTATAACAAAGTATGAAAAATTGTTTAATACATATTTTTGCATTACAGACATTAATGGAACAATCGAAAATGATTAAATTTGCTTCTCACTTAATCGTGGCACTTTTTCAATTATTACTTTTTTGTTTTCCTGGAGACATGTTAATGCAACAGGTAAATAATATTATATAATTATATATTTATAAAAAAGATGTATTAATTTTAAATTAATCTTTATTGTAAAAAAGAGTCTCAGTATAAGCACAGCTGCATATTCTATACAGTGGTTTCAATTACCAAGTTTTGTTAAAGATGAAATGTGTATGATTATTTCACGTTCTCAAAGACCTAGTTATATTACAGCAGGAAAATTATATATAATGCATTTGGAAAATTTTACAACGGTAAAAATTTTATCATATATTTCTCTAAAAAATTTTCGTTAGCATAATATTACTGAGATAATAACAATTATTTGATATTTATAGATTCTCAGTACTGCATTCTCATACTTCATGATGCTTCAGAGTTTCAATTCAGAATCTTAGAGCCTAAGAACCGGTTTGTATAGTTTTAATTTATAAATGTATAAATATTGAATTATTAAATACTTAATAAATTGTAACATTCTTTACATATACATTCTTTACATTCTTTACATATATGCGCCCCATCCAAAATACATTTGACAAAGATTATCTACGTTTGTTGCTTCCAGAATTAATTGATTAGTCTGTCCTTCAACACTAAGATTTAAAGCAATATTTTCTAATTTCTTCCCATGATATCGAATTAAACCTTTGAGTCGCTGTTCTATATTTTTTATATGTTCCACAGCCTAAAATATTCAATTTCGTATTTTATGTTCTATTTATATCAAAAACTTATTACATTATTAATATATTATATTACTCCTATAACTTACTTTCTCATTTGTTTTCTCACCACCTTCACTAATGTGATTTTTATTCCAGCTTACAAGTGGATCATATACGAATGGTGTTAATACACTTAATAACGTGCTACTTTGTTGTCGAAGAACCCTCATAGTTATTTCACAAGCACGCCTAAACGGTCCCTCAATTTTTAATGGTCCCATAGCATCTACCATGTTATGCGTTAAACGAAATGGTACACGTTCTGGCCACTCAAACAATTCTCCCTATTAATTAATTATTACAAAATACTCATTGTATATATATCGTTTAACCGTGTTTTGTTTTATTGGATGTTGTGGCAAAATAAAATTGTATTGTAATTTTAATTTATGAATAAATGTTTTACATACCCTATTAAATAAACAATTAAAATCTACGTGTACACAATCTCCACATTTAGAATCAAATAATATATTTTCTCCATGACGATCTCCAAGACCAAGAATGTATCCTACCATAGACATTACTGCTGTAGTTCTAATATAGGCAGTACGTGCTTCATACCTATTTTACATGTTTATTATGTTTACGTGCTTATATTTAAATAGATGTTTACTTTGTTTACAAAAATAATTATGAAACATACCATCCATATGGATCAGGGAATGTAAGACGAAACCAATCTCCGAGTACTGGCGGATGACGTGGAAGAAGTTGTTCTAGAAACACTTTCTTCTTCTTCTCTAATGGATCTTTTAATGCTGCAATGAAACGCACAAGTAAGAATTTCTGTATATTTATTAATAATTTTATGTTACGATATAGCATTTTTACTTACAGCATAATAAACTTCTAAGCTCTCTATTTGAAATTGCAATACCTCTCTCTTTATATAAGCTTATTATAATTGGTCTAAACCCAACTAAATTCGGTACCCATTCTACTAAACCGCATTCTTCATTAAGGGGTACAACACTCTGTAATTTAAATTTAAGTTTATATTGCAAAATATAACAGTATTTCTAAATTTTTGTATACTTACGTATGTCCGAATATACAATCTTCTTTGTCGAGATTCTGGATCATTCTGAAGATATTTATTTACAATATCGTTAAATTCCATTAACCTAAAGTCTCTTCGTAAATCATCTTTTGGCTTACACATAAATAAATATTCTTTACCATCCGATCCTCTTAACGTAATACGCCGTGGTCTTTGAAGAGATGGCATAACAGCTACATTATCTTCTATTCCGGATATATGAATCCAATTTCTAAAATTTACAAAAATTTATATATTTTTTTATAATAAAAGGTATAGAAAAAAATGCTATACATACGTAGAAAATGCATTATAATTTTCTAGCGGCATGCCCTTCGACGGCAGATGCAGTTGCCTAAATTTGGTTGTTGGCATCATTATTGTACTAAATTCTTTACTTGAAAGTAAACGGAGAAGATTTCGTGACAAAAAAGTTACCGTAGTATTCATAATGCCCTGTTAAGAAATCATAAAAAATTATTAATTTATGTAAAAAAGTTTATATGAATTAATATTTTAACTTACTTCTGGTATTGCTTTGTTTGATAATTCAATCAATCGCTCCCATAATTTATGAAAATCTGTGATAAGTTTAATCATTTCTGGTGTTTTAAGTTTGCTGTGATTGAGTATTTCTTGGCAACGTTTTTGACGTGCGGGATATGAAGACTGAGAAAGGAAGAATCCTTTATTAAAATTTTCTTCGATTATTAATAGTTGAAAAAACTTACATTAATAACTGATGCCATCATCCATAAACTATGTTGAGGATACGCATGAATTAGTTTTACTAATATAGTGCAGATAGTCTTTTGTACCTCGATAGAAGGATGACATATTCTCGACACAAGTTGGCTAAATGCAGTTAGCCACATGAATATTGGTAGTCTTTCCTGATACACTTCTATATCGTTGAATAGAAATTGTTATTTGTTCCATTCTAACTCAGTAAAAAATTATTGTATTTACCCATAATTTTTGACATTTTTAATAATGCGTCCCGTCGAAATCTGTCTTGTTCCCGGTCATTACGATTAGTGGATCGTGATGTTGTGCGTGAAGCAAAATCCAACCAAATAGTTAACATTCTTGGCATAGATTGATGAATGTATTTACAACCATATTGAAGTGATTTTCCATAGTAATTCATGGTATGCACTTGTAAGTCTCTAAACATATTGTCAATTATCTTAACCATTAGAAATACTACTTGTTTCATACTTACCGTCCTCTTGAATCTTTCTCTTCATCCGTCATTCTATCTATGACAGATTCGTAGTATTGTGCACAAAACAATAAACTTTTTTCCCATTCTCTCCAAACTTCAATAGCTTCTTTGTAATTTATAATGTTAGCATCAGTATCCACATTAACTGTTTCATCATTATATTTTGCATATAGAAGTTTTGCCTACAATAAATAAATATTGGCATTTCTGATAAATACTGTACTTTTTTCGTATAAACAAACCTTTGCACATTGTTTTCTTTCTTCTAAACATTCTTCTACTGGCAAAGTCTTATAGTACGTAGCTGGCCGAAAACAACTAGAAAAACAACGTTTTAAAGTTATAAAGGCATCTTCTTGACAGCCTTTTTGCCAATATAGTTGAGCTTGTTCTATATAAAGTTGTTGTAGAGGACAAGAATCACTAGCAGACAAAATATACATGTATGCTTGTTGATGTAATCTACTCCTAAAAGAAAGAACTGTAACTTAAATGCCGAAGATAATGAATGCCAAGATAATGAATACTTATAAATACTTACTTTCTCGCAATCTTCGCACTTTTAAGCCAAATCTTACCAATTTCTTGTTTTAATACAGAATTTTCTCTATTTTCAATTTCTCTCTGTAATTGAAGTGCTAAATCTAATGTAGCTCTACGCATACTTAATACAAATTCTACTCCTCGTGAAGCACGAACAAGTTGACAACGTTTCTCCCATTCTTCAAATATCATCGGTAACTTTTCTATGTCAGTTAGCATGGTACTAACTGCTTTATCAAATTCATTCAATATATGTAGCCTATTCATCATAATAAAATATAATAAGTATCATTTTTTACTATGAAATACTAAAATTTTAAATATTAATCTTACTTCATAATGTAAGAATAGCTCTGTTGATAAGCTCCTGGGCGCGAGGCATCTTCTAACAGCAATACTAAATTTTTTTTCAAAGATGATAAATCTGGTTTAATACTCTTTTTAAGATCTTCAAGTAGTATATGTTTTATATTTTTTTGAGAAGTATCATCAAATCTAATGAAATGAGCCAATCTCCAAAATGGTTCATGTTCAATCATTAATGGTTCTAACTCTGGTCTGTTATTTAAAACCCCTTCAGTGATATGTTTTGCTGTAAAAGGTTGATCAAGACCGAGATAACACTGAATCATTCCTTGCAAATACGTGTGCTTTAAAATTTTCTTTTGTGCCAATCTCTCATAACAAGTAGCAGCATCCTACACATTTTATAAATATCAATTTCAAATATATAAATATAAATTGATATTTAAATAAATAAATTTCATTATACCTGAAGCTGTCCATTGACTTCATGAGCTAAAACTAACTGTTGAACTGTAGGAGTATGATCTTGAGTAGCTAATATACCAGATATACCATCTGGTTCATCTAATTGCGCATATATTTTCTACATATACATAAAAAAAAAGATAAAGCTAATAAATGGATTATTTTTAATCTTATATTGATGTAGAACTTACAGCAAGTAATTCACCCTCCAATGCTTCTGATAATCCTTTATTAGAAGAAGCCATGTGTTGTTCTAGATACATTAATGCTCTATGATATTCTCGAAATTGATAACATCCTTCGGCTACTACTAATGTATTCAATGATTCACAAAAATCTAGATTCACGGTTATACACATTCATTAATGATTATAATATTTTATTATTGACTATTTGAATATAAGGAACTTACTCTTTAAAGCTTCATACTTATGATTACGTGTCAATCGTTGTTCCCAAAGCCACCTTTGTAAATGATCTAATATTGAAAATACGATCTATTCGAAAATGATGAAAAAGATTTTTAATTGAACAATAAAGATGTTACTTTTTATTTACATACCTGTGCACAACGTGTACGTCTAGTTTCTTCAGAAATTCTAGTATCATCTGCTTTTATACTATCCCCGTGTCTAAGAGGTCTATGTCGTGATAGCTCATGATCAAGTATGGGATTTTTTCTGACATCGATAATTGTTAATATTTCTTCTCGTATTTTTGCATCCTCTTGTTCAGAGCTATTTGTTATTATATACGCTAATGAATAAAAAGTAATATATATTTAGATTACAGTTATTGACATTATTGAAATTATATTATGAAAAATATTTACCAACAACATGGGGTAAACAAAATGTTAATATTTTTATATCACGCTTAAGTGCTAATTTACATGCACGTAATACATTATTAAGAGTTTCATCGCGGATATTATTAAACATATTGCAAAGCCAATTATAAGCCCAGTTTTCTACAGAAGAACCAGCTTCAGAGCTGTTTGAAAAATAGATTAGTTGAACATAATGAATGATAATACAATATTTACTTTTTTTAAATTAAATATTTACCCATAAATAGGATGGGGAAAAGTTTTGTTATCGCTAATAGTTGCAATCTTATAATGTGAAGTTAAAAAAGGGGTAATAATCTGTTTCATATTCACTGGTAAACTATTCCATAGTTCACTGTTTTTGCCTTGAGGTGAAATTTCATATGTTTTTAAAATTTCCTAAAATCATTTACATTTGTAGGAAAAAATATATCTAAAACAGTGTATTATTTACCTGAATAGCGAGTGAGAAACAATCCATACTTTGACTGCTTTTCTGCATTTGAAATGCTCGAGCATGCTCGAAAAGCATAGCACAAACAAATTCTTCATTCATATCAGGAATAAATTTACTGTCAACTAAAACAGAAAAATTAATACAAAAAGTAAATGAGTAACAAATACGAATAATAAATAGTATACCTCTAGAAATAATTCTACGAGGGAGAAGACTTGGTTCAATAGCACCTAATTCTCCTAGACATTCGCCATATGATAAACGGATAGACTCATCTTTATGTTGGCATCCAATTAATAATCTATGTAATAGCTAAAAAGTTAAATCATTAAATATATCATTATAATTACTACATATTCATATATTTTTTATTTTAAATAACAAACACACCTCAACAATCAATGGATGAATATTTGTTTCACTTAAAATCATTTCGTTCAATTGACTACGATTTTCTGCTAAAAATTTTTGTAAATACTTTAAAGCTCTGCTTACTACCTCGTCCGTTTCATGAGTAATTCGTTTAAGCCATAATTTTAAATTTGCTTCAAATCCTGCAGGTCTAAAATTTATACAAATATTAACGTAGTAATCTATATATGATTTAATAATATCTTGAAAAAAAAATATATTTTATATACCTAGTTTGTAAAATGTGTGCTTTGATTATGCTTGAAATTTCAACAGGAACTTCAATATCATCTATAAAAAACAATTCTGCAATGTGATCTGGGCAATTTTCGTTACATTTAATAACGAGGAATTTCAGCATTGCGATTATTTTTTCTCGATACATATTGAAGAGTGATATCAATGAAACATATATTGTCGGCAACAATGGGCCAAGTTCTTTGATAGCTATGCTAAAAATTTAAAATACAATCTATTATTTGTTATTTAAAAACATAATGATTTTTATTACATACTTATGAATAAATGCATTCCATGCATCACAAACAAGAGGTCCAAATCCTGGTCTTTTAAATCCTAGCGAAGTTCGCAGTGTCGCTAAAATTTTATACCTCAGCGGTGTCAAATATTGTGCACCCATAAATTGCATTAGTGCAGCTAATGAAGCAAGTGCTGATTGCTGTGTATGTTCATCTGACTTTGACCCAAGTCTTATGTCAAAGTTAACTAATATGCCATGTAAACGTAAATTCAAGTAAGATTCCTGTAAATATTACATATATTTGATTTTTTTTTTTTCTAAAAAAGGGAAAAAAACCATTAAGGATATGAACTCACAATCCCTTTTTTTGTAACGTAATTTTTTTCTGCATTACTATCATAGTCAGATATGATTTTTAATAATCCAACTATCTTCTCAGGAGATTCGTGAAAGTTTAATATTAATTCTTCAAATATCCCCTATTAAGTTATGAAATTGTTAAAATTAAATATTAATAATGTAGTATTTTTTAGACATTACCATAAACGATTGTCTTGTTAAAAGTGATAAATTCATTTGGGTAATTTTCGAGACTAATCTTAAACATTCCGTACTAGTAGCAAGAGGCATGTTCAGAAGCGCATAACTGCAAATATACTAAACAAACATATTTAAATTAATGTTGTAACTAACAGCAATAAAATAAATACATTTCCTTTATACATACAGGAAAATATTCTTTTAACATTTGTTTCTCATTCATACTAATTAATTCTGCTATATCGTGTAAGAGAGTTCGTATATTTGGCATATGAATGATAAAAGAAAGCAAGAAACAAACTGCATAATGTCCATCTTTGCGTAATAATTGACGTGATCCTTCATATCCAATACATTTTGCAACACGGTGTATAGATGTAGCCATATTGTAAGAATAATGTATAAAGTTATGAACTGCATATTGTATTATAAGCTAAAATGAACAAACACATTATTTGATAAAATATAGTTTTATATCTTTTAATTTTAGTAAAATTTATATACCTTGAGAAAATCTTTTTTATATCGAACATATAAAACCTTTGGAGAAACATTTAAGATTTTAGCAATATCATGATATGCAGTAGTTGCAAACGCTACTGCTGTTGAAGATGACATTGAATGCAATATAGTAATTAAAAATATATTCAAAATTTGCCTTTCCATTATGTACAAAGGAACACTGAAATTGGAAGAAAATTAGGAAATTATAAGATTTATATCAAATAAAATAGATATTTTTAAATATTCATTATACCATCCACAATTTTTTGCAGTAATAAGTAAAGTGTCGTGCAAAGCATGGTCTGTATTTGTTAAAACTTTCATAAGCGTTTGTGCTATAGTATTTATAAGTGCTTCGACAAATTCGTTTAAACAAACAGGTACATCATCTTCAATAATCATAGTAAATTTTGATACAATGCTTATTTTATTTAGCAATAATCTTTTTATTGCTGCAGCAATATTGGAACGAATTACAGGATTTTCATCTTCTATATATAAAAACCATAGTTTTGCTACTTCGTTATTATTAAAAGACATAATGTGATTTGAAAAAGGAAGTATATTTTCAGAGAAGTTCAAACGTACTGAAACAAAATTTGAAGATAATAAACTAAAATATGGACGAAGAAGAATATCGTGTTCTTCTGAGACATAAGCATTAGAATTTATATTGCTTTCAGATATATCATTGCAATATTTGCATTTTAATATCCACGTATTATCAGATTTTCTGTGAACAAAAATATTTTATTAAACATTTCATTGATTAACAAAATAAATCGTATAATAACGAATTACCTTCTGAAATTTCCACATTTTGACAAATAACAGCTTATTTTACTCAATGCAATTACAAGCATTTCATGAACTTTTTGTTCTTTTAAATGTAATGCAGGTTGAAGAATATAGTTTGAAATACTTTCCAATTGTATTTCTTCATTCCTTAAAAGTAGTACACTATTCCTATGCAATATTTACATAATTTAAAATATATATTTCATTATTTTAATAATATAATATCTACAAAAATTACTTACAATACTGCTCCCGCAGCTATTTCAGATTGATGGCCTATTATACATGTATTTAATACCTTTAATCGTTCAATTCCATTACCATGTTCACATAAAACTTCAAGACATTTTAACATTGTAGCAGTATTAAGTGACTTAGCAATTTCTTTTACATGATTATTTACTATATCCACAGGAATTTCAATATGCATAAATGGTAATATCAATATTTTCTGAATTAAATTTTTATTTGATTCATTATGTGCTATTATATGCATTAAACATTCAAAAATAATATCTTTTTGCCGACATAGCCCAGAATTTAGATTCTGTAATAGTACTTTCAAAACATAATCTAACTCATGTGTATACAAATTTGCTGTTAACTGCAACTCTTTTAACCATGATTGTAAAATATTTGAAGCTTTTAAAATATGCACAATTGTTTCAAATTTCCCTTTTTCTGTTGCAGTTATTAACTCTTTTCTTAATAAATTCCATAATTCACACGTATTACTCACTGAAGTATTTGCACTAATTGTATGTCTAATATCAATAAAAATATAGTGCACAAAAATAATAATGAAGTCCTAAAATAATTTTGCATTAAAATAACGACTATGTATATACCATAAAAGTTTGTATATTAAATATACTATTATATAATTTTTATACAAACCGGACAATTTTCGAAATATGAAATAAATTTTTTTGTTTCAGAAAGAATATAAATCTTTGGTTCCATGATAAGATATTGTAAAATTTTGTTACATGCTATTCTTTTTATTTCTTTTATAGTATTAAAAATGGTATCATGATCTAAAATGAATCATTAATTTATAACTTGTTATAGAGAGATAGTAAAATATATATAATCAACTCACATTTTATTTCATTAATTGTAAAATCAATGATTTGAAAGCACAGTTCAATGCTGTTTGAAGATACTGATAAAAATTGAATAAGTTCAATACATGTCCGTAGAAATTGGTTTAATTGCTCCTCTGATATTTCTCTGAAGTTTATCCAGAGAGGAAGTGTTTTAATAATTTCAATAGTACAAAGTACTAAATTTTCATGTTCCTTAAAATATTCAGTTTCAAATTATTGATATTTTGATATTTTTTAACTTATTAATAATGTACTTACTTGTTTGCTAAATAACGAAAATTCCATTAATCTTAGACAAAGGTCTAATCCTATAAATTTCACATTTGGAGCAGATATGATCACTACTTTCAATACTTTCTCAGAAAGTATTTTAGGATTCCAAACAGAAACTCCTGTCTTTTTTATAATCTGGGAAAAGAAGTACAACAATCTTCAGTATAATAAAAGATATATCGATACAAATCAAAGGAAGATATACTACTTTAATTATAGATGTTTGTACTAATGGTATATCACAATATTTTATTGTAACAGGAAATGCTTGAAGATCCAAATTTTCTATAACATCTTTCTCTGTATGAAATTTATCCAATATAATTTCATCTTCCTCTCCATGGATCTTGTAAAATTCTGATATTTCTAAAATTCATAATGCGATTAGACATTGCAGGTAAGGTGGTATTATTTTAAGTCCATACCTTGAAGAATGTTCATATATTCGTTACTTATTGTTTCAAACATTGTGACATGATGTCTGGATAATATTCTAAGCATACAAGCTTGTATCTCTACACTGTTATCTAAAACTTCGTTGCTTAAGGGATTTCCAATCAGGTAAAACATAATACCAAACAACCATGTGGTAAATGCTATAACAAAAAATACATTAACTTTATGAAGTTTTTGAACAAACTTTATTATTTATTGTTACTCGTAATTGTCATACCAGTATATTGACATTTTAACGTTTCATTTTGCATTCCATTGCTGAAAGGTGGGATCAAAACTGTTGTCAAAGTAGCTGAACCTTTAATTATTGATTCGAGCAAAGAGCAAAGCATTTGTTTGGCAGTCGCATTTTTTAAGTCGGAGAATATTGCAATTACAGGATTGTTGATAAATTTCCATACCGAGTCTGCTACAGTCACGTTGCTGGAAAAATCATTTCCCCATTATTATGTAAAAAAAAAATCTCACTCACCATAAAAATTCAAATGTAATATTTTACCTGCAACTTTGAAGGATAATTGAGTTATCGTGTACTTCCATATTTCACATACCATATTATCATGTACAATGTATAAAATTTAAATGTCACACAGTAACAAAACCAAACAACGATTAAACATTGCGCTAACCGGTAGGCTTTGTTTAAGTGTATAACTTAGGTTCTTAACATACCGCGGAAAACGTGATTCTTTCTTAAAAGCGTATTCTCAAATCTAAATTTCGCGTAACGATTCAGCGGTAAAATAATCAGTTTTTGAATTAGCGTCACCGAACTGTTTTCATGAGAATTTGTCTGCAGTATTTATGCCAACGAAGTTTTTGAATTATGTGTTTTCATCGATAGTTTGTTTTTTTTTCTCGTAAAAAGATTGATTTTTATTTAAAAAGGATGTAAATGACAGAGTAATACCTTCATCTCAATTTGTTACAGTGCTTTCTTTGTGCTTTCAGTGTGCTTTGTGATTACAGACATATCAATATTTTCATCATAACCTAATAAGCTAGCATATATATGCATGCGTAATTATTAAATTTATGTCTTCTACAAAGTGATATTATATATCACGTAACTTCTCAAGCATTATAGAATTATTAAACTTTAAGTTTAATAATATTAGTTGTATATTTAAAATAAATAATACATTAAAACGGGGTGAAAAAGTTTATTATTAAAGATGAGTGAAAATGCACTGCTTACTGATGTGCCAGAGAGCAACGGTGGATCAGAACAACCAACTTACAACGGAGAGACTGAAGAACATATACGTATGTTAGATTATTTATTTAAAATAAAAAATATTTCTCTGTTATAATACTCTGTCATAATGATTCATTTATCAGACAAATCATCCGAAAGCGGAGAAGACAAAACACCTGACTCTGTATGTGATAATGGAGTTAAAAAAAATAATACTTCTGTAATTGGGAGTAACACTACTAATACAACTAATAGAGCTAAGAAAAGAAAAAAAGCTCCAAGAGATGCTACGGCTCCCAAACAACCTTTAACTGGTTACTTCAGGTATATCTAATCAAAAAAATGTAATGAGAATGAAAAATATAACTAACATTATATATTTAATAACAAATTGTGATAGGTTTTTAAATGATCGGAGAGAAAAAGTAAGGAGCGAAAACCCTACTCTGTCATTCGCTGAAATTACAAAGCTCCTTGCTTCAGAATGGAGCACACTCCCTGCTGATCAAAAACAACAATATTTAGATGCAGCAGAACAGGATAAAGAACGTTATAATCGTGAATTTAGTGATTATAAACAAACAGAAGCATATCGATTATTTAGTGAAAAACAATCTTCGGAAAAACAACAAGAGAGCAAAAAAGAGAGAAATGGAACTGATATAAATTCTGAACAAAATGTATATTTGTTTCACTTCAATTATCAGTCGTATTTCAATTTACTTATGATATGTCTATGCTAATATTTAATCTTTTAATTATAGGATATTCAACAAGATAAAGATAACGATTTCACAGGTTTTGATATACCTATTTTTACAGAGGAATTTTTGGATCATAATAAAGGTAAATATTGCATATATAATTAATTTTATATATACAAAATATTTAATTAAAAGAACATGAACATTTCATTAACGAAAAAAGATAGAGACTGTGATGCGGATCGTTGTAGTTATAATATAAAAACTTTATTTACATAATTTTTATACATGTAGCCTGTGAAGCTGAATTGAGACAATTGAGAAAAGCTACATCAGATTATGAGGCTCAAAATGCAGTGCTTCAACGACATGTAGACAGTTTATATGCAGCTGTAAATCGTTTAGAATCGGAAACAAATCAGCAACATACAACTAATCAAGCTTTACAGCGTCATTTGGATTCTCTTCGTTCACAGTTAGCTAATTGTTTTGCTACAGTACCTTTGCCAGGTAATATTTTTATAACAATCTTCTATTCAGTTGTACTCCTATTTAGAATTACTCTCTGTTTTTCTACTTTTAGGCACAAACGAAGGTGCAACGTTACAGAATATTGATAATTACGTTGAAAGACTTGAATCATTACTAAATGGCAATGTCGAACAATCTCTACGAAATGCTGTACGTAATGCGGTATCTCGCCTTGAATTAATTGGATGACGATCACCTCCTGGTAGTACAACTACTACAATAAAACATCATCGTTCAAGACACTCACATCGAAAATAAAAAAAGTGACTGTGTTCTTTTTTATAAATTTTGTAAGATAAAATTCCTTTTTTTAATTACGATATATTCTATAGTTATAGAGTAGCTTAATAATTATATTATAGCTTTATGTAATAATAACTTTTTTCCAATGTATGATTTTAGAATCATGCTTTATTTTTTGAAAAAATATAATTTGTAAGATATAATTGCATGAAATGATGTATACAGATATAATTATCCGTTTGTGTAATTTACATGTATCTAATCAATTCATAGCATAATAAGAAAATATCAGTATGATACTATCAGATATTTATTAATAAATTTTTTAAGCTTATTAGTGATTTGTTTTAATGCTTTTCATAAGATTTTGAAGTTGATTCCAGGAATATCTGAAAATAAAACAAAAATTGTGTAATAGTTTTTAAAATCAGTTATTTTTCATAGTTATCTCACCTAAAAGATGCTGCGTTTGGGCGTCGATTAATTTCCAAATCACTTAAGTTATGCTCCAGTTCTGGCGATAAAAATTGTATTATTTCAGTCGATATTGATAAAATCGAACGTAAAAATGCAAAAGTATTATGCTGATTTATTATTAATGACTTTCTAACAGAAGTGGATATTATATCATAGAACTTATTCCTGTAATTTTTAATTTTATAAATTACTATTTAAAAGCAAATATTAAACTAATGAAAATTAATGGACTTACTGCAAAGAATTATTCTCTTTATAATATCTATTTCTAATAATATTATCTATGAAATCAATAGTTTGTTGTTTATGTGGATGGTGGTCATGGACTTTTATGTAACATCCAATAATATATGATGTGCAAATTACGATAATGGATTCTGTTATATGATATGCATAGTTTATTTCTTTAAGCAGATTTTGTAAAAGTATCATTACCTGTGTTAAAGACGTAATAAATTTTAGTGAATCCTACAATTATATAAAAGAAATAGTACATATATATAATAATACATACTAAATAAGAATGTTTATGCATCATATTGTCATTTGAAATATTAAAAAAATTCGTCATCAAAATCTCGAATATTAAGCGTATAAAATCTGCTTTTGCATCTTTAAAACACTTTAATAATGAGTCGGATACTTTGAAACTATTTGCATTAACAGTCGGTACTATTAAGAGTGGCATGTATTGATCAAAAAGATCTCGTATTAGTATTTGAAGTGATATATCACTTTTAACATTAAGGGCTTCCATACCCAAGAGTATCATAGAAAATGTTTTTTTCCCCAAATTTTTTAAAAAAGGTTGCTCCGCTGACAATATAGTTTTATTTAGTAATATTTTAAATATACTGTTTGGTTGATTCTAAAAAATACCTTAAATTAAATATAATGTTCTCATTTATTATGTAGAATAATATTGTGTATACTTACTTTAGAATATAACATGATAGAAGTACAGAGAAATAGTGTCCCAATACATCTATATATCCACAAAGCCAATTCTGAATCTTTAGTTTCTTCTGTAATAGGTGAAAGAATCCATTTTTCTAAATGATTGAAATACAATTTCCATTTTTTATCATACTGAATTCGTTCTTGTTCAGTCTAAAAAATATTAATAATGAGTGTTCCAAACTGTGTTCTAACATATATTTCGAATGTTAATAATAACATTACTTTTAAAGTGTTTCTCTTTTTCATTGAGTGCATTATAAACATTAAAATAGATTTATCATTATTTTTAAATTCTTGAATATTCTCAGATGTTCCGAAAATTTCATTGATATCATTTAATTCTAATACATAATTTTGTAAAACTTTTACTTCATCTTTGTTTGTATCGTGACCAATGATAGAACACTTTATCCATGCCTAAAATTTGAATGTTATATTAAAATTGTATTTCTTAAAAGATTTATTGATTCATTTTATTTACTAACTTGTATAAGTATTATATCAAAATTTTTTATTTCTTTCTTCAGATCATGAATTGCTTGGTCTTGTTCAAGTATTAGCATTAAATAATGTCTTGTAATTCTGAAATGAGAGTTTTATACAATATATTACGATCATGGTATTACAAATCTTTACTTTTATTACCTTATGTCTTTAACAACTATTGATGATGCAAAAAGTTGAAATAGAGATGTAGCTGAATGCTTATGCTTCTTTGCCATTGTTGGATTTTTCAATGCCTCCAAAGTAAATAAAACAGCAAGTTTTGAAATATTTTTATAATGTTCATTAGTAAAAACAGGATCAAATACAAGTTGTCTAACTCTACTTGCAACATAACACCATAAAACATCTAACATTTGTTCTACATTGCCTACAAATAAATGAATTAAAATACAAGTAACACAAGTTACAAATGTTACAAATGTTTACAATGAAAAGATAACACACCTGTATTAGAAGTTTTAGCAACATAAATGCATCTTTCAAACACATTAACTAATACGTTCATTAATGTTCCTACCATTTTGTTTGAACATTCTAATAAATATCGATCTATCCATCCACTAAATAATAAATATTCTCCTAATTCAGTACTATCGTGTGATAAAATCGTACTGAATACATCGACAAAATTATTCATCATTGCACGGGATGTATCATCTTTGCGACAACATATAGTATTCACCTAAAAATTTAATTACAATGAAAGATATGAAAATTCTAAATTATTAGAATTAAATTATGTACTGTACCGTATCTATATATAGAGGTACTATATTTGTTAGGTTCAATTTAAGATCATTATATAAAAGAAGAACAGCCAGTTTTCCTTTCCAAATTAAATTATGTTTTTTACTATTTTCGCTACTGTATTCTTTCGATAATGGTAAAAGATCTAACATTACTGAGCACTATAAGAAATTAATTAAACCTATTGTTAATAAACTTATTGTTAATTTTCACAAAAAAACAATTTTCGAAAATAATTCAAAACTTACAACATTTATAGTATCAGCAGTAACAGCTAATGTTAAAAATAATGAAATAAAATTATACAGGCCAGTTATAGAAAATTCTTCAACTTTACTCTTAGAAAATTTAGAATAAATACGACCTTTAATTTGATTCCAATGTTTTGTATCATTGTTATTATAATTTATCCGTAAAAAAGACCCTACAATATGTAATTATAATACTATTACATGTAATCAATATGTTTATTAATCCAATTAATTTATATAGAGTGAAGACTCACCAAGCAGACGTAAAAACATTCCATAACTTGATTCTTTAATACATTCCGTATTATTAATTCTATCTTTTATTTGTTTAAGAAGATCCATAGTGGATTTCCTATCGAAAAACTTTTTTAAATTTGTGATAAAAAATATGCAAACATATAAAATATTTACATACTTTTCAACTGACAATGTCCAAGGACCAGATGTTTGTAACAGAAATGGTTCATCTAATCTTTTGTGAAAACAATCCCAAAGAAGTGAAATGATTGAAACTCGAGGTTGCCACCAATTGATAACAATAGTATTCAATAAAGATATCATTATACGTAATTCTTCATCAATTTCATCTCGTTCACCATCTTTTCCACCTTTGGAAATGTATGTTTTCAAGATTCTTTCTAGTTGTTCATAGTTTGATTTAATCTTAAAAAAAAAAAATAGTTATTATTATTTAATTTATAAAAATAAACAAAAATATAATCACCCTTGAACACCTAGCTCCTAAGTATACTCCATCACTATTGTATCCATATAGCAGTGAAAGATGATAAACAATCCATAAACAGAATAGTTCAGAATTTTTACAAAGTGTAAGAAATTCTTTGTTTTTATTAGATACATTCCTGTTCAATAATCCATTGATACAATCATTTATATACATCCAAAAAGACTAAAAATAGTTGTAAATATATTGTAAAAAATATATTTTACGTATTACATGTTACATACTATTTTATATATTACAATACCTTTGATTTCATTCTGTCAAATAAACTATCAATAAATATTTGAAGCATGAGCCATAATTCACGAATGCAAGTACAATTATATGGAGTTTTTTGTTGTACATGTATCAAAGGCATCTAAAATATATTGCAAAGAAGAAACAGATTTAAGAAACACATCTAAATATTTAATCACAATATTTTTATGAAAATATAATATTTTTACCGTTTCAAATATTTTTAATGAGATATAAATTAAATCATTAATAATCATTGTTTGGATATTTTCAAATTCATCCAAGTGATTTTCAATTGAATATTGACAATATATGTTCTTTGCATACATCAATGAGATGAAATACCATCTTAATTCAATGTGCATATGATACATATGATATTCTGGTTGTATACACTGTGAGGTATAAAACATAAAATTATAGTATATTAAATATCATTACAATTATTTACAAACCTGATTGCCTAATTTAGATGGTGCATAATGAAATGTAGTATCAGGAATATTATGTATTCTTTCCAAAAAATGCTTCATTATAATAAATAATTCATTAAATTCTTCTTCGATATCTTCATTTATAGTTTTCAATAATTGATAATTTCCTTTAATACTATAAATTTATATCTTTAGTATATATATTAGTAAAAAAAATAAATTATCTTACCTATTTAAGTACATTCGAATATATAAAATAAATTCTGATATGACACATCTTATATAATAAAAATCAACATCATTTGTCTTTGAACTTAAAACTTGATTGTAAGTTTCATATCTGCTGAGTATTTTTAACTGCATACTGTCAAAAGATACATAAGATATTAATAAGTATAATGAAGTATTTTTATTATAAAATAAAATAACTTGTAATCACAGAAAAATACTTCTTACTTCATGCATTTGTTAAAATGTTTTAGGTCTAACAATGCTGTAGCAGCGGGCATACTGTAGTTAAAAAGTTGTACATGCTTTTCCGACAAGGGACAGTCATCTTGCGGATATAAAATGTTTTCCACTTCTCCACGTATAAATAAACCATTTCTATCTAGTTCCCAATCGTTAAGGTTCACCTTTCCATTGCAATTGAAAGTTAAGCAAAAATCCATGTGCACAGTATTATTGGAAGAAGCATAAGTTGTATTCAATGTACATTCGTGTTTAGGTTGAAACACATTTTTTAGTATTTAAATCTGAAAATCTAAAATCTGAAATTTAATACATAAAATACTGAATTGCATTAAGAATACTTTATATTTTTGCAACTTTCTATTTTCAGACTACTAATATGTATCAACTATGAGCAGACGCTTTTTCCTAAGTTTTGGCGGCATTTGTAACAGTGCCACCTATAAATGATAATGGATGCAACTGTGAATCAAATATTTGCAATGATCCAATTTCTTCGAGATTTAATCCTCTTACAGTAAATTAAGTATTTTAGAAACAATGGTGAACACTTAACTAGATCACACTATAGATTGCATATCGTTTTAATGTTTAAGTTTGCAATGTAAGCGAATAATTTCGTATAAACGGTTCTTCAAATTGGCTAATTGATTCGGGTGTTAATCTTTGCAATTTTGAAAGTACATTTAGCAATCGATTTCTTAACACGATTTTGCGAGCCGTTTGAAGAAAGGACAAAATTTTGCAATAATGGAAAAATGACTCTTCCTTTCGAAATGACGTTGAAGTTGTATTTGGATACTACGAAAGAAGATTTACATATGAAAATTTCTTTTTTATTAGTAGTAAGTAATTAAGTTATGTATGTACTTTTCGGGAAGCTCTTAATATTCTTTGTTTTATCTTTTTAGGTTTCTCTTGTTCAAGAATATATTTTCCCGAGATCGTTGTTAAATCTCTATAGTTATCCCAAGCTTGTTCTCGCTGCGTTTTAATTTCGATCATTTGATTTTCACTAGCATCGAACGTTCCATAATTTACTTTCGGCTTATGATGAAACCTCGCTTGTTCATTTTTCCGATAGTGGGCTTCCACTTTTGCCAAAAGTTCCTTTAATTTTTCTGTTTTTTGTTCCATAGTTTGAAATAAAAATACACCCAACGGTCCTATAGCAAACGAACAGTTAACTCGCATATTTTTCATGTAAGTACATAGATAAAAACTCTAACCCTTTAATTCGTATTCGCTGAATGACCTTCGAATTTTCGAATTTAGAATACAATTAATGGCATGCGGCGTATACAAGGGGAAGTGACTACATTGTGTTAGCAAAAGTTTCTCAAAACTTGTGCATTTCGCGGTAGATTTTCTCAGGCAATATTTCGATTTATCTTTCTTTACGGAAATTGGTTTCACTTCTTTGCAAAAAGTCGTGCCAATCTTTTTCCGCTGCATTTTGCTTTTTACTTTTATTTCGACGTTCTCCAGTATTTCTCTAATCATTTAGTAACGTTTTTTTATTCGCGTTTATTCTCATGGTCTTTTTTCTTTTCTAATAAAAGATTCTGTTTGCAGGGATTCTCACCGTAAGAGACCTGGTCGAGTGTACGCATAGAAATTTATAACACGCGAAGCTTTGCATGAATCAGATATGAATATTCGAATTTGGAAATTCATACTTATATAGCGAAGAGGTCTATAGATAACCACGATTGTTACAGGTTTCTGTTTCGACTTTACGTGACCTAAAACGTGAGTACAATATGATATGTCGTAGAACGAAAGTTATAATTATAAATTCTAATTTAATTATGAATTAAGATTATGAATCGGATGTACCCCGTTGAGGATAAACGTCGACACACGATCCTCCGTTAAATGGTATAATAGCGAACGAGAAATCTCTTTCTGCGTGAGAGTGTATTGGTATTTTGTAAGAAACTCTGCAAGGATTTATATTGATTTATTATACGGCACAATGATAAAAGAGCTAACTTACGTCCGACCAAGCGGTACATTCCCAAAATTTACAACAGCGGGGAAAGAAAACTTGATCGTCATTTCCGCATAAATTTTTATTTGCATCGTTTGATCATTGAAATAACATATTTTCAAAATATCATTGTAATCTCTATCTTCGTCAGGTATAAATAAAATATTCAATTTGAAAACAGAACCAGGATTGAGCCATGTCCTCTATATAATATACAATGCAATTCTCAGTTTTATATGAAACATAAAGGATTAAACAGAGAATTACGCACGTATAATTCTTTTTATTCACCTGATAGACATTTTTAAATCTAAAATAATCAGTTTCCAATGGTAAAAATCGTATGGGGCACGGTTTGAGAAAGCAGTTCATAATTTCTACTTTCTTTTCTTGAATTTTAAAATTTCCAGAATCAAAGGTAAATTTCAACGTCGAAGGTACCACGTTTAACGAGCCGTTTGTCGATTCTTCTTCGAATTTATGTATATTCTTTTTTCTAATTTTTTCTGTACAGTATTGCGTTTGGTCGAATGTATCCATATCCATTTCTAGCGGAGAAAATTGGCATTCACATGTAATAATATTATTATTTGACCGAAAAAAATTGTTATGCACGACGCAACAGGAAACAGTTGAAAGATAAGCGTGTATCACATTTCGCATGATTAAAGATAGACGATTTAATCTTCGCGCGAACGTATCGTTTGCATTTCCATTTACTATTTACAAACTTCTGATAATTTGAGAGAATAAGGATAGAGTGCACCATGAGAAGATAGCTATAACTGTTTATACTCTGAGATAAAATTATTATGAATGTATTTTCGTAATCGTTTCGTACATGATGCCGCTGCTTATTTAAGAAAAAGAGAAAAGAAAAGAAAAAAAGAGAAATTGATGCCACAATATGTTTATATTAAACTCGACTGCAAAATGAAAGTAACAACTCCGTGATACTTGTGAAGTATGACTCACACTACTATGTCAGTTTTTTACAGTTCTAGAACTATGTTTTTATAAATACTTGTCCGTATTTGTATCAATTGAACAAATCTATTAATCATGAACGTGCAGGAATTGCGTGACGGGGTATGTTCTCTTTTTATTCGCTTAAATGAATACATCTCGCTAAACAATTTCCGAATGCATAGAGCGTGAGATCAGAGGTTATATTCATGTGTCAAACATCCGATTTGTTTTTAAGTTTAAGTATTACGATATAATGATCTTGTTAGTATTTTGCCTTCATGTTATTATATAATTCGAAGTTTAGAAACTTTGAGTTAATATAGATTTATTGCATCATTGCATGTTATGCAATTTTTTTCTAGTAATTAATTTTTTGGTTATTTGTATGTAAAGCTTTTTAATTTCATCTATTTGTATTGTTCTTTTCGAAATATAAAGGTGCTGATGTATTCTATAAGCATAATTAAAGTTATAAAAAACATCTGTATGCAGAGTATTCCTTAGCATGTGGAAAGTACAGGAAGGGCTTACCAAAATGAGCAAAAAAGTTCGTAACTTAACTTTGCATCTTCTTATTTATTACACCTTGTTTTGTGCTGTAATATGCAACAATCAGTTCCACATTAAACATTTGTTAATATTTTAAGGTTATAAGCTAACGTAGATTTGTAAATATCATTAAATATTGTATTATAAATGAAACTGTTAATATATAAGTTACATTCAGTGAAAGAAAATAAAGGAAGATTACTGTGATTTAATATAATGAATAATAATAATGAAAATGGGTTATTCTAACATTCAAGTGACTATGATGAATTTTTTGAAAGTAAATAAGAAATTATTACAACACAAAATAAGCTATAACTCAGAAACGAGGATATACAGGGTATATTTTGTTGAATGTTTTTTGCTTATTTTAGTGTGCTGAATTCGTCCCTGTATTTCTCATATATAACATCCTATATAATTGTAATGTATTTTGAAATAAAATATTAATGTCTTTGCAGTCTCCTTTGCTACAAGCTATATTTTTTGGAGATGTGGATGAAGTTCGAGCGCTATTATCAAGAAAGGAAGATCCAAACTGGCAAGATAAGGAACAAAGATCTCTTCTACATGCAGCTGCGTATAGGGGAGATCCAGCAATTGTAGTAGCACTTCTGTTACATGGAGCTGTAGTAAATGCTAAAGATAAGAAGTGGTTAACTCCTTTGTACAGAGCCTGTTGCTCAGGGAATCACAATGTGGTAGAAGTTTTGTTACGTCATAAAGCAGATGTTAATATTAGAGATCGTAGTTGGCAAACTCCTTTACATGTAGCAGCAGCAAATAATGCAGTTCAATGTGTTGAATTGATAGTTCCACATTTAATGAACATTAATGTAGCAGACAGGTTTGTGTTTTGATTACATTTGTTTCAATATTTATTTGAATGAACATAGATTATGATGTTCATATATATTATGAATATTTACAGAGGTGGTAGGACCAGTCTGCATCATGCAGCTTATAATGGACATTTGGAAATGACAGAGTATTTGGCTCAAATTGGTTGTGTAATAAATGCTTCTGATAGACAAGATCGTAGGGCTTTACATTTTGCAGCATACATGGGTCATGATGGAATTGTGAGGACACTCATAGCAAAAGGAGCAGATGTGGATGTTAAAGTAATATAAATTTTGTAATATCTTTTACTCTTATTTAAATTGTGAAATATTATTCACATTTATTTTTGTATTGTTAAGGATCGAGATTTATACACTCCACTACATGCAGCTGCAGCATCTGGCAATGTAGAATGCATGCATACATTAATTAAATCTGGAGCAGATATCGAAGCAAAAAATGTATATGGTAACACTCCTCTGCATATTGCGTGTTTAAATGGTCATGCTGATGCAGTTACAGAATTAATTGCCAATGCTGCAAACGTTGGTGAGATGATTCTAAAATTTGTCGAAAAAATTTCTTTATAATTTTGTTGTGACAAATGATGTCTTTGATAGAGGCTGTAAATTATCGGGGACAAACACCGTTACACGTTGCTGCTGCTAGCACTCATGGTGTTCATTGCTTAGAAGTACTTTTAAAAGCTGGTTTGAGAGTTAACGTTCAGTCGGAAGATGGGCGTACACCTCTACATATGACTGCAATCCATGGTAGATTTACTCGATCAAAAAGCTTACTTGATGTTGGAGCATTGCCAGATACTAAAGATAAAAATGGAAATACTGCTTTACATGTTGCTGCTTGGTAAATTACAATGATAATTCTATTTTATCTCATTTTTCTTTTTTCAATATTTATAAATTTAATCTTATATAGGTTTGGACATGAATGTTTAACAACAACTTTATTGGAATATGGTGCATCTCCGGCGGCGCGAAATGCTGAACAACGTACTGCATTGCACCTTAGTTGCTTGGCAGGCCACATTGAAGTAAAGCATTCGTATTCTATATTCTAATTTTTTCCTGTTAAATTAAATGTTAATTCTTTAATGATATTTATAGGTTTGTAGAAAATTGTTACAAGTTGATAGCCGGCGTATAGATTCAAGAGATATTGGAGGCAGAACACCATTACATTTAGCAGCATTCAAAGGATCTGTTGATTGTTTAGATTTATTGTTATCCAGTGGAGCTAATTTTCGATTAACTGATAATGATAGCAGATTGGCACTCCATCATGCTGCTAGTCAAGGTCATTACCCTTGTGTTTTTACTTTGGTTGGATTTGGAAGTGATTCTAATGCACAAGACGTAGACGGTGCAACTCCTTTACATTTGGCTGCAGCATCAAATCCTACGGATTCTGGTGCCCAGTAAGTACGAGTGTTTATATATAATTTATTTTGAAATAAATATCTTTAGAAATTTAATTTATTTATTATTTCTACATTTAGATGCGTACAATATTTATTAAAGCACAGAGCAGATCCGCGTTTGCGCGATAAACGAGGTTTTACTGCTATTCATTATGCAGTAGCTGGAGGAAATCAGCCAGCTTTAGAAGCTTTGTTAGAAGCTTGTCCACCAGGAAATTTAACTGTATCGTCTGGTTCTACAGGAAAATCGGAACCTCCATTACCTGCATTAACACCCTTACATCTAGCTGTAGGTCTAAAGAAGTAAATTCATTTTCAATAATTGAAAATATAATTAGTTGCATTTGTAGGCATATCATGGACATGTTCAAATATTAAGCTTGCTACTACCATTATTTCCTAATACTAACATCAAAGAAGATACTGGTAAAACGCCATTAGATCTAGCTGCCTATAAAGGTCACCACCAATGCGTTCAGCTTTTATGTGTATTTTATGGAGCTTGTGTATGGGTCCAGGATTCAATTACAAGGCGTACTCCAGTACATTGTGCAGCAGCAGCAGGACATATTAACTGTTTAGAACTTCTATTGGAAAATGCGGGCGATTCAAATGTAATAAATTGTTGCGACATTAAGCAACGAACTCCTTTAACATTAGCAGTGGCAAACAGTAATCCGGAATGTGTTATGTTGCTTTTAAAATACAAAGCTGATTGTAATTTAGCAGATATAAATAAACATACACCATTATTTCGAGCAGTAATTAAAGAGCGTGACCATCAGCTAGTAGAATTGTTATTAGCACATGGCGCGCAAGTAGCAATACAAGATGCAAATGGTAAAACGCCATTACATCTAGCCGCCGCGTGTGGAAGGTTGGTTCCTTCTACCTATCAAAAAATTTGTCGGGATTTTTATTTTTACTTAAACTTAATTTTTTTCATAGAGTAAAAGCATTGGCATCTCTTGTCAAAGCTAATCCTGCTGCTGCTACCTTAAAAGATGATCAAGGCTGTACAGTTCTCCATTGGGCTTGCTACAATGGAAATTCAAATTGTGTGGAATATCTTTTGGAACAAAATGTAATTGATTCGTTAGAAGGTAAGTATTTTTCCGTTAAAATCGTTAAAAAATCTATTTTTGGAATCTAAATCATTTTGTTTTATACACAAGTACTCCATTTTCAGCTGTTCATTGTGCAGTATATCAGGGGTCAGCACACTGTTTAGAATTATTAATAAATAAATTTGGGGGAAAGGCGGTCGCTGCTCCAAGAGATATTCCAGGCGGTCGATTGCCGTTGCACGTCGCAGCTAGTTCAGGGTCTGTAGAATGCGCAAAACTAATTTTGAGTTCTGTTGGACCTGAATTAGCTGGACTTGAAACGCCGGATTATTCGGGTCGAACGCCTCTACTTTGTGCTGCTATTACGGGTCAATGTAGTGCAATCGGTATGTTTTATTCAATTTTGCGTAAGTGTTTAATACTTATTTGGTATTTCTTCATATCAATGTAATTTGATAGAGTTATTGCTTGAGTGGAAAGCCGATGTGCGTGCTGTTGATTGTAACAAAAATACAGCTCTTCACCTAGCTTGTCAAAGACGACATTCTGCTGCTGCTTCATTATTATTAAATTGGATCAATTCGCTTAATACTAACAGTGAAAACACGTCACAGCAACAGCAAAGCATTATTAACATGACCAATAAGCAACAAAGAACACCATTACATTTAGCAGCAAGAAACGGTCTTGTAACGGTAAGGAATTAATTTATCGTATTTAAGTAACTGTTTTAAAGTTATATGAGCAGTCATTGAAATTTACTTTTCAAAGGTAACACGACGTTTATTGCAATTGGGTGCAAGTGTCGTTGCTGTCGATGCAGAGGGACTCACACCTGCATTAGCCTGTGCTCCAAATCCAGCTGTAGCACGATGTTTAGCCACTATTCTTGCTGCACATGGTACGTATATTAATCTTCTACAATTCTTCATTTCCAAAGTTACTCAAACAAATTATCGAGCCAATCGTTACAACAGGCCAGAATTGGGAAGCTGCACAGCATTCGCCGTCAATTCAACAAACATCAGAAGTATATTTAAATGGTAGAAGCGGTGATTCACAACACAGTTCAGATTCAGAGTTCTACTGACAGCAGGCATCACGCTTAGATCATCAAGCGTTTCAAAATTTAAACGTCGATTCAATGCACGGGAACATTGACGCTGCAAGATTAATTTGGACAAGCTGTTGGTTATTTTCAATTTTGGCGTAATGCTTCTACATACAAAAGAACAAATATGGGAAATCAGTGCTTAACAATCGTTCATTTGCAATTGTCAGCCATTTAACAAGTAATAATGACAATACCTCCATTTTTACTATTAACATTTCGATAGAATTGCGAACTGCCAAGAGAAGTATGATAATATATGTGTTTAAGCATCGGATAAGAGAGCAATAACATTAGGCTTAAAAGAAACGTATATTATCCAAGTATAATTATATTTTATATTAATCCAAGGACGCCTAAGGTGTTAAACGATAAAGCTAAGGAGCCAGGATCCAGCCTAAAGGAGGATCATTTTGTGTCTATATAAAGAAAGAGCGATGAATATTATTTCATTTATTCAAACTGTTTATTTACGTAATATAATAACGTAATATCTAGATATTTGCTACTAAATGAAACGAAATCAAGACAAGAACCAAGAAATTATTTGAAAGATTTTTTTTAGGAAAAACTGAATAATTTAGAGGCTTTTAGACACTTTCCGATCCTTCCTTAAACGTCCTAGGGTTAAGAAAATATATTACTTTATTTTTGCTTTAATGTCATAACTGCATGCACATATATGCTCCTGACGCTGTGGTCAATGCGTAAATGTGTCTGGTACAAAAAATGATTTGTAGATGAAACATAGACATTCGTATAGTGAATTGCTGACATAATTGATACCTCATTAAAAAAAAAAAAAGGAAAAAAGTAAAAGACACGATAATGTTTAACATGATAAGAAGCTCGAGTCATGTTACGTAATTTGCATTATCGGTTTTATTCTAACGTAAGGATACTCATAGACTCGTAAATTTAATTCCTAAAATAAATTCCTGAGACTTGTCAGCTTACTGCTGTTACTTGCATATTTTTAACAATCGAGCGATACTTATAACATAATAAAGCTTCCTATATTTTGCAATCTTTCATCAATTAGAAAAAGTACAAATTATATAAATACAAAAAAAGTCGTAGTTTTCTAAATATGATCGTGTTATCGTCATTGAAATTTATTCAGCATAGAGTAACAAAGGGAAAAAAAGAAATATATATATTTTCGTTTATTTTTATTGAGTCAACAATATGTGATTTAATTAGTTTTGTCCATTGCAATGATAGCCATTTTAATAGCGAACGTAACAAGATAGTTGTTATTATTTGACTTACTAAAGCGAGTCTTGAGTGGACCATATAAAGAACATTAACCAATGAACGATCGATTTAATGATAGTCGATTAATTAACTATACGAACATTTATAGTTTATAAATTTATTATCTATAGAGGAGTAGACAGATATTACCGATAAATTGCTTTTGTCTTATGGAAGAGACGTTAGATTATATTGACATGAGATAAAGATTGCACAGAATCTTTGCATTTATTATTTTTAATAAGTTTAACTAAGGTCTTCCACTTGTAGTACCTTTATTTAAATTGTCAAACGATACATAAGTACTAAGTCGAGTAGATTGCGAAAATTTTGCGAAAATGTTCTGTTTCGAATTTCAAGATTAGACACGTTATACAAGCGTTTGATATTTTTTTGCGTAGAGGTACGTGTATGTATATTTATAAAGAGAAATAAGCTCAACTAGTAACTCAATTGCGTTCAATTGCGTTTTATCATATAAAGCGTGAGCGTTTCTAATTAAGAAAAAGGTACTAGTACGAAAGTAATGAACAATACCGTATTATAAATGTCCTGTTGTAAATACAAAAGCGGACTTACATTGCCTGACAAAATTTTTAATGTAATAGAAGTACAGGAGTAACAAAAGAGAAGAGAGGTTTAGCTATTTTCTTAGATATTTGTAGTAAAAGCCTAAACTGCCTAAACATTGACACACGTGGAAATATGAAAGTAGAGCTTGTAAAAATGACGTGAGTAGTTACGGTGAAATATTATTATCAACAATCCGAACGAGTCGATCGTGTCATGATTGAAATATCAATTAATGAAAGTCGAATGATTTCTTTTACGCATGATCAATATGCAGGATGTTCCATTAACATCGATACAACAAGTTGAAAATGTAAAACAAGTCGAGTGAAATCTCTTTCGCAGAATGCTTCGTTTTCGAAAAAGTCAAATTAAAAAATTTATCAAGCCCGCGAGTTGACTCTTGACCAAAGTTCGAACGATTTTAAAAACTTTTTTGAAAAGGAATTCTTGAAAAAAAATTCAGTTCCACAGTTTTTATTTATTTTTACACGTACAATGAACTCAATTGTACCGTGATTACTGGAACACCGTAAGTTAAAACGCTCTGTTAATTTTGTACTTAAGAATCTCAATAACATTTGTATTTATCGCTGTCAAAATTGTAATAAAAATATAAATACGGTGAACGATACTGTGTCCACGAGGAGCGATCAAAGAATTTTCAAATCATATCGTGCACGAAATATGTACCTATGTATTTTTATTATATATATAATATATATATTATTAGCCGCGATAATTGTTTGGACAAGTGTGCGTGATATGATGAGAATGTGAAAAAATTTAGGGTGAAATAGTCAATCCAGTTTGTACTCGTTTGCGAATCACGCAAAGGTTAAATATAACGTTATTTTTCTCTTGAAAAATGTGGGAAAATCATGTGCGTTGTACATATTGATAAATATTTTTCAATACATTAATTGGTATGTATATTGTGAATTCCGGGAATTTCATACCATAATATTATATTAAAATTGTGCTACAATTTAAAGGACTGTCTCTAACATCGTGCATTCTGTATTACGTGATCATTTGTAATCAATAAACATTATGTTTTATTTTTATATAATTGTCTTTTCATTCTTTGACTCAATTAAGAATTTGATTCCTTATTCAAGTATATAATTAATCAATTAAACGGACATTAAACTGTAGAAACTGTGGAAATGTGTGACAGTTGCTTAAGATCCAGTTTTTTATTATACCCAAGTATAAAACGTATAGAATAAGATACAAAACTATACGATATTTATGTTCTCATCACACAATATTGTATTGTTTAATAGTAACTGATAATTGCATTCACTATGTTCCAGTTACTTTCTCATGATCATAGCTGAAACCAACAAATTAATTTTAATTACGAGTCTATTGACTTGTATTTGATACAAAACTGTACAATATTTTCTCAAATATTAGATTATTTAATTAATGTCTTACAGTATTCCATATACTTTAATTTTGTAAAAGTTTAATATTAATGAAAAATCGCAGATACACATATATATTGCGAAATCATTGATAACTCGCTAAAGTAATTATTAATATTTGATTGATTAAACAGAGATTCATGTCGAAAGTCATACAGGAATATCGTTTAAGAACTGTACTTTATCATCGAATTCCAAAGTATATTGTTTTATTTCGGAAATCGAGTATTTAATGAATATCATGATAAGTTAAATGGGAAAGTATGTCTGTCCTTGTCACATGATGTTGCTATCCCGTTCTATAAATAAACAACAATGCCATCCATCGGATTGCGACTAGAAATTCGGAAATGTAACAGGAATATAGAATATGCAAGGAGGTATCTGAACTACTGTTAGACAAGAAGCGCGATACTGTGCGACAAGGACAGATACACGTAACGTAACAGAGAAAGAGGGGACTATTGAACGACAAGGACAGACATATTTCTCTTCCTAATCTCTTGAACATTCACTCGATTTCTAGGACGAAATCATGCACTTTTGGAATTGCGGAATAAAGTTCAGACTACAAGCGACATTCACGTATAGTTTTGTATCGACATTGTCGTTTAAATTAAGAGTTATTATTAATTATTATTGCCCGACGACCCGTTACTACGGGGGACCGACGCGATGGTTTTTCGCATAATTTGAATTAACACGTAATTAATTAATAATCTTTGTACATGGAACATAAAGAGCAGAGACTAAGGAAGTTTCTACGATTCCAAATAAGGAGCTTTAATCTTGCAAGAGCTCGATAGTAATGAAAAATCGTGGACATGCATCGCGTAAGTCGAAACACTTGTCGAAATAATCGTTAATAATTAATTAAATAAATAAACAATCATATCAAAAACGGTATAAGAATGTTGCTTAACATTTATTCCGTATTCTTTAATTCCAAAAGTGCATGAATTCTTCCTGAAAATAATTAGTGAAAATTCGATAGATTAGAAAGAGAAATATGTCTGTCCTTGTCGTAGAATATCGCGCTCTTTGTCTGTCACGCGATGTACATTCGTCTTTGTTGCTCGGTATAGTGTTCCTTGTCTAATAGTAGTTGAGATACCTCCATGTATATTTTATACTCCTGTTACATTTTCGAATTTCTAGTCGCAATTCAACAGATAGCAGCATCTTTTTCATAGAAAAATATAGTGTTATTGCGACAACAGGGACAATATACTTCTTAATTCAATTTATTAACTATCCATTAATTATTCTATTTTTGATAAAAATTACTTTTGGAATAAAGACTAAATCGCAAACGGTTTTTATGCGTGATTTTCAATTAAAATTTTAATACAAGTAATTAATTATTAACAATTGTTACTCACATTCTATTATCCTTACATGAATGAATAACAAAGTGGAGATCTGACGAAGTTTTTATAATTAAGTAAGATATAAATTAATTTGCTAGATATTTAATATTATTGAAAAATCGTCGACATATGTTCCTCGGTACTTACTAAAGCAATTGTTAATAACTAATTAATTAAATGGAAATAAATTCGTATCAATCAGAGAAATTGCCTCAGTATTTTGAAACACTTCAAGGAAATCTTTGAAATTCTCGAATTCTTTTTTGTTTGTAAAAATTTTAATTTTTTACGCTTATATTTTGTTCATTTATATTTCGAATGCAAATAAATATACCTGATTTCTGAATTTTATTTATTTTTATTTATAAAAATGTTAGGAAAAATGGATTGGAGAAGAATAGATTCAGAGTTAAATGATAAAAGCATTGAACTTTTGCAAATTAATTTATTTAATAAAGTTAGTAAAAATTAATAAACTAATATATTAAAATATTATTTTTATATAATAATATTTTAAGGCACAATTTGACAAATGTATACATATATACAATATATAAACTTGAGTAAAGAAAATAGTATTATTTGCAAATTTTTATATACATATATACAATATATAAACTTGAGTAAAGAAAATGGTGTTATTTGCAAATTTTTCGTTATATTATGATAGATTCATTCTTAAAATTTCTTTTATATATTTTGCAAAGGCAGGTGATAAGTTTCTTACAGTATTCTCCATGTATTCAAATAAGGCTGTTATTATTGTATTCAATAATGTTAGCGTTTCTTCATCAGTAGTAGAAAATCTATTTAAATGACTTCTCAAACTTTCTTTCATGTAACACCATATAAAATGAACTGCATCGTGCAAATAGTTCAGAGGATATGAAGATTCTGTTATCAGATTATGAGATATATGAAATATTAAAAGAAGGACACTTGTGGCATTCCTTAGATATCTCATGTCATACAAAGTTTCATTGAATTCATTAACGTCAAATGTATATTCTGTTTCGTTATTTGAAAATACGTTCCTTAATAAATGCAATAGTAATTCTTTTAATTGATTTAACATATCTTCAGTACCATTATTCAGTACCATTTCGTTATTTCCTTCGTTATTATTCTCTCTTGGATATTCGTTGTAGTGTTTAAGCAATATATCTACAAGTTGCATAGGTTTTAGAAGAGAAATACCGGGAATTACCATTTCTCCATTTTTAAAAGATACAGTATTTTCTTGAATATTGTCCAATTTCTTGGGAATATTGCCAAAATTATTTTTAAGTCGCAATTCCATCTTGCGATTAACATAGCGTATGACTTCAGCATTTTCAGATATTCTATCTGAATTACTTGCAGCGGCGGCACGTTTCGTACGATTAAATTGTTTACGAAGATTTCTGGAACGCAATGTGGCTCTATAATCATCTAAAATTCTACCTTGTGTAGATTCAATTAAATCTCCCGCAAATTGCATATTTATGACTGAATTACCAAAAAACAAAATATGAGCTGACAGAAATGCTACATCTGCAAGATCAACTGTGCCCTCTTTCTGATATTTTTCATACATACAATATGCTTGATATGCTATACCACAACCATTAATACCTATGTTACTTAACAATAATGTATTGTATGCAACTCTAGTTATATTTCCTATATTACTACCATTCGCAGCAAGTTTAGTAAGAATAACACTTCCACTACTAGATGCCAAACCAATTGTACCACCAGTTAGAGCTAACCACGAACCCAATGCAGATCTATTATATAATGGATTTATAGTTTGTTCGTGAGAACTTAAGTCAATTAACCTTTGCGTTGATCTGCCAACTGTCCATAAACCAGTTGCTGCACCAGAAGCTGCTGCCACACCTGCAATTGTAATAGTGTTATAATCTTATGCTTAATCTTTATCGTTACATTTTATAATATTAAGAATTAGTCTTAAAATAATGTTATAGAGTCATATAGATTACTTAAATAAATTGAAAAACATTTATACATATTTATAACTATAAAATAAATTTTGTGTAATTTAATACCTAACACAACTGGTCCAACAGGTGTCAACATAGAGGCAGCACCCAAACCAAGTCCAACAATACCTATCACGCTAGACGCTGTATCTCCTATATTAAGAAAAGTGTGCAGAGTGTTACATGCAGGTGAGTCTAAAATTTCTAACCATACTGTTGAACATTCTTCGGTAATTTCAAAATTTTCATCAGGTTGATAAAATCCATCCTTTGGAAGGACCATTATGCATGGAGGTAAAGTATTTTCTTCTTTGTACTGTATCCAACTTTTATACACTCTGCCCTCTATGTCGATATACCACGTTTGTTGCTCTTTACACTTAGAAAATTTTATTTTAAATATTGGATTTAGATTTATATTTATTTTATTTTCCTCTTCATTTTCTTTTTCAGTAGATTTCTTTGTTATTGAACTCTTATTTTTCTTTTCAGTAGATTTCTTTGTTATTGAACTCTTATTTTTCTTTTTAGTAAATTTCTTTGTTATTGAACTCTCTTTAGTGCGAAATGTTATGTTGTAAATTAATCCATAATAAACACCTTTTGTGCATGTCTCCGTCTTTATATCTACTTCTCCAAATTTAAGTATTTTGTCATATATAATATCTGTAATCTTTTTACTACTGGGCAAATAATCAAATATATTAAAATAATACAGATCATTGGTTTTATACGTATCAACAGTCTTTTCTGATGGCGGACCAAAAATTGCAAACGCAATGTTTTGTTTTAAATATTTATATTCATTTTCGGTATATCTTGTCCATTCTGGAAGAAGTTCGTAATATTCTTGTTGCTGTAGTTTAGCAATATTTAACATCTCATTCTATGTAAAATTGAAAAAAAATAGAATAATTTTTATATGAAAGCAGAAATATTTAAATTTTTAAAAATGATCGTATGTGTATCTATGTAATTGATATTTACCCATTCAGGATCTGTAATCGCCATTTTATTTGTTATAAGTACAAAATTTTTTTCCAAATACAAATCTTCTTACCTGGAACATATGTTTATAAATTACAATAGTAAAATTATATTACTTATTAAGAGTTATTGAAAGAATCGTAATGTTTCTTAAGATTTCGTACATTATTCTTAATGATAAAAACATTCGAGTTTATTAACAAAAAGACATTAAGAGAAAATGAGCGATTACCTTTTAATTATTTAATGATAAAAATAACTTTTTCACTGTTTTTCTTGCAACATTACACTACTTTAGATAATGTAAAAAAATAAAATAAAATTTTTGAAATATGAATAGAATAACAACATAAACAGTTGAGAAACCGTCGACTAACTGACAAGAGAATTAAAGAAACACCCATTAAATATATATTCTCTAAGAGACAAGCTCAAAAAAATGGGAATCCCGATGGGAATTCACTATTCTTAATCATAGTTTTATATATATAATTCATCATGACTCAACAACTCAACCAACCTGAGAATTAAAATTCTTCTAGATACCATTTTTTTTTTTTTTTTTGTTATATAATGTTCTCATATATCTAGTATTGTACATAAATGTTATATAGCGGCAGAAATATTATGAAATTTATTTATATATTTATTCTTCAAATTCAGTAGAACAGAAAATTAGAATAAATTAGTTTGGTATCACCGGTGTAAAAGTTGATTAATATGATTAGAAAATGTTAGAAAATGTTGCGTATTTTTGTTGAATTTTGAATTTACGTTGTAAAAAGATAGGAAACGTAAATTAAAAATGTCCATTAATAATGGTTACATAATAATGTTAATAAGGAAATTTAATAATAAAACTTACTAGAAAACATTTGGTACAATCTTTACACATAAAAAATACTATTTTAAATATTTAAAAAAAGATAATTTTCCAAAATTATATATTAACAGATTAAGAAAGAATAGTTGATATTTTGCATATAAATATAACTATACTTAAATATTACTATTTAATGCTATGTATACTTGTTGCAACTATCTAGTTAAATCTAGTGTATTATTACTAGAATATCACAAGTTTTAAAACATTAGCTTCAAAAAATGTTCATTTTATTAAATTCAATATTATTTTAATAGCAGTTTTGTTAATGTTTAAAAAATTAAAAAAACACAAATATAATTCATTATTACAGTTTAAAATGGAAATACAAAATAGAATAAAGATACAAAAGATTTGTCCCTCTCTCATACATAAAAGAACTACTAATTAAATGTTACAAAAACTATCTTCTATGGAAAAAAAAGGAAGAAAAAATCTATAATATATAAAATTACTTTTACTTTTACGAATGTTACGTTATTGTACAGTGAATGTTTAACATTGTTTAGAAATATTCACAGTTCTAAAAAAAACTTTATCTTGTCGAAACTTAAATAACAAAAATACATGTATTGCTACCAGTTCGTTGCGCAATTCGAATTGAAAATTCACATACAAGTAAAATATTTCTTTCCGTCAGTCATAAATAACATTGAAATATAGTACATAAATAGTACAAAATATGGTATATGAGTAAAATATACTTGTAAAATAACATTTCCATATGTGTTACAAGCTTTTACACGTTGGTAGTGCAATAATGCAATCAAATTTCCTGTAGAATTTATTTTCGTAGAAAATGGCGGAAGTACAAGCGCCTCTTGCGGCAATTACGTAAAGGTGAGGCGCGTGCCTCGTCGCTCAGTCTTGTCTGCAATACTCTCGATTCTCTTTCGTTGCTCGTATCGTGTCCATATTACGATAGAAGAAAAAAAATTTATTACGTATACATCTCGGTGGAAACATTCGTATTTACAAGGCTAGCGTAAAGCCTCGCAGTGTGAAATCACCCGCAGAGGGGCAAGAAAAAAAAAAAGAAAAAGAAACTTCTTTTAGGGAGTCCTAAATTTCTCGCGTGGCGGAAAGCCTGTCCCGATCTCGAGGCGAGAGTCGTATCACTGCCAGCGCCGACTGGCGGCGAGAATCGACACCAGTTTTTCTGGCGAATCGATATTCTGCTCAAATATTGACTTCGCGATTGTGCGTGGTGTCACAGGCGAGTCGTGCAGTAGACGGCGATGCTCTTTTAAAAAAGCGAGTTCCAAGCGAGTGTGACAAAGCCAAAGTGTTGCCGGCCGTATAATTGACAGTCGGAATATCCCGGAGGCAGGCGACAGGGGAAAATGCTGCTGGCGGTTAGCACCGTGCTCCTCGGGTTGACCCTCGGTCTCTCCCACGCGAACATCTCGGCCCTCGACTCGACACCGAGCTCCTTCAACAATCATGGAGGTGATTTCATTTCTCTTTTCTCGTGCCCTACATTCGTACCGTTTCCTCGATCGGTATCTCCCCCGATCGAGGGACTGCTCGCAACAAACTGCTTTTTTCCTCTTTTTCTTTCTTTTTTCCTGTTTTTATCCAATTTCGACGAGCCACGCATCGTACCGAGACGATGCGTCGCTGCGTCGAACCGAGTAAACTCACAGGTGCGATTGTTCTCTCGAGAGCACCTGCAGTCGCCGAGACTGTTATGGCGAATTCATCGACTGGCCACCCGAGTGGTGTTGCGATACGTCTGTGAAACAAATCGACGTAACTAACGGGAATAACGTAACTTTGCTTGAGCGAAGCGTTGCGATCTCGCGTACGACGGCATTAGTCACGTTTCGCGATAACAAAATAGACGTGAATCAGATCGCGGCCCTATGCGCGGCGAAAGCTCGGGCTTGATTGAAGCTAGACAAACGGAGGTAACGTCGTTTTACGACGCTATCGGGCAGACACTACAAATCTCGCTCGTTATCTTCCCGTTTTTACGTTTTTAATGCATGACATTTTGACGCTTGACGAGATCGATTTTCGAGTATTTGCAAAGATCTAAGAAAATATGTTTGTAAATGAATTTGCTTGTTTGTCACTTGAATCTTTATTTTGGTACCTCGTTGTCTCTTTCTGTAGAAAAGAAAGTCTTGGTATGAATTAATGTATAATGTATGTTATTTTGGAACGGTTGCTGATATTAACACGTGATGCATCTCTTGCGAACGGAATTTCGTAAAATATTGTATTACAAATCGTGTCGCGATATGCCTCATTTTTCGTTTCGTCGCAAGCGAAGTTTATCTTTTAGCACTTTTATTACAATTCAACGCTTCGAGCGATGTCAAACAATTTTCGTGCTGCGAAAATATTGCTTCTTGTAACGAAGCGACGTGTAATATCCTCTTCTCGTCGGTATTTCGCAAAATATCTTGCGTAACAACGTCAGGTATTAATGAACTGTGTCCGATAAGGAGTCGGGTTCCTCAATTTTTTTCATGCTTGTCTTTTTCATTCAAGCTAATTGCCCGAAAGTTGTCTCGTGATTTACAACCACGGCTCTGCCCATATCTGAGAGTTAAAATTAAAAACGATTCGATTCGTTTCGCCCGTGTCTTTTGACTGATTGCGATTTGCAAAGATCGTTGTTTAATTTCGGGCGGAACAAAACCCTATCCCCAGTAAAATCGAATCAAAACAAGCTTTCGTTGAAGCGCGGACGTTCTATTCATCTCTATTACGCTTTTTGATATTATGCGTACGTTTAACCGATAACGCCGATTTCTCTATTGATCGGTCGGTCAACTGGCAGAGAGGCTTTTAACATACTGTAGTATGTAACGTGTAATTACATATAGAGCGTTGAAGGAAATAAGGATCTGAGAATTTTATAGGGGCTTACAAAATCTGTGCGCGAAGAGTTGTTGAAAAATAACAATATACGGAATGTTAAAGAAGAATAGGGATTTCAAATTTTTCAGGTTGACAGAATTTACTAAGAAAGGAATAAAAAATGTTTCAATTTCAATTTGGAATTTGAAATCAATTTTTTTCAGAGGTCTGTAGTGTGTACTGTCTCTAAGCATGAAAAATGTTTTGTATATCTGGTGATGCTTCTTTAAAAAAGTTTTTCTATGTGTAAAAAAATTTAATATCTTCTTGTTATCTTGTACCAATTAGTTTCATTATTATAATATAATATAATCATATTATGTACGAAATTAATTGATACAGATAATCTTAATTGTAAACTTTCCAGCTAAACAATATTTGTTAACGTTATTCTTTATTACTTGCTTAATACTCAAAAGAATGTACGAGAAATATTGAGAAAGATACAATTTTCAAAATAAAGAAAAGAAAACGTCAGATATATTAGCGTTTACAAAATTTCCCTGCATCCAACAGTACAATTTTAATTAAAAAATTATATTTAATTCCATATATTATTGATACAAGTATTAATGTTAACTTCAAACTATTCAATTGAAGATATCAATGGAAAATTTAATATTTCGAATTTTGGAATATTTAAATGTCCGCAGTAAATAGTTACGAAGTATTTCGGAACGGTATAGCCTAGAATTCAGCAGTAATTTAGTAAACACTGATACGTATAAATCGAAGTAATTTCAACTTCAAAGGCTACAATTTAAATCGAAAGTAAGAGAATCGTTTGATTGGGAATGCATTTAAACTGCACTCTTGAAATATACCATCCGGATCGATTGGAGATGGTCACATATTCGGGAAATACAGAATAATTCTAATTTTAGCAGTGTAAAATGGCATTATGTACTAAATATGATTTTTTCCAAACACCGAACGCTGAAACTGAAACAAATATATCAGGAAACATGATAAATTATTTGGAAGCTTACATATAGATTTTGGAAAGCAACGCACTATTACAAGAAAGTATTATTTTCGTTTCAGCTGTGACTGCGTTCTTTCGTGCATTATTGATATTTGCCAGTTTTAAAAGCTGTCTTCCCGACGAGCGATAAAAATGTCATTAAAACTTTAGATCTTGCACAATCTGAACTAATGTCATCAGTCAAATTTTTTTTAGTTGCAAATCGAGAGCGGAAAAGCAGTGTAAACTCGCTCGCTAATGAGTTTGTTAACAAAACCAGCAAACTTCCGTAAACGAATGATACAAATAGCAGGCTAATTTATTATAAAATAAAATTGTAAGAGCCGTTTGTACGTAACAGAAGTTTGCAATGTGTAACTTGTCTTTGCCAATGATTTTTCTCGAAAATCTGCGTTAAAGTTCTACGTGTAGAAATGTTTTCCAAAAGTATAAAGTAAAAAAGATCGCGAGACAAGGGGCTAATCAACAAGCTGGACAATGTGTCTCCTTGAACTTTTTATTCGGACGGCCCTTTGTTCTGAATCTTGGCGAGGTCCTCGAGATTTTCTCTTTTTCGCCAAAGAATATTTTTAATTTGGAGAGAAAATATCAGAGTCATTTTTTTCTTTTTCTTTTTTTTTTTTTAAATATGTCGCGTTGTTCTTCGTCGTTCCAGTTTCGCGCCGAAGGTTCGTTTTTTTTTATTTTCTTTTTTTCTTCGAAGTATAAGAGAGGAGGGCGTGATCGGGGATCGAAAATATCTCGAGGACCCCTAGCGCGCTTAACTGTATAAAATTTGGTCATCGTGAAGAGCTTCTCCGATAATATTACCGTAGATTAAACGTGATTTATGCTTCTTTTTCGATCCTTGACAAGAATAACCGATTATTATATATTATACTAGTGGAGGAAATGGTGCCGGGGGTGGAATTAACATAATTGGTTCTGAAACTTCATTTGTTACAGCTAGTCTATCCTCGTCGCAGCGTGCGTTGAAATATGTGCATGTACTTAGGAGAAATTCATTCCAGGCTAATAGTCTGAAGTAACAATATTGTCGTACAATATACGTAAATAATACCGAGAATAGCGTCGAATTAATTTCTCGAAATTTTAAATTACGAGAAAGCTATGAAGAGGCTGCAGTTTGAACGCTTAAAATACTATCGACAAAATGTACGTACTTTTCGATGGGTGAAATGGATCGTGTATGAGATATTAAGCGTTCAATAACAAAATATCGTGAACAAACTTTTTGCAGTAAAAAAACACAAGCAATATTCTAACGTTCGCGAAAAAGATAAATTGCGATTGTGGTATTATTTGCTTTCGCTTGCATTTTGATTTTATTTGCGAGAACTGTTTATTGCAGAATTCGCTGTAGTATTTGTACCTGTTGTGTTATATTTTCCTGTTTATTACTTAGATATGTTTGTTAATACCGTAATATTCGCAAAGTCGGCAAATTTTGTTAGAAACTCACGAACGAAGATCACACCAGTGACTAATCACTGAAAATTAGAGTAACATTACTATTAAATATTAATCACACGATACCACGGTAGTGTCATCGATCGTTAATATTAAATTTAATCAATTCGCTGATCGAACGAAAATCGAAAAAAAAAAAAACGATTTTCGACCAAAAAAAAAAAAAAAAAAGAAAAAAAGGTGACTGCTGTGAATATCAAGTAATATTATTTCCCTGGCACATGCCGTGTAAATTTCACCCAGATACGAACTATTTGCATCTGAAAGAGTGACTCTGGCCTCGCAGCGGCAAGGTGCAAAGTGTCAAACTTTCTAGAAAGCAGCAGTGAACGTAGTTTCGTTCAATTTAAGACTTTGCCAACGACTCACGTGAACTGTTGCCGATTTCGATGCAACTTCCCAACTAGACGGAGAACCGAAAGATATTAGAGCCATGTTTACGAAATATTTCATTAACAAACTTCCCTTTGACTTTCCGTTTGTTTCCAGCGAGCTTGATGGTAATGCGCCTACAATTTCCCACATTTCTGTGATTTCAGCGTGACACCCTCTTTTCTTCACCCCCGTTTCGTAATACGATAACGAAGTAATTTACAATAAATTACGAAATTATTATCAGCGTTATAAATTGTACGCGGAGTCATTGTTGCGTCGTACAATTTATAATAATGATAATAACGTAGGCGATTTAGCTTCGTTCGCTTATTCGATATATTAAGGTCGTTTAGTGATTTCATCGCGAATCATTCATCGAGCTAGTAAAGTTTTTTAGTTGGCATCATTTTATTCGCAACTAAATTCTTTGAATTGTTTCACCTGAATTGTTTCTGTCGTTCTTGTAGCTTTGCCGCGCGTGATTCGTGTGTGAAGATAAAACTTCTTTCGAGTGAAAATGCTTCGACGTTTTCCTCGAAACTGCACTTAACTTTATCAAGGGTCTGTTGATCCAAAGCACTTTTACCAGATACCAAGCATCGGCTCTTTGTACCATCCTCCTCGAGGTATTCACGCTTTCTTTTCCAATCGTTAACCATTGCGATCGCGCAAATACATCTAACAACGTGCACGTACGTATATTCGATAACGCGAATTAAACGGAAAGAGATTGCAAATGATACGCGATCGTGTAACGTTAGCCTTTAATGGATTAATATCGGTGAAATATTTTAATGGATTAATATCGCTCCGCGAAATCGAATAACCCGGTCCAAGTTAGAAATATTTATAACGAAATCGTGATTTTTCTGCTGCTTTTCGTCGTCGTCCGCGTAAACTCGTAAAATTAATCACCGTGAAACGTTGAAGTCATTACGCTTACGACGTATAGTATCGATTTTCCTTGGAGGAGGTTATTCCATTTGAAAATCCCTCGTACCGTATATACGATTTACGATATAAACTCGTCCGACAAAATGCAGTTACGTTCGAACGCTCCGGCGCAATGTGAAAACTCCCTTGTAACGAGAAAGGGAGTGGCCAGATTGGCAAAATCGTAATTTTAAATACCCTGTAATCGTTTAATACATATACGAACGTGCTGTAATAAACGTAATTCGCGAGATTCGCGTGCGAAGTGTATAGTTTTGGAAACGAACGACGCGCGCGGAAATTTGAAATTCCATTTGCCGGGAGAGATGAAGTTTCGGTGTACGTAGACAAATTTTGTCCCGTGTTTTTAATTTAATTCTCGCCGACAATTATTACCGGGGCGGTGGTCTCTCCCCCCCCCCCCGGGCCTCGTGTAATTCACTTTTACATTGAATTACGGGAACGACTCGGAATGGAATTGGAATAACGGCCACGGGAAATATCTTCGGCGGTGAACGCGTTAACCAACCGCTTTTAGCCTGAAATAGTAACTCTCGTCTGTTGTTCGGGGGAACGATGTTAACGTGAAACATCGATTCCTCGCGGTGGAACACCTGTATGGTGGCGGAATAACAGTCGGCAATTGTTGTTCCACGATGGAAACAGCATTGAAACTTATCGGTTGTCAACGTGTTCCCGAGACGATTCATTGAATCATTCTTTGATCCAATTTCCAATTGAAACGTGTATGTGCACGCTGCTGTTCGACTGATCGATAATATTAACGACTTTTTCTGTTTATTCTTTTGCTTCGACGGGCTGCTTGTTGTTTGAGGGGGAAAGGAGATGAAAAGTAACAATCGGAGGAAAGAATTGCTAAATATGTACCACTTTTTTTTTTTTTTTTTGAGCACAGTTCTTAAACTGTAATATCGGTGGTAACTTTTGTAATCATTCGTCGATTTGTTCGTTACTTTCATCTTTCGAATTTTTTTAAATTTAACGTTGGATATTATACTTGTACTCTTTTACGTTTAATAACGCGAGAAATGTGGTTTTGAACAGCGAGTTGTAATAGATTTTGATTCGTAAAAGTCCTTTTATGCGTGTAACTTTGCATGTGCTCGAATAGAATGGTCGGTCAATAAATTGCGATATAAAGAATTCGTAATTTACGTTTTCTTGCATTATAAATAACGGAAATGTTCCAAACATCTTTGTAATGATGTAGATGATGTTCTAGAAATGATGTTGATATAAAGAGGATGTATAAAGAAAAATCAAACGAGTTGTTCATTTCGTTTGAAAGCATCCATCTTCAAACGAAGACAATTATGCATGGAATTTTGAAGTATTTGACTTTTAGTAATTCACGAGCCCCGACTTTTACCATGCAAATGGATATCGCGGTTCCATCAAAGCCTCGAATTGAAAAATCGTCAAACCTTATTTGGTTTGTTCCAACGGTTCACGTCGAAACTATTTCCGAAAAATCAAGAATTTAGGTTGCGTATAGCTTAACTATCTCGTGCGAGCACTCTGATCGTTTTTAACGGGACGATAAAATAAAAATGAAGGCTACACTGAAAACTGTATCGTCACGTTTTTCGTTTTTTATGGGAGAGCAATTTTTAAATTCAATACATTGTTAACCAGTTGCGAATTAAAATTAACTTTTCGCTTGATTTTTTGATATTTTTTTGAAATTTATTTTCTCGAATGTAATACTAATAAACGCGTCTTTATTAATAAAATAATGTTTCTCCAAGGATTTTTTGATGAATATTTAAAAAGGTATCGGCAACTTGACACGATATAAATATATTAGATTATTTTGTGTCAATTTTTCAAACGAAAAGATATATATACATGTTACAGTATTATAAAACCTAACATTGTAATATATCTCTTTCTTTTTCACATTCCAAAGCAGACTTTTTTATTGGATTCTTCATTTATCGTGTGTTTCAGCTTTTTTTAATTATTTTGCTGTAAAATATATCTACAAATGTATCTCTTTTTTTAGCCACATCAACGAGCAAGATCAAAATCAGTGAATCAACGCAAATTAACTTACGTGTATCTTTTTCACCGAGGTCTTCAAACAATATTTCAACTACGTTTCAACAATAATTTCTCTATTTAACGAGCGCTTGTAATAAATAAGTAGCACGGGTCAGAGGTTCATTAAAGGGAAAGAAAACGGACATTAGTTACCATTAATTAGTATTCGTGAAATAATGACCTACTTGCTGCAAGCATGGGTGAATTATTAATCTCCTCTCGTTGGTTCTAATAACGTTAAATAACGAACATTCTTTGCAAGGTGCGTGTACAATGACTTGAAATAACCGGCAGTGTTCTTTTTTTAAATTAACGCGAAATTTTAATTGATGCATCTTGCATTGTTCGAATGTTTCGAGATGTTCTCGTTTCTCCGCTACGCTACGAAGCTTCCTGTCTATTTCTATAAACTCTCGTTTCTTTTTTTTCCTTTTTTTTCTTTTTTTCTTTTTTTGTGACAAGCTCGCCGACAAAACAATTCCCAGGGATTAAATTGCGAAATTAAGAGAAGCAGAGAGGGCAAGGGAGATTTGTGGTATTTTTAATTTGAAAACGAAATAAATAAAAAAAAAAAGAGGAACGAAAGCCACGCTTCGATAACATTGAACATTTCATCGCGATGCAATAACCGCGTATGACCATTAACGCGCCCAAATTTTTGCTGCGATTAATTTAACGTAACCACCGCAATATTGTGAGAAAACAGAAAATTATTTTCAAACAAAAACGTTTTTCCGCATACAGAAGTTAAAATATTATTTGAAATGCGCTTATATTTAAAATTCAGAATTGCGTGTCATTTATACAATATTTTTTAATAATTGCCCGTGGTATTGAAATATCCAATAGTAATCGCAAAATATTGGAATATCCGGGATACGCAAAGAATTTTGACAAAGACACAGTATATTAAATATGCTAATATAATTATGATACAATTTAATTTTAATAATCACATTAACATAATTATAATATAGTACATGTTTGATAATTGTATCAAAGGAATTACAATAATCAGGTGATTAAAAACTTTCGTAATCTCTACGAAGTACATGCTCTAAATACCCCGTAGCTTCTTCGTACATTCCCAGATTTGTTTTAAACTTTGCCAATATAATCACGATGTTCAACCTTCATTACGGTGTTAATAAAACTTCAAAATGTTTCCTGTAACACGCGTAATACATTCGTAAGAGAGTTCCTGCAAGTTTGTGCGAATACTTTCGTGAGCAACGATATCTCGGGCTATTTTGATCATTTTTTTTTTTTTTTTTTTTTTTCTCAAGTCTATCATTCTATCTCTTTAAATCACGTCTTTTTGTCTCTGTGCTCAGCTCCACGATTGGATTTGGACAGTCCGGAAAGCGGATACCATGGCCTGGTGAAGGAAAATGAAACTCTGGTCGAGGTCACGCCGCAGATACGAGCCATAGGTGCAAAAGTCTGCTCCTTCCGTATCGCGAACAAACACCATGGCGAGGCGCCCTTCGAGATCGTTTTGAAAGAGAAAGGAATGGCAGAGCTGAGGGCACTGCGAGTTCTAAACTGCGAGAAACGGCGCAACTACAAGTTTGATATCGAGGCTGTTGGCTGCAACGGATCGCTATCGGAAAAGTACGAACTGCATTGAATAAAGCTGACCATCTCGCCATCGGCGTAAACTTCGTTTTTATCTCTTTATCGAGGCTGATACGTTGGCGAGCCGTGTACACGTTATATTGAACGTGATACGTGAACAAATAGATTAGTTCGATTAAATACGAATTTTTGTTCATTTCGAGGCTGCTGTAATAATAACGAGCTATTTTGTAATTTGCGATATCGACGTTTCATTTGATATCGTGACGCGGTTCGTTTCAACGGCTCGACATTGGAAATGAAGCCGCGTGGAATTCCATTATTTTACGCTTCTATTATTTTGAAATACAGATAGATTTAATGCGAACGTTCGTCCTACCTTCTGCTATTTCTGAACTGCAACGGTTTCCTGTGTTCTATTTTCTCTTCTACCTGTCTTCGCCTATCTTCATTTAGGCTTCCGTTATACTTTCCAATATACTCAGAATTACTGTTCTCGCAAAGATTTGTAGTAACGCATTTAGTTTTTAGGTGTGATTGTAATTGATCGTATTATTTGATCAATTTTGTTATTGTTTGTATTGATCCCGAATTTTAAATTACTTTTATAATTAAAAGTTGAGTTTCATTCATCTCAAGAACAGAGATGTTGGAATGTTTAATAAAGTTTAGTAATTTATAACACAGAGATCTGTTAAATTCTGACAGATTGCAGTGGAAGAAATTAATTCATAAAAAAGACAAACTCTTGCAATAGTAATATGAAGATAAAGATAAAGTTATAAAGAATTAGATATATCCTCACTATTACAGTTAATAATGTTACATATTAATATATTAAATAATAATATATAGTTAATTTATGTAACGAGAATTTTTGAAAAAAAAAGATGATCATTTACATCGAGCAGCACTAAAGAATTATTTTAATGTTATTTTAGCGCCACGGTGCATATTACCGTGGTGGACGTGAACGAGTATGCACCACAGTTTCTGCAGCCGGCCTATGTCAGCACCGTGGACGAAGGTCGCCTATACGAAGAAGTTGTCCGCGTTGAAGCATCCGACAGAGATTGCACCCCAAAATTCGGTGATGTATGCAAGTATGAGATTTTGACAGCCGATCAGCCCTTCATCATCGACAATGAGGGTGCGATACGCAATACCGAACCGTTGGATTACGAGCGATCCCATAACTATATCCTGAGCGTGGTAGCGTACGACTGTGGCATGAAACAATCTGCACCTGCCATGGTCACCGTTAAAGTCAATCGTGTATGCGCACCTGGCTGGAGAGGAATTCCGGAGAGGGTTGACTACGCCGCCGGAGTAGGTTCTCAACCGTTGCTTCCATCCGCCAGGCTGGACCTTTGCGACGCACCCTGTATATTACGCAACGTTCGAGCCACTTTGACACTCGCTACGGACCATATAGGGAAAGGTTGCGACCGTGACACATACGGTGTGCGCAGCCAACGTAAATTATGCGGCGCATCCCGCGATAGCGTAGACTTGTTGCCAACTCCTGGGCCTACCACTTCCTGGACTGCGTCCTTATCTCGAGACGAGGGCAGGGAAGCGGACGAGATCTTCGAGTTCGATGGCGTTGATTCCGCCGCTATTGTACCTAACGATGTGCTCGAGCACACTCTGGCACAGAAATTCACGATCGGAGTTTGGGTGAAGCATCGTCCTCGGCCCAGACAAGATCCTCACGTTAAGGAACACATCTTGTGCGCCGCTGACGATCACAGTAAGCTTTCTCTCGTTAATTGTTCGCTTTGAAGAATGCACGTTCACGCACGGCGTTATTAAACGATGTATTGTTTGATTTTGCAGAGATGAATAGACATCATTACGCCCTGTTTATCAGAAACTGCAGACTGATTTTGCTACTTAGGCGCGATTTCTCCGAGGGCGATCCTAATATCTTCCGGCCTGCCGAGTGGCGTTGGAAACTTACCCAAGTGTGCGACGATAAGTGGCATCATTATGCCGTTCAGGTCGACTTCCCTCACGTAACTTTGTTCGTTGACGGAGAGGAATGGCACACAGACGAGAAGAATCCCGAGGTGATCGACGACTGGCCGCTTCATCCTGCCAAGGGTGTTAACACGACCCTTGTCGTTGGCGCGTGCTGGCAGGGTTCTGACAACAAAACGAAACATCACTTCCGCGGCTATCTGGCTGGACTGTCCGTTTTAGTTGGACGAAACGAGAAACCGGACGTGTTGTCCTGCTTGCGCCGTTGCCAGGAAGGTATCCACGTGCCGTCGATGGACCTGCTTCAACCAGGAACCCAGTTGCTCACCAATTGCGATCTAACAGAGGTACGAATTGACGGGGACAATCGCACTAACGTCGAGACGCTTCTCCGTCGTATCGGTTATTCCAACTCGAGACGATTCCCCACACCTGGCCGCCGTAATTTCCGTTTAGAAACGACGATTGTCTGCGAAGGTAGCGAGAACAATCCGCTCCCTGTACCAACCGTTCAGTCGTACGTCACTGTTCTACCACCGCCTCGTCCGGGCATAACTGTCAACGGGACCGGCTACGTGGCCAGGGAATACGCAGATTTTCGTCTAGGTGTGCGCGTATTCCCGGACACTCGCGTCACTGCCGGATCCGCTGCCAGATTGGACGCATGCGCGGTCAGTGTTTATCCGAGCCTTAATCCCGATCACGAGAGCTTAGGTTTGCCAGGCGATGCTCTGCGTAGATTCCGTTCGATCACCGCGCGCGTAGATCGCGATGGTGTCGTTCTCTCAGGCGCCGACACACCGTACAACTATCAACAATTGATACGTCTGATCATGTACACGAATCGGAAGCCAGCTTACTATCTCGATCGCGTATTCAAGCTGACCTGCTCCGAGCTTAGCGGCCGATTTGCGAGCAACGAGTACGTGCAAACTCTCGCCGTCATTCATCCGAAAGAAAAGACCACTGCTCTTCCTCATTCCACACCCGACGAGCCGCCAATCGCCAGAATCCTCGAACCGGCACCCGGACACGCGCAATTGTCACCTCATCACGCAGACTTGCCGGAGGAGTACGCGACAGCCGCGCTTCGCGAAGGTAACAGAAGCATCGGAGGCGCGAGCGGTAGCCACGCAGTCACGATTGTCGCAGTCGCTTGCATTTGTTTCTTGCTGTTGATGGCGGTGGTCGGGGCGGCAAGAGTGAGAGGCGCCGCAAAGAGACGACCATCGGCCGGGGACGAATTGGCTGCCGAAACCGAAATGGCTTGGGACGATTCTGCATTGGCTATTACCGTGAATCCCATGGAGAGGCTCACAGAGCACGATCCTCATCACCAGAGTCAGAGAGACGAAGACGTCGACGATTCGGCAAGTTCTGACTCGGAAGATGGATCGTACAGAGATGACGACTTGGACAGTTCCGATTGCGAGAACGACTGCGAATTGAGCAACGGCCGACATCGCCGTCACAATTCACCTCATGATTTGGAATGGGATCATCGTGATGTTTAAATTACTAATCCCTCTCTGCATTCGCCATCCCCTTTCTTCGTATGGCGATTAAGTGGAGTACTAACTCGTATTGTTTCTCATTAATTCCCTATTTCAAACGATCATTATTATTTCTTTTCTTATGACGCTTCGTAATGCACATCTATACCTGTTATTATCCTATAGCGAGCTTTGACAACTTTATGAAACTATTTCTGATATTCACAATATTCACTCGAGACTTGTCCATCTTTCGAAAGAACACGTTGATATTTTCGGTAATTGAACTCCGATACTCCTATACATAAATACGCGAGCGTCGTATTATATCCGTCCCCATAGATGAAGGCATATTGGTATCGTGAAATGTTAATACATCAATTAGTTAGTACTCACCTTAAAAGCCAGCAAAATTTGTAAGAGAGTGCGGGACGCTTTATCGAATAGTTGAACTCTTTCTAACTACAACACGCCACTGATGTTTGTAGACGTGGAAAGATACACGTGGAGGATACTTAAGTTTACTGGGAAGTTCTCGGTAAATATTGGAAGCAATTAATTTATATTTGACACTCATTACTTCTAATGATTAATATTATTATTATTATCGCTACTATTATCATTATTACCATTATTATTTTTATTATCCAATAGTGGTAGGACGAGGGAACTTTTTTATACTCTTAATTATCTTATCCTTCTTTTATTCTATTTTTATTCTATTCCGCTATTACTTGTTAAAAAGTGTTTACTAACGCTAAACATGATATATTGTAATGCTGCTGTATTGTATTCGATTACAATTTTCCTTTGATATACAGGACAGCCCGATGACGTAATCTGACTGTTATCTAATTGAACGTATTAACTCTTCCTTATTTCCGACTTGAACTTTTTCATACGACGTTTGATCTCATAAGTATATACATATATACACATCTATATATTTTTTTCATAACAATCGAGTCTTTCATATTCGACTAAACTAAGTATTTAAAAAAATCGTGGATGCCCATTTTATTATTAGCATGCTATCAATGAGAATGAACAATAAAAAAAAAATTATATATATATATATATATAATACATACATATATATATTTCTAATCGGTAGCACGTAAAATCGGGCTGAGCCTAGGCCATCGTATGATACTTGCCCAATTTTCCACTTTATTTTTAAGTGAAAAAAAGAAAAAGAAAAAAGATAAACCTCTAATATAATTTCCACAATGTTCCTTCCTAATCAATCTACAAAAGAAAAATAAAAAAAAAAAGGAAAAGAAAAAAACTCTTAGCTCTTAGTAAGGACATTGCCGCGCATCTTATAATAGTGCTTCACCATTAAATACGGTATAATATCATATCCGTATACATGTGTGCGCATGCATATAGATTTGTATGCAAGTTCATCGCGTATACAGACTGTATGAAGTACACGTGTATGTGCATGAAGGAGAGAAAAAGAGGCGAAAAAGGGACACATGTGTACTTACATATACATACAGCGTCCGATCATTATTCTGTGGTGAGGAGCGCCGTTTCGCACGGACGAGACAATTTATCCTTTGTGGAGGGGAGGAGAATAATGCGCAGCGATTCGACCAGCAAGAGGGTATCGTTTGTTATTTTTTAAAAGGATTATCGTGCAATCGTACTCGTTTCATAGGGAAACTAATTTTTATGTGCCTTTACGCGACTAGTATGTTGAATTCTACTCTATATTTTAATAGCGAACACTCGAACTGATTTCCTATCAGTATATCTCTCGCATGTTAGACGTACCGCTCGAGAACGTCTCGGAAGCAAACTGCTCTACTGTTGTTGTATTTTAAAACATTAACTGTTATAACGGCATAGGTGTTAAGGGACAGACGCATAGAAAAAGTATCGGCCGTTCGTTGATAATGCGATTCCGTCGGTTTCACCAGAGAGAAAGAGAATCACGTACGAGTCGTGGGATGTAATCGGACTGTCAAGCGGAAAAGCGTATATTCTGTTGTTTGCGATGGTGAACAAGCACGGTTCGTTTATCATTGAACATATGCCACGTACGTGCAATGATCCGCAGGGTATTAATTATCGACGAATGATCTCGTAAATGACTGCGCATTGATACTCGCTACGAAGTAATGAAAGGATCTTGCGTATGTATTTGTGTATTTAGAATTATACCGATCGATCGAATATTTAGTACTGAAAGTTTGTGTACGGATATCTATATTCATAGAAACTATATGAACAATTTATTTTTCCAACGAGCATATCATATCATTTTTATAAGAGATTTGTCAGAAGTTTAAAAACTTTTCGTAAAGAGCTCCTACATAGCAATCGGCTATCGTGACGTTACTTGCCATAATCGCGATTTGGTTTCTCTCTTTTTTTTCTTTTTTTTTTTTTTCATTTCATTTTTCTTGATTGCGCTTCACTTTTGTCACGTTCGAATAAAGATACGCGCGTTATTTTTGTGCATTAATTTCGTTTCGAAAGCTTTGATCGAGAAAGAACAAAATGACGCGTCGATTAAAATATTCAAAATATCGGGGACGTAAAAAAAAAAGAGAAAAAGGAAAAAGAAAAACAATAATGGTTGATAAAAACGAAGCGCGAATAAAAAGTAATACTGCTGCTATTCGTTTTAATTTTTTTCTTTTTTTTTTTTTTGTTTTATTCTAAGAGCGTACATGCGACACACGTGTATGCGCACTTCAAATTTCCGCGTGAATAGACCAACCATCGTGCTCTCTCTATTCTAAATTTTAAATCTCTCATCTGATTTACAATTTCGGTTTGTAGTTCTTGCAAAAGCTTGTGTTATTCACAAGGATATCAATCTAAACGTGTTTCACTTATACACGACGTAATATTCGGGAAAAGATAATTCTATCGAAAGGAGAATGAATTTCCTCTCTTTTTATGGGATTATACATTCTTTATACACACGAACACACACACGTCGGAGATCATGGGATGGAAACCTAACCTAAACCTAACCTAAACCATAAGAAAAAAGGGAAGAAAAAAAAAAGAAAAAAAGATTCGATTCCTTCTTCGATCGCACAACACAACGCCCTACAGATCCTTCTCTTGAATCTTTTACACGGCGTAAACATAAAGGGAAAAAAAAAGGAAAAAAGAAATCAGACAACTGCACAAAAGAGTTGAAGTGCTGACTTTCGGAGCATGAGGAGCGCGAGAATTCGAATCGAGGTGCATTCTGTACCGGAGGTCGTTTTTGACGAAGAGTGTTTGTCGACGATTGGAGTACAGGAAGGGAGCATTCTTTTGTTACCCGGTCTAACGAGCCATTTAGAGCAAGATGATGCGTATGTTTATATCAGAAAGACTCGTTTTTCTCGGCTGCCAGTGAAGGGAGATTCGCGAGCGAGAGAGAGAAAGAGAGAGAGAGAGAGAGAACGACATCATTGCAACCTAACTAGGCGTGTAAAACGCCTGCTCTAAAGATGTACTTAATTATATTAATTATATGGAGAATGAGGGGGGAAAAAGTGAAAAGGAAAAGAATGGAACTACGCAGAACAAAAACCAACTAGATGATACTATTATATAATATATATTATACATAAAAATATATCTAAGCTGTTTGCAAATGATGATTTAAGAGATGAGAAGAGAAAGAAAGAGAGAGAAAAAAAGAAAAACAGAAAAAGAGAAAAGAAGGTATGAATTTGTAATGTACTATTGTATTTTGTAGGCAGCTAGTGTACGTATACATATGCACATGTATCCGTGTATGTATGTTTACGTATATAAATATACATACTCTTCGACATTTACACGTACCGTTCGCCTAAATAGTCTGCAGAATATTTTCAATTCAACATCGGTCCAAGCTGAAACAATTCAGGAGTATACCGTTCGTGATTGTATGAATCAAGTATGTCACTTTGAAGCCGCGAATTTTTGTGTTCCTGAATAGTGAAACGCTTGATCCGAATTTGTTAGAGCACTTGGGCGCGCACGGCAGATACACACGCTCTCGCCTCTAATTCGTATACAAACGTTAAGTACTGTATACCCTCGATGAAAGAAGGGAAGAAAAGAAGGCCACAGAAATTACGTGCGTTGGTACGTGTCTGTCACGTAATTGAAATACTTCAACGTTCAGTAAAATGCAGAAAAGGAAAAAAAAAAAAGAAAGAAAGAAATAAAATAATACCAATCCTACGGAGACGTTGTAATGATTTTAAATAATCAACTATACCGACTATATAGCTAGGCCGTAAGCGAACACATTACGGACCGACTAAATTCCCTCCCGTCGCAGATTGATTGTGTGTTAACTAATAAGATTAAGTAACGATATAGTACCGTTAAGGAATTTAATTATTAATACTGATACTATCTGTACGCTAAGCACAGTTTCAAAGTCATTAAGCGACGTGAAGTGGTGAGAAAGGATTGCAACACGAGTCTTATTAATTTAAACATGTGACACACTGAGTTACTCGGCGCGTCTGCACACGACGCACAGAAACGTCAAATTATCTTGTTATCCTGCAACTGAAAATCGTTCGACAAGAGAAATATTAGCAATAGTACTGTACACGAGGAAACATGCACACGTGCATATATACATACACACACATCATATACATTCACACGCGGACAACACACAGGCAGAGACACACACGCGGCCGCATATACACGCTGCACAGGCTAGGAAAATGAAATACTATCTATAACGACATATTATAAATAATATTAAGACGTCAACTGTATTTGTTTAATAAAGATGTACATTCGAAAAATGGATAAACTAACTTTACAGCCGAAAGGATCTATTGGAATTCAAGCATGTGTATTTCTTCAATGTCAACTTTATTTTTCATATATTTTTATATACATTGTGCTACACGTTTATTTTGTTTCAGTGTGATTGAAATTGATAATTAAAATTTGTGTATAAAATATTGGAAAAATTTTATACATTTTAATATGTCCTGTAGGCTGAAAGATAGTTAATATTAATTTTTCCCTTCTTGTAATAAACGAGAATATTAATTTAATAGTTTTATTTACTTTTTATTACATATATTTGTTATTACATATATATGTATGTATCTATAGGTAACTTAATTATTTTTACAATATATTTAGGTATTTTTTGGATTATTATTGTTTAGTTAGGTTTAATTTTTACAAGTCATCCTCATTCTCTATCTTTTAAATTAAATATTTGATAAAATAAAAACACGCTCTTTATAAATATCAGAATTCTTTATTTTAGTAGTTTTATGTATATATTATATATATTATTAAATTAAAATCATTTTCAACATTAACAGCATTGATTGCATGTGTATACAAATGCTGTTATCCTATGCCATTTTTTAATTTTCATTAAATAGTTTCCGTACAATATTTTGCTTTATACGCTTATATTTACAATTAAATATGATAAACAATGTAACTAAACAGTTTCGCGACTATATAAATAATAGTCTACAATGTTCACATGTCTTACAAGTCAAATTATATAATATTACAACATAATATTTAGACATCCTTTTTTATAATTTTTTAAAAAGCAGAGATTATAATAAATAACAGAGATAAGTATCTTTTTTTTTAAACACAATTTACTTAGAATTTTTTCTTATCATTATTGTTTTTATTATGAAAAATTTTAATAATATGTCGAAAATGTTGTTTAGCATGAATATCCAACTGGAAACTTTAATATTTATTTATATTCTTTTGTGAATGATATAAAATATTTACGTTTCACTCTTACCCATGGTGTGAATTTATGACGTTCCAGTTGAATATTTAGACATTTTTATTCATTAATGATATTTAATTTAAACGATAATATAGCTTTTATAAAATAATAAGTTGCAATACCAGTCTTAATGGATAATTTTACGATATTAAGCCAATTTCATTATTGTACAGTGAATGAATTAAGTAGTATTATTTATAATTAATATAAATAATATCATTAATTAGGCTTATGCATATGAAAAAAAATCTTGAAACATTCCACGATTTCATAATGTTATTTTAGTTAACAATTAAATTTAGGTAATAGTCATTTGAACAAATAGGTGGTATTTTAAAAAATTAAACATTAATGTGATTAAGTGAAATAATAATAAAGGCAAGAGATAAGTACTAACAAATCGATTTCAGATATAAAATGAATATGTATTGTTTTAAATTAGTCTATTCTCTTGCTTTGATTACTTTTACAATAAACAATATATATATATATATATATATATATTGGTTTTTTTCGTATCAAATAAATGTTTCATGAAGAAATACCACTTTCGATACTTTTTACTTGTCTTCTATTGCATATATTTACTGCAAATAGCAGCTTTTGTCTCAGTATCAGCAAACGATAATCGTTGTCTGTTCACCAGTATGAGCATTCCAATGTAAGAGAGCACTTTGACACACGACACTCCATACATAAGGAATAAAGAATTCTTCTGGTTGTTCCTCTTCCACATATTTAAATTTTAATTCTGGAAATTTCTATATAATGCACAGGCAAATTAAATAATAAAATTAATAAATGTTTACTATAGAATCCATATATCAAAAAGAAATAGTTGAATTCATTTGATATATTTTCATATATTAAATATAAATGAAACATACCCTTAAGCGGTCACGTGGCCATTCACTAGTACCTTGCTGGATTGTACTTAATACTTGGCTTACACCAAGTTGTGATTGATCTTTTTGTTCCAATTTATAAGAAAAAAAATTTATGACCTGATGGATACAATTTAGAAATTATGTTATATAATTCGGAACCAAAAAATATAATGATATAAAAATATTTTTTATAGAATCTATATTTACTTACAGAATCTATGTTCTGCACAATGTCTTGAAATGCTGAATGCATCCTAAATGGTTGAAAAATATCTTTTTTATATAAAAGAGTATATATTAAGTTTGGATTATGTGCGAGTCTATGAGTTAAACAACTATTTATGATCTCTAGTACCATTCGTAAAACTTCTTCCAGTATTGTTAAGTCTTGGATCTGAAATGTAGTATGTGATTATTACTTAGTATAAATTATTTATTACAAATTATTGCATCTTACTAAATCTGTGTTTGCCGTTGTTCCATTGACTGTAATAGTAGTATTGTCAGAAGAAACAGAAGGTTGCGTGCGTATTTTGGTTTCTAATCTAGCATGCTTTTTTGCAAGAGTTTCAAACAAACTCAATAATCTTTGACTAACATACGGATGTAAAGATGTAAACTGTGCTGACATATTTGCCAAAGCTGCTAAGCAATTTGTATGGAGATATTTATCCTGTGAAAATATATAAAAATATATTATTACTTAGAATAGCTTTAAATTAATTTCTCATCATATTTATGAGTATACTTTACCCTCATTTTGAACATATTATATTGTATGGTTCTTATAACAACAAGAATTAGAAGACCTCCTAATGATATTTCACTTATCGATCTTTCTGTATACCAACTCACACCCTTAAGCATCTGAAAATGAATAATTATCATTAATTATTTAAAATTTCATATATATGTCTATACAATGTTTTAAAATACGTACTATTTCATGTATCCTCTTGTTAAATGTTTCATCTTCACTTAAAATTAAAAGGATAATAAGAGACATATAAATATGATGTGATGTATTGTTTGGAGCATGATACAATATTTGAAGTATTGGTATTACCTGCAAAACAAAATTCTACGTAATATATTTTAAATTCATAATACTTTAAATGATTAATAAATTAAGTTTGCATTCACCAATAGTTGTATATCTGATCTTCTCATGATATTTTGTTTTACACTTGAATTCCTATGGAGCAACATGTATAATAATAATGTAACTTCATCTGTATTTGGTATTTTACATATGGTATTATACAATTTATTTAAATTAAACCTAAATGCGCCTTTTGCTTGCATTGTGGTATAGTCTTCTAAAAAATATATATAATTATTTCAGGATTAATTAATAGCAGAACATTCATAAATAACAGATTTCTTGTGTATTACTCAGTATTTGAAAGTTAACGTAGGGATTCATTAAATTGCTAACCTTGCATATCAACAAATGTAAAAAGTGCATTCCTATAAGGATTTTGAGTTGCAGTACAATGATTTGTTAATACCAATAGGAGTAATAATGATTGACTAGCAAGAGGTGTTTCTGTATCACGTTTTCGTTCTTCTTCCTCAGAAGTACCATTACTTGTAACTTGTACATTTTTTAAACTACTACCCATACCCATTGTAATTACATTCCATAATCCAGCTAAAATGTTTATAAATATAAATATTTCTATGAAAAAAATATTCTATTCTAATACACAAGTATTGCTAAACATACCTGCTAGACTAAAAACAATACTTCCTCCTGGTTGCTGAGTAAGTAAACCAGGAGGAGCATGTTCTTGTTGCACAAAATTATGCAGCAATGTACACACCATTGCTGGTGCATGTTCGCTAGAATGCGAATGCATTGCTATTCTATAGATACAACTGTATTCAGCTGCAGTTTGTGAAAAAAGTTGTACAGAAAGTAATACGAGTAAGCAATTTATAGCTTCTAGATGAACCACATATGTGAACTCACTGTAAAATAAAATTTTGTAAATCATTTAAAATCATTTTAAAATGCTGTTAAATTAATGAAATGATATAAAAATATCATAATCTACTCACCACAATGGTACATCTGTTATGATATCAACTAATGCTTCAAAAAGATCTTTTAATCTATAAGATGAATTAGATTGCGTTGGCACTGGCAATTGTGGTGCTTCTATATGTTTTATCATTTCTTCTTCACCCACCGTTTCGATTAAATATTTCAATATACATCTTACCGTAAACAATGCATTGTATGTCTGCCAGGCTGATATGATTCTACGAAATATAATTATACGTAACATGGACAATAAATTACTTTTATAATCCTATATGTAAAATACATATAGCAACAGGAATCACATACTTTTGATTCTGCATTGATGCAAGTAAATTACTAGCACGCATAAGAGCAACTTGTATCAGACTACCAAAGTTGCCAGTGGTTAAATTATTAGCCAACAACTGTTGGCACGAGGAATCCAGTCGAGAGTCTAGTTCTATCTGGTCACTCCTTGTAACAGGTGGTCTCATGTTGTAAGATAAAAATGTATTCCAAAATGGATCATTCGGAAGAATACTCTTTTTGCCACAAAAACTTTCCAGATAAACATTTTTTGATAGATCATCGTATCGACTTGGTGTCGTACCCATTGCCTCGCTTTAAATTTCTAAAAATAAAACGCACACTTAATTACAATTGAAGTTCTAATATAAGTCAAAGCAATATATTTATTCGCAAGATATTTTTTTATTTTTGTCTTAACATATTAGCAAGTTGTTTTTAAAAATTTCATGTCACAGGTTACATCTGTTATCATTCTTGGTGTATAAAATTGTTTATAACTGCAACTACAAGAGGTAACTTGTAAATGCACTGAATTACATCACAAAGACAAAATACAAAACATTTCAATTACATGAAAACACCGTATAACAACATACTTTGACAATCCACTGTCATAGAAGTTGCAAAATTTCAATAGTTAGATTTCTAAGTATGAACTTTAGTTTCACACACCGTCACCTTTATATCTCTACGTGTTTTTTGCGTCAAAATTATCATTAAATATCTTTTCACAACGCGTCTATAGGCAATGCGAGTACAACGAGTTAATACAAAGAAATATAACCTCTTCGCATGTCAACCGAGCACTGCAAATATATAGATAAATCAAAATGAGCGCCATCTTCGTTGTTCGTTAAATGTCACGCGTTCAATAGTTAAATTAATAATAATTTACAATCGTGTGGATTTTTTTATGAAGAAATACAATTGAGAAATAAAAGAAAGAAAATTAAGATATATGTTACATTTGACATGGAAGCAGGTTCCACATCATTAAGATAACGTACCAATATGTCGTAATGTGATTATAACGATAATTGTCAAGTTTGAATCTCGATGAGTGCAGTGACTACATTTTAGAACGATCATCAATGTATATTTTATCATATAATTTTAAGTTTAAAACGGAATCATTATAAAATAGAGAAGATTCCGTTAAAACGTTGTTAAAACATTTACGTTTCTCTTAAATGATTATTTTCAGAGCGAAACATTGTGTCTATATCAGGACTTCTTATTCTTATTCTCTACAATGAATCGTCATCATAAATTATTGCAAACCGAAGAATTGTATTCTGAATCTATAGACATGATAAAATCCGCTATCAGAGGAATACAAGGACAAATTAAGCCGATACAAAAATTTATCGGTGATCGCAAAAGAGATATAACTAGACTCGGCAGGTTGGTTCGCAATGAGCAAAGTTTAACCTGACGCCTAAAATTTAGATCGAAATTCGAATATTCAAAGCCTTTTAGTTTTCCTCCTTTCTCGTACACAATAACACGAAATTGTAAATTCAAGGGAAAAGAACTTAAATGCTCGAATATTTTCATTCATACGTATAAATATTATCTTAGCTTTTTAACACAGTATTGATATCTTAGCCGTTTATTTATTATCTTTGTCTTTCATTTTTTTGCGGATAGAATGGAGAAGGCAGACGATTCTAATTCTTTGGAATCCACACGATTGTTCTACGAGTATATTTTGGAGGAACTTATAAATATTGAGCGAACATGTGAGGAATGTTTCGTACGTTTGAATATCGATTTATTAACGGCAACGAAAGATCGTATGCAACCACCGTTTTACTTATCTCCGGAGGAGATGAGAAAAGCTTATCGTACATGTTGCGACGCGTTCGACGAAGCAGAGCAGGAACAGGTATCCTGCCGCTGCTTTTGGGAGAATAAACTCGAATGGGATCTCGATGATACTCAGGATATCCTGGCCAAACCAAGGGTAATCGGGCGAACCGAGTTCGATGAGCATGACTTGAATTTCATACAAGAAATCATTTATCTTAGATCGCGTATGTTCTCCTTACCGAGGAAACGAACTGACGTGTAGGTAACTTTCTTAATTCTATTTAATATTTTCTTTATTGCATTCACTGAGTTTTTGAAGATCTTTTGGTAATTGAAGAGATAAACTTGGAATGTTGCTCTATTTAATAAATGATTGATCTTCTTCTAGTAAAAGCGTTCACGATGACGCTGTCAATGACAAACATCGAGCGAGTATTCGATTATCGTTGAAGACTACGGATTTCCTTCAACTTCTTAAGCAGAGGGAAGCTCCCCACGTTTTTTCGCACAGCGATGAGTTATTGAAATTAAAAAGCTTGAAATTCGTTGACGGAAAGTTCAAGACTAACGACACTTGGATAAAGATTTTAGACGTTCATGGGAATCTTAACGAGTCGAGGTGGCATTTACTGCTCTGTCCCCAGATCGAGAAAATTTTAACTAGACGCGCGGTACCAGTACTGCGCTTGAATCCGCGGGCCACTTTCAACGTTTTGTCGAGGATTACGAATTTCGCGAGTTTCACACTGTCGAGGGCAGATATAATTCCTCTGTTGAAAGATAAAAACGATGCTACTTGGTTGACTAGCTGGAAATTTCAGTTCAAGATGATAGATGGGAAGCACATAGCTGCGACAGTGATACAAGCTTTCTGGCGTGGTTATTGGGTAAATATGTATCATAACTTCTTAATAGTGATAAATTAATTTTTTTGCTAATCATTAAAAAGTTGACTTCTGAAAACCTTCATAGAAAGATTTTTAAGATATTTACAAACAAAATACTAATTTATAAAATATCAATAAAATATATAAATCTGTCCTACGTAGCTACGGAAAAAGAAATGGCATTCGAATCGTCTTTACATAGCTGCGAGTCTCATGTGGTTCTTTTGGTTGTCGGTAAAAGCAAGAAAAGAAATGCACCGGCGTTATCTCAAGAAAATGCTTGTTTCTTTGCAAGCTACTCGAGAGCTTGCTCTAAAATTAAGCAATGAGTACGACTCTATAATCGAACAGCCTCATGTGATCTTGCATCTACCATCCATCGGCCTTTATCCGGAATTACGTCGAGTGTTCAATCCAAAGATGTTCGCGATTTACCAGAATATCACGATTTTTCGAATCTGTTCCGTGCGCAATCCAAAAGCTGAGGTAGTTTACATTCTGCCCGTGAAGCCTACTCAAGATTTATTACTGATGTACAGCGACTTTATCGAATCGATATCGCCCGATGAAGACGTGGCGAAACGGATTACCTTCATCGCACTTTCACAAGCAGACACTTTCAATAAACTGTCTTTAAACGTTTCTAGGATCCTTCACTGTTCTCAAGACTCGCTCACAGAAATTGAGAAGAAAATCGCTGGCAAATCTGCTTATTTTGTGCCATATATTGTCGACGAATGTGACATGAGGTTGGCTGGAAGTTTCAATATTCCTTTGTTGAGCATTGACATGGAAATGCAACAAAAATTTTTAAACGCTTCAAACATATCTGAAATGATAGACAACCTTGGCCTTTTACAGCCACCGCATGAAAAGAACATAACAGACTATGAAACTCTTTGCATGTCTCTATCTGAGTTGCTGGTGCTTCATACTGAGATTAGTATGTGGCTTATCAAATTGAATTATGGTACCGCTAGAAAGCACAGTGCAATTTTTTTGATTAATCATATTAGTATGCCATTTATGCCGATGTTGAGGCGTGAACGAGAGAAACATGGTGATTATTGGATAGAGCAACCAAGTTTGAGAGAGGAATTCCTTCAGAAAGTGAAGGACCATCTACCGAAAGTCATACCCAACGTGATTCGGTTGTCGAAGATGTATAATACTTGGGAGATGTTCTACGCTCATATGCAGAAATTCGGGTGTCTGCTGCAGGCTATTCCGGCAGAAAAGAATCCCAAGACGATTATGGTTTCTTTGTTTGTTCCTGGAAAAGCGACTAAGAAGAAACCGAGATGGTTGGGAACCGTGGATAAAATAAATTTAGGTATTACATTTTATTACATTCGTCTTATTAGTTTAAATTTATATTTGTGATTTATAAATTATATATTTCAATAACAGAAGCCGCGTATTCGACGACCATTTACATGTTACCTCAAACTTCATTGGACATTACTAAGATACAACCAACAGTGAATAAATTTGCCAGAAAAATACAAGATGCAGGATTTTTCGGTTATTTAAGTATTGAATGCTATTGTTATTTGCATGAGCAAGAGGAAAAACTGGTGGTATTGTTATTGAACATATATCCTTATTATTCGTACGCCCAAAGTTACATTGATTGGATGAAATTCGCAATTGGAGGAGATTATGAGTAAATGAAGAATTTTTTAAATTTTGAAATAAAATATAGTAACAACCAATTTTATAAGTAAAATATTTTACTTCTCTACAATCTTCTTTCAAAAAAAGTTTTTAATTAAAAATGGAAGTATTGAAAATTGTTGTTTCATATCTAAACAGTGTTGAGAGTGACCACTTTATCGCCGACATTTCAATAGACCCACACTTGGAAAGAAGAAGATCATCTTTCTTATTTATAGAACGGACACCTGAATGGAATGAAACTGTGAAAAGATATGCGGTCACAATTACTCAATTACATCACAGTAAATTTCCAACATATCGGTGGCCAGACCTTAAAAATTTATTCGAGGAGTGTGATGTATGTTCGTTCATTATCTTTAGTTCTTTAAAAAAATTTTAAGAAATTTTTTTCTAAGAAAATCTTTTGCCACATGATTTTCAGTGATTGTAAATTCTCAACAGAGCTGTTTGCAATATCGTGTTATCTTTAATAAATTATTTATTTACAGATCGCATATGATAGAAAAAAACGACAAGGATCTAATATAATATTACACGATGGTGAAATTCGAAATTTTGGCAAAATGGTTGCCGTTAGTTCTGCTATGATCACTACGTTAAAAATGATACGTGACAATCTGACGAAATTGCATGAAACTCTACTGAAGAGATCGAGGGTAAAGTCAGAAACGAATTTACCAACTCTCATTGATTTCTTTTCGAACCTCTCTCTTGATTATAAAAATGTAGCTACTGATAAGTGCTTGTCAACTTTTTAAATTACTACATGTACGTATCTGTCGATTTTATTATTTTTTGTGTCAATGATGTAAAATATAATAAATTTTTCGCTTGATACTTTATTTGTAATTCTCTATTTCAATTTTTAGAAATTCAAAATTGTTATTAAGGAATTTGTTATTAATCGCAATTGTTATTAATTGCAATGAAATACGAAACGAATGAAATACGAAGCTATTGGTTTTAATTTTCAAAACATACCAAGAGCTATGACGTTAAGAAATTAAAGAAATTAAATATCACATGTGACTAAATTTAAATATGATTTGACATATTATTTTCTTTAATTTCAAAAGTGTGATATCAGACTATGGTTCAATGTTGTTCCTAATTAAGCAGGATAGAAGACTGCCTCCTTATGTCAACTTCATTATTGGAGGGATATCAGGGTAAAATATTAATGAATATATGTAATTCCTTATTCAAAAGTTTCCAACATTTAAATTTATTTTGCAAATTTATTTTTTATTTTAAACATAATTGCGAAATTAATTTATTTTTGATGTATTTTACAAACTTTCGGAAATAGTAATTAACCTGAAAATTTATTTTTTTCAAATTGTCTTTTATCTTATGTTTATGTGACGTTATATAAAAAACAAAATTACATGATCATACAGTTGCGTGGCAGTAACTGTATCGCATCCCATGGATTCAACTAAGGTACGAATGCAAATCTTGAAAATTCCTTTGAAAGAGACAATACACAACACTTTTAAAGAACATGGAATACGCGGATTTTATATCGGCTGGACTGCAGGCATAATACGACAATTAACGTATTCTACGGCAAGACTTGGAATATATAATACGTTATATGATTTGGGCACGTAAGCATACTTTCATTCAAATATAATTAAATAAAATAATTACCAAGAAGTTCGCTCGATTGAATTTTCAAAACATTAAATCATTAAGTATAATAATATTTCGTTTAATTTTGTTTAAAAAAATTATTGCAGATAGAAAATATTTTAAAAATAATATGAAATTATCTCACTTTGTTTTTCAAGTATGTATATGTTTTAAGGACTAATTGTAAGTAGTATTGAGTTGGATATGTTGAGTTGGAAATATTAGTGTGAATTTAATGGAAATACTAACATATTCAAACAATAACAAAACCTTAATATTAAAATATAATATATTTGTAAGTTTAAAATTAAAAATATATAATTTAGAACATATTTTGGTCGTTTAAATTATCCTACAATGGTCTGCATCGGAATGTGCTCTGGTATTTGTGGTGCATTTGTTGGAACGCCGGCCGATTTGGTTTTAGTTCGTATGATAGGTGATATACGCTTACCACCTGGTGAGTATATATTTTAGTTAATTTTATTTTTATTTTAGTTATATCAAGTGGTAAAGATTTACGTAATTTCGATTTACAATTATAAAAAGATACAAAATCAAAGAACGAATATTTTTAGAAAAGCGACGAAATTACAGAAATGTCTTTCACGGACTAATGGACATTGGAAGAACAGAAGGTATTCGGGGATTGTGGCGAGGAGCTCTGCCAACAATGACCAGAGCAGCGATTGTAAATGGAGCACAGTTAGGCACTTACAGTAGAGCGAAAATGATGTGGAAAGATACAGGTATTGACTGTCATAATGATTATTGGTGATCAATATTGCTGTTAAATTATCCAAAATCTTGAAAAATAAAATAAATTTTTAAAATTAAATAAATTCAATCAACAATAGGCTTACTTGAAGAAGGCGTATTATTGTCATTTTGTTCAGCGATGATATCTGGATTTGTAGTGACTGTAACATCACTCCCTGTGGATGTGGCTAAAACTAGGTAATTGTCGGGATTTTAATAAACTAATACAATGGTTTTGATTGACATTCTCATCTACAATTATATATGACAGAATACAAAGTTGGACTTTACCGTCGAAACCACCAGGAATTATTACTGCAATTATTACCGTAATAAAAACTGAAGGAATACCATCGCTGTGGCGTGGATTTTTGCCAACTTACAGTAGAGCAGCTCCACATGCTGTGGTTACCATGGTGTGCGTCGATGAGTTGAGACAACTGTATTTTAAATTTTTCTCATCAGCATGAGTAAGATTTTAATAAATCTTCTTTTATACTAAAAATTTACTTTATTGACTTATTATTTTATTATAATCATTTATAATATGAAGGAGATAATCGATTTACGGAAATTGAATTCATCATTTGACAATCTGCAAATTAATTTTAATGATGATGCTATATCAAGTTAAAATATTACTATACATACAAGAAAATATAAATTAACATTACTTTTACAAATTTATCTTGAATTTTCTGTTATTTGCACCTTTTTTTTTATGACAAACTTAAGGATATAAATCTATGACAATCGAATAATATATAAATGATAAAAGCTAATAATTTTCAATTATGGATATAAATAAAGTAATCGTAAATTTTTGTCATGAATACAGTTTTTAATTAGCGAATTGTAAATAAATAACTAAGTAAACGTAGTTGTAAATATACTTTATTTATAAATATAAAAATTTTGTCGTATATGTCACTTAAATATCTGTTACAAAAGATTCATATACAATTCAATACAGTACAATAATATGCAATATGATACAATACAATATGTATAATTATATATGCATAATAAACATACATATATAAGAAAACAGTCATTAAAAGTTCCCTGTCTTTGTTATACACTTATGTCGCGTATAGTCTGTATAGTTTGACGATTTGTTCATTAATTAGAAGCGTTAGTACCGTATGTGGGCCTACTCTACAATATGTAGGCCAGAAACCTTTCCAGAGTGCCTTTATACCTTCAGATCTTGCTATCGACATTAACATTACGATCATACCAGGTGGTTTTCCTACGTCTTTTAAATTTTGTATTCTGAAAGTATGTCATGAAAATTGCTTTAGAAATGCTAGTTCAATATCATAATATTAAAATAATTTATGAATAAGAAAGTTAATATTATTTCACCTTGTTTTAGTTACATCGAATGGCATGGAATTGAAGGTAGTGAGGAATCCAGATAACATTGATGCAGAGAAATGTAGACCAATACCCTCCGGTATACGCACTGTGAAATAAAATGTGTCTAATACTTCCATATATTATACGCATATATTTTATACTGATATAAAATCTTGTAAGTAGATAACATTTAAAGTTTGTAATATTATATTTTTAAGTTAATTATTCTGTCGTTTCTTTACTAACTATTTTCTAGAACTATGTGCTTTTAAAATAATGCCAGAAAAAGAAAAAAAAAGCGAAATATAGGATAGATACTTTTTGAAGATATTAAAAATTTGGCTTGACTATAAGTTGCAAGTTGCGACACATTAACAACCACCGCTCGTCCCATCGTCGCTACACTTCCCCTCCAAAGAGTGGTGACTCCTTCTTCTCGAGATATCCTTGTAAATGCGTTAAATACGTTTTTGTAATTCCTCCGTTGCTCTGTATAAAATGTAATATCAAAATAACGAATTGTTGTAGATATAAGAGAGGAATCAAAAGAGATTAAAATACGTCATATAACAATATAATTAAATGATAAATGATAATAACCTGGTGGTAATCTGCCATCGGCTGTCATTCTTACGAGGGCTACTTCCGCTGGTGTACCAACAAAAGCTCCTATAGCTCCTGCTGTAGCTGCCATCAGTGATAATACACCAAAATTAGGTTTGCCCACGTAATTTTGCCTGAAAGTACATAAATTTAAAAATACGTAAAAATAAAACTTAGTAGTTCTTAATTTCGATCGTATTATTTCTAAAAGAAACTCTAATTTGAACTCACTTCCAATATTCTTGTAGTTGATTGTATATACCAAGCCTTACAGTAGTATAGGTCGCCTGTCGTACAAGACCAGCGCTAAGTCCGGAATAAAATTTGAGAATGCCCTCATCTTTATATATGGAGGTGATAACTTTGCCGACCGAAATTTTCTCCCTTTGTATTTGAATTCGATTTTTTATTACATCCATAGGATGAACAAAACATGTCGCTGCCATCCTGGAAAATTTGCATTACAAAGCCACTAAGATTACATAACTCTAAAAAATTATATTATTCTAAAAAATGACTGAACAATAAATTGAATAAATTTTATGATTAAACATTAAAAGATAAGATTCTTTGATCTATTAATTTGTGTGATGTAAAATTAAATTTAATTATTAGTTTAAATATTTAACAATTTAATATTTAATAATTCGCCATTTTTTATTACATCATTTGTTTATGTCATTTAATATTTTACTTTGAGAGATATGTGAAAGATAAAATAAAGTGGTAATAAAGAATAGAATATTTAAGATTATACTAACATACCCCGAAAGGCCAGCATTTATAAAATTAAACAGAGGGGGTAAAGGCTTTTTCTTTTCCTCTGGCTCTTTATCAGACATTCTTAATATTTTTTCAGTCCTCGTCTAATATTTCTCAAAAATATATTGTCGAAATTTCTTAAGATCGTTCCAAAAGTTGCAAAAGAGCAGATGTATAATGATACAAATATAAATGTGTATAAAAATATATAACGTTAACCTATCATTAGTATTAGAGTGACAGGTATGATAAATTATCAGAAACGTAGTCCGTACCACAGTAACAATATGACATTCGATTCCAAGAATTAAATAATATGTTGTACAAGGTGTAAGAAAAGTATATAGTTTCTGCAAGTATTCTGATAGATTATTCGTCTGGTTTATTAAATAGATATATCAGAAAATTGATCTTAATCTTAAAATTCATCAAGCTTATATTTTGCAATTAGATATAAAGTATGCTTCCTTAGCAAATATAATTTGAACAAATATCAATATGATATACATATACTGAAATTGTAACAAAAAATAATAGAAGATCGCTATTCTCAGTCAAAATTTCAAATCATCCTATTTTTCAGGAATTATTTAGGGTTCCGATTAAATGACGAACATTTATTCCTCTTCTATTTTGAGTAATATATTATTCAATTTATTTAACTTGTGAATATGTTGCACTAACAATAGAATAAATATTTAAAAAGTATTTGAAATTACATACGCACAATATATAGAATAAGTTTAATTTTTTTATTAAATATTACATTATATGTGTCATTAAAGTGAATGTGTTCCAGATGTAACTTTTCGAGATTAAATTTGATATTAAAATTTTAATAGTAATAGAATGAAGCACTAGAATTTTTCTATATTGGTAAAACAGTTACAATGAACATTTTCCCTCATTTTTGTTATTATAAATAACAAATCTTATCCTCGGGGACAAATTTTGTACATCTACGCATTCTTCGTTTTCTTTTAGGTTTCTCAATAATTGTTTCTCCTTTTTTCTTAGGTTGTATTAAACCCATTTCACGTTTGCACTCCTGTCATTCGAAATATTATAGTTAATTTAAGACGAAAATATTTCACATTAATTAGTATGAAATATAATTTCATATACCTCCGCAGCTTTAAGAATTGGATAAAGTGGTCTCACGTCTTTAGATTCATTTATGACCTCTTCCGCATAATCAAGAACTTTTTGATTTTCTTTTTCAATAATTTTCGTTACGTCTACAGCTTTTTCTTCGCTAAGTTTCTCTTCTATTCGCTCCGCTATTCTCTCATTCTGAAAATACATGAAGCTTTGTTCAAATTAATCCATCAAGGGTCAAGCAATAGTTTATCGTGGTGTTACAAGTAACTTCAATTTCTTTAAATTATAGAAAATTAAACTATTAATATTATATAAGAGAAATGAGTATTAATAATGTAAAACGTTTTCTCAAACTTACGATATATCTTTTGATCTCATTTCCGTATTCTATCTTTTTATCCCTATTTTTCTTTCGTTCCTCGTCTCTATATTTCCCATCACATTCAGACCTCTTGAATCTCTGCATAGTTTCCCACGTTTTCAAATCTCTTTCCTCTTGAGCTTGTTTCGCTTTCGTAGCTAGCACTTCTAATTGATAATCTTGCAATTCCTTTCGCATTTGATTCTCGCGTTCTTTCCGTATTCTTTGCTTTTCCTGGTACTGTTCCTCTTCCTCTTGCTGAGCTTTTTTTAATAGCTGTTCTCCCATATCTACTTTTGACTTTAAGAGCTCACTATATCTTTCAGCTGTTAAAATAATTAAACTCGAATAAAATGCAATCATTTATCAGTGTACACTTAGACTGCGAATTTTTATGCATTTTCATAAACAAACAAAACCTAAGTAGAAATTTATTTCATTTACTAAATGTTATAATAAATACCCTACATTGGGTAGTTTCTCATGTTCTGAGCATTTCAAATTTTCAATAAATGCATATAAATCCGTATAAAACACAATTACTGATTATTTGTGTTCTCTGTTCTCTTTCTTCTTTTTCCTTCAGCTTCACCGCTTTGTGGAGCTTTTGTATTCGCAACTTTGCATTTCGATAAATTTCATATGCTCGATCCTCGAATTCTTCTTCGTGCTTAAGCTCTAAATCGAACTGTTTCTTCTCCTCGATTGCGTCTTTAAAGAATTGCTTTAATTTCTGCTTTTTGTTTTGCAACTAAAAAAATAACTTATTGGTTATAACAATTAATATTATATGAATTATCAAAGACTAACTTGCTGTGCTTCGTATTCTTTTATATCTTGTAAATATTTTATCATATTTGCTTGATCTTGTTTTTCTGCTTCGAATTCTTCTCTTTCTTTTGCTGCTGCAGCATTCTTAGTCTCTTCAATTCTAACAACACCAAGAAACTACATTATTCTATAAAAATAAAACGATCTACTGTGATGTGAAAACTTACTGTTTCTTTAATTCGGTAGCATAACGTTTCTTTTTCTCCAACTGATTCTCTGTCTGCTGTTTCATTTCTTCTTCGAACTTTGCTACATCCTCTTTTATCGAATTCACGTACGCAATAGCCTCCTCTTTATCTATATTTTTAAGAGTCTCTCGAAATTTTAGTTGAGCGTCCAATTCCCTATAGCACTAACGAAATCATAAAAAAATTCCAAATTTAATATTACAAGTATAACATATTTTTAATGAAAAGTTAATGAAATTTTTGTATTTATAATAATATTACTTTTATGAAATATTTATAGAATTTTTTTAATGATTTGTGCTATTCCTATTCTCTAAATTCTAGATCGTTTTTAATTACCTCAGAAATGAGAAGACCTTGATTAATTCGTCTACACATTGGTTTTCTGTAAAGAATAAATCTTTTCGCTTGTTTAATTATTTCTTCTTTCTCTGCTGCCTTTCTTTCGGCAGCTTCTTTTACGAATCTCTCTCTTTCTTCTTCTTCTTTCTTTTTCCTAGCTAAACGATCCTCTCTTCTTTTTCTTTTGATAACCTTTATTATGAAACAAATTTACTATTAAATTTAAGATCAGTTTATAATAATTTAGTACTCGATTAAAAAAGTTTTTACTAAATGTTACTAAAGTAAACTATTGCCACTATTATTGAAATTATTATTACAAAATTACTAGATATAATTATTATTCAAATAAATATCGAATTCTATAGAAGTAAGAAAAAATAGGAAAGGATTCTACTTCTTTGGCGGAAATTATTGTTTTTTCTTCATTTTGCACTTCTTTTCTCTCATTTGGCTTTACATCATTCTTTTCCTTTATAACATTCTTTGTTTCCTCTTCCGCGAGTAAAGGAAATTTGGAAACTGAATGTGGAGAACTTTTTGAAGTCATTGTTTCTACAATATCTTTTGATATCTAACAAAGAAATTTCAAAATTATAAAATTAATAAAATGTCCTTAGAGAAATATCATAATATACAATATCATATTTAAATGTAAAATAAAACTTACAGGCCTTATTTCGTATTACGACGATAATAGGAAAGTGATATACATACCTTAACACTTTTCATTGGTTTCACTTTGTTCTGGTGATATACAGCAGGTCTTACACGTTGAACTACTTGATTTTGTACCATAATTGTAATTTCTTTAGCGCAACGTAAATATTGTTATGTAGTAACGTCAATAATACGGCGAATTAATGAGATTAATGCAAGTGTGCGCGATTTCTTTCTTTACTGATGTTGCGGACAACTAAACGGCGCAATCGTTGTCTTGGAAACTACGGATCAGAATCGATCGATAAGATTTAACGAAGAAACTGTTACAATAGTGATAAGAGTTGTATAAAATGTATCATTACTATTATTTTATCTGTCAATACCAATAACTTTATAACTCATTTCGTAAAATTAAAATTACAATGAAATTTCACTGCTCATTCAATGTATTTCACCAAACAGATCGAAACATTGGTTCCAATAATATGTAATTTCTCGTAACGTACATTCAAAATATACATTAAAATTAAACTGATGGACATAGTTGAAAATACACGTAAATTATTCGTGTATGACGAACATAAACACAGATATATTTGTAGAAGTTCACAAATTAATCGTTTTAATTAGTTTCTTTTTGCAAATGAAAATTTGATTATTTTGTTGATATTTAAATACTAACGCCACGTATCGGTGAAACCATGGAATTAATTGTGTTGGAGAAGCATGAAGCTTTCGCTATCTAGAGAATGGGCTCAATTTGCCAAAAAATAACACAAGCAACAAACATACTAACAAATAATTGTTAATTACTCGATTTTCAAACTCGAATTCGATATTTCGCATATTTTTGGAATTAAATAAAGAACTGTAAGTAATATTATTACTCATACAGTAAGTAATACTGTAAGTAATATTATTACTCATCAATAAAGCAATACTGTAAGTAATATTATAGACTCATACAGTCTTGAATATGAATATTTGTTTAATTAATTAGTTATTCATGCATAACAGTTGATAAATTAATTAGGTATTGTTTAAATTATATTATGAAAAATCACGGTATCATTCATATGAAATGATAGTCTCTGATCTTTGTTCTGTGATTTCAAAAGTATACCAATTTTGAACATTGAATAAATTAAACGGAGAGGCATGTTTGTCCTTGTTGCACACTAGTGCTATCCTTTTCTGTAAAAAAGACGTTAGACAAAGAGCGTAATAATGTGCGACAAGAACAGGTATATTTCTTTTTTCTAATTTATTGAATATTCGCTAATTGGTCGAATTTTACTGAAATAATGCGCGTTTATAATCGCAAAATGAAAATTAATAACCAAACAATGCAGCTTTGAAACAAATTTATTAATTATTCGTTATTAATGTTTAAAAATATTTGGTAATTTTAGTATCAATGTTTACCGATAGATGACTTGTTTTGTTCAAAATTAGTCGCTTCAATTGTAAAAAAGAAGGTTAATTGCAAAAAGATTAATTAAATTAAATTAAATTAATTAATTAATTTAATAAGATGTATTGCGTCATAATTTATAAACTCTCAAATTTCTTTCCGTACTTCAGTCAATCTGTAATACGTTCATGTTTTCCCTCTCCCCACCCCATTTAATTAGTTCGTGACGTAACTTTGATGCGCGGGGAGGTTGTTTGTTGTCGACCGTCGAACCGTTAAGACGTATTATTTCGCGTAGCGTTTATTAACTTCGTAATTCTTTCATTATCATTCTTTCGTTGCTACTGTTAACTTTGTTTAATTAACGTAAGTTGTTATTCAATAATTTATTGCTAAATTATCTTTTCTTCTTTTTTCTTGTTTTATTTGATTGCTACGTTTATTGGTAGATTGTACGAGCTCTTAGGACGACATTTAATATTATATATTGTTATTATTTCTTGTTTATTGTTATTATTTTTAAATAATTTATTAATTCTTTTTATTTATTTATTTGAAAATTTTGATCTTCTGTTGCGTAGATTATTGGCTGACTACGAAAACGATTTCGAAATATTAGACGCCATTGGAATTCGAAAGCTGATGGTTACGATAAATTATGAAAGGGATTTCGCAGTATTAGATTATGTCGTTGAAATTCAAAAGATGAATATAGATTCGGTGATTTTCCATGAAGGTACGATAATATTTTATTGATTTTAATGAAAGCAAACTTTTCTCGTAAAGAGACGCCATCAGACGGATTCGAACAAGTTCGAACAAGTTCGAACAAGTTCGAACAAGTTCGAGCAAGTTCTGCGCATTGCGTCATTTGAATATTGCGCACTTCGGTAACTGACGAAACGCGCCATATTTGATTAGTACGAAACAAATTTGAAATTCTGACATTGAACATTTAGAATTAAAATTTTTATAAATTGATCACATTTTCACTTTTAGTATTTATAGTAGTAATATTTTTCATATAAGTAGTAGCAGTATGTAGTATATAGTATATAGTACATTTATCATTACGTCGAATAAATTGCGATTTTTTATTGATGTTTCAATAAATTTCCTATTTCATAATTAGTGTTAGTAAATTAGTGTTGCGAAACAAGATACGGTTTGTTGCTCGGGTTCATAATGTAGATAATTGTACAGTAGCCCTTCTGGTTATTGTATTTTTGAGTAGGACATGCTTGTTTTTTAATAGCCCTTCTGGCTATTGTATTGCGATTTCCTTTTCAGTAGTCTAGCCCTTCTGGCTATTCATTTGCTTTTTCTTTTCAAATATCGGTACTGGTTTAGTGGTGTGGAATTTGTGTGTTAAGTTTTTTAAACTACTAATCCAACAAATAAGTGTATTACAAATTTATCAATGGATCCCTGTGGATGGATAAAAGATGGAATAACGTGGATTGTGGAATTTAAAGGGAATGATGCCTGGGATCCTGCCTAATGGTAATTAAATATATCTTATTAAATTTATTTCACAAATCATTTTGACATCAACAAGAGAAGATTGTACGTAGAATGCACTAAATATAGAAAATTCTATACACTCTACAAACTATAAATTCTATAAATTAATGAAATATTCAAAACAGAATGCTCGTTACAAGATTTAGGCTTACTTAAACTGAAGTAATACGAGTGATTGTCTGTCATCTCGGTTAAGTGTGAATGTACATATCCATTAGATTAATGAAAAAAAAAGAATAATATATTGTTTTAACATGTGGATAACTAATTTCTAAGCATATCGAAAATATTTCATCCGAATTTGTACATTTTTTGTACAAAAATATTTTAAAAAGTCTAGGATTAATTATTTCTTCTACGATGATTATATCTGTAAATGAAAGGGTTGTTCTTTTTTCTTTTCTCTAATTAAAATTTAATAAAAATTTATTTCAGCCGATAGGCTTTTATTAATATTGATAGTATTTTATTAATAACTTTAGATTTTTAATTTACCATCGTAATACCGTAAAACGTGGATAGAATTCTTCTATGTAATTCTTATGTATAGTGAAATAATTTCTCAATTTTAGTTACTAGTTTCTGGTATTGAAAATTTGATGACACTGTAATGGATTTCAAAAATTATGTTTTTGGCGCATTCACTATTTGATCAACTTCGATCGTTTTACTTGGTGTAGTTCCCCAATTCATCGTTGTTTAAGCATAGAGTGCGCTAAATAGCCACAATTTTTTAGTATGTCGGTATTTCAGAGCATGGGACACGAAATCCCATAAGATGCTTGGTCTATTCATACCTTGTTTGTGGTTTAGTTAATGGTCAGATTTATTTTTTATCTCGTCTGCGGTATTAGTTGTGCATCGCTAATATTAAAAACGATACAGAAATTACAGTCATTCTATCACAGATGAGGGATTGTATACTGCATAAGAAATGTCGGATATAATTTTCTTCTCATTTTTCGTACGTACAATTTTCTCAATGTTTTTCAAAAATCTGTCAAACAATTCAGTTTAAATTTAAATATCGATTTTATTTGTCGAATGTTCCATGTATCTTGTGTTTCAGTAGTTTCAAGAAATTGCCGCAAGATGGCCGCGGAGCGTGGTCGTGCACCTGTAATGACAGCACGTGCTACAGCTGAGTGGCGGTCTCCTTCTTGGAAAAGTGAGTATAATCGTGTTTTAAAAGTGCTTGCCGTTTTCCTGAGCTTACCTGCTGTTTATCCGTTGTTGTATCTGCCTCGTGCCTCGAATCGTGCCTCCAAGTTCCCCGAAATATCAATGTATTCATTGGAAACGATCTCGTATTTACTCGATGCTCGCACATGTGCCGCCAATGCCACTCCAATAAATTGCTGATCGGTAAATAACCTTGGTAGAGAATGATGTCTACTGATAACAAAACACTTATGACGACGTGATCCAAATATGGGTGAAAATGTGATAATATTCTGCGAAGGGTGTGGATTTAGTTTTGCTTAAGCTATTGCTTGAAATGAATCGGACTGCCTTTCCTGCACTAACCTAACCCTTTGCGTGCATGTATATTTCGAAGCATCGTTAAATAGCACGCCATATCACGTAGAATATATTTCGATACGAGTAATCGGAAAACGTTATTTTGGCGTTTGCGATCGTTGTTAATTCGTCGGTGAATGTGTTATTTGCAAATTATCGATTCGAAGTTGGAGGTAGGATTTGTTCGTATCGATTGCGATTTATGTTTCAATCTCGCGTATTGGAGCAGTATGATACTGTGTGTTACGTTCGATTACACAAAGTGTATTGACCGTCCTTTTTTTTATTTGTTGCATGGTGACTATATTTATATTTATATTTGTGAAAATAAGTGAAATACAGATTTTTATGAACAGATCTTTTGTAGAAAGAAATCTCAGATGTTATTCGTTCGATAAACATTGCGCGTTAATGCGAAAGATCGTATAAAATAATTTTATCTGATAGATAACATGAAATTGGAGTACAAATTATATTACACAGTTAATATTTGCTCATAATCGTAATATCGTAATTATTTAAATAATAATTATTTTGCGTTTTAATTTTTTGATAGATTAAAGATTTAATACAAATAAATAAAATTGACTATTTTGATGGTCGTAAGCTTCTTTTTTACATTTTATCGAATCTATCGAAATTTGTCAGAATGTTTTATTAAAATGATTCTGTATATCGTTTATTTAGTTTAGTTATTCATTTCGTATGATAGAATTTAATAAAATCTATAGCAATTTGCAACGCTTGTACAACACTTTTGAACTAAAGTTGTAATAATTGTACAATTACTTACTCCAAAAATATATTATCCATGACAGTATATTACATTTTGTATTTTTATTTATAAAATATAATTAATTCGTTCCTTTTAAATTAAAGTTTTTTGCAAAGATGTAAATTTGATGTAATAATTTAAATTCACTGGATATGTTATATCATTTCAATCGTTACAATACATTAATGTTTAATCGTTTATAAAGTTTATAAAAATAATTGATGCAAAATGTATTACACCAATGTTTCTCGAACCTGTTTAACAGAAATGAGAATATCTAGCAATTGTTAAAATATTGTTGAAATTATTTTATCAAAGATATACCATAATCTAAAGATGTGCATGATTTCAGGTGTGTGGCGGGAAAGGAATGTTTTGTTTTGACATCAGAGAGGCTTGTTAGAGTGAGTAAACTTACACCCTGTAGTTTCAATATTTTAATTTGACTAGACAGGATGTTTCATTTTTGATTAAATCGCAACTTGTGACTTAATATACGCGTTGAACCAAGAATTAATTTATTCATGCAATCCGGGCTTTTGCGTTAACAAGAAATGACACGTTAATTGAAGTTAGCGATCAATATTCGCGTAACTGAAATGAAGTTTAACTGTAACAAAGTGCTGCAAGGATACGGAAATACATTTAACGGTTATAATTAAAGGGGATGAATAATTGGCGAGAAAGGATGGGGGGAATAACTTGCGAGCGTGAAATTTGTCAGTGAAACATATTTATTAAAAATCTAGTATTTCTCTACATTTGCAGTAAATATCACAGGTACATGTTTCTGTATCACAAGATCCCCTCCGTTCGGCCACTTCCTTTCGCTGTTACGGCAATTGTCTCAGCAAGAGTAGAAAATTTCCAAAATGATCGTCAAATATGAAAATTAATACATCAAATCGGCCGAGGAGATACGTACATATAACAACGTTTTTAGCGCGAGATCAAATGATCCTCACATCGATCGTGACACACAGTCGACGCGAGAAATACAGAATCGGTGTGTCTCGGGTCGTACGCTACCGTTCCCGCGCTAAAATGGACAAAATAAAAAATATTCTTGATAAAAGTATGAAATAAACAATAGAAAACTCTAACTGTCAAGTAAATTAAAGCTCGAGCCGCGATCGTGCGGGCGTATCGTTACATCGAGAGATCCTAGCTGTATCAACTTTTGCGTCGTGTCAAATATACAAAATTTGTCCGTAGGGCGATACTACAAAGATGAACTTGCTTCAGTATATATATTCACTCCCAAGTGTCTTGAGCAAATAGTATAAACCTTAAGTCTATTCCCTCTTCCTCGTTGTCTTCTTCTTCTTCTTCGTCTTCCGCGAAGATATTCGACTCTTCGGTAAATCGGATATTTGCACATCGACCTCTTAAAAGGACGTATCGACGGGAGTAAAAGCAGTCGTCCTCGTCGTCGTCTCGAGAATTTCGTCAAGAGAAAAGGGATCGTTCCGCGCAGAGAGACCGAAGTTTCCTTTGATTCTTGTCACGATCTGCTTCGAAGGCGCGCGAATTATTCGCTCAAATCACAGACAACAATTGCAACACCGGTAATGCTTCTTCGCGTGAACTGCTCTCTCCTTCTCTCTAAGATCCAGCCACGGAGGTGTTTCGTTTCTCCTAGTTCGCGGGATTCCTTGCTTCGGATTCTTCCTTCGAGAACTCGATATAATCGGGTTTGCCCGTCCAGGGTTCCCCGTTGATCCTCCGTCTCGTTTACCACGGTCTCCAGATCAGCTCGTTCGGTTTGGCGACTTGCAGGAGGCCTTGGTGACTCTGCGAGATACCTTCGACAACGTCCGTTCTGACCGGCGGCGATGGCTGGCTGGAAGCCGGAGTGAGAGGCATCGAGTACTCGTCGGAGCTGAGCTCGCTGCTCGACGACGGGGACGACTGCGGCGCGGCCACGTGGATCGTCAGAGGGCCAGTCTTGTCCATCGAGTTTAATTTGTGACCCAGATGGGTCATCAGTTTCGTCCCTAGGGCGACGTCGACGCCGGGAGTGGCGGCCAGACATCGGCTAACCTCGTTGGCACAGTGCGTGTACCCGGCTCTGAATCGATCCGCGTCGATCACCGGGTTCGCGGAGAGACGCTGCTGCCTCTGCAGCTTGTGAAGATGACGCACCGTCAATTCCAGAATGTCGGCTTTTTCCAGCTTGGCCACGTTCTCGCCGTCACCGGCTAACGCCGTCACCATCAGGTCTTTGAGCTCGTCCAAGCACCGGTTGATTCGTGCCCGACGTTTCCGTTCCAGCATGGGTTTCATCACCTGTAAGTTACGAGAAGAAACGAACATTAGAGACGCTTGTTTCTCGAGGAAAACGAATCTTCCGTTTCGAGTCGAGGAATCGTACGATTCTGACTCGAGTTTCTCCGTTTCTCTGATTCTAATATTCTGATTCTTTGTTCAAGCTGAAACTTTGTCGTTACTCGCAACGTAGGCAAGCGACAGTCCGAGGGAATTTAAAAGACGCTTACCTTTCTGTACTGATAGGTCCTGGAGATCGGTTGCTCCTGTCCGTCGACCATCATAATCTGCTCGTGCATCTGCATGATTAATCCCTTTCGGTCGTTCCTTGTCAGCTTCACACACCGATCAACCGAAACGTCGCACTGATTGCCGAAAACGGTCAAACGCGACGATGGTCACACTCGAAACTCTTTTTCGCCTCTGTTCCGTCGCGCAAACGGGTTAAGGTCGTTGTTCTTGGCGAATGATTGTTCGATCGATCGATTCGACGAGGGAGGAGAGAGAGAGAGAGAGCGAGAGCGAGAGAGAGAGAGAAAAAACAAAAAACTAGCGTATCTATCAACGACGCGTCTCCTCTGTTGGAACTTCGTGAACGAACGATCACCGTGATTGTGGTGGCTGGCTCGGGCGAGGCTGTAGTTTATATAGTCAAGGACCCATCGGCAGGGTGGGGCGAGGGGCTGCTGTCAGGGTCCCTAGTGGGGGACAGGCCTTCCGTGGGAACGGTCCGTAGAGGTTGGTTCCCAAGCAAGCACACCACCTGTAAGCGGCAGCTGCCAGACACGCGCCCACACCAAGCCATCGTCACCGTTTCGTCGTCCTCGTTGCGCCTACCGTTTCCACCCGTATCTCCTATCTCTTCTGATCCATCCTCGGGTAGTCGTGCCGCGGTATGCACGGCTCAACCTTCTCTCCTCTCTTTCTTCATCGGCTCGCTGTTTCACGAAACGTGCGTTCATACGGAAGGACCCGGTATATGTATCGACGCGTCGTCTTTTCCTCCTCTCCTTCAACGGCGGGAGCAGAAGCAGAAGAGAAAGAGAGAGAGAGAGAGAGAGAAAGATCCACCTAGTCTTCCTCCTTTTTCCATTCTAGCGGCCCCCGAGGAGGGCACCGCAACTCGTGCTACGTCTTTTTATCGTGATCTCATCCTCGTCGTACGTTCTCACCGGCGGATAGTCTCGTCCTCGTCGGCGAGAACCGGCAGCTCGGTGAGAAGCGTGCTGGGCACAAGTCCGGCGTCCTCCCGATCGCAATCCCACTAGTTACACGTTGCACCGAATCACGGGTACGTGCGTCTATGTATTACCAACGAAACGCCGCGAAGCCCGTACACCTCGTTTCCTCTCCCGCCAATTGATCAATCATTTCTCTACCGTGTATATTAACTCGGTTGTCGCGTGAGAGACACGCCGCGCCGCTAACACGCCGAGACAAATGTTTGCACGATAAAACTCGACGTTATGAAAAGGATGTGATGAATCGTTTGTTACGGGCGACGCGTGGGCGCTGGCCGCGTTACCAAATGCGATAATTAGCGCTCGTTCAGGCACACTTGCGCTCGAGGCACATTTTTCAACCTGCTCGAAACGTAGTTAAGGAATTCTTTTTTTTTTCTTTTTTTTTTTTTTTGTTTGAATTCGTTGCTTTAAAGAAATTAGAACTTTCATTTTTGTCTCCTCGGTGAGAATCCGCGGATACGCTTACGTCAGACGGAGTTTCTTGACTGTTGAGAGAAGTTTGAGGGGAGTCTTTTTTAATTTACTCGTTGGGAATTGTTTTCTTCTTCGTGCGATCATTGTTCGAAGTGTAGCTATTTTTTTCCCGTTTTTAGTTTGAAGAATTTACTTTTGAAACGTTTCTTTTAAACGCTATGCGTTTCTTTTCTTTTAAAAAAACTACATTGCTAATTATAATTGTTATCGTTAATAGAATTACAGATAGATCAAAATAGATGTTCAAACAATATTTTATTAGTCGATGTTGTACAAGTAATTTGCAAACTCGTTGTCGTAATTTTTCACGTTGCGTGCCACGCAGTTGCATCGACAGCCCGAATTATCTAATTTTCACGGTGTAACAGGCCCCATCTCGCGCAACGCGCTTTTCAATCAGCTCCCGCTGTACTTACACGCCAAACCGTTTGTCATTACCTCGATCGTTCCGTTGAAAAGTCACAGTTACGTCCGCGAATCTCCCCGCGGACCGATGAAATTGTTCCAAAATTGTCCGATCGAATAACCGAGCGAACCTCTCGTTCCAGGAACAATCTCTCGCTTATAACGCTCGGGAGAAGTGATTTTCATGCCTCCGTTGTATATTATCCGCCTTGTACGTACGTACACGCGGAATCGCATCGGTTTGAGTCGGTTCGAGTCGGTTCGAGTGCGATTGTACCGAACGGAAAAGAGATTTTTCAGTTTGGCCGATTCGGATCGGCGATCCGAGAGCGAAAATTGGCCGAGAGTAGCCGCGGGCTTGGATTTGCACCGGCGGCCGGGGTTTAATTTTCGCGAAAAGACGCTCGTAAAGATCGTCTCTTTCGCTCCTCTTTTGGATAGTCATCGTCCGGAATGAATAACTCCGACCACGTTGCCTCACGTGTACATCCTGCCGGTCGCTGGAAGCACTTCCAGATACTAATTTCGTCGAGGCTTTTGCTGAATTATATCCTTCGTACGTACCCCCTTCCAATCCTTTCCTTCGCTATCCTTCTCCGTTTGCGTGGCCGTTCCTTCGATTATTTCTTTTTTCTTCTTTTCCTTTTTTTTTTCTTTCTTTCTTCCTTTTTCTCCCGCTCGCCTCGCCTCGCCTCGCCTCGGCATCCTCCTGCCAACTACCTCGCTTATTTCCACCGCGAGTGGGGCACTTAAACATCGTTCGCACCGAATAATTACGCACGTTAGTTTCATCCTTCTTCCCCCGTCCTGGCTCTCCCTTCTCGTCCGATCACCTTCTCTTCTTGCTACCGCGGTTTTACGAGGCATTCTTCGTCTTCTTCTTCTTCTTCTTCTTCTTTTTCTTTTTCTTTTTCTTTTTCTTTTTCTTCTCCTTCTTCTTCGTGTCTGTACCTTCCTTGGCTTTCCTTCTTCTTCTTTTTTTTCCACTGTTTTTCGCTACTCTCTCGAGCCAGCCAATTGCACGTGTCTCCCTAACGATGCCGGCACCTCCGGTAGAACTTCGCCAACTCTCGATGCCAAGATAACGCGAAACTCTTCAATCTCTTCTTTCTCTCGTTCTTTGTTTGCCGGGTACCCTAGTAAAGCAGCCTTTATCGCTTTCAGCTTTTCGATTCCCTCCTTGTCGCCTGCACCCGTGGTTTCTCATTAGCCTCTGCTGTTGTGTCCCCCCAACCCTAATCCTCCGGCTGGTGCAGGCAACGGTGTTAGTTCATGTTGCTCGCGTTTCCCGGTGTACGGTCTACGCAAGTGCGCGGTCATCCGGTCGTAGTTTTATTCTCATTCGAGTTTTCTACGTTTGGTATACCGTAATTTCGATTTAGAGAATCTATTGGCGGAGGATAGATTCGCTCGTGGAACTTTGCGCGAGAGATGCTTTTACTTTTGACGACGATGGTATGGTTTATTTTTTGTAATAAGTACATTTATTTGTATATTTTGTATTAATTTTGTAATTTACACGTACAGGGTTTCTCATATGAAGCCAACCATGTAATTTTCGTTGTAGAGAAAAGTATTTCAAATAAATCTTACCTTGTTTCAAAGAGTACATCTTATAATGGTCACCAATCTTGTCTACATAGTCATACTTTCAAGATTTTAAAGTGTATATTTTGTATATTTGTATATCCAAGATTTTTGTGTATATTTTCGAGTTCACAGTCTTGTAATTGACGTCAAGACGAATTCAGCGACCTGGATAACGTTGGTGTTCCAAGGTCATTCAAGGTAGCTCAAAGTTCACCTTCGTTTAGTACCCAGAGATTGTTCCTCATCTATGATGTTCAAAGGTGACTGATTTATTCTGATTTATCCCCTTAATATTTATGATGAATCAACGTTTATGAAATAGGAAAAAAAGTAGTATGCGCGATCGTGAACATAAAATTATCATCATTCTCAAGTCGTTTTAATACTGGAACTACCGACGACTAAAATTTCCATCCGAGACGTTAAAGTAAAAGAAACAGAAAATCTTTATAACACAACAGGATACGGCAAGCTCTTATTTATCTATTTTACGAAGAATCATTCAAGTCTCCAAAAATACACTGTTTTTCTACATTCTATAAAATATCTAACAAAAATACTCAGAAATGGTATCATTTGACCATTTTTGTCGACAGATCTAGTGTTGAGCACTAAACAGCCAAGTGAGTGAATCCAAGTATACTTTAATACTTGGTTTCCTCGATCAGTAAAAAAAGAAAAAAAAAAGTGAAAATGGAAAACCTCGGTTGGAAAGGTCTCAGGGGTGCTTTAATAACCGACCACGTGATAAAGGAGGGAAGATTACGCGACGGGGTGCCGAAAGGCGATGCCCGCGTCAGATTGAAACCTAATGGCAACCTTCTGGTTAACGTCGAGGAACGACAGCCGCACGAAATCTAGACGACAGTGATGAATAGAAGCGAAAGGGTGTCGCGCGTTTCTCGCATTCCAAAATCCCCGGGGCCCGCCGTTATCGCGAACGCGGTCGTCCCCCGGCCCTGCCACTCGCTTCACTTTCTCGTCTCGTTGGCAAATTAATTGCGCCGATAAAAGTGAAAGAACGAATTAACAGGGGATTTCCTTTTTTTCTCTCGCCGACTGTCTTCCGTCTCTCTTTCTCTTCTTCTTTTCGCTTTTAAACCTGGCTTTTCCTTTCTGTCGAGTCGCGAATTCATCTGCATTTTCACCATTTCACGAACGTGACTAATCGAAGGAGGAATTTTATGAATGTGCAACAAAAGAGCAATCGGAGCTCTCGAGAGATGTTGCGAATTAAAGTCTCCAATATAATTAATATAATAATAATTATATAATAATTATAACAATTTCCAAATAAAATTTTTAGAAGATTCTGGAGATTCCAAAGCTAAGTGAAAGCTCCGTAAAAGTACATATCTGGAATTTCTAAAATTTCCAAGCTATCAATAAACATACGTGCGTAATTGCTACGATTAATTTTTAACGAATTGTCTCAAAGACAGTTAACAACGAAATCCACGCGAATCGCATCATCGATTCAAAGACGGAGGCCGTCGAAATTCTTCTTCTAACGCAACGATGCAAAAAAAAATGTCCGTTTATTCGACGAATCAAGACGCGTTGTTAGATACAGAGAGGCTGTTATCGTCCCACGTGAATTGTACCGTGATGAGAAAACAGTCGCATTAAAACGACGCAGTCGATGAAACGGACTCAATGTTGCCACGTGCCGGCTCAATTCCAAGTCAGCTTCCTCTCACGTGCCGTTCATTGTTCGTTTTGTTTTTTACATGATCCGGGTGGGCAGCAGGGAAGTTCCAACTGCGTCGGCGGATAATACAAATACTGAATTCACCGTCTCGGCTAGTCGCACGTGGACGATTACGCGCGTTATAGCTCGAGTACGACGCAGGCACGTGCTGAACTAGTGGCATACACGTCGACGTCGTACACGTGTTAAGTGAAACGATACATACAGGCACGATCGATATAGCACGCTCGCGATGTAACGTCATTTTCACGCCCGTGCGCGTCTAATCCGTCGTGCAACTAATTTCTGTTTTGTAATTCAAATGGATGATTCAGTGTTGTCTCGCGTATTTTCGTCGAGCAACAGACAGTTGAGCTGTTCATTTTTAACGCGTCGACGTTAAGGATAGATATGTAAGATAGAACGTAAGAATTTAGTATCTAGCCTTTATTCAGTATCACGTAAAAATAGATAAACAAATTATTGATATAATTTATAGTGTTATAATGCTAATATTATAGATAAGATTATTTCTGTAATTATCCGCTAAATTTTATCAAAAAATGTTCTCAAACACCTTCTCGATCGACGTACAACGATAATTCGACTTGTTTCCTCAAAATCTCAATGTTTGGTATAATAACAAAAAATTCTTGTCCAAACAACGTGAAACAGTAGTTCAAATAGTATTTCAAATGTTCATCAAAAATAACGTATCTACCTTGCTGGTTCGAATATTTAGAATATTTTTCCATTATTTCTTCACTAAACGCCCGCTCGCAAAAAAAAAAAAAAAAATAAAGAAAAGGGAAGCGAAACTTTCGAAATAAAACGTGTATCATTCTCGATTACGAGGGACACGTGCTGTTCCAGCAAGTTTTCTCATAGCCACAGAAATTTCCCATGTTCCGTGTACACTCACGGTTATCATTTATTCCGTCGACGGCGGAGGGAAAGAGACAGAGGCGGACTTATTAGCAAGTACATCAGCTGTTGGTGAACATATGTCGCGACACCGTTTGGCTCGTGCCAACACGAAATTCGTGATCCCCCCTTATCCCCTATCTCGGGTATCAACCCCTGTGACATCGGTGTTCGCACGCGTCGATTTCCGGGCTGGCCAATATCCACGGGGAGGTTTCATAGGGGTTGTTTCAAAGATAACAATTGAATACTTGTTAATGTTCCTTGTGAGAATATTTTCCCCTTGAGCGTGTTGAACGCGTTGCCCCAATTACCGTTGATTTTTAGATTCTTTATTAATCTATTGATTTACTAATCTATTGATTTACTAATCTATTAATTTACTAATCTATTAATTTATTAATCTGTTAATTTACTAATCTATTGATTTACTAATCTATTGATTTACTAATCTATTGATTTACTAATCTATTGATTTACTAATCTATTGATTTACTAATCTATTGATTTACTAATCTATTGATTTACTAATCTATTAATTTATTAATCTATTAATTTATTAATCTGTTAATTTATTAATCTATTGATTTACTAATCTATTGATTTACTAATCTATTAATTTACTAATCTATTAATTTATTAATCTGTTAATTTACTAATCTATTGATTTACTAATCTATTGATTTACTAATCTATTGATTTACTAATCTATTAATCTGTTAATTTACTAATCTATTGATTTACTAATCTATTAATTTATTAATTTATAAATTTATCTAATGTCATAGATTTCGTTGTTCATTCTAAAATCCATTGTAGATTAAAATCCATTATTTATTATTATAATCTGTCGATTAGTTGTCATCAAATTTATTATTATTCTCATCCTCGAATAATTACTCGTTATTTCATCTCGAGTAAAACATTACAGTCTTGTGAGAATAACGGTAAATCGAACGGGTTGAAAATTGAAGTTCCACAAATTGCAAATGTGCTTTCACTTTGTATCTCGGACAATGGGAGCTCTACTATTGTTCTGAATTATGGAAAAAAGTAAAATCAGACCTGAAATGGCTTAAATGTTGCCGTGGGTCGTCGAGTCGGGACGTTGTTATGGCGATGAAGACCCTAAATTAAGTGTTTGGGAAATGTTCTCCCCGGTTCTCTCCATTTGTCACTTCATCCGCTATTGTATTCCCTCGACGTTTAATAAAATCGGGGCATATTAGTACTATACCCAAGCAATTCTCAGCAAACGAATATACAAATGAGGAATTTCGGAAACAGGTAAAAACGTACCATATGTTGTCGAAGTTGGAGTTTACATTCCCTTTTGGTAACTACCTGTGAGGTAGGTCCAAGTAGGATTGCATCGAGGATTTTTAGGGACAGAATGTGTCTCTTCGAACAAATATAGCGGGGTTTCGTTTGCACGAGCCAATAGCTAAGATATACAAACTCGTAAGAACTTAACGAACGTAACAATTCAACTTTCGTTATCCTTGTTCTTTTTATTATCTCTTATTGTCGGACAATTGAGAGTAGGATTCGGAGAAAGCTACTAAACTTTTATTGCCCGGTTTTATCTCCTGACGTGTTAAACGAAGTTCTACTGCAATGAAAATAAATTAATCGATACGTACTGTATCTACTGAGAGCGTAATAATTTCACCGTTTTTAGACCAATTACGTCAGAGCAATCAGACGGCTCACGGTTCAAAGTGATTATTGGCCTGCTCTCGCTACCATTTTTCTATAAAATGCCGTCAGCGGGGAAAGTTAACGCGTCATACGATCATTCCACAGTTACAACACTCAATAAACAGTGCGCAAGTGCGTATCACAAATCGGGCTGTAGTCGGTCTTTCTATATCGCCATATTTCGGCTATCACTGCTATACTACTATTCTGCGATCCGCTGCAAGTACAAGCGCGCGAATCGATTCATATCGCGCCGCAACAATAATTATACATTATAATATATTATATATTATATATTATATAATAGATATATTGATAGATTATAATATATAATATATATAATGTATAATATATTATATATATTGTATATTATAATCTATCAATATATTATCTATTATATATTATATTAATAGATATATTAATAGATTATAATATAATATGTATAATATATTATATATTATAATCTATTATTATTATATCATATACTTGCTATAATATAGCTAAAGAATATAATGAAATGTAAAATATTCTAATATATAATATAATATATTATATATTATAATCTATCAATATATTATCTATTATATATTATAGTAATAGATATATTAATAGATTATAATACAATATGTATAATATATTATATATTATAATCTATTATTATTACATCACATACTTGCTATAATATAGCTAAAGAATACAATGAAATGTAAAATATTCAAGTTACGATCGTCACCAGGTGAAACAAATTTTCGCGTAGATGTCCATTTCGTTGTAGCTATAAGTAATAAAAAAAAAAAAAAAAACAAAAAAAAAAATACGAAACCACATAAGTCACGATTGTTACTGTATCCGGAAGCACGCGAACGTGCAGGGGGGAATACAGGTTTCTCAGGATGTTCATGTTTAGAGGTGGTAAAATTTGCATGTTGTGCCGTTAACGTCTCCCGAACGCAAACACACGGGCCCCGGACCTTCTGACCTACTGTTCGCCCGGAGTAACCGCGAAGAGGAAGAGGAGGAAGAAAAAGGCGGAGAGAAGTGAGAGCATTCTCACGGAATGTCGAGTTCACCTGGCGTGGTGTACACACGTGTACGTGTGCACTTCGCCCTATTTAAATGGCCTTTTCTGCCCTTCCTCCTCCCCTCCCCTCCCCCCTCCCCGCCTCTCTCCTTTTTTTAATTGAATGCTTGCCTCGTGGCACGTGCTCTCACAATGTGTCCGGGACCGACGCACGTCATCGTTTCCGCGTACGCACGGCGACCTCGCTCCGCTTCCGCGCTATCTTCCGGTAAAACCTGAATCGCCTAGCTTCCTTTGACCTTCCACCTTTCTTCTTTCTTCCTCCTTCTCTCGATACGGAGCTGTACCAATCCGCACGGCGTCTTGTTTACTTGGGATCTTTTCAAGGGGAGAATTTAATTCGACTTTTGGAATTAATTTGGTCGTTTCGTAAGCTTTTACAGCTTTTGTGAAACTTTCAATTCTAATAACTGTGTTTTTCTTTGTTTTTTTTTTTTTTTCTTTTTGCAAAAGATGTATCTCACATTTAATGGCAATGGAAGAGAATTGTTGTTGTCACGATTAACAATAACTTTGCATGTGGAATTTTTGAACAGTAGAATGTCATTCTAAAATTTGGTAAATTTCTGGTTTTGGTAGTTTTTCCAATTTCGCTAATTCCGGATGGCTCCGTGTGTCTTCCATGTCGAATAACATGAGATCTACCGTATCTTTCTAATTACGTTTCATTCAAAAAACAGAGAAAATTAGACTGCTAGGACTTTTGACAGATGCAAAAATATTATATTTCATTTTTTTCGTGGTACATGGCTTTAAGATTATTTCTACGAATCGTTTATTTTTGTCAGACAAAATTACAGAAAAATGTTCGCGGCTGTTAAATGTGTAAATGTCTTTGGAATATTTAGCACGAAAATATCAACTGCGGAATAACGCACGGAGAACGAACGAAATTACCATTGTAATGCACGGTAGTGTGCGAGTTGTTGTTGCGAACGTGATTTCAACGAGTTGTCTGAAGACACGAGCCACGTGCGTGTCGAGTCATCGTACGATAGTTAGGTAGAACAGCTTGTTGATCATATCGGACATACGACGGCCGGTTGTTGAGAATTTTTTCATGTCCTATTGTTACGCGTTTCATCCGCTGAATTCGATTTGCAAACATCTGATCGACGTTCCCTTTTCCGTGCCGGAAGAACTTTTCTTCGACGTGGTTCTAAATCTTTGAAAGTGCACAAAGCTTTTTTTTATATTGGACGATATTGTACGAAAATAAGATCGAATCAAACGGAACGAGTTATTTGACAATTAATTTAAGAGAATTACACAGAGAGACTTGTGCAGAAAAATGTTTGAATTATTTAAACCAAATGAATTGCTCGAAGAATTTTACACGAAGAAACTGTTAAAGAAAGGAAAGAAATATCAAGTGGTATTTCTAAATTGCGAGAAGCGAGGAAACACGAATTGCAAAGTACGTGTTGCTCGATTAAAAATTACGCAGTAAGATTGGCACAGACGGTACGCTTTTAATCAACGATCGTCAGAGCATGAAATTTCGGAAGAAAATTGGGGAATGGCGAGTGACCTGGTGTCGCGTCAGGAGTTAAAAATCGATAGAGGTAGAGAGCTGTCGGCTGGCGTCTCTCGAGAGGAGAGGGGGGCAGGACGGGACGAAATGGCCCCGATAGGACCCCAAAGGCCTTCTTTGTGGGGTCTTAGGCTGAAGATTGCGCACGTGCTCGGTTTTCCCACGCGTATACCACGCAGCCGGTCCTTGTTGAAGGGGGGAGGACAACGAGGCTGAAAAGGGACAGAGCGCATTGTGTCGAGCACGGGCCTGAGACACTGGAAATTAAAGGCTTCCCTCTTCTTCTTCGTCCCTCTTCGTTCCACCCACGTGGGCAAGTGATGACCGGTACAAATTGCCGGTAGCGTGGCAATAAAAGGAAACGATCCAGGCAATAAAAGGCAAAGATTCGTTCCTTTCTTCGACTAGGCTAAATTACTTACTAGCCTTCGTCACTTTCTACCTAAAGCTACCTAATACAATGTGTCGAGTAATTTTGAATTCGGTACGAATTTGTAAATCTAAAAGTATATTTGTTAAACGTATCGTTTTGCGTACAATTTGGAGTGCCAAGGAGAGGAGAGGAGATTAGGAATTCATTTCTTTGTGTCTCGTTTATGGGTCGAAAGATGTTGAAAAGAATGTCCCTCCTTTTAGAAGGAACTAGCGCTGTGAAATATTCTTTAGCAGTTATATCTTTCACTTTCGTAGTCCTTATGTCGTAGTTCTTAATGCGTAAAGTTTTTTCCTGGCCTTTGGTAATACACTCGAGTTTGCAGGGCGTTGGAAGAGCTAATTAATTTTTCATTCAATCGTGTTCCTTATTACTGCGAAAAGAAATTCCTTGGGGCTGACAAGGTACATAATGCTGGGTTAAGAAGAAACAATATTTATTCTCTCTGCGATTTGATTGAAATCAATTGGAAAACACTTGGATAAAATGTTCAAGAATCAGAGCTACTTGTAATTTTATATGTAACATATTACTACATTCTCTCCCAAATGTATTTTACATTTTGAAGATTTGAAAAAAAAACATCAATTTTGTACTCATAGTAGAAGTAAGTTTTACTAATAGTACAAGTTATTTCATCACATTTTTGGATCAGAGTCTTATAATAGTAATCCTAGTCGATCTTTTTCAACAAACGTAACTTCAAACCCAAAATTGTAATAATTTTGCAACAGTAACAATCATTAGCCGAGTCTTAAATAATTAAATGGATGCACGCATGCGATTGTTATTTTTAAGATTCTTCATTTTACGAAACGTTGAATAGCAAGATAAAGAAAAAAAAAAAGAGAGCAATCAGACCAGAAAATCTAAGGAATCCCTCTCGGTTATTCGTTGTGACAAGGGGATTTTGATATTTAACGTTGGCCGTGACGCAGCTTTCAGAAATGTAAGCGAGGACCACCTACGCCGGATATATGTCCACAGGTATACTTGACAGACGCGGGCGTTTCTTATCCATGAAATTCCGAGAGAGCTGACTCACGGTTTCTCATAATTTCCTTCGAAATTGAGATGAGACCTCTCGTGTAAGGACGCGGCGGCGGCGGCCGATGACTGAACGAAATTTGTATGCATATGTCGCGTTTCACGCTGCGTTACACGCGCGTTTCGTCCGTTTTAATTCCTTTCGTAATTTGCGACGGCGTTTATCTTCCCCTTGACTCCGATTGACGCTCGCAGACCGTGTTTCGTATGTAGCCCGACCGTGTTCGGACGTAGTCGTTGTAAATTCAACGTTCAACCTCTCCCATCGTCGAAGATATAATAAATACTGATAATATTTTTTCTTTTTTTCATCAAGTGCAAACACGATCACTCGGTTTAATAAAAAAATAATTTTTATTTTTATCACTGAAAGTGATTTTTTAGCGGGGAGTAACCCAGAAAATCGGGCCTCTTCAGGTGCAACGCTGATGCAACGAAAATTAGCGATTAGTCGATTTGGGTCACGTGATTCGCAAGGAGGCGTGGGGTGGACTTCGAGTAGGAATGGCGTTGTCTGGTACTGTTTTCTATCGATTCAAATGTTTGCGTATCGATAAAATTTTATGGCCTAGTCGGGACAGTTGCTGCTGGGCTTTTCAGTGGTACGAGTTGTGCAGTTTTTTTTTTTTATTTTTTTTAACGCATTCGCTGCCGTAACAGATTCGAACGAACCGTGTTACTTTTGGAAAAGATACTTGTTGACTGAATTGATGCAGCACTAACAACACCGAGCGTATTAAATGTTCAGTCTAAGAATAACTCTGTAACTTTTCAAAAAGTCTAAATCGATAAAAGCATAAATAAAGTCACCGACAAAATCAAAGGCAGTTTCAATTAAGTAAAATCTTCCGTTATCATACGTTTACGGTCTCATACTCGATCGCAACGACTCTCCAATAAAGTTCGATAAAAATAAATTTGTCGGTGTGCGACATCGCGATCATCGACGTCGTTGATGATCAAAGCTCCGTGGGGTAATTGCCAGTCGTGTTTAATTGCGAATAAACATCGCGATTAAACGTCCCGCGCGGTCCAAGAGCTGCTGAGAGCGTAATCTCGATAAACACCAAGGAGCGTCTGACCCAGTAAAGTAAACCCAGTTGCTCGGGTTTTCGGTACACATACACCCCCTCTCGTATCACGAGACAAGTACGTACGTACATTCCGTTCGCGGACTCGCTAACGAGGAGAACTGGCGAAGAGCGCGACAGGCGCGTAAAAAAAGCGTCGCGCCGAGGTGGCTCGTGACTTGTTTCGAATCCAGCCGGAAGCTTTCGTTAAGGAGCTGCCGGTTAATTGGCGCTGGCTCGCCGGTCATCCGGCAAAAATATGTGGCGGACCTTGGTTCGATAGACGTTCGGTTCTTACAAACGCTATCTCTCTACCTGCCTGCGAACGTCCCCGAGGACAAACGCACACGCGCGCCGATCCACGTGTGCGCGCGTGTACACACGTACGCGCACACGCGTGCAACGCGCGCGTACGAATGAATGGCGTTCCGCCGGCCACGGAGAGGCACATCTCTCTCGTTTCTGGGCCCGGAGATCTAACTACCACCTGCCTCATTTTCCCACGAGCCCCGCGAGAGAACCTCTCGAATACCGATGAGATAGACGAGGACGAACCTCGTGCGGGGACGGGCAGTTCGAAGGACAGCCGAGCGTGTGTGTGTGTGTGTGTGTGTACGTGGAGGGAGAAAAGGGGTGGGGCCGGGGGGAGAGGGACGGGGAAAAACAGGGTCAGAGAGAAACAGGAATACCACGAGGAAGAGTTCCTCCGGTTGACGGAAGAAGAAGAAAAAGAGGAAGGGAGGAAGGGTAGCAGAGGACGATACCGGGGATGGTTTAAAGTTCTCTCTGCCGTGTTGCTTTCAGTTAACCCTTGGACGACGGGGTTGTTTGCGTGCGGAGGAGAACGGAATGCGATTGTTCGATCGTTGCACGCTGAAGTATTGAAATGTATTCGACGAAAGGAACTGACGGAAAGAAGCTTGCTTGCTTCGTCATCCTGTCTTCAGCATCGACGTATTGAACTTTTGCGATTCTGTGGGAAACCGTGTTGCGAAATTTCGATAAACCACAGTCGCAACATCGACAATTTTAAACAATCGAAAACATTTAACAAAGACATTTGACAAAATTGAGAAAGAACAAGAGTATTCAAAAATAAAAATTGGAAAGTCGAAAAAAGTAGTTTTGCTACTTTTTCGATACGAAAATGAAAGGGGGGCTCGAAATTCACGTAGGATTCAGGTCACGTTGACCGAATAGATAAAGAAATGACGAATGATAAAAAGAGACTGAACTTAAGAGAAAAGGGGGATGAGAAAGAGAGCGAAGGGTTAAATGGTGAAAGAGGGGAGGTACGTGTGCGTATAAGTGATTATGGCAATCCATTTGGTGCACAGTGGTGTGCAGCGGCGTATAATACGCGCACGCGTGAGCACGTGTGTGAAGGGTTGGAGGAGGAGGAGGAGGAGGATATGGAGAACCGAGAGATCCTCCGAAGGCGGGCAGGTAGAACACGTGCTGGCACGAGGTGAGTCAGACTCGCGGGAATATCGAAACACGATCTCTCTCCTCTCTCTCGCTCTCTTTTTCCACACTTCTTCGCGCCGCTCCTTTGTCTTCCTTTCAGATTTTTTCTTTTTCTTTTTTTTTCTTTTTTTTTTTGCGAGAAATCTCTCCTCGTGAAATGGTTTCAGTGCGAGCCGCACGCCTCTGCGCGTTTCATTCGTTATTTATGCAGGAACTAACTCGAGGAATTTCAACTCGAGTTGCAACAAACTTCCGCGTTCGATTTACGCTTCACGCTGAATGTTCAGACTTTTGACGTCACGCTTGATCGAATTTTTCTCCTTTAGCGCTGTCAAGAGTTGTAGAGTTTGTTCGCGATTGTTGGATCGTTGGTTTCGCTTCCTCAATTTCAAACGCGTCGAGAAAGTAACGACTCTTCGCGCCGGGGAGAGACTCGGCAGATACGTACGTGATAATTGTCGGCTCGTTAAACGTCTGCGTGTAATTCATCGATAGCGGTTACGAATGTAAAACAGGCAGAGAAAGCAATAAAGCAAAGTCGTAAACAACACGTGTTGTTCGCACATGCGTGCGACGACTGTAATTTGAAAGAGGCATAGAGTGTTCATTGTTGGCTTTGTTCAATTTTTTTTTTTTTTTTTTTTTTTTTTGAAAACTTATATCGTTTGAACATCTTTCGCGAACGAGGCAGAAAATTTCCATCAGACGTGTTAAAGTAAAAAAAATAGAGAAACTTTATGATACAAGCTCTCATATTTATACATTATATGCGGGAAATCATTTGAATCTTTAAAAGTACACTGTTTTTGACATTTTGGTATGTGGATATTTCTCGAGGTTCCAAGTTATTTCATAAATTTCATTTTGTTGATTATGTAGGTACGTAAAACCACCAATAGCTAGTGATGATAAGATTTTTTCTAGTTTAATAATCACGTTCGTATCGTACACTCTGCAACCGAATTCGCGGAAAAAACACACTCGCAAACACAGCTTCTTTTTGGGCTCGAATCACTTGTTGTGTGTATATATTCAACACTTTACGGGTCGAATCTCACGGTTTGAGATGTAAGATTATTATTAATGTTGGTGTATCTCTATCGATAACGATAAAGTAACGAAATGACGACGCGGCGAGATGCCTTTAACGAGCTTTTCACCAGTATCGCTCAGTTATCTGTTAATTAAAGCGAGCGGGCGAGGGGGCTATTAGCGATTTCGTCGTGGCGCCGGGGGTTCCGAAAGGAATTTCGCGGTCGCGAGCTCTTAATTGGCAACCATAGCGGAAACATCGATTCAAGACGCGTGTTCGAGACGCGTACGAAGGTGGGGGGGAGGGGGGCATGGAAGGAGAACGACGCGCGACGAAATACAAATTTCGTTAATCGAGATCGTGTTCCATCACGCGGTGAAAAGCCATTTTTAAGGGGGCATTATTGACAGTTGATGTTGGCGGCCGCTCGACGACCACCCGATGAGAAGAAAGTTCCTAGTATCCCGGCGGAGAGGCGATAATTGAACGAAACGCGCGTATCTTATCGGCGCTGGCCCCGGCGAGCCAATTCCCGAACGAAATTAAAAGCCCGCGCCGCGGACTCGTGAAATCAAAACCCTTCCCGCGCGTTTCTTATCGTCGGACCACTGAGACCAGTTCCAGTGAACCTCGCGTAAGTATTCGTACGAGGCGTATTTACTTACAAACACACGAATGGTCGAGGTGCTCCATTTCTATCCTTCTCGGCTTTCACAAATTTTTGTCGAATAACTCGCTTTCTATTACATTTTTCGACGTATATATATATATATACATACACGATGTACATATATATTTTTTGTTCTTATCGAGAAACGGCAGAATAAAACGTGTAATGAAATAGAATTTATTAATGATATTTTTATCTCTCCTCCTGCTACATCGTAAAATATTGTCTGTGCCTGGGAATACTACTGGATCATTGTTTTACTAGAAATTTAAGAACATTAAACTCGTTAAATGAAAATGTTCACATTGGAAATTAATTCATTAAACTTTAGATTTCTATGCATTTGAAGATATAAAACTGCACGACTTGTACCCCAGTACGATTCGTCTCTGAGAGGCCTAGAAGCAACTGTTATGACTAGGAAATAAAGACTTTTTTGCCATAAAATTTTATTGAATCGATACAAAACTCAGTACCAGACAATGCCACTCCTACTCGAGATCTACCCCACGTTCTCTCGCGAATCACGTGACCCAAATCGACCAATCGCTAATTTTCGTTGCATTAGCGTTGCACCTGAAGAGGCCTGATTTTCTAGGTTACCCCCGCTAAAATTACTTTCAATGATAAAATGCACAAAATATGTAAAAATTAAGGGGGAAGTATGAGAAGGTGTTCCACTTTTTTGACTGTGTTCGTAAAAGTATTAAAATTCGCTCTAATTTTCTACGTTTCTCAGGGTTGGCAAATACACGATTGTAACAGAAAACGATTCTTCGAACTTCATGTATCGCGTTTTTTATTTTCGTTTTTCTTTAAATCATTTATTATCGCCGCTTTCACATTTGCTTGCCCGCGTACGGCCAGGAACCGCACCTGTGGGAAATCTCTTAGCTCGTTAATTACGTTTTACCTAATCGTGTGCAATTGATCGACGTCGCGAAAAGTAAAAGAAATTGTCGGGTAGCTTTTATCTCGAGTTGCAGTTTATTAAAACGTTCGTTACTCTTCCGTGCGTGGCTCTCTCCCTCTCTGCGTATGCGTTTCAATTTCGAATGTTGTTCAACCTTGATCCGGATTTCGCTCGTTTTAATTCATGAAATATGCTCAATTTGGAAACCAGAAGGAAGTTTACCCGTCGAGCAACGCAGCTTGTAATTATAATTATCTGCTCGTGTGATCTCGTTTTCGGCGAGACGAGTGCAAGCGCGATTAGCGTGTTACGGGACTGAAATTTGGAATGCGACAGTCGAAGGAAATATTCGATGATTAATTAATTGGAAAATCAGACGCACGTTCGAATTTCGTTCGGACAGTTGTTTCTCTGATTCTCGAGGCTTTTTTCCCCTCGTTCGTCAAACGACGACGACGACGACTAACTTAATTTCCTCAAATTACGAAATTACCACGTACAGCTTCCACAAGAGCAATTTGTAAAATTGATCGGCAAACCAACTTGCCAGCGATTCGTCGCCGTGTTGTTATAATCCGTGCGAGAAATTATCGAATCTTTCCGGAACTAAATAAAGTTTTGATAAAGATAGATGGCAAACATCTAGATCAATTTAGATATCAGCGTGTTTGACAAATGACGATTTACCGCAAGCTGCGCCAAACTGCTGTCGACGACTCGATGCTGATGTTAATCGAAATTGCCGCGATTCTGTTGGAAACGTAGCCTTAAAAACTGCGTGGCGTGTCGGAGTTTGTCGTGTCGGAGTTTACGTGTGGTCGGGTTTCAGAGTCGTATGATTAATTGCTTCGTTTACACCGAGAATAATTATTCTCCGCGCGATCGAGAACTCGCTCTGCGGTATGCGACGCGTTCCGCTTGTTTGTCTCGCTGAGAACGTCGTCACTCTCATTATCCGCGTGGCAGCTTACTCGTGTATCTGGTACCGAGATACTTCCTCTGCGGAGCAATTCTCATCACGTTAATTAACGTGTTAATTAATACGTCAATTAATTTTGAAATCGAACCTAAAGTGTTTCAAAGCGGTGTTTCAATGCCGACGATAGTTTTAATTTTTTTATCGATCATTTCGAGGAAATTTCAAGTTTTTCCCAAACAGCAAGTAAATAATATTGTGTTCGCGCGGAGTGTTTGTTGAATTTAAATTGTTTCAAGCGGGCAGTTGACGAAAATTTTATTTTTTCACTAGTCATCTGCAGAAACTTTCAATTTTAAATTTTAGACAATTAATATTCAGAGAATTGAAATAATTACACGATCTTTGAGATTTACACGTAAAAATTCTGTTATGAAAATATTAGTCCCAATTTTACAATTACGCAATTTCCATAAATTTATTTTTCAATTGTATTATTTAATTCATACAGCACTCAACGACTGCGATCTCGCAAAGTTGGAGATCTTGTAAATTCCAACAAAGCAAAATTCAATTTCTCGACAGGAATCAAATACAGCCGCAAGAGTTAATAAAAATCCTCGCTTTTTTAACAATAGTACACAAAATACAGAATAAATGGATAGGTGTAACAATTTGATAGAATTTATCACGAGAACGCGATCGAATAAAAATTCTCAAACTGCATATTTCTAAAGGCTCTCCGCGATTCTTAGGAAGCCGTCTTCAGACGTTGCGAAGGATAGTGGCTGAAACGTCGCATAAAAGGACGATCACACGTCACAAGTTTCTCGGTATACGGCTCGGCGTTATTAATAGTCTGTCTTTTGTCGCGATAGCGCGCGACGTGGCCCACATGGTGGGTTAAACGTGATTTCACGAGCGGCACAAAGACACATTCATAAGTCTTCGTTCGCCGCCTCGCGCGAAGGCGTGTTCGGAAGGAAGAAACCGCCATCGCGTCGAGCCGCGTCGCATCGCATCGCATCGCGTCGCGTCGTGTCGTTTCGTTTCGTCTCGGTTGGAAAGCCTGACGCACGTGTTATCGGCGCCTTTTAGACAGTCCCTTTCGAGGATCACAAAGCGTCCTTTCAATGCCTAATTAGGATGCTTTCGAGGCACTTATACGTGGCGAATGCCCCTCTTTGACACCGACTCCCTCTCTCTGTTACTGTTTTCAGACTGATTAACGAGTAGGGAAATGCGCGTTTCACGGTCGTTCAACCGCTTCCGTCCTCGTGTGCGTTCGTCGCGATCCTGCCGCAAAGGGCACGGATTATTATCGAACACGCGTGGAAATTTCTCGAACTTTTCGACGCAGTCGCGCAGTCGAGTCTCTGGAAACACTTTATTTCTTTTTCTATATATGATATGACGATGTAATTAAATTAATATTAAAATTTATATATATATGATATGAAATAATAAATTAAAAAGTTCTAGCGTTCTAGTTCCAGTGTCAAATTGTCATTAGGAAATGATTGGAATCCGTGAAAAAATTTGACTCAATAGTACCGATATCTACTTGATGGTAACTCTCTAGTTAGTATCGTTCAACTTGTCGATAATAGCTAGACTTTGAATTTTTATGCATTTGTGAGAAATTTAAATATAAAAAATTGCACGGAAGATTCAAAGTATAACGCTTTTTGCAACACCATCCAAATTTAGTTCTTTCACTTACGCGTATTGTACTCTCAAAAATATAATACAAAATTGTGCACAAAGATTCACAATTATCTCGCACACGTATGAGACGAACGTGCGTTCTGATATTTGCGAGCGTAACGTAATCCTAATCCTTTCTTCCACGATTCCACGACACGGAGGCGTCGAATCCCGGTCGAGGCGAGGGAGAGATAGAGAAAGGAAGGAGGGGACGGAATTTCTCGTTGTATCGGGGTCAAGTTTAGGAAACGCGGAAACGGTTCGCCCATTGAATTTCGTGTCCAGCTCGTGCATTGCACGCTTCAGCTGAAAGACTTCCTGAAAGGAGGGTGCTTTTTTAATTTCTATGGGTTCCGTGCTTTCTAGCTCCCACCCTCGTCCCGCGTATATAGGGGTGAATTCTTCTGGCGCGTTTCAATGGGGCAGAAAGTGTGGGAACGTAGCCGGGCAAGAAACAGGCCGAGGAACACCCGTATGGGATCCTGTTACGTTTATGGGGGGGCTCGTGCTAAGAAGCCGCATACACGTCGAACAAGGAAGCCACAATTTCAACGGGACGCGCCAGCACCGATCGTTCGATACCAAATACGAATTCATCGAGCTTGTTCACCTTTCGTTTTAACGAAATTGGCAAATTATCTTTGTCGTATTTCGTTTTACCGTTTACAGCATCGAATGTTATTTTAACGTTTCAACTGAATAAAATTGGCAGGTTATATCTGTCGTATTTTATTTTAATAAAATTGGCAGTTTTGGAATCAGACTGACGGTTAGTTTCAAATTGAACTGACGTTGATATTTAGTGACTTGTTTTTACGAATTAAATAATTATAATTGAAATTAAAATGATATTCATAATAATATCATAGAAACTGACGTTGATATTTAGTGACTTGCTTTTACGAATTAAATAATTATTTGAAATTAAAATGACATTCATAATAATATCATAGAAACGCTAATTATAATAATAATTATAATTGAAATTAAAATGATATTCATAATAATATCATAGAAACTGACGTTGATATTTAGTGACTTGCTTTTACGAATTAAATAATTATAATTGAAATTAAAATGACATTCATAATAATGTCATAGAAACGCTAATTATAATTATAATAATTATAATTGAAATTAAAATGACATTCAAATATCATAGAAACGCTAATTATCGCGGTAAGAGATCCACTTTGAACATTTCATGTTTCTCGTAGAAATTGAAATTTCCCAGAAATGCGCAACATCCGCATTATCCAAATGTCCGAATATTATTTCATCTACATTATCTAAACTATCCGTTGCATTTCATTCCTTTCCCAAAAAATGAATTTCCACGCAGCAAAAAAAGAAAGAAAGTTCTTGCCTATTCTGCCGCGTAGACGATAGCTTTGACAGAGATTTCGCCGTATTTGCGTTCGCATGGCGGTTCAGTCGTGCGAAAAAGTCTCAGTGGCGTTCCAGGGGGTGTACACGCAGGTGTCCTAGGAAAATCGAAGCCGAAATAGAAATGCACGCGTGGTGTGAACAGTGCGCGCCCGCTGGCTCGTTCAACAGGTAGTCGTCCACACTCGCCGGGGATCTATTTACAATCCCTCGCGGAGGCAATTTATTGTCCCCGAGGGATGGAAGGATCGTTAGGGTTGCGGTGGAAAAGGGGATGATGCTTTATTGGCACACGTGCGTATGCAAATCATCGATGCACTTGGAGTTAGTGACTCGCGCTGACGTGATTTCAGCAGATGGCACGTCTCCGTATATAAATATATGAAATTCTTATAAAATTTGAAATTCGATCGTCGATCTTTTTTAGAACATTTCACTTTAGCCCACGGCAATGTGTCGATATTTTTAAATAAGAATTACATCGTACGAGAAGCATCTTTCGCGACGAGTACAGACCCGAAATTCTTCGTTATTTCAGCAAGCAAAATTCTCTCTCCCGTGCGCTTGACTCTCGTTAAGAACAATTATCCGCCAGGCTCGGTAATTTCTTACTCAATCAATAATCTCAATAATCGACGCGAGACGAGGTTTCCTCGGTGGCTCGGCCGGGATTTCGATCGCCCGGTCATTATCGTTCCATTAAATAACCAGAATCACTCCGGCGCGAGCGTCACGCACATAGGCGACCGTAATACAGGTGTAAGGGGACCTTAATGCCCCGCGTTGTTGGAACGGAAAGCCGGCGCATTACACGTGATCGACACACGAGACCGGATCGTCAACCCTCCTCGTCGCTCATTAATCTCGAATAATCGCCTCGGAAACGTATAAGTGGACGGTTGGCCTCATCAACATGACGAAAAATCGGCGCACGGAAAGAACGAAAAGACTCGAGAAAGGAAGAAAGAAAGAAAGAAAGAAAAAAAATTCAAGAGAGTGAGAGAGAGAGAGAGTGATACGAGCGTGGATACCAATGCCAGTCGCAAAGGCAGAGAAAGAGAAAGAGAAAAAAAAGAGAGAGAGAGAGAGAGAGACAGTTTAACACACCTAGTCGCGAATAAGTGTGCAAGGCGCGCATTTAGCGCCTGGAGGCTCTTTCACGATGCACGCTTATGCGAAGATATCGGCAGCTGGCCCGGAATCGTGAGAGACTCGGGCAGATGGCCTGCCCTGAGACTCCTCCACGGCGCTCGCGTGTACGTGCACACGACCACTAAGGATCCCTACACGCCTTCCTAAGGAAGGAACCACCGAGGATGTTTCCCACGGACTCCTGCAGCCTCTCATCTGCCGTATTACACGCGAGTGTGCCCTGGATTCTCTGCCTCCCCCTCCCCCCCCCCTTTCACCTCCCTTTTTTCCCTCCCTGCCCTCTTTACCTCTAGCCACCAGCTACCTTCGTTCCACCGTTCGCGGGATTCTCTCTGTCGTCGATACGTTAACGCCATGTATATATACATACCTTTAGGCGGGAAAGTTTCCTACCCCTCGTCACTTTTAATTCCGAGTTACGCACCGTTCTTGCACCCCAGCTCCGCTGGATTACCGGATGATCGCGACTCGAGGGATTTGTTTTCATGCTTGATTTGGTTAGGTTTCTTTCCAATATGCTCGCGATTCTTCTCGATCTTTTAGATTTCAGGCTGCGATTGTAGTGGAATCGGAGGATTTATTAATTGGCTCGGTTTTTTTCTTCTTCTTTTAACAAATTTATAAGCTTAATTCTTCAAAGCGTTGAATTTTATATAAATTGATTTTATCGTCGAGTTTCATTCTTGCTACGAATTGTGAAATTCTTTTGGACTTCAACCCCTCTGCGCTGTAATTGCTTTTCTAGTTTCTTCTCGGTCAACTGTGATTCGAGTTTTGATCCGAATGACGTTTCTGTATAAAGTGTCGCGTCAGAGGTGATTCCAGAGTTTTAGAGAAAAATAGTTTAAAATAAAGTTTCCGATTTCTAAACTCGTTACTTGGCTACTAGATTTGTTTCTTCCGGCATTTTATTCGAATTGGATTGGGTTTTTATGACAGGAGCGTGCCGTAAGTGGACCGATTCAGGAGGAAGCTGTTGCAACTTTTCCTAGACCGAGCGAATGGTCAAGCTGTTTGCGAGTTCGTTGAACGTGATAATGTGAATTTCATATCGTTACCTACGGATGACGAGGTATCTCGTGTTTTGTACTTTGTTGCCGACTGAAAATTATAAAAGAATCTTATAAATTGTAAAATTTGCCACTTGCTAATTTATTATTGTTATTGTGACCAACACCAGCAAGTAATTAATATACACAATAAATTTTTATTAAGCTATATTATATTAATATATATTATAATTAAATATTAATATATATAGTATTATTAAAGTTATAAATAAACTCACAAGTTGGTAATTGCAAGCTACGGTCTTTTACCAGGACTAATTTTCAAGCAGGACAACTGCAATTTCTACTAAAATTTCCTTTTACAAACTCGTTGTTATCGTCGCGACCGATCAAATCACTCATCGGCGTCGCAGCTTGGAAAAAAATTTCGCATTAAAGTCATTATCAATTGCACAAGATGGTGATCGGTCCGCCGGTGGTCAGCAAAAAGACAAACGGCTTCCAACTCGTTTCCACTGTCCCCGTCGTTACGTTATTATGCGATGAAAAATGAAATTATACCTGGCCAGGCAGTCGCAATAATTACGATCATTAATTGCGGCAACTACCAAACGGCCGTTCGATAACCTTAATTGCCGGTCGTTGGTTGAACGTAAAACTCACTTGAATCTCTAATCACCGATCGTTCGATCGTCGCACAACACCGCTTGAATAAAACGAACCCTTCGAGGGTTGAACGTGCCGAAACAAAACTCGCATCGTAACTGATCGTACGCGTCGATGACGCTGCTGCAATTTATTCGATAGTGCAGTCTCGAGTTACGCGAGCACGGTAATAAATATCGTCGAAGGAAAAACAAATGTATTTCCAGAATGTTGCGAATTTTTAGAAAATCGCGACGGGGATGAACGAGTCTTCCAAGATTGATCTTTTCTTTCTCGTGTTTTTCGATTTTTAGTCGAGTGATTCGATGTCGAGGAACTCTTCTCGTTTTTAGAAAATAACTATAAAGGTACTAATCTATGATGGTATGATAAATGGAACGTTTCTAGCCAGATTGAACTATAGATTTTTTTTTTTTTTTAGAGAACGACGATAATAAAATATCTTTGAAATGTCGATAATATTAATCGCGAATGATCGAGATGGAAACAGTGCTGTTGACATCAATCGAACGCAATTTCACGTGTGTATTTGCTTGAAAATTTTCTCTGGACGCGCGTTAGCTGCTCGAATTCAGGCAACTTGGCTAATCCGGAACGGGGCTTAGGGGAAATGAGGGCCGCGAGGAGTTGATCGAAACCTGTTGCATCGTCGCAACGGGAGTTTACTCGTGCTGCGGGCGTGTACTCGGTCACGCGTGAACACGTGTGTCGGTGCACACGCGTGGGCTCGTGCAGCCAAGAATCACCATTAAGTGGGTGGCTTGAGTTTGCCTCTCAAGTTTACTTTACCTCTGTCCCCTTTGCTCTCCTTCGTCCCCCTCTCTCTCTCTCTCTTCACTGCTTTCCTTCCTCAATATACTGCCCGGTGTCTTTTTAAAATTTTCGTAATTATGTATTTTTATTATTTTAAATGTATGTATTTTAATTGTTTTAAATTTATGCATCTTGGCTAATCTTTTAGTTTGCCAAATTTAAAATAATATTCGATTACAAAAAATCGTTGTAACGTGACAAGTAAAGACGAAGAAAAACCTGTGTTTTCTTTGGTTTTTAATCGAAAAAAGACTATTTCCTTTAGTTTTTCCCTCTCAGGTGCAAGTAGAGCGCGAATTTTGATAAAGTACAAATATCACGAGTTTTCACCTGCGTAATAATTATTTCTATAATCTTCTGCTCTACATTTCTCCTCTAGATTAATTACAAATATTTCTTTTTAAATACCAATTTATTCGAGGAATTAAATAGTTCAGATTGGCCTTCTTGCTCTTCTTCGTCTACGAAACGTTCTCTCTCTCTCTCTCTCTCTCTCTCTCTTCTCGTGATCTTGTCCGTTTCTTTTTCGCGTGGGCGAGAAGACGCAAGGAGTGGTCAGCGATTAAGAGAAAATGACACGAGCAACGCGAGAGAAAGAGAGAGACACGCGAGTGCATGTAGAGGAGAGGCTGCAGGCATCGCTTGGAACGTGGCGTTTAAATGAATGACGCGCATATCTACCGAGGTTTGTAGATCATCGCTCTTGCAACATTGGTTACACGATTGGTTCTTCGCGAGCGTCTGACGTTCGTGTGCTAATTGAGACGGTGTCCGATTCATTTCAAACGTGGTTTTAATACTCGTATTCGTTACGTGGTGTCACTTCAAAGGAGTCTGTTGCTTTTCACGGATTTCTTTTTCAACGGGGATTGATTGTAAGCTCCGAGTAAATTGCTACGTATATGTACAGGGTGTTCAATGTCACGTGGAAAGCAGGACAGAGGGTGGCTTCTCGTAAAAGAACAAATTGAAATTTAAAGAATCGAGTCTATTTCAATTTGGCCAACTGAGAAAAGAATAATTAACAGGGAGTTTTTTCTACGGGTAAAAACGAGTCGAAAAGGAGGAATAAAATTTTTTCACTCGAAACTTCTGGAAGATAGACTTTGAATATGCTTTGGCATGCGTACACATACTTGATAAACTTTCAAAGTTGATTTTCTCGAAAACGAAGGCTTTTTAATGAAAAAATTTTATTTACTTTCCACTTGCTACAGAACACCCTGTATATTGGCACTGCGCTTAATATTCTTAATATTCTTTTGTGTGAATATAAATCAAAATTAGATATTAAATGTATCGAGGTAAAAATCTATTAAATATTAATAACATCTGTTAAACTAGAAATTTATTTAAATTTAAATAAATTAGGGGAGACTTGGGAGGGTTGGTACGTTAAAAAAAAAAGATTCTATAAACGAAACAACATTTTAACTATCTTTTTGCGCATTTACGTTCAACGCTGTATCCTTCAACGAAAACAAATGCCAATTTTTTAAATTCAAACGAGAGAAATATGTTGAGAAACATATGTTTTGTACGAATCTCACGATGAAACGTATTTGTTTCGAACGTTTAGCGCAATAAATTGTACGTGTCCATCGTTCGGAGAAAACTTGACAGTGAGTCATTTGATTTCGAATGCAATATTTCCCTTTTACATACTTTCCGCGCGTTTTCACAAAGTTTATAGGTTCGAGGGAATTACGACGACGAATTAATGAAAAAGATTGATAAGCATGAAACGCGAAATTTTTATGACGTAGAGCGCAATTTACATACTCAAACATACCACGTCCTTACGCGTAGCTCATTAAATGTAAATAAGGAGAAATCGATCTGAAAATATGTTGATTAAAGAAATTGCAAAGTTAAGATATTGCATCTCGGCGAAAGATACATCAAGGAGAGAATTATGATGCGAAAGGGGGAGCTCTATTTTCTCTTTTCCAGGGAACACGTTCTTTCGGATTAAGAAATTTCTCTAACTAAATTTCTGTAACACTCGCGAGCTAAACCACAACAGATCAAGCTCGTGTAATATCCTTTCACAATTTTATTTTTAACGTTCTCCGTTCGTTATTATTTCATCGTGATCGATTTATCAATCTTGACTCAGGGATTCAATTAAGAATTGAAAGAAAAAACATTTTTTCGTACATCTTTTTCTGAGATAAAAAACGAAAGATCCTGTCATCACGGTGGATATTCGTTTCCCTTGTCAGAATTCCAAATGATTTTATTCGCGCGCCAGCTATAACACATACTGTAACTACTCGTGTTTCGTGCGCGAGGCAAATAACAACCAAGAACAGCTAACGTTATCGAGAGATACAATCTTGTCCATTGAGAAACATTAATAACATCCTGCACGAAACTATACCGTAGGAAACTGTGCGTCGATGTTTGATTAATCCTCTTGGAGGATTTCGACGACGTTCAGTGATAACGAGGTGAATGTAAGTGGAGCAGTAGTGTCAGAGGTAGATTAAAATCGATAGTGGTCCAACGGTCGTGGTTAACAAGACGATATCGTCCACGTTTAATTTGCAATCATTTTCTCAGTTGTAAGTGTCAACTCGCCCCGTTACACGTATCTTGACTATTTTTTTTCCACGATATTCTCTTATCCTATTAATCTGAAGCGTCGAATGGAGTACTCTACATAGTACTCTATATAGTACTGTGTGTAATACTGTATATAGTACTGTGTATAGTACTGTATATAGTACTGTATATAGCACTGTGTGTAGTACTGTATATAGTACTGTGTGTAATACTGTATATAGTACTGTATATAGCACTGTGTGTAGTACTGTATATAGTACTGTGTGTAATATTGTATATAGTACTGTATATATAGTACTGTGTGTAGTACTGTATATAGTACTGTGTGTAGTATTGTATATAGTACTGTGTGTAGTACTGTATATAGTACTGTGTGTAGTACTGTATATAGTACTGTGTGTAGTACTGTATATAGTACTGTGTGTAGTACTGTATATAGTACTGTGTGTAGTACTGTATATAGTACTGTGTGTAGTACTGTATATAGTACTGTATATAGTACTATATATAGTACTGTATATAGTACTGTGTAGTACTGTATATAGTACTGTGTATAGCACGTAGCAGAATTGTCAAGTTAATGTAAATTCCTTCCGATCGAATACGGACGCGTATTACAAAAATATATAAGAAAATTTCGTTACGTTCGAGTTACAGTCGGATTTCTTAAATTTCGTTTGTACAAATGGAACGACCGTGTTACGAAAAATATAAACTGTCGGGTGGAAATTTATTACGTTGTTTATTTGACGCGAGTGGGAAATCGTCGTGCGTGTAATGAAATTTCGTTTCGGTTTAATTTACAGCGAGTCTTAATCGAATAACTATAACAATTAAATTGTCCGCGTTGCAGAGAAGAATTGGCTTTTTGATTAATAAGTTCTTCCTTTTATTTTTTTTTTTTTTTTTCTTTCAATCACGCGAAACTTTCCTGGGAAGAAACTTTCTTCTCGTTATCGTTGTTGTTTAAATCGTGCAGTTTAAATCGTTTTTTACCGGTGATTAATTTCGGGCTCTCTCGAAAAATAAAACGACGCGAACACCGGGTGACACTGAAAAATTTCGTTGCGGCGTTTAATCAGAAAATTGCATTCCACTTCCGTTGCTACTGCAATTCACCGCGTTACACAAAAATTGTACAAAAGCGAACATTGACTTACGTACAAAGAAAAGTATCTGATCAATTTTCTTCTTTATTATTGGATGCATCTTGTTTGTAATAGCTAGATCGAAACTACTGCTTGGACAATGAGAAATGTTTTTTTAAGAAAATTGTACACGACGAGAGTTTCACAATGTACTTTCTCTTTTTACTGCATTTTTCGATTAGGTTCCTGAAGAGATTAAAATATCTAAAAAAGTAAGTGATTTTTCAAATACTTAAATTAAACTATGGATGTTTATGCATTATCCTTTTCTAGTTATCGAATAACATTGTTAGCTTCTGTGACAAATTTGTTCTCTCGGTGTTTCGTTTTTGAAGGTACTATGTAGGAGTTGTAAAAGAAACAGAGACCTAAAATTTCCTAAAATTTCCTAAAATTTCTTAAACATAGAAAAATCCACAATCTGATGACGGTACGTCGGTAGTTCTCAGAGTGTCCAATCACTTGCCTCCAAAAATTTTCTCAAAACTAAAATTCTGTACAAACGCAGTCCGATGACGATACTCGCTAGTCTTCAGAGTGTTCCAATCACTTGGTCAACTTTCTTTCCTCAAAAGATCCATCTATCGCACCTGACGCGTGTGGCGATCCGCGTACGATTGGTAGCGAACGAAACACGGGGCGCGTAAACAAAAGAGCACTTAGCATGGTAGAGTGGTTAGAGGGAGAACGGCGGAACGAGAGGCCTGTTTTGAAAGGCGAGCCTCCCGGTTCGAAAAAGCGCGGCAAAAGGACGTGCGCGTGCACGTGAGTGCACGTGGCCGTCCTTCGCTTCTCCTCGTCGGCAACGTGTGTGCGTGCGTGTAAGAGCGTGAAATCTCGTGTGCGTGCGGGGTGCTCGTCCCCTACGCGGAGGGGGGGGGGAGTATACGTAGCAGCTTGACGGGGGAAGGGGCGAGGAGGGGGCGGGCGTGGCGCGTTACGGGCACGGTGCGGCGCATCCTTCGTCTTTTCTCCGGGGCTCCTCTCCCACAAGGTGACGCGCCGATGCCTCTCGGGACTGTGGGAATTCGGGACATGTGCGTGCCTGCACACGCCGTGCCCGTGGTCTCCGCGCGCGCGCGAGGGGGAAATCTCGTGGTGTTTGGAAAGAGAGAGGAGCGACCGTGGGGGGAAAAAAAAGAAAGGGGGAGAGACCGGACCTATGCTGTCCGCGGCACGTCGGCCGCCATAAGGCAAGGAATCCATGGGAATATCGAGCATGTGCATCGGTCCGCTCGTGTGCTGCACGAGTTATGGGGTGGACGGCCACCACCATCCTCTCCCCTTCCTTTCCTTTTCTTTTCTTTTCTCCTCTCTTCTCTTCTCTTCTCTTCTCTTTCTCTCCATCTTGTTATTTTTCTTTCTTTCTTTCTCTCTCTCTCTCTCTCTCTCTCTCCCCTTTGCTCGCACCGGGGATTCCGTGACCTGGTGCATTCAGGGATTTCTTAACCACGTGTGGCCTGCATAGGGAATCGGGGTGGAACGCGGGATGACTCGCCCTCGTGTTCTGCTCGTGATCGCCGCGTGTCCGCTCCGTCTTCACGGTTTCACCCCGCGTAGCTTATTCACGCTCTTTGCTTCCTTCAGCTGCCCAATTCGTTCGATTCGTTTGTTTAGCGATCTTACGGATTCTTTTCTCGTCAAAAAATGTGAATTACCACGTATCTCGCTTTTGTTTTCGATTAAAAGTTCAAGTTTCATTTTTGACTGCCTGTCTGTGACAAAGGTAATTCGGTTTACGATATCGTCCAGTTGCTCGAAAATCACCAATCGTCGTGGCAACCGATATATTAGGATCGATTACGTCACGTATGTATATAGAACAGGTGTCGTCGAAGATATATCTCGTTTCAATGAATCACATTCTTCAATCAGTTTCTTCGAAAGAAGATTTAAAAAGGATAAGAAACAATTTTGTTTTGAAAAACAGTTGCGAAATGAAACGAAACAAAGTACTGTCGTTAGTACGACGAGGAATTATCAACATCTGTACGTACATGGTACGAACTTTCATAAACACTCGCGCAACTAATCGGCACGCCGGCGATATTTTTAAAACGTTAAATAGGGCGTGTTGGTATGCATTTGATCTTGAATCTCGGCGCAGCAATTCGCGGATCTCCCCCGGTGTTCCGATTATCTCGCGCCGTTCGTTCCTGTTGCTCGAGGTACAAGCGACGCTGGCGCTGTTCCAAATGCCACTTGTCTCGTTTTCCCTCGGCTAAATATAATATCGCAGCGCGCGAATGTTGCACAGTCGCCTCCAATCGGGACGAAGCGAATCTCGATCTGCCGCCAGGAGATCGATCTCCATCGTCCCTTACCGTTCAAATCGTTTCCTCGGAGCGAGATCGCTCTGTCGTTTTCCGTAGCACACTGACGATTTATCACCCATCGTTACGTCTCTCTCTGTCTATTTTCCGACATCGTAGAGATTCTTCAAAATGACAGTCAATTTCCTGTGAAGTACCTCGTAAAAACTGTTCACTATCGTTACGTTTTATTGAAAAGAAAAAATGAAACGATTCCATTAGACGAAGCACGCCGTGCTATATCTTTTGTACGTTGGTGCGGTTTTTCTCTTGTTTCTCGCTTCTGCGTGTTGGCAGCAGGATTAAAAAGAATGGCGAATCGAGCTTGCGTTGCGAAGAAATTGATACGTGGTTTCTTTGTCGCTGAAGCGTCCTTTTTTGTGGCTCGATCTCCGGCGCTGGTTTTTAATCGCACGATTCAATCGATTTTTACGCGAGGTAGTCGTAGACACGTCAGAGAGGAACAGGTGGTCGCTTTATTAATGGAGGAATTTTTTGTCAACCGGCCTGAAATTCGTTTCGTGAGCGTAGGTATTTTATTTGACGGCAGAGGTATCTTTAGGAGCTAATCTCGCGGCCTTGACACGTTAGGACGATTCTCTCTTCCTGTTCGACGAAACGGTACTTTCAATTAATTAAAAACTTTCGTCTAAGGGAGATGAAATAAAGTATCTGAAATGTGACTGACTCTGTTTCAAAAGTTTCTCTCCTAAATCTCAAAACATCGAAATTAGAATAATCAGAATAAGATACGTGTAATTTGTTTCGAAAAATCATCCGAAAAATCCGAAATCATTGACCAAACACTTTCGTCTCTTCTTTGCTCTTCCAAATACATATACATAATATACGACGCTAACTATAAAACACAATCTCTCTCTCTCTCTCTCATAAAGCTCCCACTCGAAACGGCAAAATCTCGTCGAACGGTTCGTTCCTCGCGTTACTCGTTGAATCCTCCTCATCCTGGCCGGGACAACTTTTCATTACGCTCCTCGGGTCGACACGTTTGTTTTTCAGGCACGCTCGGGCTCCTATTAAACTAGAGCAGCGGACGAAGAGATCGGCGCCGAGGCTAACACTTACCGAGCGTTTCAGCCCGTTTCCTTTCACGCTTACGCGGAGTAATTGGCTGGACGCGGTGGTGCCGATATTGCCGAGAGATGGCCAGAAGGATGTACGGTCATTAAGTAGGATACGCTTTTTTTTTCACGTTTCACTCGATACTCGTGGCCTTTCGTTACTCGTCCGTGTAAGATGGCCGCGGAGGGGGTTATCCGGTGTCCATTCACTGCGTTATCTCCGGCTCGGCGGACGCGAGAGAATATCCAGGAACACGACGGCACTTTTTCTTTTTTTTTCTTCTCTTTTCTTCTCTCTCCTTCACCTTCCTTTTTCATCGTCTCCCCCCTTGCCTCGCGTCTCTGAAACACCTGACTGACTAGTAGTCCCGCGTAACATTAGCCCCGACAATTTTTCGGATTAACCGGCTCGCTACCACGGCGGAAGTGCAGTGGATTTCTATTTGCAGTGGATGTAACTCGTTGGAAATTCCAGCGATTCGAACGCCGGTTGTCGAAATAGTTTGTCGAAATTTTCCCAATTTTTTGGGAGCAAAATGTGCCTTCTCAACGAGTCCTTTTAGAACTATGATTTTCCCGTTACAGAGATTTTTTTTCTGCTCTAAAAGCTCTTGAAATTGTTAAGACAGGTATATTGATCAATCCGTTGACATATCGGTAGTAGAGGGGTTAAACGAGAGAATCTTGGATCAGATCGGTTTCACGACGATTTCAGAGATATTTCAATACAGAGAACAATACAGAGGCACTGGTCAATCTCTCTCGTTCTGTATTTATTTTTTGCATACTTTTGCATATTTTGCATATACTAATACACTTTCAAGTTGGATAAAAATCCACAGTTTAGCGACAAAGTCGTAAAAATATACTCACACCCTGATAATAATCAGCGTTTTTAAACGCGCGATATAATACTTCCGTAGGAAATGTCACTGCAGTCACTGCGATCGGTATGTTTCACTGACAAGTGACAATTTTGGTGAGAAAAACTCCAGTTCTAGTGGATTCCTATTCAACGTGTTTTTCCTTGGATTTGCATTTTAATTTGATTTGCGGCTTTCCTGCGATTTAATTATTGGTTGCTGATTTTATTCCCTATTTTATGGGAGAATTGTCGGTCGTCGGGCGAACAAGCTTGCAAAGTTCCTCGAAGATTGGAAAGCTGCCCAGAGAATTTCCAGGAAAAGTGACTGGCGTTCACGCGACTTCGTTGGAACGAAATGTCAGCGTTTTCAACGTTTAATTAACCCTCTTCGAATAGAGCGAGCGTTACGCTCGACGTTCCAAGTTGCAGATCGCTAACAAAGTGGTCAAAATGATCACTTTGTGACTCTTGGATTTCTATTTGTCCAAACGCGTATTTCTGATTCTTGGAAATTTTATAGAAATATTTTATATAATTTTGCACAAAACAGTGTACTTTTGGAGGTTGAAATGATTCTTTGCGAAGCGTATAAACGAAAGCTTCTCCATTTTTACTTTAATGTCTCTGATGAGAATTTTATGCTTTAGCCGTCGATAGTTTTAACGTTAAAACGTTGAAAAAAGAAAGACACCGTGGAAATGATCTTACGTGCTTTTTGGAAAATTCTGTTTAGTCACTCGTGTCCTCGAAACTTTCTCTTTCTACCATGTTCGATAAGAGAATGTTAAATATATATATGGTGAAAAATCAGCATAAAATTCTCATCAAAGACATTAAAGTAAAAATGATAGATGGAGAAGCTATTCGTTTATACACTTTGCGAAGAATCATTTCAAGTAAAAAGTACACTGTTTTTTTACAAAATTATATAAAATATTTCTATAAAATTTCCTTGGCTGACAAGAAAACGTGACGCATTTTTAGAAAGTGGAGTTATAAATCTAATCTCATCTCACAGTCGTGCAAGGTGCAAAGTGCGAAACGAGATCCAACACTCTGAATCTTAATTCTTTAACGTGAATTGCCACAGTTGTCCACAGTCGAAAAGAAACAGAATGAAATTGAAACTGAAAAAAAATATAAGACTGACGGGAAATAACACGATGATGAGAAAAATGATCCTTTATTCGCTTCACTTTTACCAAAATCAAATCTATACTGAATCTACTAAAAATCAAGTATCTATGTTTGTCTGTCAAAGCTAGACGACATCGCTGAAATAAAAGAGGCGAAAGAGAATCACAAACAATAAAAAAAAAAAGATATGGCTATATCTCGTTCACATTCCGGCTTATTACAGGACAAATAAAACCGTGGTGGGAAGCTTATCCTATCAGCTCGCTCGACTGTTCTCAAAGAAAGCAGGTCAGCCGATCATAAAACCGATCGGCGTCTCTCTCGTTAGGCGGTGAATAATCGTGCACAACGGAATGCACCCGAAACGTCGATAAGCTCGGCGACGAGATCGTTCTCCACGCAAGAAATATTTATCGCGTAATTATTCGTCGCCGATGCGGTTTTTCTTTTCTTCGGCTGTGCCAAAAAACCGTGCGCGCGTATGTGTGCGTGTGTGTTTGTGTGTGATGCATCGGAGAAAAGACGCTTTCGATGCGTCTCTGGTAATTACGTCGGTGCAATAAATCGTCGCGTGTTACGCGACTTTATATTGTCAGCTACCGTATGCCGAGCATACGGGAGGTCCGGTAGATGCGATCGGCTCCCTCTTTGTATGTTTATATATTATGTTCGGCTTATCTGATGCGGTATTAAAACCGGAGAAATCGGCGCGAGAACACTGGTAACGAAATGTTCAACTCTGAAACATGCCTACCCCCCTCTTCTCCGGACAGGGAGCGTTCCTTTTTCCAATTTTCCTCGACTCGATTGGGTGATAAATTTGTTGGCTATCTGATCGAACTTGTTGAAATTTTAGCGGCATCCCTAAACGATTCTCGCGAGCGTAATTTACGTTAATGGGTTAGTTTTTTAAAGCTGTTTTAATTGCTTTTGGCTGTTCGGATGAACAGTTTATTTGTATGTTGGGAGAAATTGATTCAGGATGTTGGACTAGTAATTTATTTCTATCGAGATATGGATATAACAGTTGAATCATTGCATCTATGTCTCGATAGAAATAAATTATTTATAATTAATAACTAACGTTGTGTAACATTTAGTTATTAACGAAGAATTTATTGGTAAGAACTAATAGGAAATGGCTTAATATTTTGCCTTCGTTATTTTGTCTTCTTTGTAAAGATATTAGGCATCGAACAAAAGGACACAATTTTTCTTAAGATTGGAAAGAAATTGGGACTTGAAAAGGTTTGACGTACATGTCTCAAAAATGCATTCTATTAATATCGTATATTTCACCGTGCGTGGTTTTGCCTTCGAAACTTTATAAATTCGAACTTTCGTTCAGTAATTAATAATCAATTCAAGTATCAAACAAATGTTATGGACAGTGCTTCAATCGATATTCAAAAATTTCCAAACAGTTCAGAAAACACACAAAACACAAAAATTGTATCAAAATGGGGTTTGACCGAAAAGTTTAGGCGGCCAGGTTCAAAGTGGCGATCGGAAAGATAGCGTGACACGCGAGGAACAATTTAGACCGTTCGTTACGTGTCGTTTTAATCAAACGGCCGTATCTTCGACGACGAAATTTCTCTCCAATTCGCGTAACCGGCTGAGAAAGTAAAATTTTTATCGTCTACTTTAAAAAAGCGGGCACGTTGAGGAGAAAAACACACCGTTGCGCCACGCGGTTTTATCGTTTGTTAAGAAGTCGAAGAAATACCGATAGTTATCGCGGCAGAAGGAGAAGGAACCATCGAGGAAAATGAAAGAAAGAAAGAGAGAGAGATAGGAAAGTTACGTACGAAATAGGTGAAATTGCAGAGAACGGAATAAAGGTGGAACCTCTGACAGGCCGGATAACACAGTTGTTCCTTTTTACGGCTAATGTGAGCTGGAAACGCGGTAGATAGAACGTCACGCGACTATCGATCAAATCCAGGATTTACCTCGCGCCGAAATTAATAACAACTGGAGAACTATTGCACCGAAAGTGGCGAAACGATTCGCGCGTTTTACACGCGAGACTTACAATTAATATAAGTTTTGTATAATTTCACTGGGAGTAAATGAAGCGCGAGTGTTTTGTAATTATTTTATATGTAATTATATATATAACAATTATGTAATTATGATATTTATTATATCATATTTATTATCTACGATATTTATGTAATTATATGATATAATTTTGATAATTATGTAATTATATATGTGTAATTATGATATTTATTATTTACGATATTTATGTAATTATATAATATAATTTTGATAATTATGTAATTATATATGTGTAATTATGATATTTATTATATCATATTTATTATTTATGATATTTATGTAATTATATGATATAATTATGATAATTATGTAATTATATATATATATATATATATGTAATTATGATGATTTATTATATCATATTTATTATTTATGATATTTGTGTAATTATATGATATAATTATGATAATTATGTAATGTGATTATATATATAATAATTATGTAATTATGATATATATTATATCATATTTATCATTTACGATATTTATGTAATTATATGATATAATTATGATAATTGTGTAATGTGATTATATATATAATAATTATTATGCATGTACAATAATTTATTACTGTACATGCATAACGTATTTAACATACAAAAGACGTAATTTTCGAAGCTCGTTGAAAGAAGCTAAAAACTATATTATTGATTCAATTACGATAAATACAGATAAGACCTCCTCGACTGTATCGAGGAGGTTAAAGACAGGTTATTGTTGCTGAATTTTTACTCTTCCGGCGATGAACTTGCAGAAATCCTCCAGTTAAAATTTTCGTTTTCTTCTCCTTTCGCTTCGCGTTGAAAAGAGATTTTACCGAGGAAATCGAAAGTAAAAAATTGTACACTAAAGATCTACCGAGAGTAAAAAAAATTGGGACAAGAAACGATTCTCCTTTATCTTCGCAATATAAAATTTAGAAATTTCGTAGAAAACATTCGGATTGAATTAAAAGGTTAAAAGCGTAATTAATATATTTAATAGTCAGATAAAATTGGAACGGTATTTTTTCTAAGAAAAAAGGATTCGTCATTTTTCGAGCAAATCGCTTCAAAGTGAATCTCAAGGGGTGAAGACACTTTGTTACGATGATTTTCACTCAAACATCAAGAGAGAAAGAGAAACTTTTTTCTCCTCCCCCTTGATCGTACGTACGTACACTTGCTTCATTGTGCGAGACGAGGTTTGCGTGCCGCGGCTCTTTGCCTCTGCGTCGTTTTTAAAGCAGCATGTAATATCCTTTAACAGCGGCAAATAAAAAGGGGCCCCCGAAATTTTATTGAAAACAATTTCGCCGCGTAATAACGCCGTCACTGCCACGGAGAGACACGTTGCGGCTCGGTCGGTGGCACTCGGTGCGCCAACAATGTCCGGGACAATTATCGATCCACGGGAACGCGCGTGTCTCGCCGTTCGGCTACCGTGGTTAACGATCAACGTCGACCGCTTGAGGAAACCGCTCCCCGTGTCGGCGGTGGCTGCCAAAGAAAAGGCAACGCGGAGAAAAGGGACCACACGTTCCGTGCACGTTCCGTGCACACGCCTCGGCCGTGCGCACCTAGATCACAATCACGAGCCAGGGGGAGCCTAGAAAGTCTACAGGGGGACTTGGATGCATGCGTACCCACTTGCTCGTGCCGCGCAAGTTTTGTCCGACAAACTACGCGCGCTACATTTGGAAATTTGTCTCGGTTTGTGTACGGTTGTTTGGGCAGGAGTATATCTGGATATCCTTGAATGGACGTTGGTATTATGTCAGAATTACGTCTGATAGAATTGACAGAATTTTTATCGGTGTTTGAAAATTTATAATTTAGTCTCGTTGCTGCAAATGGGAAATTTGTCTCTGTTTTTCAGTCAATTTTTTCAATTTAGTGTAGGTTAAATTAAACAAAAATCAGAGGTCTTATTATTATTATATATTATTTGAGTATTTATCGTATGGAATTTTTATTTAGAGGTATTTAACCCTTAGATGGATCATTGAAATTAGTAATTAGGTAGATTACGTGTTGATGGAATTTTTATCAGTATCTGAAAATTTGCTGTAGTGAGAAATTTGTCTGTATTATACGTACACTTTTCGGTATGAGTTAAATCAAACAAAAATCGAAAGTCCATTTAAGATTTATATGTATATATATATATATTCATATTCAATCATATAGAATTTGTGTAAGTATTTTGTTAACATTGTAATGGGATACGAGTATCATGTTCCTTCAGAAGTTATATCGATCGATTCCACCGATAGGTGCATAATTAACGTTCAATTTTGAAGAAACAAATGGCTTGATCGATGCCTGGATTGATACCGAGAGCGGTCTCGTTAACTGTTGAGAGTTGATTGGACGTATGAACGATTACTCACGTTGTTAATGTAGCTTTTTCGATATACACGACAGAACTCTTACTTATCTTTCTCAGAAATAAAATTTTATGAATTAATTTCACCCTACGATAGATACTGGTCGATTTAAGTTAATCGATACTGTCACTTTTAGTATGAGCAAAAAAGAAAAAAATTAGATAGTGGAGTATTTTATTTGCGTTTTTGACACTTACGTATAGCGACTAATTAGATTCACTTTATTCACAAAATTACAAAAGTAAAATGTAAAATTTGGCTTCTATAGGAAATGTTTATTTGTAGAAACTTTGTGGCCACTTTATGCGTCCGAATATCCTATTAATTAGTAACGTAGAATTCAAAGATGAACGAAAGATAAACCTAAACAGAATTGACAATCAAAATGACACATACATAAATATAGCAAGTTGATGATCGATAATGAACGTTGATAGAAAAAGGTAGAAGCAGAAAGTATTCATTGTAATTAGCTCCAACAGTTGCATTAAAGTTCGCGTTATTCGCAAAACTATCAGAATCTGGTTCAACTGTATGAAATGAAATGGAAAATTTGACGAAAAAATAATTTTTAGCCATTTTGCGTGTCCATCCAAATATCCCACTAGTATACACATATGTATACAGAGAGCTGAGCGAAGAAGACACTCTGACAAACGAAATTGACAGCCGAGAAGACACATACGCGTACACGTACACGTACACACGAACGCAGAGGGAGACCTAGGTGGCCGATGACGAACGACAGGAGGAGCGATATAGAAGAAGGGTAGAAGCGTGCGTTGTAAGCGGGTTATACGGCGAGGCGTATAATGCTCGAGCCGGCATGTCGTACACGTACACCTACACGACCTTCTTCTTATAAATACACGAGACAGTGCGTGGCGCGCACTTGAGAGAGAAGGTGCGTAAGTCCGCATCTGCCCGAGATTCTCACGCGCGACGCATCTGTCTCGGGTTCCCACGAGAAACGGCCCTGGAAGAAGCCCCGTGGGCCGGCAGAGCCCCGCTTGCCCGAGAAAGTTTCGTCCGCCGCGGCCGGCTCGTCCACGTGGCCGAGGCGTGCTCAGACCCGGCCACCGTCTTCCCCGTCGCGGCGTTCACTGATCGCTCGACGCACGGATTAGGGAACCAGCCGCGGCGTATGTGGAATATCCTTGAATCGAGAGGATTTCGTTCTACCCCCGCCGTCACCCCCTCCCCTCACCCCCTCCCCATTTTTTTACGCAGAAGCTTCTGATGATACGTTCCGGATCCGCTCGTCTCTTGATTTTCGCGGCTTGATTGACCCTCTTCTGCCCGTTGCCTCCTGTCGTTTCGGCGTTTGGCCGAAGTCGGTGATTCAGATCGTAGATAGGGGCGTATTCAAGGTCGTTTCCCGAGTAATCTGCCGCGTTTCTCGGGAGGTGAGCTCGGGCAGAGGTAACGAGATTGGCTAAAAGAAGATGAAAAATGAATAGATCGTGGATATTTATCTTTTTCTTTTTTTTTTCTTTTTTTATCGATATCGTGATACTGTGTAACTTGAGAGTTACACGTTCATGGTGGAGATAGTTACTTTTATTTTGGAGAGGCAGCAACTGACTCGTGTATTTGGGATATTTTTGTTAGTGGAATAGTTTGATCATTTCTTTTCTTCCAAATTGAAAGTAAGCGGGTATTAATTGACAATCTTTTTCTTCTGCCTCAGAATTTTTACTGAAAGTTGAGAAGATGTTGGGTAGAGAATGCTTTTCGTCTACTAAATATACGTAGTTTATTTATTCTTACGTGTTGCGTGTATTCTGTAAAATTTTGCTGATAATGAGGGTTTATAAAAGAGGGTGAGAAGTTGAAATATATATATATATATATATTATCCACTACACTTAAAATATAGATATAAAAATTAAAAAATTAAAAAAAGAACGAAAAAATGAAACGTTAAACCGTGTTTCTAATAGCTATTCCAAATGATTGTTTCACTGGTAAGATATCAATCGACGTCATCAAATCAACATACTTTTACTAAATTTTCGGTTCTGGTGGAATTGTAATTTTTCCAATTGCCAGGGCATTGTCATAACCTTTTCCATCACAGTTTATACGTGACATTAACCATTCTACGTAAAACAATTCAATTGTCAAAATGGATCAGAGTAATGGTACTTTCACCGTTCGCTGCGATAGGTTGGCTTCTCTAATGGCCTATTGTTATTTCGATCGTGCTTCGCTCTGGAATTACTTCATTATTGCGGTCGAGTAGCAGAAAAGTGACCGAAAAGATTGCCTCCGGGTAACATGTTTTTCCATCGGTTGTATTTATTCATTTCGTTGGTAACGATGCGAGGGCGTGGATAATATTCCAAAGAGAAAGTTGAACATAGTACTACAATTTTCCTAGATGATAATTTGAAACCTTGAAAATACAAGAACTCTTTTGATTTTAGTTGAAAATTTTACGAATGGCAGGATGCAGGCTTGAGATAATTCAGAGGAATTAAAAAATTACTGAAAAAATGCTTTCCGTTTGCTGAAAGTGAAAATAATTCTTGCTAATACCTACGTCTTTTCCATGCACTCTCAATATTTCTTTAAATATTCGTGACGAAGGTCGCCGATAAACCGCGAAGATAAAGGTGTTTAAATCAATATTTGCCTCCTATCTTTCTCCGCCGATAAAAATTCTCCTTGCCCGTTTTCCAAAGATCCCGCGTTCCGCGGTCCGTGGGAGCGCACACAAGGGACGTGAACGTCGAAGATACCACAAATCGGTTAGCTTAACGTCGTGGAAATTAAGGAAGGAAACAAGACGAAAGGTTTCACTTTTCCAATTTCGTTTGCAACAGTTGGAAAATTATGGTAGGTATGTACGTACGAATGTATATAGGCCAAAATTACTGTATGAAAGTAGGTCTATTTGGTATCAAAGCATTCCAGTATTGGCATCAAATTAATATACAGTAATATTTGGTATCAAAGCCTTTGTTTATATGTTTTATTTAAAAAAAGTTGTAAATTTATAATTTTATAAAAAACATTGTACGTCTCAAAAGAGTTGAACCAAATTTCTATAAAATGCGGATTCTAATCTGTTACAAATTTGTAAAATTTCCACTCGCTTTGTTGCTTCTCAAAATTGACGATACAACTTCCTTAAAACTTTCTATAAAATGCGGATTCTATCACAAATTTGTAAAATTTCCACTCGCTTTGTTGCTTCTCAAAATTGACGATACAACTTCCTTAAAAAGTTACTGTAAGCAAACAGTAGCTAAGCTGAATTTCACGATTAATTATACACGCAAACGAAAGATCGTTTACCACGTTTAAAGCCTTTTTACTAACAATAGTTCACAATTGTCGTCATTTGTGTAATTAAAATTCACGAAAATTATCCTCCTTTCTCACAGGGGCTGTAAACTCGCGAAACATTCGATTCCAGATCTCGCAACACGCGATTTTATTTTACCACCGTTACCGTTTTCCTCTGTTCAAGATCGAAGGATCTACTTACAAAGTTTTCCCCTTATAGTTGTTTCGCGATCGGCTACCGACCGGCGATTACGGTGTCTGGCCGAGGCAGAAAGAGATCAGCTTCAAAGAGGCGACTATTACGCGGTTTCCCTCCGGGAATCGATCATTTTTGCAGCGTGTACGATCTGACGGTTGTACGTACAATAAACACTCGGCACAGCGCCGAGTTAATCGAAGGTCAATAGTAATCCTTAATAATCGCATCTGCGGATATTGTGTTTCGCGTTGCGTTTTACGGGGAAATCGTACGACAAAACAAAGAACAACAACCTACGGCTGGGTATTAAGCGCATGCGGGTACAAGATTTTCATGGCTTATAACGAAGGTGCAACGAAGGTTGTATGAAATATTAAATTGGCAACGGGCCGTGCTACAAATTTCACGTTCGCATGCGTTTCATCGCACGATGTAATATGATGGCGCCGTGAATTTTTTTCTTTTTTCGTTGGTAAGTCGAGAGCGCGTGTATTTTTCCTTTTGTTTCGTTTCGCATGCGTCCGAGATACAAAGTGAAAGTTTTTACTTCTACGAGCTTTACTTCGATCGGTGTTCGATCTTCGGGCGACAAAGTTGGGTGTCGCGTTTCTAGAATTTGTAAAATTCACTCGTTGAATTGACTAAAATTTACGATGCTATATGATGATAAGTATAATTTACATATAAATATATATGATAAATTTACAATGATACTGATACTTACTAAAATAACACGACCAGCAAGAAAATTAAATTCTCAAAGGTCTATCAGATTGTCGAATCGTTAGAGATCGTTAAAGAAATCGTTAAATCGACAAAACGATGGAACGCACAGATTCGCGTGTTTCTTGAGAATTAAAAAATTTTCTGTCGTCATTTTGCTTCAACCAGCTGATTCTCTTTTGATTCTTTCAAAAGGGATCGAGTCGTTGTTTGCTCAAATTGAAAAATCGTTGTTGCGACAATCGAACCGTTTAGGAGCGCGTCGACCCGCGAAGAAAAGCAAGGGGCGGGTGCGTTTGGAATTGCTTCCCGCGAGGTTTAATTGGGAGCGTTCGTCCTTTCGTTAAGAGTGTGATTTTAACACAGGCGGCCGGTTTGTTTGATTTCTTTGCGATGTCAGCTGTCTGTTTCCTCTCGCGAGGGCTGGAACCCGCTTCTTTCGAGCTTTCTCCTCCGGTGACTTTAGAAACGATTTTCTTACGGCGAGACGCGACGTGACAAGGTACATATTTGCCACTTGCCAACGAACGTCACTTGAAAATCAGTTTCTTTTTTTTTCTTCTCCCCCCCCTTTCGAATTGATTAAAACCGTGCAGCGCTGCGGAACAACATTTTGGAATTACAAATTCTGCTCGTTTTCGCTCGATGATAAAACCGAAGGGATACTCAACTTTACGCGAAGATCGAGTAATAACCTCGAATTAATGTTAATGAATCGAGATGCAAACGATCGTTTTTAATTGGAAAGCAATTGAATCTCTTTTCCTTTTTTTTTTTTCTGAGCAAACTACGTTGCGATGAAGGCAAAAATGAGCGTGACGTGCCGGGGGTCGCTTAACTCTGCCACTTTGAGTTACTTGTAAACGGTTTATTACGTGAGAAAACGTTTACGAAGAGAAATTTTAGGGTATCAAGGGGAGCGTAGTAATTACACGGGGCTTTCATTTCCTTTTTTTCCCAGCGAAACGCGATTACCTCGAGTTTTATAACTGCAGCGTGTGGCATTTGACCCCGCGGTTCGAAGAAATATCGAACGTTGTGCAAAAAACTGTTAAGGCGTATGGGATTCAAAGGCCGGCAATTACCGAGGTACCCTTTATCCTTGTATATTTTTGCGCGAGGCAACGCGTGTTGCAGCACGGTTCCGTAAAAATCAATGATCGAGATGAAGTGACCGGTACGTGGTATCAGTTACGATCGGTACGCGCGTTAAGTGATTAAATGAGACGAAGCCGAAGTTTTGCTGGAAATCCAGTGAAAGAATCTCTCGTTGTTGATTCCCCTCATTTCGTTCTCTCGAGCACAGAGAAAATTCAATTTCATTCGCAGGTGGAACGTTCGTGTCTGTCTGACCGAAAAAGTAGATTCAGTTACGCAGTCTCTCTCGCTGTCGAGATTTTAATTTCGTCATTTCGTTTTAATTTCATGTCATCTTCTTTTGAAGTATTTTTTAAAATACCTCAAAATAGCTCTGTTCTATCGATTTATTTTTGCGTCTTGGCTCGATCGTTGTTAGTTTCATACGCGAGCGTAGATGAAATAAAATCATCTCAGAGTTCGTAGCTGTCTGACTAAAAAAAAGTAGTTTCAGTCATACAGTCTTCCACATTTAAGATTTCAGTCCCATAATATCAATCAATTTCAAAATGCTTCTGCATTTTATTTTCGCATTTCTCAATTAAAATTTTATTCGTAAAGTAAAAAGATAACAAGGGTTATTATTTTTTAAAATAATTTTCAATTCTCAGGATAAATGTATCTGTAAATAAAATTATCTCAAAGTGCGATCGAAAAGAGATTAATTTCAGTCATATATAATCTTTCACTTTCAAAAGAGTTTCACTCCCATAATATTAATCAAATATCTTTCTCGAATAATTTCAAAATACTTCTGCATTTTATTGATTTATTCACGCATTTCTCAATCAAAATTTTATTCGCAAACTAAAAAGATGACAAAGGCTAGTATTTTCTAAAATAATTTTCAATTCTCAGCATAAATGTATCTGTAAATAAAATCATCTCAAAGTCCAACGAGAAAGAAGTTAATTTCAGCCATACACAATCTTTCACTTTCAAGAGAGTTTCACTCCCATAATATTAATCAAATATCTTTCTCGAATAATTTCAAAATACTTCTGCATTTTATTGATTTATTCACGCATTTCTCAATCAAAATTTTATTCGTAAACTAAAAAGATAACAAGGGTTATTATTTTCTAAAATAATTTTCAATTCTCAGCATAAATGTATCTGTAAATAAAATCATCTCAAAGTCCAACGAGAAAGAAGTTAATTTCAGCCACACACAGTCTTTCACTTTCAAGAGAGTTTCACTCCCATAATATTAATCAAATATCGCGGTAACTCTTTCTCGAATATAATTTCAAAATACCTCGCCCGTACGTTTTGTTGATTTATTTTCGCGTTTATCTCCACGTCGATTTGTCAATCACGGCCGAACAAATCGATACGCGCACGTTGCCAGTTGGATTATTCGCTGTTCATTCACAAAGTCAATGACGGCGACGCGCGACGAGTGTTTCGGTGAATAGCATTATGGCGGGCGGTAAATTTATGCCGCTTCGTGACTGAAAACGTTTCTCTTGCGTCTTTTAAGCTGCGTCGTTTACTCCGTCCTGAATATTTAACGCGGTGCGTGGCGTAAATTACTACGGGTTCACGAATCTCCCCGAAAGGAACGATCCCTCCGGACCTTATTTCGTGAGGAAATATAATGGCCGTTCTTTCTCGATGCCTCCCGTCGTGCGACGCCGCAGAGTTTTTCTCCGTCGTTAAAAGTTTCGGCTTAAAAACCCTTCGAGAAATGCCCCGAATGAATCACGCGTGTACGAGCCGGAAGTAAATTCACTCGCGTGGTCGATCAATCTATCTCGCGTTCCCTTCGCACTTTGTGCTCGTGCCTTTTTTTTCTGGATCTTTTTCTCTGACGTTTCATTTACGCGCATTTCAGAGTTTTCAGGCACTGTCGAATGATGGAAACGAAACGAGATTGTGTTTGCTACTATAGAACGGATTGGAAATGTATTCGTGAATTAATTTAGTATTGAGTATAAAGCAACATATTTGTACATTATGTTATTATATAATATTTATGATATTTATACGATGCATTTATATATTTTAATGTAGTTTTAACATATATATTAAACTAATAGCTACATTGATATATATATATATATATATATTAATGTAATTGGCAAACGAGTTGAGTCGCTTGTCTTAATTTTGTGAAAATTGGATTGTTTAATAAACGAAGACCAAAACTTTAGTTTCATCGCAAGGGAATGAGGTGAAAAAATTTCTTTCAATAAGAAATCAATGACAAGCGCCATTTGTACTCACGATGTAAAAATCGATTCTCACTTTCTACCAAGGTAAAACAACACACAACACGAGTTAAAAATGAGTTATTTCGTTGATAAATTCATTTCTCCTAATTTTGGACCACACGTTAATCGATATTACGATATAATAATTTAATTGAACTTGCCTCTCGCACGATTCGAGATTCAATTAAAATTCTGCAACTTTGTCTTTTTCTTTCGCGAGGAAATGATATCTTCGGAAACATCGAACCAGTCGGAGTCGACCTGGTGTGTAAAGGAGAGCGCGTTAATCATCTGTTTGGCGCACGTATATCGATCGCTGTCCACGATATACGAGTCGGTCAATTACATACGAGGCCGTGATTATCGAGGATCGGGTCGATTCCAATCGATGAACGTGCCGCGACGACGATAGCGCGCGCGGTTAATCGCGCGAAACCGACGGTTTCGCGCGAAAAACGAAGGCAGGATCGCGTTTAGCGGTGGCCGACGCGAATAAGAATGAATTCCATCGAGGCTTGGCCGCGCGACGTAAGAAACCCGCCATATAAATCTAGGCTGTAACAGGCGCAAAAAGGCTGGCCGCTCGTGGCTGCTAGTATCGCTCTTTTATTCCACATTCGCCTGGCGCGCTGCGAGACTAATCGGTGCTCGCGTCACGTGCCCAGCTCGTTTCTAGCCGTGTCGAATCGGTACCGGCTTCTCTCTCTCCTCTCTCTTTGCGGAAGATTTTCTCTCAGCCACTTTACCGCTTCTCTCGTGATTCTTTGTGTGATTTTCTTGACCCTCCGAGTTCTGAAAAAAAAAAAAAAAAAAAATTGAAACCAAAAGTCCGGAAGCTTAAGCTGCTGTGCAATTTTTATGTTTCAATCTTACTTACAATTCGTTCAGTTTTGAGAAGGTATTGGATAGAAAATCGAATCGAAAGATCACCAGTGAGAATTTCCTCATATATTTAAACATGAGATAGTTAATATTATCACTGAAAGTGATTTTAGCGGGGGTAACTCAGAAAATCGGGCTTCTTCAGGTGCAACGCTGATGCAACGAAAATTAACCATTGGTTGATTTGGGTCACGTGATTCGTGAGGGGGCGTGGGGTAGACCTCGAGTAGGAGTGGCGTTGTCTGGTACTGTAATTTGTTTTGTATCGATTCAAATATCTGCGTATCAGTAGAATTTTATGGCAAAAAAGTCGTCTTCGTTTCCTAGTCGGAACAGGTGCTTCTGGGCCTTTCAGTGAAACGAATCGTACTTAACAATGCATTTAGATGTTTGACCTTTGCAGTACTGCAATATCCTCCATGGACTGCATTAATTTATTCTTCCTTTATTTCTTAACGTGTTCGAATTTTGTCAATATGTTCCTGCTCGAGTCGTCGTTCTTTGCAGAATTTTTATACTCTTTCTCTCAAACGTTACATTAAACTAATCGGTCAACTTTACTCAGTTGGGTAAATGTATCCATAAACTTGATAAACTTTATATTTATATCGACGTAGATTCAATGTTCAATTGGAGCAAGAAACTCTATTTATATCGACTTGTCGAGGGACAGACAGTTTATATAATTGGAGTTTATGTAATAAGACTTTACTCACTCTCTATCGGTGATTTTTCTTTCATATAATGAGAGTTCAGATCCGAATGAATTCATTTAACCAGTAAAGCTTTATTTAATCGGACATTGAAATTTGGTTCAAACGAAGGTAGTTCCTATAAATAGATTACCATTGCACGCTGCTTTGACACGTTGTTCTAAGAAACGCGTCATACGCAAAGTGAAACTGACAATTATTTTTTTTTACTCGTGTTTCGTTGCACAGCCTGAAATGTGAATAAAGTGGGTGTTGATCCGAGAAGTAAAAGGTGAAGGTAAACGGTGTCTTTCGAAAGTGGCGATTTTGTAAGTGAATAATCGAAGTTGATGATATCTTTGCAACATTTGCTTCGTCACGGACCTCTTCTTGCCGTCAGTTTCTTTGAGAGGAAGTTTAAATCACGATCTCTTATCGCGAGAGAACTTTACTCTTCTCGCGTACATTGACAAAAATGTACAAAACGTTCGAAGCGCGTGACATGTTCATATTTTCGATCGTTTTCGTGAGAATGTAAAACCGCACGAACGTTCGTACTTTGGTAATAACTTTAATTTGTCAAAGCGAAGAGAAAAGGTAATAAAAAAACAATATTAAAATTAAACGATGATAGAAATGATAATGAACAGATAAGATAATAGGAACATAAATGACACGGATTGTTACGAAACTCTTAAATCGACTTGTTTTCGCCTTTCGATCATCGTAATTACACCAACGGGTCGATTTGCATTCGCTCGATCATGCAAATTGAATACCAGTGGTCGTAATAATCGATAATTAGATATGTAAATGAAAGAGTAGTTGCAAGAGTAAACAAAAAAAGTAAAAAAATGGTAAAATTGTACGATACGCGATTGTAGATTATGCAAGCTTTTATTTATACATTTTACAAAAAAATCATTTAAATCTGCGAAAATACAATTTGACGTACGAAATATCTGACGAAAATTATAAATTAGTCATTTCGATCATTCATTTTGAATTACAACGTCAAGTAACCAGCTAGAATTAAATCTTATATCTGACGAAAGTTACAAATTGGTCATTTGAATCATTTTGGTAATTTCGGTATTGAGCAACCACCTCCCCTTAAAAGATACACAGTCTCGCATCTACGAAACGTTGCTCGTCTCGACGATTTTGGTAATTGCAGCGTTGAGTAACCAGCCTAACCCTAATTACCTAGAACAAAGTCCCTCCGAAACGTCCGTTTCATCGCGCGAAACGTAAAACATGAAACACATCCTTCTGATCGAATTCGAACGCGTCACGTTGGCTCTCCGTCGGTTCTCGCCGCTGCTTTCGCTTCATGAAATAAACAGTGTGCGTTGCTCGCTTGTCGCGGCGGTGGCGGTGGCGGCCTTTCAGCAACCGTAACAGCGTCTCTCGACACACGGACGAACCTCGTCGGGGAACCAGTTACCGGTAGAGACACGCACGCGCTCCGGCTCAGCTTGAGTGAACGAAAGTGTGCGTTGAGGTATATACCCGACGCGACGAGGGAAAGAGACAAATGCCCACGGAGGAAAGAGAGGGAGGGAGAGAGAGGGGCACACGTGACGCGCGTGCGTACACAGGCGCTTACACCGTGCGAGCACGTGTACGCTGGTATTTATACGGCGCTCTCTCGGGGCCGTGGGAATGAGCGGGTATTCGCGACCGTTCTGGCACGAGCGCCGCGACGAGTGCCGACTCGCGCGAAAGCGGACGCGGACACACACAGGGGCACACACGGACGCACACACGGACGCACACGTCACGAGGCCGATTACCGTTCTACCGGCAGACCGGCTAACAACCGACGGAGCCGATCGAAGCCACGCCGATATCCGCGAGACACGTGCTTTTCCTCCAGCTGTAAATCGCCCGGAGAAACGCTCGCTGAGAAAGTATCCCGAGAAACGATCGAAGGAATCCGTTTCTTGTTACGTACGTGTGTCGTGTTAATCCGTTTCCTCTCTAACGACGAGACAGAGAGAGAGAGAGAGAGAGAGAAGTAAGGATGGCGCTCGGAACATGACTCAAAGGTCAGGACTCTTGGAAGAACTCTGTTTCTTTCGGAGATGATTCTTGTCGATCGAACGAATCTCTGTTTCTTCTTGGAGCAAGTTGAGCCCACTTATCCGAGACTTTGAACTTTTGTTGAATCGAATCGAAAATCAATCGTCTCCATCGAGAAGAACGTATCGGCGGGTCTCTTCAAAGTCTCGAAAGTTTTTCAGACTTGCGATAGGGTTTGATGAAAATGTGACATTTGTACGAACCAGAAATCAATGGTCTCTGTCTAAAAGTATTTCTCGATAGTCTTGAAAGTCTCGATCATTTTGAGATGTGGCGAAGGTTCTTGAGACTTAGAGTTTGATAGCGCGATTAGTGTTTGATAGCTGTTGAGTCGTAACCCTTTGAGTTTTTTAATCCGTACTAGAATATTGTACAGAAAATTGGCTTACTTATTAGAGGTTCAAAGAGAATATTATATTACAACGCAATACGTAATATTACAATACATTACAATAATATTAATATTAGTATCTATATATAATATATAATATAAATATATAATATAAATAAATTATATTGCAGTACTACATAATATTAAAATAAATGTACGTTCAAAGATGAATACACTCTTAATTAATCTGTTACATGTTACTCCCCACTTTAGACTTTTCGTGATTTCAGTAAGTCAAAAAACTCGAGAGTTTTGATACGGGGAAACAACGGAAGAACAAAAACACGGGAGTAAAATTTGTCTGCTCTTTGTTCTCTCTTCGTCTCTTGTCGGATATCGATTCTCGAGCAATTCCTGACAAATCTGCGGCCAAACCAACGGTGTCTGGCGACGAGCACCGATTTCACGAACTCGGTGAGACAGACAGGTGTGGACGAGAAAAAGGCGGGAAGAAGCACTGTAGCGGCGCGGAGCGCAATCAATTCGCAATAATGCGATTTCGGTTATTTCGTAACCGTTCGTTTAATTTCGATTTCTTTTACGATCATTTTTCTTACGGCGAGCAAAGGAGAGCGAGGGGAGGGGGAAGGAAGGGACGCGTTCGAACGATTGAAATTATTCGATCCACGGTGAGTTGTTCCACTCCTCATTACAACGCGTGTTTTACACCGACGGCAGGTTTCACCCTTGTAACACAATTTCGTCGCATTTTCGTTTGCACGATGACGATAAGATGATGATTGGAAAGTTGGATTTTCGTGTATAATAATTCGTGGCTGCGTGGCGACTTTCGTGTTGGACGATGGACGCGTCCGCTTTTGAAGCAACGACGATTATTTGTTGAGAATCGCGGTGGGAAACGTTTCGAAGCGGCGATCGCGGATAGTACAGGTCGCGGAGAAAGTGCGAATATCGCAGTAAATTCACGTGCACGCGTCGCGCTACCGTGGAACGTGTTATTCTAGAAATTTATTTATTCGTTCATTTATTTATTTTCGGAGAAATGAAACCGCAATATTTGTCTATACGTAATTTAACGGTACATTTAGTATTACCTACATTATAATTATTATATATGCAATAATATTATAATATATAACATATTATATTAATATTAGTATTTAATATTTGTTTCAAAAATGGAGAAATGTGTCAACGATGGCAATAATAATTGAATCTACGTGCAGTAAATTATGTAATGAATATTAGTATTATCCAGAACTTTTCTATAGACACACACGTGTTACTCGAAACATTTTCAAATTTTGCCAACATTGCAATGAAATTCTATGATTTTGAATTTGAAGATAATCTGAAAATGTATATTTGCTAAAATGTAAATATGTAGTAAATATTAGTAAAAAATTGTAGATTATCTTGAAGATATATTATAGTAAACTTGAATATTAAAGTTTGTTAATATAGAATCGTTTCAATTATCAGTGTACCAAATTTCTATCTATTTCAAATTTAACCAAGGTGATACTCTAGTTTCATCTTACGATTTCATTTCATAAGGTAATACTCTGGATGATGTTCATCCTTATTAATATAATGTACAATCGGTTGCTTAAATTACCAGTGTACCTAATTTCTATTTATTTCAAATTTAATCAACATGTCGTAATACTCAGGTTTCATCGAATTTTGACGAAATCTCAAAATATTTTATATAACGTAGATAATGTCACAAAATGCTCGCGCGAATGTTGAAATACCTACATATTCATGACGGTGACAAATTAATAACAACGCGCTATAAACGAAGAAACTTACTTCTCTCGAGATTTCCTCCTAAAGAGTCAATTTGTTAAACCGGGACGAAAGCGAGATCGCGAGCGGGTCGCGTTGATCAATTCCGATCAAGTGTACAATTTCTCGCGACTTGAGAAATTCTCAGTAACGTCTGACAGCTGCCTCGCGCGGCGCAAAAAAAGGACGAGACAATCAATTTCCATTTGGGGATCGAGAATTTCACGCGCGACCGACTTACGCGAGAGAGCCGGTCGCGTTCGATCTTTTTCAAAAAAGAAAATCCCGACGTTACTCTGATCTGCGCCGAGCAACTAATTTCGCGCCCCGCGCTCCGTAATCATGGCAATTACTCCGGGGGGGAAAGGTTTCGTTACGACACAGCCGCCTATTCTCCCGGTTTTCGTCCGGGTGGGATCCGGTAATTCGGTAGAAAGAAAAAAAAATGGACAAAAAAGAAAAAAGAAAAAGAAAAAGAGAACCAGAAAAGAGAAGCGTCTCGAGATAGCCGATGCGAGCGTAATGAATTAATTTCGCCGACGAGAACGCAGCCGATTAAAGCCAATCGATGAAAAGGAGCCTGTATTTTAATTGATACATTTTCGCGTCCCGTTTATCCGCTTTAGGCGCGTACGGGTACTTTCACGGGTCGGAAAAAATTTTATGAATATGGAGAAACGTTGGGAGGAGATTGGGACGAGAATTCGCGGACGTGTGTGGCTGTGAAATCGACAAAAGATAAAAAAGGAGAAGAAAAATGGGTGGCAAATAAAGGCGGTGCACACCGAGAAATCTGGTTAGTCGGTGGTAAGAAACAATTAATTCTCAACTTGGTGGATTCGCCAGAGGGGTGATGATGGTCAGTTTGTAATTTTTGGCGGGAGTTCTGTCAGATGGATGTATCTTTGCATTTTTGAATGTACGTTTATTTCTTCGATAATATTAGAATTATCAGAGGGATTGAATAAAAATTTTTTCGTACTTCTTTCGTGCAGGTTTTGCATTATATTTTTTAATTGTTGGAAGTTGGACATCAACGTTGCAATTCATTTATTTGATCCAGAAGAATCAAATAGTATTAATTTAATTTACTTTTAATCATTTTATGGTTTTACTCGCGCTCGTTGAAAATTATTAATTCGTGAAAAAAATTATTAATACAAATTCGTGAAAATTATTAATTTGTGAAAATTGTAGAAGAAACGCTTCTTTATAATGAGAGATGAGACGAAATTCATTACATATGTGTATCACGGACAGAATTACTTTCAGAATTTGATTAACGGCATATCACATTTTACAATTTGATGTTAATTGATTATGCCCAATTCGCGAATGATACAATTGCCTTTAAGAGCACGTTCGTCTTTGATCTTTGACTCTTTCCAGTTCCAGTATGGTCTCCAAAAACTCGAAAGTAATTTAAATCGATATGATGTGAAATTATAATTTTGTAAAACTTTGATTCAATTTTAATAATGATCCACATTAATTTTGATAGGAATACCTTAGTGATAATTGTGAAAACGCAAAGTTTGGAAATCGATCGTTTTGGTAGGTTTGTCAGTCCTAGCGTCAAGGCTGGTCCTAATGCAGGGTAACACGAAGGGTTGCCTACTCTTCAGGGTTCCATCTAGGGATCTGCCTGACCATTTTTTTTTTTACTTTTACAAGTTGGTATTTTTTCCGTAATTTTCTCTTACTTGGTATCCAAGATCGTAAAGTAAGAATTTTACAATTTTTTTACAGTTTGTCAAAATACGACAAAACTAGACTACGAAACGTAGAATGTTTTTAACAAAACACGATAAAATGTACAAATATATTCTTTCAAGTATTTGAAATTTCACAGTCGCAGTTAAAAATCATAATCAGGATTTCTAGAATTCCCTAGTCGTTCCATTTAAATTTTGAAACTGAAAATAAATTCTTTTCTGAAAGTCACGCTGCAACTTTAATATTTTGAATAATTTATTCAACTATTAAATATCGTTCAATCATTAAATGTTACATTATGTAGATAAGGATTCATCGATAATTCGTGCTATTCTACTCTTCAACGCAACATTTGCGCTTTCACCCTCTGTGAAAAGCGCCATCGAGCCCAACATTCATTCGGTCACTCGCGGTCTGCTGACCGTTAAATAAACACGGAATTAGGTTAACCCTATCGGCGAATTATGCACCCCTGCTGTTATTGTATTATCGTTTGATACAGCGCGCCGACCATCAAGCGCACCGCAATCTTTTGTTGGTTTTTGGGGGTTGGTTACCCCCGGCTCGTGACGGAAAATCATGCACCCCATACATACCTTGGCGAGCATGTGCACACGTCATATGGGCAACACGTGTTCATATTTTCAATAAACGAACTTTTTGTTTAATGATTCGAAAAAATCTATACCCATTTATATGTATATTTATTTCTGCGGATTTGATCGTCTTTTTTTTTAAATCAAGCTGCCACGTTCCTTGTAACAGTGCCATTTTTTCATTTGCTTTAGTTAATTTCCAATTTTTACAACACCGAGAGATTACAAGGTCCAAACAGTGAACGTTGCAAAAATTAATTAAGTATCGATGTGACTGTTTTCAATATAATCTCTATTGAATAGTTGAAGAATAAAAATATTTATTTCTGAAACAATCGTGGTCTTCTTTGTAAAAATGTATTTCCATCGATGATTGATCAAAGATTTTCCACGATCCAAGAGAAAAAAAAGTTCAATTCCTTCAGTCCAAAGGAACGAGCGCATTTTAAATACACGATCGGTAGTACGAGCAAAGTGGAAAGAAAACATGAATGAAATATTCGTGACGGAAATTTTATTAACGCTCAAAGAAATTCGCCACTTAACGCGACGCGAGAGTCGCGAAGATGTAAAAAGCCGGTCGGTTTTTTCATTACGTAAACAACCTGTTCCACTTGGTACGACCAATCACAGGTGTGTGCATTCGTTAACTGTCCAAAAACGAGAACGGATTCGTCAATTACCTCAAAAGAAAAAGAAAAAGGAGTCGAATCTCTCGAATTTTTCGCCCTCGTAATTAAATACGTGTTCCTTTACGTATCTCTGAGTGGTGAAACTTTCCAAGTTCCATAGAAAGTTTCGTCCGAAATCTCCGCGGTACGTTTCCTCCCTTTCGGTGAATCCCCGAAATTCCCCGAAATTCCTTAAAAAGATTTCTCGAGGAGCAGAGAAGGGCTGAAAAGACTCCCGGAGGGTTTTCTTAAACCAGTTTCAGGTATGAATGGACCCTTTTTAGCCTTCGTACCTTTGTTTGGAAATGTATACGAAGGACTGACCCTTCTGAAGATCGCAGGTGGATCGTCGAAACGAGTTTCTGGTCCGACCGATCTGGCGGCATTTTTTCTCGAGATTTTCTCGAAAATTTTCGCCTACGAAAGGCAATGAGAAAATTTTCTTTCCGGTGTTGTTCAGTTGATTAGAAGGAGAAGGTTGAATCGGGTTGAATCAGCTTAACAACTAGAGGAAAGGTACGAGTAACGAACAGCATTGATTCGAGTAGTTGTAGATTTATTTATACTCTTATTGGAAGACAGTAGGAAGTTTGTCGTCTGAACGCGACGTTGTTAAAGCCAATATCACAATGTATACGATTAATCTACATAGGTACGAATATATCACAATTACAATCGACTTTCTATCATTCACGCAATGCATTCAATCAATTAAAAAAAAAAAAGAAAAGTACAAAAAGTGAAAAAAAAAAAAAGTACAATATTTTTCTCCCTGCCCGACTGATCTCTCTCTCTATCGAATGGAACAAGGAGACGCGCTCGTGAAACTTCACAATTTCAGATCAGTCAGAAAACTAAATCTATTTATCACAGTTTCGACAGTATCTTATCTAGAGGCAGAGTCTGCTTCTCAACTCCTCTCGTGCTCGGATGTCTCGCCTCTTCCTCGATACTTCGTGTCACCGCGAACGAAGACCACAGAAGTTCGTTCACAGAGTGTCGATGTTTTCGAAGGATCCTCCAACGTTGTTGATCTCAAGGTTGATGATCTCGAGGGCTGTCGTCGCGGTCTATGAGGTAGATGGAAAAGTAGCTGGCATCCCGACGACTCGACTTCTCTCACGCGGTCTGCATCTCGGGCGTTTGGTGCTGCGAGAAGGCTCGTTCCTTGTAGCACAGGTCACTGTCGGCCATGCTCAGCGTCGTCCAGTAGAAGTCACCGGCGTGTGTGTGCGCGAAATGAACGGGCACGTAGCACTGACCGGGCACGACCGGCACCACCGTCATCTGACCGTCGAGGCAGACGGTGATCGCGGCTCCTTCCTCCGCGTCCTGCAGCTCCGCCAGCAGCCTCCTCTCCAGCGCCTCGTTCGCGTTGTTCTGATTGTCCACCTCCTCGGTGAAGAAGATCTCCGACTGTGGCACGGCCTTCTGAGCACCTTTGGCCTGCTGCTGCTTCCCTCGGTTGGTCCTCTTCGTCAGCAGCCTGAGTATCGGCTTGAGGACGCGACGTACCCGTTTGCTGCCGGCCCCACCGCTCCTCACCGACATCTTCAGGTTGTACAGATTGTCGTTCAGCTCGTTCTCGTAGTCGAACACGTGGCTCATCGTGGTGGCGGCCATGTTGATCGCTGGTTTCCCGCACTGAACCGGTTTTAAAGAGGAGCGACACTGCTTCTCTCCGTGCGCGTGTCTGCACTCTCGACTTTGACTCTCGGTCAACCTCGAAACTTTGGACACGACGAAGCGTGTCTCTTTCGATAGACGGAAGATCGAAGACGTGTGACGTTGTGATGATATATATGTATACACGTGTGCTGTGTGCGCGTGTGTGCGTGTGTGTACGTGGTTGGTTGCGAGTCGCTTTGGAACGAAACGCTAGTGAGCGAATGATGCTTCGGACGAGCAACCCCGGACTTTATATAGACCCGGCCGAGCAGCACGGGGTGACAGAGTGGGGAGGGCAGGTGCACTCTGGCTGTGGGAACTCGGAGAATTCGGAGCTTCCCACGTCAGGGTCCACCGCCGACCATCTGCCGTTTCTTCTCCCTCCTCTGACACCCCTTCGACGCTAATCCAACCAACGCTACCACCCCGACCTGTGCCCCGTTGTTGCCGCTTCTTCTTCACCCACCCCCGCGACCACCCCTGCTAGACCTTGCTCTCTCCTAGGTGGATCTTTCCCTTCCGAGAGCGCGCGTTGCTCCTCTCCGGTTTCCAGCCGGGTACGAGACAAGGAGAAAGAAAGAGGGACAGAAAAAGGGGCTGTAGAGAGATGCAGCCTAGAGAAAGGTTCTTCTCTAGGCCATTTCGCCTAGCCATCGTCGAGAAGGGTGGATGGTTTTCGCTGGTTTTTCGGGGGAGGACAAGTTCGAACCTGTCTGCGACAGGTTTCCCCCGGCGTGTTTCCCGAACGAAAAAAGTAAGTAAACACGCGAGCATAACGTTCTGAATTCTTCCACGTGGGTCCCCTCTTTCCGATTGATGGAAACGGTCTCGATGATCGTACGCCCATATACCGGGTTCTAAGCGTAGGGATCCTTTGGAATTTTAATTGAGTCGAAGGTTTGGATAGATTTTTGGTGGTGGCTGTAGGTACGTAGGGCTAAGTACATGTATATAAAAAAAATATATATATTTATAAAATTTTATATATATATATATATTTAGATTGGTTACTTTGGGGTAGACGTGTAAATTATTTATTTGAGACAACTATATATACTTGTGACTTGCGTTCTTCGTGTTCGACGATTTCGATGATTGTTTATCCTTACCTTTTTCTAAACGAGCATATTTCTAATTTTAAAAAATTGATACAATATATATCTAAATTGTTTACTTTGTTTACTGAGGTGAATGTATGAAGAAATTATTTGATTTCGAGTGTGCAAGGTTCTCGTTGCCACTCGTGGAAACAATTTTTCGGAATTTTTCGGTCACACTAGGGGCGAATGTACGAAGAAATTCTTCGATTCAGGGACGAGAGTGCGTATATTTTTGGCTCGCGAGATTTTCGACGCCGCTATTAATTTCGTTGATGGCGTCGTATAATTTTCTTACACCTATCTGAACATTGTCGGCGAAATTAACGACGTAGATGCTTCTTTTTTTTTTAACACATAAAAATGAAATACGTGTACATCAAGTCGTTCGTTCCTCTTTTTTTTTTTTTTTGAAGAGCGCGTCATAATTAAAATTACCTCGATGATTTCAGCGTCAGAACTTTCTTCTTCAGCTTGGTGTAATACGGTGTCTCGAGACACGAAATCGAGTACATGCGTCATGTACGCGCATGAATTCCTCTGTCGAGTTATTATTTGCTTGTTACTTCATCGCTTTCAACATCTCGCTCATTTTCAAGCCGTTATCGGTATCTCGTTGGGAATACCTGATGGTCCTCGATGTGCAAATATAATTCGTACCGTGTGTTCCCGGGCACTTCCGGTAGAAATCTTCGATTATTATAACTTCGAAAGTATCTCATTATCAGGTGGAAGGAAGGATGATTTCTCTTTTATATTTATCAATTCATCTCGTGCGTAATTCATCAATTAAATCGTCGCAGTGAACATTGACATTAAAGGTTTTGACGTAATTCAAACGTTTAAAAATGTGAACGAAGCACGCGCAGGAATCGAACGTTTTCATCGATCGCAATTCTTTCTTCGCAACTTTAAAATCCAAGTCCCTGTTGTCAATTTTCTTTGTACCTAAATCAAAGTACCTAGAGGTATAAAATCTCCTCAAAGTCGTTTCTTGCAGCTTGATCCCTTTTTTACGCGACCCCGAAAGATGAAATTAATTCGTCCAATTAGGGGCGTTCGACGCTTCGAAGAGAGTCGGCCGTTCGGCGACCTCTAAATCAACAAGTTGATTCAAGCTGGGGTCCGCAAGTTGCAGTAATTAATGCACGGCAATAACGTTGGCCAGCTACCTCCATTACCCCCGGTGCGCTCGAGAGATTTAGGGTCGAGCGTGTCTAGACGCAGAGAGATAGGGCACGGCACCCCTCAGAGTCGTTAACTACTCTTCGAGATTTGCTTTTTTTTCCCCCCCTCCTCGAGGAGACGAAGGCCGGTGCCTGCATCCCTGCGGGGAATCGTATATACCCTCGTGCATGTACCAGCCACGTGTTACGAAGACTGGAAGAAAAAAGTACGTTTCTTTTCGCTTCCTTTTTGTTCTTTTTTGTATGGCTGGTTGGTTCGTCGCCTCCCCTCTGGATCTGTCGAATTAACAAGTTCTTTTTTCTTGGAGAGGAGAAACTTCTTTCGAAACTACCTGTTCATCCGTGTTTCGTCAACCTGTTGATGGTGGAGATTTTTTTTCTTTTTTTTTTTTTTTTTTTTTTTGAGGAAACTTCTTTGAATTTTTTTTTAAATTTATGTTACGAAATCACTTGTTTCTTCCTTCTATGGTTTTGATAATATTTTTTTAGCTGCGGAATTGTCTATTTTTGATTTGAATTTGTATTTTTGGATTATCTCAGGTTTTTAAATATTCTGATTATAAAGATACACGTAGATATTTATAAAATTATTTCTATAAACAGTCTACCTCCAGTACGAATGCTTGAAACAAATTGATGTACATATTTAAAATGATGCAGCATCGAAAAAAGACGTCTAGTATAAAAACCAAGAATATTGAAAGATTCGTTGGATATTTTGGAAAAGTCAGAAACATATAAATATACGCCGGAAAATATTGTAATATAATTCAACGTAGAATTATTTCTACAGTGTTTGAAACAAATTAACATGCTTCAAATAACGTAGAATCGGAAAAAGAAATTCAACGCCTAGGAACCACAACACCAAGAATATTGAAAGATTCGTTGGATATATTGGAAAACATAAAAATAGTACAGTCAGAAACATACAAATAAACGCTCGAAAATATTGTAATGTGATTCAACGTAGAATTATTTCTACAATGCTTGAAACGAATTAACATAAATGCTTCAAATAACATAGAATTGGAAAAGGAAGTTCAACACCAAGAATATTCGAGCATTCGTTGGATATTTTGAAAAACCGTAGCAACCGTAGAGCCGTGCGTATGGCCACCAAGAATATTCGAGCATTCGTTGGATATTTTGGAAAATCGTAGCAACCGTAGAACCGTGCGTATGGCCACTTTTCGAAGGAACGTGTCGAGGTAGAGACGAGGGTTCCCGAAGGTCGTGGCAAATCCCGTAGGGCCCACCACGACGACCCCGGCTTCGTGGGGTACCGTCTGTAACCCCTGTCGAGAGGACAGGTACATCGGGGGGAGGGGAGGGGAGGGGAGGGGGGGGGAGGGGGGGGGAGGGGGGTATTTGTTTTCACTTGGCGCTTTCGAGGTACATTCCGAGACAGGTGAAGCGAACGTACTCCTGTCAAACCTGCAGGGAGGGAAGAACGCCGGCGTACCTGCTGTAGAAAAGCATGATTTTACTTTCATGAAGACGACTCTTCGTACTTTTACTCTTCTCGAGTAAAGCTATACACTTGGCAGTCGGTTTGTTTCTTCTTCTCTCTCTCTCTCTCTCTGTTTCTTTTTTCTCTTTTTTTTCACGACCGAGACGTCTGTCGACGTCTTGGTCGTACGCGACGAGGTTTTGCCTCGGGAATTTTGCTCGATCGAGAAAACAATTACAAACGCTAAGTAAGTTCTCGTTCGTTCGGTATAATTTCAAGGTGTTTTCGTCCTTCGCGCGTCGTACATTTCGAGTCGCGAGGCGATCGCACGAAATGAAGTTATTTATTTAGTCGTGCGTGCGTCTCCTTGAACGGCTGGCATCGCTCTGCGCGCTGTTCGAGCAAGTCTCGCATAATTTTGAAGAATTTTCCTCCTCGAGAGTTTCTCCGTTTGCCCGACGACTACGTGAAACGAAGTCGTTCAAGTTCAGAATTTAATCTAACGCACGCAGAAAAATATGGAAACGTGTGCTCCGCTCTTTTTCAATTAACTCGTTCCGATTTTTAATCCTAAAAGAAAACAATAATCCAATTATTTATTTCAATAATCCATAATATATATATATATATATCATATATTCCAATAATTATATAATATATAATATATCCATATATATTATATATATTATTATATATATATTCCAATATTATATATTTCAATAAATATGTAATATATATAATATATATATTCCGATATTATATATTTCAATAAATATGTAATATATATAATATATATATTCCGATATTATATATTTCAATAATTATGTAATATATATATAATATATTATATTCCAATAATCCATAATATATATATTATAATATTCCAATAATCAACTAAGCTGCTTTCAACTTCGCCAACGTACGAGATTTTCTTGATTTTTCCAACACCCCTCGCGCACGTTTGTCTCCGCGAAAATTGAGGAAGTGACCAATTTCCCGCGAGTTTGCCGCGCCGCGCGATCGGGGAACCGGTTGTTGCCTTAACGGGCGTATTCGTTCGGGGGGAGGGGGGGGGGGAAATTTCAAATGCTGCACCGTCAACCTGCATCCGTCTGTCCGAGTCTGTCGTGTCTCGCGGTCCTTGAAGAATCGTGTCTTCGTCCTCGTTATTCCTTCGAATGGACGTTACGCACAACCGGTTCCTAATACGGCCGTCGAATCCTAATCGATTCGAGGCCGCCCCTTTCACTCTGATTTAGAATCGCCAGCTTAATTGCGCTTGTATAGACGCACGCGTGTATGGTAACCTCCACCAGCGTAGACGATCGAACTGGTTTTCGATAAACCGCGAGTTTTAACGATTAATCGCGACGATTTATCGAATTTCGTTGAATTATTTAAGAAGTTCGTTTTGTCGACCGACGAAATCGGTTCTCTCTGAAATTCTCAAGAGCGAAGAGTTTTTAAATTTAAATACACAGGTTTCGGCGCGTTTGTTATTCTATATGTTATTCTCTTTGAAGTTTGAATAAATTATTTGATCAGTGATTGTATTTAATCACAATGCTTAATGTTCAAAGAGTCTAGTGTCTTTTGTTATTGTTTTATTTTTTATTTTATCATTGATTGTTGAAAATTATTTATATTGTTCAATACATTTTGACTTTTGACTATTGCCAAAGCGAGATTGTAATTATTACAATTGAAATGTAGTTGACAGCCATTTTTTCCCCCAAAATTTCTTTCTAGAAAAAATCCAGAATTAATATCACGATCAGCGTTTAAAGTGTTTTAATTCGTAGACTGTCTCGACTCGTCTTTTTCTAACAAAAAAAAAAAATAATTGCAGTCCTAATGTAAAATAATCCATAAGCATCAACTGACTTTGAATAGACCAACAGAATCATTGCAAAATACTCGTAACAATTATAATACTTCTCAGACTTAAAATCGAATTAAACAGTGATATACGACTAATTAAAAATTATCTTTCTCTCTTGTAACCTAAAAAAACGAGTCGAATCGAATCGAATCGAGAAGAGAAATAAAGTATTAAATTACCACGAAAATGCAATCATCTGCGGCAGTCAAATGCAGCGAAAATTCACGTCGGTACGCTGACAAGCTCGTTACGAGAATTTTTTCTCCCCTTTTTTCCTCCTCCCGCTCGACCAATAAAGCAGAAAACTGCCTTCACCCGAAGCGACAGTGCAATCAAAGAAACGCGAGCCAAGGGGAGAACGCGAAAGCAGGCTAATCCCCGCATCGTTTCGCCCTCAGCTATCATCTCGACGCTCGGCGACGATGCATACCTACGCATAATCGGAGCCGTTTCAAGCTTATTATTGAAAATGTCCGCGAAAACGTCTGCGAATAGACAGAACGCGGTATCGTGGCGTTTTAATCAAGATCGTGTCACTCTGGCCGCGCCTAATGCCACCAGCAACGTCGAGAAACGGTTTTGGACGCGGGGGCCTCTTATCTGATCGATGTTCCATCGGGCGGACATTTGCATAATCTAATATCGCGTGGCCGGACTAAATCGTGGAACGGAACTGTACATTCGACTCGAGCTGTCGTTTCGTCCTTTTGAGAGAGAGGGAGAGAAAGAATAAAGGAGAATACCGCGAAATCAGATATCGAGAAGGATCGTCGCGAAAGGAGGGAGCGATTAAGCGGAATTAGGTTAGGTTTTTCGAATTCTTTTTGGGAGGTTATTTCAAAATGTAGAAACACGCAGATAGATATCTAAGAGTCGTGATTTTTAACAGACAGACAGATGTAATCTAGTGGTACGAAATATCATTCTCGGTATTATTATATCAAAGTTATATTTTATAATATCGTTCTCGGTATTATAATAAAATACACGTGCAAATTCAAAATTTTATCATCAACAACAAACTGAATCTGAATCATCGATTCTTGATCTTTTCTGTTATATTTTATAATTAATATCACGGTATGAATTTCAATGATTTTTCGTAAAATATATACATTTGAGATAATATATTTTGCAGAATGTACATTGAATGTTACTCTTAGAACTACCAGAGTAATTAAAATACAAAATTACTATTCTTGTCCCAAGACGACTCGCAACACGCAATTTCACTTTTCTCTCCACAAAATCTTCCCCCCCCTCTCTTAAAAAAATCAGAAAAACCACGAAGAAGAGAAGAAATGCCGTATCTCGGCGGTCCGTCTATTTATCGCGGTAGCGCGGCTCGATTACATCATCGAACCGGTCGAATCGAAGTTTGAACGGATTTCTTCGCCACCCATATCTCCGAGATACGTTCGTCTTGGCAGTAGTAGCGAAGCCAGTTACCTCGAATGTCGCGCCTTTTCGCGGGTTTTTCATTAGCATATAAATAACGAGCGGTGTTCTCGCGCGCTCGGTACGCTCTCTGGTGTAGCCAGTGCTCTGCGAAGGAGGAGAAGAAAGGTGGAACGCGACGCGGGAGAGGCTCGGGGAGATCCTCGGGCCGTCCCTCTCCTCACTGAAACAGTAGTAGTAACCCCCGGGGCTGTTCAGCTCGAAACAAGAAGTCCCTTTTCTGACGTCACCGGCAGGTGCATCCAACGAGGCCATCCTTCTCTCCCCTGTGTCGCACCCTCTCGTTCTCACCTTCGTCCCTCGTCTCCTCTCTCGTTTCCGCCCCCCCCGACCTGCCACCGCCTGCCCGGTTGTCCCTCTCGCGCTCCGCCGTGTAATCGTACTGATTTCACGATCGAGATACCAGGTTTCCCTCCACGGATTTGGTTACCTGCTTACACGGCGCTGCCTGTTTACGTGTTTGTTTTATACTACGCGGTGCGCAGGGAACGAAGACTCGGGCGAGACGCGCTCCTCTCGCACGACGATGGGCTTTGGGATTAAAATTCGTCCCCGTACGTCACCATTAGAACTGCTTTTCTCCGATCAGTTTGCCTTCTCTTTTTGTTTTCATCTAAATTTAATTCAGGCGGTTAATTTAGATAATTTACGTAGGTGTTTTAGAAGGTGAGATGAGCGGTTTGGAAATAAAATTCGTCCTCATAGAACTGCTTTTCTGTCTCTTTCTTTTCTTTCTCTTTTTATTTTAATTTAAAATAGTGTGTGTCAAGTGTCAATGCACAACTCTTTGAATGAAAATTCATCTCCGTACGTCACTGTTTTTATTCATCTTTTTCGTTTGGTCTGATTTTGTATTTTCTCTTACGATCGGTCTAGTTTCTCTTTTTTTTTTTTAATTACTTTGAGTGAGTTGTTAAGTGTTTCAGATCCTCCCAATTAGAATTTCCAATATGTACGAAATGAGAAACAAGTATGTTATTAAGTATCGAAGTACGTCATTGAATCTCATTAAACTTCGATGACTTTGTATTCTTGCACTTTTACGGTGTGGTTTATTTTTGTTTTTGTTTTTTCTTTCTCCAGAGATGAAGAGCAAAGCTTCAATCATAAAAGTCGTAATAGCCACTTACGGATGAACTACTTTTGATTATTATACGCTGCGTTTAACGTGCCATTTAATGATTGCACTTATTCGTGTAATTACCATCGGTCGACGTTGTCCAATTTTATTGACGTTAGAATCTATTTTTCTCTAATAGAAAGGTATTTATATGTTATAGTTTTCCCAACACTCCCTTTAAGCATTTAAGAATCTTCAAATTTGAGTTCTAGCTCGCATCTACTTTTCGTGATCCACTTTTGTTAGAAAACAACTTCGAGCGTGAAGATTAAATGACAAAATGTTGGAATTTCTTGAATTTATGTCCATAGTGCTCAAGATTGGAAAAAAAATTGTACAGCAAGTTTCAAAGGAGAGACTTTTGGCTTTAAAGCCATGCTTTAGACTTAGTCGTGGAAAAAATTTTCAACATTTCCAGTGACACTTTGTTAATGGAAAGTCTCTCCTTGCTTTTCCACCTACAGACACGTAATATACAAGACTCGAGATTGGTGGAAGCAGAGATTTGCAACGTTTAGAAGGTTCACAATTTCCCAATGTGGCCGACTTTGCACGATTTTGTCTTATCAAGTGACAAACGTTCGAAGAATCGCAAACGGCACTTTCACCGTCGACTACAGAATAAAAAGTACGAATAAATTCAAAAATAAAAGGACGAAGAAACAGAAGAGAGAAAAGAAAGGCGCTCGCGCGAGAGTAAAAATTTGGTCGCGCGAGCAACCGGTGGCGAGAAAAAAACCAGCGGAAGAAAACCGGCGACCGAGAAGAAGAGGGTAGGCAAAAAATGGTCGCCCGGCTCTGCCCCGGAGCGAAAAATAACCCGTAATACGGTACTACCGTGTTTCGTTTTTTGTTTCTCGCTTCTACGACGCTTGGTATAATCGTTTTCGGCAGGTCGGCCACGGCCTTCTCAGATAGAGATCTTCGTAATTGGAATTTTATCTCTCTCCGTTTGGGCCGGGGCCGCCTGAAACGGGGTGAATTTATAGCAGCTCGGCCGTATTACGCTTTTTTCCTGCTTATTAAATATTTTTTTAAGGGTGCCGCTCTCTCCCTGCCGGAGTCTCGGTTATTAGGGCGGATTCCCTCCCGGTACAATCCAGGGCACCGTGAGTTAATTGCCCTCGTGAAGTCCCGGATTAGCCGAATGGAGACTTCAACGCCGCGATTCTATCCGCCATCGATCTCTCCGACCAGGAAATCTAGATCGAATCTTCCAGAATCGTCCGTGTTTCACGGAAGCCATACAACGATTAATATTTTGTTTGTTCTGTGATATTAAGTTAAATTATTATTAATTAATTTACATAATATACAGATGTATATAAACGTTTAAATTGAAATTATTTGTTAGTAATAACAATTGTATTATAATTTTAATATTGTTGTTATTTTCATTGATATAATTTCATGTGCTCACTTGTATATTTGTGCAAAAATGATCAAAGTAACTTTTTTAGTTGATACAAATGACGTGTTTACTAATTTGTTTGTATAATACAATACTCGTCACGAGAGCAAGTGTTATAAAGTATGTAAAATACGCTACAGATACGCTGAATGGAATTTCCTAACAAGTTTTCTTTTTGAAGTTTGTTGCAGAGAGGAGAGTGGCAAGCGGAGGGAACGTTCAACCATCTTCAAGCGCGTGCATCATTCGGGGTGAGTTATATGATATTTTGGATGCTGCAAAGCAGCATATAATTTAACTAAATACATGCAGTTGAAAAGAGTCGCTCAATTCAGTTCAATTGTTACTCTTGTTGGCGTACCATTTTATTTGTGTGAATTTAATTTTCAATCCAAAGAATAAAACGACGACTAATGAACAAAATATGTGGCAATATACAAAACAAGTCGTTGTGAATAAGTACGAAGATATTCTTTGACAATTATTTATTATCAATAAATACGAAAAGATCTTTTGACGAATATTTAATAATTTAACATAATGTGACAATAATACACGAACGCTATTGTCAATGAAGAACGAAGAATTCTCTGTATGAAGTACAAAGAATACTTCAACACATAGACAATATAACGATACGATACTACAACATCTCAATTATTCGTTTCAACTCTTCAATCAATTTTACTTTACTCGCAAGTACAATCGAATAACCAACTAAATAAATAACATAAAAAGAACGAAAACTAAAATCGAACGAACGTTAACAAAACCACAAAGGAAACACGTTCTCGATCGCGATCAAAGATGGGACGATCGGCCAAGATTTCCCCCCGCGTCCGATTCTCCATATCCAAATCCTCGCTCTTCAACGGAACTCCACCCGTCCGGACGCAGAATCCTTTGTCCCCGACGGACCGGTCCAGAGAATTTCCCCGAGACACAATAATATAACGTCCATTGGGCTTCGACCATGGACCGCGGACCCTTTTTCTATCCCTTTGAAACTCTGCCACCGACACAGAGAAATGGAAGGGTGACAGAGAAAAAGAGAGAGGGAGGTGGATGGTGTTCAATATTATTCAAAATCACGAAAAATCCCCCGACGGAATTTCGTTATTTTCCAGGCTATTCAGGCTGGTAGATGCATATCTTACGGGATGCATTGAATAGGCCATCTCGTACGGGGTTGAGCGCGGGGTGTTTGTTCGTGCTTCCTCCCCCGCGTGCGTTGCCGGTTCCCAGGTAAAAAAAGGGTCAAACCTGCGCACAATGGATGCACGTGCATCCCGGAGCCCCTCGATTGCTATTGGACGCAATCGCGAGGGGGGAGAGCGTTTCGATCGGGGTACACGACGAATTTCGTGGGGTGAAAGGAGGATCCTCTCCGAGTTCCAGTTTGCTTTTCTTCAAGGGTTGCGCCTCTCCCCTTTTTCTCCCCTGTTTCTTCCCTTTCTTCCGCTTTCGTCCGCTTCTCCGACGTGGAAGGACGACGCGTACGTCGAAAACCACGCAACCGGCGCGAGGAAAATACGATTTTCGCAGCTGGCCCCTCTCGGGAGCATGTGCGCAGCCTTTCCTTCAGCTTTCTCAGTTTCGTGAGAAAGACCAGGTGCGATCGATCGAAGGAGGCTGTTTGATAAAAAAAAAAAATGCGTCGCGCAGATTGGAATATTTTATCGGCGTGATATTTAAAGTATTTCGATTTGGTTGATTTCTGTGATACACTTGTCGCGTTGTTCTCGCGCGCGGAACAGGAGGGGCAGGATTCTTTTGTGCGGTAGTAACCCTTTCGCAGGTGAATCCTTTCCCTCTGTGTATTGTTCATCGGTTTCCGCTAACCCTTTCGATGTCGGTTCAGGTAGAGGGGTCCGAGATTTAGGTTAGTGGATGGTGGCTCGAGCAGGTTAATCTCGTTAACGGGTGTGGTTCGATCGAGGAGAACGATTTCCTTCTTTGTCTCGCGACTCGCGGTTGAGAATCGGTCGGGTATTGGTCCGTGGGGAATTTCAATTTTATCCGAAAAAAAATCGAAGAAGCTTCGTTAAAAACGAGAAAACTGACGACGACAACGAAAAATTATCGACGATCTTTCAAAGTGACGACGGATCTAGTCGCGAGGAAATTTTTGAAATTTTTCAATTGAGAAATATCCTCGCTTTTCCAGCCGGTACGTAAAAGTCATCCTCGAGATGAACCCGACTATTAGAGTGGTGGAGGCTTTACCCGTTATAAAACGAGATCGAGCGATTCTCTTTTACGATGTTGCGTCCGTTGAAATTATCGGCAATTAATTTCATTGTCGCTGGTACAGTTATATTCCTCGTTGCGTATCAAGGATCAAAGATCCAGCGCAGGGAACTAATTAAGAAGCCAGAAGCAAACGCGCGGATCGTAATATATATATATAAATGCATATCCACCGTAAAAAAAAATTCACGTCTGACGTCTTCGATTCAGTCGTAAAAGCACTGGAATCGCGTGGAAGGCGTAACGCACCCTGAATTGCGCAGCTGGTCGAAGGGTTAATACGAATTGGCAAGTGGGTTAGTGGGTGAAACATCGGAGAACTTAAACGTTCGTTTTTATATCGCGGAAGAGAGCAAGCTGCTGGGAGGTGTTCCACCGGCAGCAGCAGAGGGGCGGTGAAAAAAAGTGAATTGTATACCGGTTGCAGGTTCGTTCGTTCCCGCGCGAAGAAAAGCAGGTCGATTCGAAACGGGGCCTTTTTTCCTTTGCGCGATCTTCCGCGTTCGGGCGCGTCTGCGTAACAGAAACGTGTTAGGACCTGCACGCGGCTGTCTTCGTCTCTCGACACGGTGGTGCCGTCTCTCTTTCCCTCGGACTCGCGTTAAGGACGACGAGATTTTTAATTTCATTCCGGACACAGTACACAGTCTTGCGCGAAAGTTTGTACGTACGTACGAGTTAGATGGAAGTATTTTAATGATTAATTGTTTAGCTTGTGTATCAGTTGAGGTACAGATTCCGAAAAGAATGATTAGTTGTTTATCGGAGAACACAAGAATTGTAATGTGTAATTTATAATACTTTGTAACTGCAATTACAATACAGAAAATATAATTAGAAAATAATATAATTGTAAGGATAATTTTTATTTTCGATCTATTTATATATTCTTTTAAACAAACGTGAGATAAAACGTTTCTTTCTCTCTTTTTAAATAACTGTATAATAATAATTTTATAGTTTGACAGATAAATGTTTATTTTATTCAAAATAAAAATTATATAATAATAATAATAATAATAATAATAACAATTCTATAATAATAATTATAGAATTATTATATAATAATAATTTTATAGTTTGACAGATGAATGTTTATTTATTCAAAACAAAAATACACTATAAACGCGAAATCTCATTGAGAGAAGTTTCCACGAGTGAAACGAAAATTATAGAGATATTTTTGGGGAGAAAGAAGAACGTAGATACAGGTTGAAAAGATGGTGGATGTAGCGCGGAGGTAAGAGAGGAGAGGTCTTTCTTAGAAAATCGACGAGCAAGTCCAGACACGTTTGGCTATTGTACCGATTTGGAAAGCTACTTTTTTCGCTACTGAATTGCGCAAAGTCGAGACACATTCAAAGGAAGCTACTTAAAGCAGCTGTATTCCTTCTGGTGCAGGTTTGAACCTGCATCGGCGATCCCGTTCTTTTCGGTACACGTGCGCCAGAAAGCAAGAATGCGCGCTGCAGTATATCCTGAAAAAGCAACTCGATATCCTCTCCTTTTTCCGCCGCGTATTCTTTCTTTTGTGACACTGAAATTTTGTTGAACGCAGAATCTCTAGAAGCTAGTCTTGAAATGTCAATCTCGTAGTCTCTCTTTTTAATTAATTAAAAATATTTTTTTTTATCGAGAGACGTCTTTCGCGCAACTCGTCGATCACACAAGCTATGAACATGTCTCTCATTTTTCATTCAAAAATTTTTTCTCTTACTTAATATTTCATCGTGCGAGATGCATCGTTTTTGTAAATCAACAAATCGTACTTTATTAATATACACTCAGTATATTCTCTAGAATGAAAAATTCTCTAAAACAAGAAAAAAGAAGCGTATCACTTCATCAAAAATCCAAAATATTAATATCAATATTTATATTTTTTAAAATATTAAAATCAAAATATTAATATTAATATATAAAATAAAAATAAATATAGAATATTAATAACAAAATATTAATATCAATATTTATATTTTTTAAAATATTAAAATTAAAATATTAATATTGATATAAAATAAAAATAAATATAGAATATTAATAACAAAATATTAATATTAATATTTATATTTTTTAAAATATTAATATTTATATAAAATAAAAATAAATATAGAATATTAATAATAAAATTAAAATATTAATATTTATATAAAATAAAAATAAATGTAGAATATTAATAACAAAATATTAATATTAATATTTATATTTATTTTTCTTCCGAAAAATTCCATTGTCCTCGTATCTTGAAATTCTTCAAACAAAAAGACGAAAAAAAAAAGAGAGGAGGAAAATGGCTCGACAACTCCAACACACGTTACACTCTCACTCATATTTCTAAATTTTCCAAGAAACGAGAAAAGAAGGAAAGTTACGTCACTTTCCAAGTCCTTACAAGATGTATCGGCCTCTCGCGAACCACGGCCTGCGATCTTCCTTCGTAAAGGAGGAGAAAAGGAATACGTCACTTTACAAATCGGAGATGTATCGCCTCTTAAGAACTGCTGCCACAATCCGGTCACGTTTCCTCGACGAATTGGCAAAGGGCGATTTTTCGCGGTGGATTACGTCAGACGCGAAGATACCGTTTCTAATCGATCTGCCTTCTTCCGACGCAACCTAACTTAGACCTCTTCGTCGTTCGATTTCGCCGCGAAATGGGGCGACGGTTTTCAGCTCCGAGTGAAATAGAGCTTTGCTGTTGGGAATTCGTCCAAAGACTCGAGACATACGTACGTACTTGGACGAGCGAGTTCGTTTTAAAATGTTGAGAAAGGGATCCAGGTATCTGCCAACAGTCGATTCAACGACGAGTCTGACGTAGGTGGACGAAGGAGAGAAAAGGGAATGCTTTCAAGGGGAATTGAGAGGAATTCTAATTCGCTCGCTCGATGCAGAGACACGTATCGTTCGAACGGCGAATTTTCAATGCGTCGCGTGAAACTGGGAAGAGTCGCGTTACGATTGACGATGTCTGTCAGGGTTTGACTGAGCAGAAAGTAATCCGATTCATAATTGGCAATTGTAACTAACTGTGATACTATGTCTGTTATCGATAATTACAATTACTGAGTAAGTAACTCAATGATTATTAGCCACGACATGATTAACAGAGATTTAGTAGATTTAGATATTTATTGTGGCATAGTTGTAATGATATTGAACATTAAAGGTAAATTAAATTAAATTAATAATAAAAATTATTAAATTAATAATAAAAAATGAATTAAATTAAATTGATAAAAATAAGTTACGGAATATTAAATGGTAAATAATTAACAGAGTATCAAATGATCCATGTCTGGAATGATTCATTTTGATAATCAATTGCAAAAGTAGTCGCAAAATGACCAAATGTTGTAGTTACTTTGGTTGATTAGATGGTTGTGTCTTTTAACCGTTAACTAATGTTATTAATTTATTTAATTTAATTTTTTTGGTTCATTTGTTTCTTTCTTCGTGTTGGTTTACTTTTGTATCAGAGATCTAACTCTCAATTTGATCCTCAATTTGACACATTTTTCTTGTAAACTGTGCGAGATCTCTATATGAAATTCAATAGCTACACAGTCTGTCTGAGGGTAGGCACGCAATTTAATCAGCAAATTGATCTGTAGGTATTAATTTTTTACCACTAGAAAAATGGGGGATGACTCTGGAAAATTGTGACAATTCCTATTTTTGACAATACAAACGTCAACAGAGAGGCGAATACTTTTTAACAAGTCAATTACCAGCGATCATTGAATCAAATATCAAATTTGCACAAAGTATCGTTTCAGCTTCTCAAGCAAACGTGTAATCGAAAAAAATTCCAAGTACAATTCTAACCACCCCGGAGCGTCCGTTCCACGTGTCAAAAACTTTTTAAAAAAAGAAAACTTTGAAACCTCCCCTAAAGGAAGGTCCCGGGAACCGGGGCGAGGGAAAAAAAAAAAATCGTAACAGCCGGCCAGCGGATCGTATTTCACCCTGGAAATCCACCCGCGTCCGCGACCCACCCCTCGACTGGTCACGAGAGGTCGAAAAATGGAATAGCCACCCCGAAAGAAAGAAAGAAAGAAAGAAAGGAAGGAAGGAAAAAAAAAATACGCACGGACCGAAAAGGGTCGATCGCGAGTCTTTCGCCTTTATTCCCGAGCGGAGACGAAATCGAATAGACAGGATACCGCGATGACACGGTTCAACGTTAATCCAACGATAGAAATCTCTAAGCTGCTACCGGTCATCCAGCAAAATGGCGGCCAGGATGCACCGGGGCGTCCAACACGGGAAATGTATAATTTATAACGATAATCCTTTAAGAATGGATCCGTGCCCCGGAGCCAGATTCACGGTTCCACGACCTTCAATGCAACACCCACCCTCGTGCACCGTCGTTTCTCTTTTCTATTCGTTCCCTCGACCTCTTTCTTTCTTTCTTTCTTTCTTTCTTTCTTTCCTTTTTCTTTTTTTTTTCTTCTTCTTCTTCTTTTTTTACGAGACCAGCCCCGATGAATCACGCATCGACCGATCCGCCGGCAGTTCCGCCCGTGTGTTTGCATAGGTGCAACACTCGCTCTCTCGCGAGAGACTGTTTACTTAGGAGCGCATAATGGTCGAGAGCTGGTAAATGGAAACGGATCTTTGCTGGTTGGTTCCACCAACGAATCTTTTTCCCTCCGTTTCTCTTCGTTTCCTTCGTTTGACGATCGTTCGTCGTTCGAAGGGGGCAGGGGGGACTAGTCGAAGACGTTTGCCCACGCACTCGATCCCGTGTGCAGAGCAATGTTTGGTATTAGGATGCTTATACGTTCCGTTCTCGACGATGGAGTTTTTTCTGTTGACTTCCGAGTCGATCGTGCGCTCTCGATCCCCGGAAATGGAATTTGGATGGAACGGAGATTGTTGGTTCGAGTCGGTGTTTACCGTCGTGTTTAGGCGATTTTCTTCGGTGTATAGATCGTACGTACTCGGCGAATGTGATGTTTGAGGAGAGCGTTGATTACTTGGTAACTGTATTATATTATAGAGTTAAACGATGAGAGGCGGAAATGATTGAGAGCGTTGCGTTTGAATTGAATTTGCACATATACTTATTTTGTATATAATGTTTTTATATTTTAATACTTAATTTGTATTAACATGTAATACTTAATTTATATGTAAAGACAACTTGAAAAAGCATGTTTTTCAAAAGAAGCGGAAAAAAAGAGGATTGAATATTATTTTATCAATTAAAGAAACTGCGCGAATAGTAAGTCAAGGCAAAATTCATTGCAAGTATTTGTAGAATACAGCATAACGTCGGATGAATCAGGAAGAACGACATGTATGTAACAATATAATAATAATTATGAAAATGTTCGTTATTAGTCAACATTTTTCTTAACATTCAACTGGAAAATTGTGTTTTCTTTTTTAATTATATCAATTTGTAAGGGCGTGGAAAATGTACAAAGGGCCGAGAATCATAGTAGTATAAGTCACTCTAAGATTTCTTTCTTAGTTAAATGCTAAAATAAAGTACCAGCATTCTTCAATGATAAGTGAAGTTCAGCACTTGAAAAATTGTAAAAATTATAAAAATTGCATCGCCTATTCTCAACCTTTTATACCTTATATACGACAAAGAGCAGAGCCAAAATTAATAATCATTGATTCCAAAAAAAACTCTGTAGTTCCATTTGAAAAATTTACAATGGCAAGTTTCCAACTTTCTCGACAGAGTACAAATCTCCCATCGTCTCAGAGAGCAGAGAGTCAAAGTTAATAATTACCAAGCGGAATTTCAAAAAACTCTCTCAGTTCCATTTAGAAAACTTACAAATATCAAAATCCCCGTCAAACTTTCAACTTTACGCGACAGCGCAAGAAACCTACCCCGCCAAAGAAACAGACAATCGTTACTTTTCCTCACACGTGAAAGAGCGATTGAAGCTCAGTGTCCCACCGAATTCAATCTACGGCGTCATTTAGCGTCTACGAACCGCCCGATTCGAGAGGTATCGGGCCCACGAAACGCCCGACGCGTCCTCCAGTTCGATTCTTCCTCGACATCCACCACCGCCTACCGTCCACCCGTAAAGTCTTTCGAGACTTTCGAACCTTCCTCGCGATCACAGACACGCCGTAGTTGGCAGCAGCCGGCCATTTCCATTCACACGGGCGAAACGTCCGGAGATAGGTCCATCAAGCGACAATGACTTTTCGCAAGAGGAGAACGCAGTTTCCGTTAGTTTTTCCTTCCCTTTCCTCTCCTTTTCTCTCTCTCTTTTCTTCCTTTTCCGCCTTTCGGCGAGGACAATGCGCAAGCGCCAGAAGAAACTGTCGGACGGGGTCCGTCCTTCTCCTGGCCCCCTCGGATCCTTTTCTCTCGAGCTGGAAGGCCCCTGTGGGCGGAGCGGTCTGCCGAGAAAAGGAGCCCACGAGGATCTCGGAGGTTCCTTGGACGGCGTTCAAAGGGGCTGAAATCGAACACGTGCAAGGGTGACTCAGAAAGCTGGTCAGGCGGCGAGGGGGATGGGGGGTAGGGCACAAGCGGGGAAGTAAAGATCCGTCGTGTTTGCTTCGAATAATTATATAGAAATATGGAACTCGCCTGCTAGGGTTGTAATAGCTATGGCTGTAATAAATCGTCTAGGCTCTACTTTTTTACTTGTAGAGGACAACAAAAGTACGAATCTATCAATAGTCTGATTTTTTGAACATTTTCCAGAGTTTTGCTTCTTTAAAATTTTTCTAAAAACGTGCGCGAACATCCACAGTTGACAAACTTTTCACTTTAATTGGTAATTTTTTGAAATAAAAATACTGTAATGATGGTTGTGGATTCTTTTTGTTGCGCTTGCTTGTCTTTTCCGAGAAAAAGGTACTTTGTACTTTGGTCCTTGGCCAAATTGATGACTCACAGTATGATAACGCAGAGTTTTTTAAACATTTCCCCCTTTATCCGAGCAAATATTTTCGGGTATATAAAACATAAATAAATCACGAAGAAAATTTATTCGGCAACTTGAGTTTTGAATTAACTTTGGCGCACCCAGGAATTGTTTAGTTTTGCTAAAACTGTAGTTCCGGTCGCGACCCACACTTTGAGAAGCCCTGGTCTAACGAATCCCTCTCATCGATTCAGCTTCTTTCCGACACAACGAGCCCTATCTATTCTGCGTCCATTAGCGTCCCATAATGCGCGATTATTCGAAAACCGATTTCCCCCCCGAGATAGTCGGAACGGTGTTCGTGTACCTGCGTGCCGTTCTCCTTCGAGCGGAAATTCCTCTGCTTCCTTGCGCGGGCCTCGGAGTGAAAGGGAAGAATGGAGGAAAATCCGGATGGATAAACGGCGGAAACACAGAATTACGCAGGCCTCGATGACGTCGAGGCTATTGTGCAAGCTGAAGTTGCTCGTTCACTGGCTAGCAGAAAAAGGCCGGCTCGAAGGATCGTGGAAACGGAAGTGGATGATCGAGTGCCCTCGTCCGCGTAATTTGTACATATCGATCAGCGAGACGTGCTTGCCGAACAAATATTGGCGCGAATTTCGACGCTCCTTGCGCGATTCCAGACAAATGGATGATGCGTGATTTTTAACGGATTTCTAACGCTCGTTTTTGTATTGGTCTAATTTTATTTTGTATTTCATACCCTCGTTGGTAACGAAATTCAGTTGAATTAGAAATTCCAAAAGTAAGTAGTTTCACTTTTAAATTCATCTGATCCATTGAGTCGTGTATACTATTGTTAAAGATATTTCTGTGAAAAAATACAAACGAGTCTTTAAAAAGAACGACTGCAAAAGTTACGTTTCAAAACGTTACGATTAATTTTAAAAGTTGCAAAAGACTTGCGAGTGTTTCGAAAGACAAGTTTTTCGAAATTGATTTATTTAAAAGAAACATTGTAACGACAGAAGAACAGTAAAAGAAAAACCAAGCACAACGTGGATAATTCATGCGAGGTTAAACGTACAAGTACTTCAAAATTAAATTTATTTGACAGATATTTTGAATATTTTCTTCAAAAACATCACAAAAACGCGTTACAGGTAGTCAGAGGCTTTTCGTTTCCAATTATCTGAGGACCTTTTCGTAGCAACACGCTGGAAACGTTTTTTTTTCCGATTCGTATAATGATAGCTCTAATGTAGGAAACTTCTAATTGAAGTGGAGAGAACGATCTCGCGCGAGGCAAGATGAACAGTGGCACCGACTTTCTCAAGATAATCATTAGGCTTGTTCGAATTTACGACGGGCCATGTTCCTTTTTTGTGTCTCTCTTCTGGGTTTCTAGCCCTCGACGGGGCACTTGTTACCTTGCTAGATAGATGCACGTGTTCCAACGGCGAGTTAGGGTCCCGGAGATATTAAATGATATACAGGGTGTCCCAAGTGTCGACTTTCTACCATTAAGAAAGCGAGGAAAAGGTATTACGAACAAGAGTACAAACATTGGATCGCGATGGCTTTATTAAAAAATTACAACTGGACTGTGAATTTTTTATACGTTCGTGGAAAGCTCGAATGAATAAAAATACGCAAAATTGTTATGGATTTGTGGGGAATTTGAACGAATAAAAATACGTAGAATTGTGTAAAATACAATATATTACGAATTTATAGGAGTGTATATGCAATATAATAATATAATTATATAAGATATCCTATACTATAATATTTAAAAAATGAATTGAATATTAATACCTAATAGTTCGGAAAAAAAAAAAACTGCACGACTTGTACCCCAGCACGATTCGTTTCACTGAAAGGCTCAGAAGCAACTATTCTGACTAGGAAATGAAGACGACTTTTTTGCTATAAAATTTTATTGATATGCAAACATTTGAATCGATACAAAACAAATTACAGTACCAGACAACGCCACTCCTACTCAAGGTCTATCCTACGCCTCCTCGCGAATCACGTGACTCAAATCAACCAATCGCTAATTTTCGTTGCATCAGCGTTGCACCTGAAGAGGCCCGATTTTCTGGGTTACCCCCTCAAAAAAAAATCACTTTCAGTTATAAAAAGAAAAATTGAGACACCCTGTACGTAGAAAGAAAAAAAGACAAAGGTCGAGGAATAGGTTAGATTTCACGATCCCTTCTGGAACTCCAAATGATGGATGAACTGAAATCTAACCAATGATGATGAGTTACAGTGCCTCTTTTATTCTCTCGATTTTGAAAGAGGCATTTCCTTTAGAAAATGGGCAACTTAAGTGTTAAAGGTTGTGTCAGTTCACTAATAAGTTATAAATAATAATTGCCAATTTTTCATTCAAGTGAATATACGTTTGATGGTTAACTCCAGAAGTGCCAATCTTCTAATATTCAAAGCTTCTTGCTTTTTCGCAGCAGTTTAATTTGAAAATGGCATTGCAACATCCGCATAAAAATACACATAAAAATAATCGAGATTTCATTGGTTGGCAGTTTCCTTCGCACAAAGATCCGAATTCTTTCCATAAAACGGTAAAGTACAATTAGTTGCGTAAGGCAGAGGCAACGTTTCGAGTGGTTTGCCACTCGAACCTCCATCACCACGGCAAATTACCAATTATCGATCCTCGTCCCTCTGCCACTTGCAGCCCTAACTAGAGCCACCGTGAAGTACGCGGCGCGAGAAACGACGACGGTCGCGATAAATAACGTTTAACAGGTGAGAGAACGGGGGAAAAGGCAGTTGGAAAGGCAGGAACAATGAGGGAAGCAGCGAGCGATCTGTCGTCACGGAATATTAGGGCGGCGTTCGTCTCTCGAAAGGGGGAGGCTTCTACAAAAGATGGCGACAAAAGTGGCCGCGTAAAACGCAGAAGACAGTCGGTGAAAAGAGCGGTGAGATACAAAGCGACGAATCTAAAACCTACGTGTATCTGGCGAGAAGAAAGGGAACGAGCCTGGAAATCGGCGTATCGGCCGATTTCAAAAGGAGAAACGTCCAGGGAAACGAACTGGTCCGGTATAACGTGGCGGAACGGGTGGTCCCCCATTGGTGAACTGGAGGAGTTCTGACCAAGGGATGGATGGCTTTTCTACTTTCTGCGTCTTTCTTCGCTTTGTAACCTCGAGATTTCTCTCTCTCTCTCTCTCTTTTTCTGTCTTGGAATCTCCTTGAATCGTCGTCGTGTCTTCGATGACCGCGACCCTGTTCCCCCGTTTGCCCGCGGAAATCGGCGTGACGCGATCTGCGTGCTTTTTATCCGCTCGATGCGACGAACACCTTGATTCCGCCGACAATGCGAGAGGTAAATCCTCGGGGTGTCTCTCGATGTTTCGAAGGATTTTCGTGCAACTCCTGGTTCCTGGAAACCTGGATCGTGATTAATCAACTCGCACGAAGCATCTGGCTTCACTTTTGTAATTGTGAAATTGTGAAGTTGATATAAAATGTTAATATAAATGTGTCACATTTTATAATTAGGTTTATAACAATATTACAACGCGATGTTATATGTTACAAAATTATTGCAATACATGTATTACATGTCGTGACCGTAAATAAATACATTCTGTTACGATATTATATACTGCAACATTGTAATGACACATTTTATTGCCACGAGAGCACATTTTTCATTTTGCAGTATCATTGTCAAAGATACTGTTCGTACTGTCATTCAAAATATCAGTATATCATTGATATTGGTATTAGTATATACTAATTTTGTTCATCGACGATATTCATCTCACATCAATCGTTTTAGAATATTCATACAAACAGAGTTATATCATTCACAAATAATATATATTCTTCATACCATTTTCGAAGAAAATTTGTGAGACACCCTGTAGAGTAATAAAGGAGACCGTGAAAAATCGAGGGAAACCGAGGGTCGCAGCGGCTTGCCGCGCACCGCGGAAAATTGCCGCGAAAATTCTACGGCGACACCGTAGAGAATTATTTCGATCTAGAACCGTGTCTCCTTAATTTCCTTAGTCGATCTCTGATGCACGCTTGTGTACGATCCCTAATTCCGGGTACGATCGAGAAATACCGAGGCGAATGAAACACCATCGGCGGCTTGTTACGTCGTCACGGTGAAATCGCGTCTCTGTAGTGGTTGATTTTACTATTTTGCCTCGTGCGTGTTGTACGGATCGGCGAGGAAGAGAGTCATTTTCAAAAATAGATTAGGGGTTGTTGCCCATGGTAATTGTTGACACAGATTCTTTTTGTGATGGATTTGATACGGAGAAGCGTAACGATGTCATTTCGTCGTTCTTTAATATGAATTTGTTGTTTTTTTTTTAACGTAACAGTTATACATAAATTCTTAATGTAACATTTTCAATTTTATTATATTCATTATATTTATTCAGTTTTATTATATTTATTATATTTATTATATTTTATTCAGTTTTATTATATTTATTCAATTTTATTATATTTATTCAGTTTTACTATATTTATTATATTTATTCAATTATATTTATTTATTTTCAATATTTTTATTTTTTTATTTTATGTCTTTATTATAATTATATAATTATATATTAATATTATATAATTATATATCAATTATATATAACAATAATATAATTATAATATATTAACTATATATAATAATATTATACAATTATATATTATAAAGACATATGAAAATTATAATATATATTATAATTTTTATGTCTTTGTTATAATTTCACTATTATAATTTTCATATGTCTTTATTCTAATTATATAATTATATATTAATATTATTATTATTATATATTAATTATGTATAACAATAATATAATTATAATATATTAATTATATATAATAATATTATATAATTATATATTATAAAGACATATAAAAATTATAATATATATTACAATTTTCGTATGTCTTTATTATAATTTTTAATAATTTTCATTCATCAGTCAGATTGGTCACTCGTGTCTGATGTTTATCGAAACATTAGATTTCCGAAAATTCGGTGAATTGCTATTAAAGAATGCCCCTTAACTGCTCTTAAGTTTAAAACATCGCAGAGTCGTTAAAAGTGACAATTTTGTAATTCGTCGAGCATTTGTGACGAAAATTTATTCTCTGCGTGTTCTCTTGTATCGTGTTTATCATTTTGAAGATAACGCGAAGCTTTCTCTCTTTTGAAACAACTTGCATTCGCACTTGCAAATCGCGAAACACATATGAAATTCGATTTAAGGCTGCGATATGTCTTACAAATACGATAAAATAACGTAGCACGTATAAATGTTTAAATTTAAAAAAAAGCAAACGACACGCTCTCGAGCCGAATATCGAGTTTCGTAAATAAAATATCACGCTGAATCTCGTTGAATCTCGAATCTCGATTTAAATTAATCGTATAAACTTGACGGTCGTGTAAATTTCACGATGATCAAATCGTAAGATACGTAAGCGCGTACAAACAAGGAAACGACCAGCTGTACGAAAATCTCAAAATGTCAAAGGAACGTTCCACACCTTCTCTCGCTCGTGTGTGCTCGCCCATTGTGCAAATTTGCCGATGTTACTTTTTTTTTTTTTTTCCTTTTTCTTTCACGTTCCTCCGCGACTAAATCTCGTGTCACGCGTTCATCCATGCGTCATAGTCCACACCTTCTCCCAGGGAGAAACTCGCCTCGGGCGAGTCTTTAGAAAATCCGTGTCGTTAAATTTCTCCGGTGGCGCGTGAAGATCGCCAAACTCGGGCGGAGGCTCGTGTTTTCCAAATAGCCATTCTGTTCGTTCGATTCAGCCCCGCTTCGAACTGCTGTAATCGGGCCTTGATCTGGGCCAGCGAGTGTATAGATCCCGACGTTGCAGGAGCAACAGATCGTCTCTAAGGGGGTTAAGAAGCGTCTCACGCATGGACGATTTTTTTTTCGTCGCTTTCGTTTCCTTTGTGTTCGTGGATATTTGGCGAAAGCGTGCAAAAGCGCGCGGATTACATGGCAGACGATTTTCGCGCAGGATGCCTTTCAGACGGCTTAAGATCGCTGGCGCGTGATCCTCGCGTTGTGTAAATTATTAATTTACGTAATAATTGATACAAATATATATTAATAAATAAGCCTGTAGACCTATAGGGCTCTGATGGATTCGTTTTTGAAAAATTCGAGCTTGTACGTCTCGCGTGAAGAAATGTCTGTTTTCACTGGATCATTTTTGTAGAATTTCGCGTGTTATATTTTTGAACAGTGTCCGGAACAGATATTTTAGAATCTGTGTAACAAAATTGTTCCACGGAAGCAACACCAGAATTACGTTTTTTTTTTCGTAAAGTAGAACGTGATGAGAATATTTTGTTACATTAAGAAACTTACTTAATTAATTGGAAAAAGTCTGTAGATAAGACTTTGTAAGAGTTCGTGTCTGGTTTAGCAAAATTGAACATTGAAAACCATTACTCCCATTGAGAGATTACCATTAAAAATCGCATACTTTCACGAGTCGATGTCACGCGGATACCCACATGGATGGCCAAAATTAGAAAGTCACGACGCGAATCGAGCCAGCTCACGCTAATTGGCAGTGACCTGCTTCGAGATCATCGTCGACCTCTGGAAACTCGAAAAACTGTTTCCGGCCTGTTCTGGAATTAGTTTCGTTCGGTAACCTCGTCCTTTCCGTGTTGCGACAGAGAAAAGAAGAAAGAAAGAGAAAGAAATAGAGAGAGAGAGAAAAGACGGAGGAAGCCTGTAAATTGGAATCGTTGCGCGATTTCTATGGGGGTCCCACGGACTTGTGGGCGGAGATCTGCCCCCGGCAACCAAGAAAAAGAAGAAAGAAGGCTCTCGCACGCGGGATCGAGGCTAACTAAGTCCGACGAGAGGGTGCAGGTGTTCGATCCTCTCCTTTGACCTCTCCCTGTATTGCGTTTCTAGCGAGGGCACTCGATGAATACCGAGGATGATTCATTTAGCGAGATTTTAGCAGAGATTTGCCGACTGAGGGGAGGGAAACTCGAAAGTTGAGCGCAGATGTAGTTTACGCAGTGATGACGGCGAAATAATTTTTTTTTCGGTTCTTAAGAAGCGAGAACGCTCCCCGAAAGAAATCTTGACTGAATTGAGAAAGTGAAGCCTCGATGGAAAATTATTTTATTGAACGTTGTGTTTTTACTGTATCTTGCTATTTTAATCTTCGTGTATTTTATCGAAGAAAGAATAGAAATTGTTTTCATTCTTCAAATGCTTTTGGTGTTTTACATATTTTCCTACATTATACGCATTGTATCTTGAAATTTCCAATAAATGCGTAAAAATCCGCAGTCCAGTAATTGTTATACTTGGGAAATATTTGTATTACTTTTTCTCCTGTCATTTAAAATGATCCGCTCTTTAAAATTACTTCATTACATCACTACACTTGGGTTTCGTTAAAGTTTTCTGTCTAATTCAACAGCGAATTGATCAATTTAATACTTTTAAAAATCTTTTTCCACCAATGAAAGATCTTCTTTCGCATCAGTCCCAGTTCAATTAACCCTTAGTGTTACGATCTTTTGTATATAAATGAAGAAGTATATAAGCGTAACACCAATGTCCGATTATTCTCAATGTTACACTACTGTCGTTATGCAATGTTACACTATTTGCTACACGGATTATTTTATCCATACTCTGAGGAAGAGGGAAGTAACTACTTTTCTTTTTTTTATTGAAAATCAATAAACCTTGAAAGAAAATGAAATGAAAAGTTTTGTAAATTTCTGCGCTTCACGAGCAGTGAAACTGACCAAAAAAGAAAAAAGAGATCACTTGCGACTCGGAAAATTAAAATTACACCTCGATACCAAGGGTTGAAACCCTTGTACAGTAATCTGAAAAAGGACCAATTCTCGAGCGAACGATCATTCTCCAACCCTATTCTCAACGTCCACAGTCTTTTTCCACGGGGGTTTGGGCTTTGAGAGGTGACAGAAGTCTGGCCGAGTGTTCGGAGCGTGATTGGAGGAGGGTCAAGTGTCGTTGCGTGGCGTCTGCGTGCACGCGATAAAACCGCGGCCCTTTCTGTGTCGGAAAACAGGCCGCCCTTCACCTCCCAAGGTGATCTCGCCCATAAAAAGTGTTCGGGCGTTAAAATCCCCTCGGGATAAGAGGACCTCGACGTCTCACTCGGCCGAAGATAGTGAAAGCAGATTCTCTCGGTCGGCCTCTGCCAAAGAGGCGGTCTCTCCCCCCCCCCCCCCCCACGTACATATTTAGATGGAAAGTGTCATGCATCGAATCAAGAGACGCGTGAACGCGCCACTTTAACCTGGACAACGTCACGCCGCCGCTTTTTGCTCCTCGAAAAACGCATTTCACCCTTGACGAAACGTAAGAGCGGTGGAACGTTAACGAAACGGGCGTTAGCCATGTGATTCTGTCGAGGCTTTTAGACCGCGTTGTAATGTATTGGTAATGGTTCGTCTGGTTCGTAACTAGGTTCTTGAGCATTGGTTCGATTGGACGTGCGTGGTTTTAGGTTTTTGCATGTTGCAGGAGTGGGAAAAATTGTAATTAATTTCCGCGCGAAAGGAGGAGAAACGCTCGTGAACAATTTTTATGAATATATTATGCACGTTATACAGGTAATATTGTTCATAGGAATTATTAATAAATTAATAATAATCACAAGTTTTGATACTTTATCGTTGAATTTAAGCAAACGGTCTTATTTCAATCAGAATTCTGTTAGTGAAAGTTTCATTTAACCCCTTGCGCTGGCAACTGGTTCGCGGACCATAACGAGCGACCGAACCGTATACGATAATTCGTCGCTTTCTTTTCCTTTTGAACTCGTTGGTATGACATCACTGGATAGAAATTATTAAAAAGTAATAAACTTATCATTTGTTTTGACTGAGTTACATTTAAATATACTTGAGAAATTGAGAAAATGTTGCGTGGCACGTCATTCCAGCGCAAAAGGATGTAGTTAGAAAGAGTTAATAAAAAGAATTGTTTTGTAAAGCATAATTCGAAAAGTTACGAAATTATAAAACAATGCAAGTCGTGAAACGATTGTTTTATGAAGTTACAAAATTAAAACGCGATTGGAAATGTGTATCGAACTACTATTTAAGAAAAATTCGTGATTTATACTTTTGAATTGAGATATCTCAAAGTTGTTTAGTTTCTCAAATTTAAAATAGAGTAATTCTCTAGTTTATAGAGGATAAAGGGAGAATTCGCCAAGTGTCAGTGAAACCAGACGGAAGAAATCGATCTTCGATCCCCAGTTCTCGAGCCCTGCATGCATCAACGTTGCGTCACTTTTTGCCCACCGGAGAGCCACTCTCCCGTTGATATTATCCACGATCGAACAGACAGTCTTTTCCTTTTTCTTTTTGTTTTTTGGGCATCGTCGCGTCAAAATAGCCCGCGGCGAGCTATGCAAATAACATTCGAAGTCGTAGAGCATGTGCAGTCGAGGGCAAACTCCATTTTAAGCGGATATTCCTGCTCGATACCCTTGGCCTCCTTATTTTTCTTGTATTCGACGAACCTTTTACAAAAATTGGCGTTGCAAAAGGAAAAAGGAAAACTCGCTGGAATAACATCGGACAACTTTTCGTCGACGGTGGCTGTAAAAAGCGTTGGCACGCTGTTACATTTGTAATTAGACCGCGGATGTTTATGCAGATTTCTGTTTCTGTCGACGTGGCTGAAGAAATGGAAACTCGTTGGACTCGTTAAAAATTATATCGAGTATACTCTCTGTTTTCCTATGTTTGACGTATCTTTGCGTGTGCTGCATAGGAATCTGCACTCTATTTGTGACGCTAACTTAAGTTACTGAATTACTAATTTAACATTAAAATTATTTAAATTACCTAATTAAATTTGATACTACCGAAAATAGATTCAGGATTTAATAAAATCTATGAAAAATAGGAATACGAATATTATTATTTTTTTTACTGATTGTACTTCATTTACTTCGGTGAATATACTTGTAAAAGGAACTAGAGAAAGGAAAGTGAAAACTTACAGCTGACACCTTACAGATTTGCTTCTTATTAAAATTAATTAATTGTCACAAAATTTATTATTATTACTATTTCCAATTTATTTTCTCCTCCTCTCTATTTTACAACACTCCAAATTTTATCTCAACGCAAGAATTTGATTGAAAAAGTTCACAGATGACAGAAATCTGCTCAATTCCAAGCATGAAGGAATCGTATTAAAAAACAAATTGTTGGTCGATCGTTTAACAAGAATACGGTACAATTTGGTACCGCAAAGTATCGGAGTATCGAATCGTTAACAGACCAAGGTGTGGCAAGAAGAAAGTCGTGAGAGGCGGCCTGTTTTCATCCACGAGCTTCCAAGGGGCCAAGTTTGAAGGGACACGCGGTGAGGTTCGATGAGAATTACCGCGGATGATCGAGCCTAGGGGCGTCGAAAGTGACACCGTCGGTCTGTTGGCAGTCTTCTGGTGAGACATCCAGCGTCTACTTCGTTGTCATGGTCGTTTCAAGATTACAGGCCGGCAAAAAAGAGGGGGATCCCTGGTTAACGCCATTTCCACTTTGTTCGGCGTCTTTGGATCTTCCAATCCTCCTTTCGCCTTGTGCTTCCAGATTGTTAGATCCCAGCTCAATTATCTTTTAGAGTATATGCACGTGTACATGTATAGTTGATTTTTATATATTATATAAAAATATATAGTATTCGTTTCGTGGTTACTTGATTTTAAAAGTTTGGTAAAATTTGGAGGTTGTTTGCTGTTCATTTCTGTCGATGGTGGTTCGACTTTGTTTGTTCGTTTATATTTATCGAGAAACTTGAGCGTGAGAAGTATAAAATTGTTGAGATAAATGAAGTTAACACACTTTTTTCTTTTAACTGCAGCAATCAGATGACTAAATTTTGCGTTTTTTAATCATCAGAAAAATCAAGATTAATTGCAAACGTTGGACAAAACTGGAAAAAAATATGATGATGATACGCAATTGGACGTTTATTTTTTCTTTATAGATATTCCATTAATTTTTTTATCGTTGCATCGTGATCGTTTATTATAAACTTGCAAAACTTGCTACCACGAGAGCTTCCACATTACTAGACAGATAGTTAGTCGAAAATTATTCGCCGATTTGATTCTTTCTTTCGTCGTTTGTCATTTCAACTTCTTAATTACTAATTACCCTCTGCAAAAATCCCCCTCCACTTCTCACCCGACTGGTCGATACTGATCATCGTAGTAAACAAAGCCATATCTGGCCGGGAGAGTCTTTTAAATCTTTTTTCATCTCACGCGCGATCTTTCTTCGACACACCTGGAGCAATGATTTTCTCGTTGATTATGCGACACTCGGTCTCCGCAGTCGCTGCTTGTCATTTACATAACACGATCCTCGCTTCGATTTTCTTCAAAGTAAACGACGCGCTTGTGCATGTTTTCTGCTTCTAAAACGTTTCTCATCGTCGAACAAGTGGCGTTTATTACGCGACTTTATATGGTGACTTTATGCTTCCTGCATGCAACAAAGTAACATTGTGTAATATAATCGCGTTACCGACAATGCAGATTGACGCATAAAAATAATATGCAAGCACGACGAGAGAGCGTCGAAATGTACGGGGTGATTCCGAAATATCCGCATTTTGGGCGACGCAGAGAAATAAATAAAATATGTATATATATATATATTTTAATGAATAAAATAAATAAAATATAATGCGAATCTTCGCTTTTTTACACACAAGTAATTTGAAAACAAACGGGATTAGCATCTGGTGTGTTCTTCCTCCTGTGGGCTTGGGGTCAGAATAGACTCAACGTGAAAGGCGACTAAAAGGGAAAGAGTTAGATGTGGACCACTAATTTTCAATACCAATAGATCATACATGTCTCATTGTCAAAATAAAACGTTCATCACAAATTTGTTCTATACAAACAACATAAAACTATAAAATTACCTAAATATCTACGATCTTTTAATCACTTTCAACCCCCTCTCTCGTTCACAAAAATTCTAAAGGTACATAAACTAACCAAACCTTACATAACTACAATCTTCTGATCACTTTCAACCCCTTCTTTCATTCACAAAAATTCTAAAAGTATATTATAATTAAATCTAATTTAAATATCTGTGATTTTCTGATCACTTTCAACCCCCTCTTTTGTTCATAAAAATTCTAAAGGTACTCTAATCTGACTAAATCTAATCTAAACATCTGCGATCTTTTAATCACTTTCAACCCCCTCTCTCGTTCACAAAAATTCTAAAAATATATTGTAACTAAATCTAATTTAAATATCTGCGATTTTCCGATCACTTCAATCCCCTCTCTCGTTCAGAACAAGAATTCTAAAGGTATTGGGCGCGTTGCCGAACGATTTGGAAAACCCCTAGCATCAAGAAACTGCCCCCCAGCATCTGCCAGCGGAAGCGAAGCATGTTTCTCGCACATGCGAATGCGGATACACAATGCGAACAGCGCGAGACACGTTCTAAATAATATGGTAATAACTTGTGACCGAGTGTGAATCGAGGTGGCGGTGAAAAGGGAACGCAGCGTTGGGCAAACCTCGGCCGAGAGAAAACGCCTCTTCGCTCCGCGTAATTTTTTCCTGGAAAGTCTCTGCGACACTCGGGCGACAATGTCGATTGTTGTTAAATATTTTCGTCGACGGGGACATCTTTGTGCGGAGGTGACACGAGACTGAATGGTTGGGATACCTGGGGAGTACACGGGCGGTCCAAAGTAGCTCGTTAAGGCACCCTTCACGATTCCATCAGCCACGAAAGACAGGATTGGCCATTTTATTCCACGTGACTTGAGGGGTATTATGTCGAGTCGCAGTTTTTCCATGTAATACTTTTACGCTATTTTTTATTTGGAAATTTCGAAGACGCGGGAATATTATACATATATAATATTATTTAAATATTACATACAACGCAGTATTAATATTATATATGTACAATTATAAATGTTATATATATTGTACGTGCGTACAATTACAAATTTCTATCGAAATCTGACTCCTCTAGCCGTCACGATACTTATATTCCGAATATAATTTTCCAATACAAAAATTCCAATACTGATAAATAAATCCGATAACAGGAGTCTTTTTTAAATTAAAATTCTCCGAGCTAAAATCAAACAGAAACTCTCGTTATAAATGAATTCGATAACAGAAGTCTCCTTATTAAAATTAAAATCCTCCGAATCAAAGTTAAACTTGAGAGTTGAAAATTAAAGAGAAATTCTCCGAATTAATTAAAAGATAAACTTTCGAATTCACCGTTATGAAATTGACTCCACCTTGAAAGATGCAACGGAAAGATGCGCTACCGTACGCGTATCGCCATTTATCTCTCTAACGCAGGCTGAAGAGCAGGGTGAACAATGCTCGCTGGCAAATATTTTCATCTCCCAGTGCCCGACGTCTCTGTGAAACTGACCACCTCGCAGTGTGTCCGGCCATTCCGCAAATGGCCAAAGAATGGAACGCGTAGGCCCGAAATGGCCCGAGTAGCTTGCTTTTCGAACACGATCCGCGCCATTCAGACTCTCATTCTCTTCGGATCGAGAGTGACCAATCGAACGCTTGTCCATTCTTTCGTTTACGTGTTCGTACAATCAGTCCGGATGACTCGCCTCGCGGGACACCGTTCAGGTCTTGATTTCATTGTTGACCCACCACCTTCTTCTTTCCTTCCCTCTTCGATTTTTCGTATGAACTAGGATGTCAGCCAGTTTGTAGGTCGCTTCGCGGGGGCGATCGCTTGTATCATTTGTACACGAGGGTCGACGTTGACTTTGATTCACAGGGGTTCACGTCGATACCTTCGCACGGTGAAAATGGATCGTGCTTGACCCATTTGATTCTGACAGCTTGATGTTTTTCTTATTTTTTTTTATTTCGGACGATTCGTGATGTCCAAGTTGGATTTTTTTTTTTTGTAATAGGGGGTCTTTTGCTTTGAGGTTGAAGATTATTTTTATTTTGGAGATGGGACAAGAAAAATAACTTTATTCTACGTTCAGAGGAAATAATTTTATTATTACTTGAATTCATAGAAATAGAAATAGATAATATGTGATTCTTGTACTATGGCGATAGATTATATAATTACTTTATTTGATAGTCAAATAATAGAATAAAAGTACGGAAAGGAAAATATAAAATAAAATAGAAAAAAAGTAAATATATATAATACATATAATACGTGAAAATTAATACAAAGTATAATATAAATGTAAAAGAGAAAATTCCTATAAAATTATACGTAAGCTCCTTTACTATATTATAATTATATTACAATTTATCTGATTCAATTTTTTGGAACGAGGACGAGTTATTGTAAAAAACCACAAAAAAAAAATATTTTTCCAAGATTCAGTTCCCACCAAATTTCTGTCTATCGTAATATTCCACTCTGATTGAAAACGAGTATTGTCATTTAAGATCGCCAACTCTGAAAAATGATCTAGTAAGGGTGTAAAGCGTCTCTTGACACCAGAGAACCATAAAACTCGTTGTCAACGTCTGGACTTAATCAGCATCTACGTCTGACGAGTGTCTACATCTAAATTGTCTAACAATGTCGAAACAAAATCATCGTTCGCCGTCAGTCGTTGATTCGGTATCCGAAATCCTGAAATATCTAGGTTCTAACGAGGCGTTTGAACGACGATCGGCCAGCGAGAGACATCCGCGTCAGTCAAATATGGCATTCGACTAATTGGTTTTAAAGGAAGCGTAACAGCTCTCGAGCAGCTGCATGCTCGGATTACCGGCAGCCAATTTCGACCAACTTCGTTTAATTACCGGATAATAGGATTTACTTTCTATAAGGTTTTCTGTAAATATCAGAAAGTTGTCGTTAGTGGTTGAGTGAGTAAAATGAAACGAGCCGGTTCCTTCTTTTTACGTGTGAGTAACATTAAGGAAGAGAATACGTGGAAGCTGCTGGTAAAGTTTCATCGCTTCATTTCACATTCTGGTAATATCGTTTCCTTGCTCCTCGTTCAATTTGCATGTTATGGTTTTTAATTTAATTTGTTGAGAGTTTCACGTGCAAGTGCTGAAATCGAAAATTTCATTTTTTCCATATATTTTAAACGAATGTAACAGCGTTTTATGCGTTTTTTTTTTTTTTTTGAATATCGTTCGATCGAAAATTTTTGGTAGAATAGAATAATTGTATCTTTCGTCTAGTGTATTCCAGACTTTATTTAACATTTAATGAACACGTAATTTAAAAGAGAATGCATTGACACATTTCGATTCAAGTATATTTCAGTGGAGCTTATTTTAAATTTTACTCATTTTATTTAATAAACGTAATAATATTCTGAATATCATATTATAATATTTAATTTTATAGTATTGATATATTTTTTTATGAAATATTTGATTTCATAGTATGACAACAAATATTAATATACTTCAATTAGATAAAATTGTACACAGTTTCAGCGTCTCCCAATGTTTTCGACAGATAATTTTTACTAAAATGCAATATTCATCCCTCGTAATTCGAGGGTTAAACGAACCTCGCAAGAGTCACCTCGTGCGCCATCAAAAAAAAAAAAAAAAAAGAAGAAAAAAAAACGCGATTCATCATCGAGCGGTTACTCTCCTTAATTACGTCCAGCTGTTAAATTCCCAAAGGAGAATTCGAGGCAGGCTCGCTCAAATCCCTCCCGGTCATTTATCCCGATCCTGCTAATCGATCTTTAACGCGGCAAGCGGATGAATGCCTGATTCCAGAAAGAGAAATAAATCCATTCCCCTCTTCTCTTCTCTTGGATATAAATTCCACCGGACGACAAAGAGACGTCAGAACGTCTCTCGAGGGTCGAGGAAAAATGAAAGAAAGAAAGAAAGAAAGAAAGAAAGATTGGAACTGTCCCCTTCTCGTGCCTCCTTTTACACCCCCGAGTGCGAGGGCAAACAGCACAAGACGGTTGGGAAATCCTACGGGTAACCATAACAACCACCGTGGCCTGCCACAATGGGGCAGCACGCAGCACTGTTGGCCCCGTAGGCTCAATAGATTTTCCGCAAGATCGGGCAAACACAAGCAAACACCAAACAGGGGCGTCGTTCCCTTCTCCTCGTCTCTGACAAGCTTGGCAAGTTTAATAATAGTCTCTCGGTATGTAATAATAGTATAACAGTGATAGTTTTCGGTAACTGGAAAATTCAAGAGAAAATACGGGGAAACTTTCGTTCAAATATTCATTTCGTAGGAATTGTTACATTTGCAACAGTTTCGTGTTGCTGTTGAAAAATAGCCACCCTTCTCCTTCTCCTTCGAAGAAATTTTAATTTTTCGTATCGTGAATGCTCGCGAGATCGTATAAAAATGGGCAACAACAATTTTTGGACGTGTGTACGCAAATGTTGCATTTGTAGATTCCATAGTTACAATATAACATATAATAATAGTAATATCTGGTTAATTTATTCGAAGTGAATTGTAGTCAGTATAATATAAATTGTATTATATAATATATGTAATAACTATTATTAGTATAATAACACTAGTAATATTATTATTAATATCTTACTATAATAATATTATGATATGCACAATGCATTATATACATCACGTTATATATTATTTTGTATTGCATTACATATACAACAGTCATTACAGTAAATTAAATTCAAGTATCAAGAGATCTCTAATATAAATCCACAACGTACTTCAAATAAATCGATTAATCAAATTTCAAGATGGCATCGATTCAAATAGTTTTTCATTTTTCAAACATTCCATCCGATCGGTGGTGGCCAAACGCAGCCACCATCTGTTGTTCTAAAATTTCATCTGTTGTTCAAACTTCCTGTCCCCCGTCTCTACTTACACTTGCGTTTCACTTGAAATTAGGCGCACGACAAGACCGCATTGACTCGCGGCAAATTCATTGCCTACCGGCCAATATGGCGGGTGTTTCAAATCACGCGACAAAAAGGCAGGAATCAGAGTACCGAGCGGAAGGAAACAGCGGGAGAAAGGAGAAGAAGGGGGGTGGGGGGTCCACCTGTTGCGGGCAGCAGAGAGTCCCACTTTTTTCTAATCTGGCCTAAAAACACCGTAGGTTCACGCATTAGCCCGACTACCGCCGTTACACCTATCCAACCTGCCTCTTCCCTGGCCCCCCTTTCTCGAGCTTTTTCATTCCAGTAATATTACACGCGGTCACACCTGCGACTCCGTCGCGCGGAACGGAAGCGGTTTCACGAGAAAGATAGCCGCGCGACCCTAAGCAGACGCGATTATTTTCGACCCACCGCTCGGATTACTGTAATTTTTTCTACTAATCTTCCTTTTGCTATCCACTCTCGGCTCATTCTGTACGACGCGCGTGTGTGCGTGTGTGCGCGTGTGTATGTAGCTGGCGTGGAATAGAGAAAGTGCGCCTTTGGTCCTCTCTTTGCTCATTTTCTTTTTTTTCCTTTCTTTTTTTCTTCTTTGGTCATTTCGTTGCTGTTGTTGGACAGGAAACGTTGCACAATGTGAGAGGGAGTTCTTTTCTCCTTCTTTTTTTTTTTTTTTTTTTTTTTGGAGAAAGAATTCAACGATGGGAGATTCGCGATATTCTTACCATCTTGAGCAAATCTGTAGTCTCAGCATCCGGTTTCACGTTTCTCGAGGAATACGACCGAGTTTCCATTGTTCCGAATGGAGGAGCTCTTGATGAATGACTCGTGGAGTCACGTTAAAGAATGGTATTTGGCCAAATATGGCACACGATCGTAGGTAATGGTCGTTCGAATTTTTGTTCTGTGAATAGATCGCGGATTTGAGGGTGTTGAAGTGTAATAAAAATCTAATGATATGTTAAAGGTACTTTTTATGTACAGAAATATTTTGCAAATCCCTATCGATATTTTACGTTAATTTTAACAATTTAATTTCACAATTGCAGTGTTCGTTACATCCGAAGATGGTTCGTTACATTTTCCCAAAAAACACGATTAAATTTTAAATTTTGCAATGACCCAAAGAAACCAATGAAATAAAAATAACATTGTTGACGAATAATAATTCGTAGGAATGGTACTTGTACCTTTACGAGAGTATTCATTTTCACAATGTTTGATCGGATGGTCGAGAGGGGGTTGCGATTTTTCCAGGGAGTGGTCCCCGATTTGAAATCTCGTCAGCGGGGCATGATCCGAGCGCGGCTTGAAATTCGAACGCAATCGAATTCATCTCCCGCCGGTAAATTCATCCGGAATATCCAGTTTCGTCGTTAAAAACTTAAATTGGAAGAAACCTTTCCGTTCTCAAATTGCGATAGGCAGGTATAAATATCACGTTACGAGGGTTATTAATCAGACGAAACCTCACGTCGTAACCTCGTGAAACTCAATTCGCGATTTATTACGTCGAATCCCTGCCTCTGTCGTTTCCACGATCCACGTCTCGCGACTTTTTTTCTTTTTTTGCCAATATACGTGTGTTTCACTTGGAAAGTGAAAGTTATTCGATGTCAAGTGATATACTTTGCTGAACTATTATATTTTTTTAAATTGAATTAGGGTTGTTTTCAAAGAAACATTTTCTTCTGGTTTATAGAACTTTTATACAATTTGTAATTCCAAACGATACGATTTATTAACTTTTGTGTGTAAGATGCAGGATGTTTGAAGAACATACTCGATAATTTTTCTTGTCGCAAAGTGGGTAAAGATGTTATCAGTATAACGTGAATTTTATATTAATAATTAGATATAAGCACATCGATCGGTATAATATTTGATATTTTATATCAAATCATCACTCAGAAGATAGAATAGGATATTTAATTATTCAATTGAAATGTCACATTAAGAAGATTACTATGGCATTAAATAATCATAAGCTAAAAAGTGCCGTGACAGATTCATTTCTCGTGGTAAAAATAACAGTATCTATAAAGTGTCTAAAAAATTATCTAGATCCTACCTGTGATCCTTCCCAATATTAATATAACTATTAATGTGATCCTTTCCAATATTAATGTAACTATTAATGTGATCCTTTCTAATATTAATATTAATATAACTATTAATGTGATCCTTTCCAATATTAATATAACTATTAATGTGATCCTTTCCAATATTAATATAACTATTAATGTGATCCTTTCCAATATTAATATAACTATTAATGTGATCCTTTCCAATATTAATATAACTATTAATGTGATCCTTTCCAATATTAATATAACTATTAATGTGATCCTTTCCAATATTAATGTAACTATTAATGTGATCCTTTCCAATATTAATATAACTATTAATGTGATCCTTTCCAATATTAATATAACTATACACATCACGGAATAAACTACAATTCTTTCCTTTTCTCTACTTTTTTTTAAAACTTCTACAACCAGGTAATCATATAATTTTGATTAATATTACTATACTTTTACAATACACGCTAAAATTTAAAGAAAATGTTTGTCAATTCCTTACAAAAAAAAAAAAAAAAAGCAATTGAACACACTTATTACGTATAAACGTGTTTAAACGTCAGGTATCGTTGAAAGAGGGATGATACGACTTAATCTTTGGGATTTGGGTCTCGTGACACCGCCCTCAAGCTCGGCTCGAGTTTTTCCTCAAATTTTTTCCGTCATATCTTGCCTTTTCTCACGACGTCACGTGTGCGTGGCTGCACGTGGATCGGTCGATTTTTTTCTCCCCGATCCTCGGCGTTTTTTCCGAAAGGTTTTTTCATCGTCGTGAGCGTGGCTGCAAGCGATTATCTATTAATAGGCGCGAGGCTCCCTTCTCGATCCATGGATCTTTCTCTCTTTTTTTTTTTCCCTTCGGAATTTGGGTCACTCCCCGAGTAAAGATACACGGTAGAGTCTTAACACGAGTTGTTGCGGTGAAAACACGGGTGAAATTTTTTTTGGATAATTTTACTCCCCTACTTTGGGACAGTCTAGCGAGTGATCGAGAAATATTTGAGTTTCACTTTTTCGAATTTATCAACTTCTAATTTCCTATGTTTGCTTTTTCACGTTTTTGACTTTGCAGGAAGGAACGAGCATTTTTTGTAAATTCATTCGTTGCAAGAAATAAAAATTTTTGCAATGAATTTAGACAACGTTTAGCTCGATTGTAGTTTTCAATTTATGAAGTCGATCAACGACTTCAAAAGCACATTAATCAATTTCTTTGTACTATAAAAAAGTTTCTATACGTTTGTTCGTCAACGACATTGTCGATTAGCATGAGTCAATGTAATTACAGTATCTGCTAATAACATTTGACATTTCGACATCCACGGTAGTTAAATAATTTACTCAGGCTTGCTTGCTTGCTTCGATCGACGTAAAAAAACTCTCTGATTAAAAAAAGAAAAAAGCTATAAAATGTACGGTGTAAGAAAATTAATTATTGATTAATTACATATTATCACATAGGTACGTAATTTAGCGGAAAATTGCTAAATACTTTGCGCGTATCATTCTGCGAGCTTCTTTTACATCGTCTTAAATTTTTCTTAAAAAAAAAAAAAAATCATCGTAATTACACTTGTGATTAATACCACCTGTACATACATTAAAAATACATTTCCACCCTTTCGGTCTTGATCGCCCGAAAATTCCCAGCGACTGTAAAACACGCGAGCGAGTAAGTGACTTTCCGACAGAAATAAATGCCTCGACAAGTTAATCAAGCGCGATCTCGGGTATTAACTTTTTGCACAAAACGGGCCAAGCAGCTTCCTGCGTAACGATATCGAGTTGTCTTGCGACGTTAAGAGTTCCGAGGTGCAATGGAAGAACTGTACAGTTCTTCATCGGCGCGAGGACAGAGCGTGGCGCGAAAAGCAAAGTTTAACGCGGTAATGATAGCTGGACGAGTGACCTCGATAAAGTGCAATTAGTTCCGTTGGATAATGACCTGAAGCACGTTTTTTTTTACAACAATTTCGCACGGTCGGTGCGAAGTAAGAAAGAAGCGTGAACTCTTCATCGTGATATATATAAAAAAAGAAGGAACGAGTGGATCGTGTTTCATTAGCGCGTTCCCCTCGGTCGATTGGATCGGGGTTCCCTTTTTCATTTTCTCTCTCGTTACTTTTACTTGTTCAGAGATTCTTTGCTGCTGGCCTTGTTAAGCCGGCGTGACGTCCAAGTTGGAGAAATTCAGAGAAAATGTGACGGGGAAGGTGGTGTTTGCAAACGTTTTGAATGAAACTACGAAGGGAAATTTAGCGAAGGGGGTAATATTGAAATTGAATTGTCTGTTCAATTATTGCTGGGGAATATTTGATGCACTTATCGAAGAATTTTTGAATTTGTACTGTCTGCATATTTGGACAATGATTATAAAGTGATATTATTAGCAATTATAATAGCTAATGTATTATTATACTGTATTATTAGCAATTATGTTGAAATATTTAATATAATTGCTAATCATAATAATAAAATTGCTAATAATATATATATACTATATTATTAGCAATTATGTTAAAATATCAGTAATTAATAATGTTGTATTAAAATTTTTTAGAGAGAGATGAGAACACTTGATAAAGATACGTATAGGTACATGTACTCTACAAATTTGGACAGTTTAATAATAATCGATATTACATAGTATAACCTTATATTAAACTTATTAGTAATTAAGAATGTTATATTAAATTTCTTCATAAGAGTACTTGATGTATACTCAGTATATAAATACTGTATAGTATAGGTACTGTGTAGCATATTTAGACAGTCCAACAGTAACAGTTAATATCAATAATTATAGTTTTATAAATTTTATAATTAATAATATTATATTAAACTTCTCTACAATGAATTCAATCTCCTTATACCACTGTAAAGAGATATGGTTTGGATGATTTAATTATTAAATTTAGTTAATTGAAATATCGTCAAATCAATTTTACTAATTTTTTATACCTAATAACACGATAAAGAAAAAAGAAAACAATTAAAATCGTGTAGAATGATGAATAGTCTTTGCTAGACACGTACTACTGGAAATTGCAAGAATTCAGTAGTAAAGCGTATAGATACTCCGACGTACGACAATAGCATTCTAATACGTAACTCGTTCGTTTATATTTTCTTTAATTAGTTTCATTTGACGAAGATGGTCATTTGTTCTATGCTGCGACAGAATGTAGAATAATACAGTACACGTAATTTTTAATTATCAACAAACCTAACGTAATCCTTCCTTTAGGATAAATTTACTTTTATAACGATTAGTATTCAACCAAAGAACAATTGACTTATTTCAATCAGTTTATTTGTTACAAACTGACATGAGTAATTGTAAATTCTGAAGTAAAAGTTGAACACTCTTATTTTTCAAAATTCTGAAATTGAACTTCAAATTATCAGATGTAATAAATCCAAGTGATTATTAACCCCTTAAATGCACAGTGTTTTTAATATTAGAGTTACCAACGATTAAAGCATACAATTTCCATCAGAAAAGAAAAATTAAAAGAAAAAAGAAATTTTGAAATTAAAAGAAAAAATTAGAGAAACAGTAAAGTAAAAAGAAAATAGAAAAACTTTATGTACACACACTGTCATTCATACAATTTACATGATAAAGATCATTAAAATCTCCAAAAGTACATTGCTTTACATCTACCGAAAATTACAAATTGGTCCTTTTGACCATTTTGGTACTTCTAGCGTTAATTCACAGTAGAACGCTGCAAATTCCTGCATAACGACCTGATGCAAGAATTTCAACTAAAGCTAAAAAAAGTCTTCTCTTCGTCGAGAAGATGAAAAAGAGAAAAGGAGAGAGAGAAGAGTCTCTGTATTCGAGCAACGAATCGTTTCGTATGATTTCCACGTGGACGGTAAACAGGAAGTATGAAATATTGGTGGCGAAAAGATTGGCGAGAGTCAGGCGATCGTGTTTCAATGAGAGGAGTAGTCGCATGGTTAGGCGAGAGAAGTTACCGACGAAAGAGGACCGGAAGTGGTCACTCGAGGCCAACGATAATTGGCCCGAGGGCAAGGCGGCGCACTCTCGACACACCAGTGTTCAGGCATGTGCGCAAAATTTCGACGTGGTCGGGGGGAAAGGAAAAGAAAAAAACAAAGAGAGAGAGAGAGAGAGAGAAAAGTGCTTCACGTCCGTAATGCGAGACACACGTGGTCGAAAGTTGAAACTGCTTCGGTTTCTCCCTTGTTCTGCTCCCTTTCTCCTCGCCCTTCGCAAATACACCATCGCCAGACACTTGCTCTCTCTTCGACCCCCCAACGATCTGCCATAAAACTAATCCCATGAACTTTCTATTTCGGAAGATTTTCGCCTCTTCTTTTAGATCTCTGATGTCTCTGTTCAGTTATTTGTTTTGGACAAATATGTAACAAGGAAATGAGGAAATAAATTTATAAATTTTTGTTCAGTTCGTGGAGTTTTCGATTAATTCTTTATTTTACTTGTTGATTTAGATATTTCGTTTTTCTTCCCCGTAGAGGCGCATTTAGCTTGATTTCGATCTTTTTCGTTTTTTAAACACGAGAATAATTTCTTGGGTTTCAGGGAAGACGCAAGTTTATTTCGTCTGTCACTACTCGTTGTTGGAGATGAAACGTAGACAAGAATTGGCTTCTACGTTTTTACAAATATTTATAGTTTATTAAAAAGCAAAGAGCAAGATGCGAGCGGTTTTTGGTACCCTGACTAATTTAATTTGATCTGATCTACTGTTAGAGTAGTGATTCACTTAAAACGAGTAGTCATCGACCTGAAATAATTATTAAAAAATCCCCGCAAAATCCATGAAATCCCTTTTCCAAATCGTGTGCTGAAGTTACAAAAAAATTTTTTCGTAGAGTCGAAGCGTTAATGTCTCGTGTATTTCACGTTAGTGTTGCACGTTTTTGTACAAACGTTTCGTCAAGTGTCTGTCGCAGATCAGTGGCAGACCAACGCCCAAAGTGGGTCTCTCGGTATATTTAGAGAACAGTCGTCGACAACGTTTGGACGAAAAGTTTCAACGAAAGATCATGTTACCAGCCAGTTTTTCGTTTTTATCACTTTTGAAGAACGTCGCGTTAAAAAGCCCAGGGACGTTTGCTCCTTTCGAGACTCTCGTAATTAATGACAGTGTTGGGTTCTTTTTTCAAATTTTCTTCCGGTTTCCGTGGCGGAAGAAAGAAGAAAAATATCGTGGAAAGTGTTGCGACAATTCTACAAGATAAAAGTGTAAAATACAAAAAAATTTCTGCAGTTAAAAACAATCCTCCGCGTCGCTTAAAAATAATCGTACTCACCTCGAGAAGATCTCAGAGTACTTGATAAAGACAACGAAAATTTAAGATGAGACTGCGTCGCGTGAAGTAACGATGGATGGATTCATCTTTATTCCAATTCTTTCCCCGTTATTTTTCTAAGTGCTACCTGTCACCGTGGCACGTTAATGCACGCGCTTCGCGAGTAACCACGGCGTGATTTGTAGCGGCTTGCATTGTACAACACATTCCTGCAACCGTGCGCGGTGGACTCGCGATCGCTTTTGGGATTTATTACAGGGGCGTAGCCCTTACGATCTGCAATCTCATCCTTGATCATACGATATTCGTTATTTGAATTTTTATAAGGGCGGAAAGCTGCAATTTTGCCCGATTTTGTAAGTCAAATGCTTTCGTGTTACGAACGTCCACGATGTCTGTATATTGTGACATGTATGTACATGTATATCCAATATCATAACATACATGTATATCATTAGTATTCTGTAACATGTACGATATATGTATATGTATAAATATTATAATGTACATTGTGTAAATAATATATACAGATATTATATATATATGGATACATACCCATACATACACACGTAACACATGCACACACACAACAACATCGGAACGTACGAGCGTTCGTGCAAATTTTTACCAGCGAAGCATTGAATCACGCCCCAATCAAACAAATGCAAATCAACATCGAAGGAGGACAAAGAGCCTCGCCAACAGAGTCTTGCTCTCAGAGTAGTAAGTACTCGAAACGGCACTCGACTGCCATCGAAAAGATAACCGGACGTATCCCTGCGGAGTGTACAGCGTCGAGTCTCGAAAGTGCACTCGAGGCACTCCAAGACCTTGGGTGCGCGAAGTTACAAATATTTCTATCATTCAGCCGCTTTGTACAATGGCCACCGACTGACAATAGTCCCTCAGACCCTGGCTAAGGCCCCGCATCTTCCCCTCCCCCTCTATAGTATCGTGCATCCTTCCGCCTCGAACGCATCGTAGAAGGAAAATCAAAGAAATTCCCAAAGATCTCGCGGAGATCCTCACGGTAGCCAAGTTACGCCTATGGCCCATTATCCACTTAGTATAGGTTTCCACGAGCCCTCCGTGTATACGGGTGTGCCCTAAGTATCCCCGACTGGTCTCGTTCTCTCTTCTTCATTTTCTATGGGAGGGAGGTTTTTCTTTAGTTAGATTTACGATTCCTCGTGCACGTGTTCACAAAAGAATCGGGAGAGTCCACGGCTCGCCTCAAAAAGCGAGAAGCAAGCACCGAGGGGACCGATTCTCCTCTCTTTCGTCTTCCTTTTCTTTTCTTTTCTTTTCTTTTTCTCGTGCGTGAATCGTCGGAATCGGGGGGACTGTGTGGGAGGGTGAGTGTAAGGAGAAGGGCTCGCCACACGGATTGTCACACAAGAACGCTGGAAGGAAAATCGATACCTAAGTGGCGAGGTGTGCGTTATATATATATCTCTCCGATCGTGAAAAAGTCCTCCTTCGGTGTCCCATCGATGTCTGTCGACATTAAGTGCCTTCGTATATCGTCGAACGCTCGGAAAATTCGGTGAAAACGTGCCCTGCCCGAGTCACCGGCTCCCTTCTCGAGGGATATTTATCGGCTTTGCTTGCTGTTAACAAACGATGAGCGCGTTTTAAACACTCTTATTTTCAACGTCAAACGTAAAACTTGGATCTTTAGCGAGTATTTTTTGTATTTTTGCATCGTCGAGTTCATTTGGAGAGTGTTTACATTTGTTTATATTTGAACAGTTTGTTTCACTCTTAAATTTTCTTTTAATCTACGCGTTGTAGATCTGTAAATCGTTTTATTCCAAAGTATATTTAGGTCCGTTTGTACACATTCTTAATACTTCCCTTAATAATGACCATTTTCAAATTTTTTTAAAATTAATTCCGACATCAACACTGATCAGACTTTTTTTACGGTCGGTATTTTATTTTTTAATCCCCAATCGTCCAACTAACGAGTTTCTATTTTCTCACAAACAAAACAACTATCCTGCGTCGAATTCCCTTGTTGACCAATATTCTGCACGATCCATCATCGAAACGCTAGAGACACCAAATTGGAGACTGAATAGCTCGATCAATACGGTCCAAAGTATGTGTCTCGTCGACAAACGACAAGAGAAAACGGGTCCATTTATTCATCTTCTCAACGCATCGACGCTCTCCGATATAAATCCACCCTTCGAAGGGATTATTTGTCCGGAACGAGCGAGGAGTGAAAATTCGACGGTTCCGCGTCCTCGCCGACTTTTTCGTTGCCTTTTCAGCTGGCTCGTTCGCATAAAGGCCAAGGCGAGGTTTGACGTTCCGCAGTGACTTAATATGTCTATTATCAGAGCCAATAAGCCATGCGGGCCACCTGGCCGCGGGTTCGGGCCCTCCTTTATCTCGAGTAGCGTTTCCGTGGCCACCGGGGGCCAAGAATAACACTTGGACGCGAAAAATGTTCGCTCGGCTGAACGGTTTCGTCCTTTGAAATAATATAACGTGCCATCGCGTTCGGGTAAAAAGGGGACGTTTTTGACGCTCGCGTGATCCTCGATTCACGAATGGAAAGTCTTTAAGTTCGTTTTGCCGGGCTTAAACGGCGTCAAATAATACAATAATTGTCCCTTTTAAGAGTCGAAAAGGTACATCTTTAAGAAATTTGTCTTGCCGATGATATTGTTGCGAAGAATGGCTTGTTGAGCCCCGAGTCAGTTTATCCTGCGATCCCGATTCCCTTCGGGCTCCATTGGCGTAGCGAATCCCCGCCGATTTTCTCGTTTTCTTCTCACGAAAAAAAAAAAAAGAAAAAAAGAAAAAATCGTAAACTTTCAATTCCAAGGAATAATTTTATTATTGTTATTATAAAAATCAGAGGTTACTTATTTGACACGATGAAACAATGTGACGAAAAATAAATTCTGAATGTATGTACGTCACTTTGAAATTATGTTTCTACAAATTATTATCTTTTACGTGAGTTTAACAATACGATACGTTCGAAGAATAATTTTGGGATGTATTCGGAATACTAGAAGCAATATAGATTTAAAGTACACTTTGGACTTTCGATGGAATAAAAAATTCAGACGAGTGACCTTTTCTTTTTACATTTTTATTTTACTCGTTTTTGATTTCCTTTCTTCACGTTGGATCTTCTGTGTTGCGATATTTGTTCGTTGATTCAGCACGTGTAAAAAATCGGGTAATTGGATCGTTCGATGAGTTTGAACTACGCCACTGTTGGAAGAACGTTACAATAGAGATCCGCAGCCTAGACCACCTTTTGTAGCGAATAAGTCGGAATAACTCGAAAATCGCTCCATAATACCGGGTTCCTCGACAATGGGCAGGCTTTTTAGAAACTCCGATGCGTCGTGACTGGCTGAAGGGACGTCTTCAAACGTATTCATCTCGCATGGCGAAGATGACACGAGTGTCACTAGAATTCGGAGTATTTCATCCTAAAGTGTGTCACCTTGTTATTTTTTTTTTCTTTCTTTCTTTCTCAAGATGTACCGCATGAGTCACGATTCACGAATTTACGGACGGAGATTCGTATCGGCCAGACTCGCGACGCTTCGTACATTTCGACAAAGTTATTGCAATATACGTGACGCGTACTACGGTATTTAGTAATTTTATGAAATTTATCGAGTAAAAGCTCGTGTAAATACTTAATTCAATAAAATTTCTTTTTTATTCGTATTTATAATTTCCTTAATTTTAATTCGTATTTATAGTTTCCTTAATTTTAATTCGTATTTATAATTTCCTTAATTTTAATTCGTATTTATAATTTCTTTCATTTTAATTCGTATTTATAATTTCCTTAATTTTAATTCGTATTTATAGTTTCCTTAATTTTAATTCGTATTTATAATTTCCTTAATTTTAATTCGTATTTATAATTTCCTTAATTTTAATACGTATTTATAATTTCCTTAATTTTAATTCGTATTTATAATTTCCTTAATTTTAATTCGTATTTATAATTTCCTTAATTTTAATTCGTATTTATAATTTCTTTCATTTTAATTCATATTTATAATTTCCTTAATTTTAATTCGTATTTAATATTAATTTCTTTAATATTAATTTTAACAGAACTTGCATAAAAATTCGCAGTTTATTGGGCGTGTAGAATTTTACTCACTTTGTTCTTCAAACTTGCTTCTATCATCCAAATGAATTTTTTGACATTGACAAATATTACATTAATAATATCACACTGGAACTTTGTTTATTGGAACGAAATTTTATCCAATACTCATTATGATAAAAAAAAAGTGTCTTTTGCGATTATATAATTGTATAATCATAATTGTCTTCTACATAATTAACGTTAATATATAATTAACGTGACAACATCACAGAAATTATCAATCTCAACTAAACTGTGAACGTTCTGTGAAATTTCTGTCATTGGCGAACGTGTGATTTATTTATAAACGTTATTCGCCTCCCGCGCGAATTCAAACGAACCAAATCCTCCCCCGTCACAGTTCAATCGTTCGCTGGAACCCCCAATCCCCAGGTGGAAATTATTTCCTCGAAAGAAAATCCCGATTTTGTCTCAGATCATCGTCCCCTTCGAGGAGAACAACCTCCGTCGGGAACGCGTAGGGATCGGATGTCTAATCCTCGGAATGCGATGCGTCGACGCGTAGCACGAACTTGCTCCGGCCACGGAGCCTGAAAAGCCCTCCCTTTTCTACGCCGGCATCAAATATTTGACAATATTTTCAAAAGTTTCGAAAAAACGTAACCCGACACTGCGCCACTTTGCCAGGGCTAGATTAGGGCCCCGCGGACCAATGGAATTCCTTTATGCGGTGGTAGGATCTCGACGAAGAGAGGGACGAAAAGAGGGGACTCGAACATTCGGTTGGATGATGATCCGATGATATCACGTTGCGCCGGCCCGAGGGCCGTGCAACAGGTTAGATCCGCGGAAGATCATCCGCGATAATCTAAATGGAAAATTGTATTGAATCAGCAGCAGCGTAATGAAAGGTCTTCAGGTAGTTGGCTGACCCGTATAACGACAGTTAACGCTCGTAATGCGAAACGTGGCGGCGATCTTTTTCTCCTCTTTCTTTTCTTTCTCTTCTTTCTCTTCTTTCTTTCTTTCGATCCCTCTGGAAGCGTAACGAGCTCTACCAGAGCGTACAAGAACATTTGTCGTTGCTACATTTTCGAGCTTATTTAATTACTCATTTGCATCATGACCCTATTTGGGGTTCCGTTTGCAGGCATCAGCAACGTTCAGCTGACGACTGGCCTGTTTCACCGCGCGCGGTCGGTCGTAGGTGATGCAGTAAATGACGTCTGATTTAGCGACTGGTAACAAAAAGCAGTCACAGGCTAGGTTAAAATTCAAATTTCTCCAAACTACGGGCAAGAGGGGGAGGGGGAAGAAGTTTCTCGAAGAATTACATCTTACACTCTGCCCGAAAGGGCTTTATTTCGAGAGAAAGATTGTGACTCACGAGGAACGCGTGGTCATCCGACGTCATTATTTCTGCTCCTCATCCCCCCGTTTTCTCTTTCCTCTTCAACGTCCGTCTTCCTTTCCTTCTTCTTTTTTCACTTTTTTTTTCGTCCTCTTCTTTCCCGTCTTTTTTCTCGTTTTTTATTCGAAACATTCTGTGCCGCGATTGCGTGTCTTGTCATTTAATACCGCAGTACCTCGCTCCCCCTTTGTGGTCTGCGCTCGAATGTCGACCGATGAATCGCGAACACCTTTATTAATGACAACACTCGCCGGATTGATCTTATTTTACTCGGTTCGGGAACGTGTGACCAAGGACCGGGGAGATGTTCGAGCATTCAGATGTAAAAATGCTCTTCGCTTTCTTTTTTTTTTTTTTTTGTCTTTTTATTTCCTTCTTTCTCTTTTTTTTTTTTACGATACTTTCGAACTTTGGCCAATTTAACGTAATGATTCGTGTGGTTCTTTTTTTTTTTCTTTTTGACGGAGCGCTGGTTCTTTTCATTTCGATTGAGAGTCTGGAGGCATTTCAAAGAGATTTTATCTCGACGGTAATTAAATGTAGACAGTTGAAGTTTGTATCGATGAAATTTCCTGCCAGTTCATTTTTCTTCTTTCAACTTTTCCCTCCGATTTGTCAGCCTGTTTTGTTATCTAGATGGCGTAAGTTTGACTCTTTTTTTTTTTTTTTATTTCACGTGCGTATTTGGTCGAATATTCGCAAGTGCTTTCGAATTCTTTGTTGAGCTGTTGTTTGTTCATTTTGGATTCAATTTTTATTATTTTTGCTGGTTTTATGTACTATAACGTAGAATTGCAATATGATTTAATAATAGTAATATATTTCTATTAAAAGTGTGCTTTCTTTTCCACCACAAATATATCATAATCATCATCGCCATCATCGTCATTATTATTATTGTATTTTTTTTTAAATTAATTTAATTTTGAAATGTAGAATTTTTAACACATTATATATATATAAAATACATAGTATTCCTTTATAGTGCAGGTAGATCAATGTTCAATTTTCTCCAAAGGGCACGATGGCCCTTTGAACGATCGCCATCTAGCGTTGCAGGGTCAAACTGTGCACCTTGGGCAAGTTAAAAGGGCTAATAATAGATGGTGCATTGCACTTTGAAAAAAAAAATTCCTCTCATGACAAGTGGTATTTATAATGTGACTAGTCGTATCCAAATACAATGTAATTTTATTCAATAAACACGTACGTGAATCTATTTTGTATTTTGTTTAATTTGCGTCGCAATAATTTTTATCACTTTTGTTAAACGAGTTGTAATTTCATTAAATTTTACAAAGTTATTGAGAAACGTGCAAAATAAATTAGAGTTAGATAAAGAAACGATAAAATATTACGATACAATAAAATATCGTCTTGCAATAAATGCAGCTTTTTTCAAAGCGATAATTTAACGTGTTCACAAAGTTGAAGTTCCAAATCCATTATCTATCTATATATATATATATATATCGTTTATATACTTTAAATCAATTACTTTATAATTAAACGAGACAATTTCTCTCTTCTCTTTTTCTCGTTTCCATATTCGTTGTTCGAGTTAATGGATCAAAGAGGAGGAGGGACGAATTAAGAAAGGAAGGTGAAAAATAGTTTCTCACACAATTTATTTATCGAATACAATTACGTTACACGTTGTTACGAATACAAAGTAAAAAACGAGTTGGGACATACACTTGACGTTCGAACGTAAAAATCAAAACACGAAAACACTACTTAAGTCGATTACACAGAGAAAGAGCAAGCCTAAAAAAATTACGAATAAAACGCGCAAACCGAGACACAACCAAAGCGACAAAAAGAAAAAAAAAAAAAGGAGAAGAAGTAGGAAAAACTTACGAGTACGAACGTTTCTCGAAAAAAACCAAGAGAAAAGGAAAGAACAATTTCGACACACAAATTTCAGTTTGGCAGATCTCGATCGATTCTGCTTGGACAAAGTAGAACAAATATCACAAGATATCGCTCGAGCTGAGATTCCACTAATTCTAATCAAACTTATATAACTATCGTACATCTACGTCGTCTATAGTTAACTATCACAGTTTCGATTGTTTTTTAATAGTCTCTGTTACTTTCTTTTCTTACAAACTAGTATTGCAATTTTTCGGAAGACACATGGTGAGATCACGTTACGATTCAATCACGTTGCAACTCGTTACAACAACCCGCTTCGTTCCCCTTAAAGCACTTTCTATCACAGTTTCCTTCGATTAAAATTACAAACTATCCTAGTGCATCACAGTTTTCTGGAAGCATGCTTTTCAAAATTTATCACAGACTCGACGAATATAATAGAAAATTCTCTCTGTCGCGTATATCACAGTATCCGAGATTATAAAATATGCACTGGGTGGCCTGTGTTCTCGAGCAAAGTTCGAGCAATTACATCTATCGTGTCTCTCTCTCTCTCTCTATATATATATATCTATGTATCTTTAACTCTAGTATCACAATTTAAGTTAGTCCAATAACATTGTCCAACTTAAGAGATCCTTAAAACTATTATTGCAACGTTCTCCTAAATCTACATTTACGTACTAACGCGCTCTATCTCTATCTGTCGTTGTAATGAATTATATATATATATATATATCAGTTAAAGCTCCGAACCAGAAGTTATCAAATCGAATGAAAGACTTAATCGCTAATGAAAGACTGGAAACTTAAACGAAACTAAAAGCTAAAAGTTCCGCAAAGTACAGTGAAAGTTATCTTACTAAGTGATAGTTATCGATCGTCGATCTGCTTGGCCATCTTAAAGACTCGAATCGTCGGTGAAACTCTGAAGTGGAACGCAAAGTGTGGCCACCTCCGTAACGGGACTGCAACTCGTGACACGGTCAGGCTTTCAAACGGTTGTCCGTTTTCATCGTCAGCTCCTTCAGCTCGTTTTCCAGGTTTTCGTTCCTCGAGTTACGCAGCTCGTCGTCGTCGTCGTCCGCTGTCAGACCGATCTCGTTAACGACTCGATTCTGCCAGTCGACGTTCTCCTTCCCGTGAATGACCTTCCCTCCGCGCAGTTTGCCGTACAATTCTCGAACGATCGACAGAGCGTTCTTGATGGCGCGTCTGGCGAGCAGCAGCCCACCGTCGATACGTCGATCAGTCATCGAACTGACGATCGCTCTCGAGATTCGCCTCTTCATGGTGGCGCCGACCGTGCAGAAAAACCGGTCGCGATCCCTGATGTTTCGGAACCAGACTGACTGCCCGTGGACTGCTCTCGGTTGTGTTCTTGATCGATGATCTCCGCCGGTGTCGAGATTGTGTACGCTCTTCGTGCACGTCACTTCGTGAACCTCTGTGGGTGTGTGGGTGTGTGTGTGTGTGTACGGACACGATAAGAATATGTATTAGGCGGGTTTCGGGTTCGCTTTTGCGAGAGTAAGAAAGAAAAAAGAAAAAGGGGAGAAGGAGGAGAAGGAGGAGAAGGAGAAGGAGAACGAGAGGCGGAAATGGAATGAGATGGACACGTGCACGCGACTGCAACACGAATGAATCGCTCTCTCTTTCTTTCTCTCTTGGTGGATACGATCCGCCTTACTATCCGTGGAGATGCGCACGTTTTGAGTAGGTGTGATTGAGTGTGAGCTAGGGTGAGGAGCCTTCCTCTTATATAGGCCAAGGGCTGCGCATGCGCGGCATCAAAGTCTCGAACAGGGCAGCACGAGGGTGGAGACAGCGCGTCCTTTCGCGCACGTACGTGCGTAAGTCCGACTGCGCAGAAAGGCAGGCATACTTTCCATCCCTTCGTTCGTTGTTCGCGTCTGTCCACCCTTGTCGAGGAGCGCGAGCAACGGCGAACCGTTGTCTAATTTACATTTCACGTGTTGCCGCGCGGGAATTTCTTCTGTGAGAATTTTCACATTGTAATACTCCTCGACTCTAGGTCTCATTGTTTTGGGCTTGACGGATGCAACTTAATTGTATGAAAATTGTAGACAGGAATATAACTTCCGGATGTCGTTTCTGTTGTTATGTTAATTTTGTAGAGCTGTCCGTTTCCGGTTGTAATCCGGATTATAATCTGAGAGTGGGGTTGGGTTTATTTGCAACTTGTATCACGAAATTGGAAAGTAATTGGCATACTATGTGCAAGAAATTAACTACTAGATATTCTTATTAAAAAACTAATCTTTTTAAATGTTTCCCTCCCAAACGTTCATTGGCTGACAATGGCGCGTCGCTGTGCGCATGCGCGAGTTTACACGAACAAATTCGCCATATTTGTTAGTACTTGATCAGTCATCGAACTCCTTGCTTGTGTTGATTAGTGACAAAAGCGTGAAAATAAAAAAAAAGGATGAAACGGTCGAGAATGACGTTCGCATTCAGCTTGAATTGCGCGCGTACACGAAAGGGCGAATCGTAAACGTGGATCGTAAACAGAGACGGCGCGAAGAAGCGTGAACGAACCACGCCGAAAGGAAAACCAAAGAGCAAGAGGAACGGTTGGAAAACGAGAACGGCGAAACGAGAGAGGAAGATGAACGATTAGCTAGGTGACGAACGAGAGCAAAAGAGAAAAGAAAGGACGGCCGTGGCGTACGCGCAGCACGAGCTGCGCACGGTGCGCAAGAAAAACAAAACCCCTGCAATGGGTTTAGTTAGCGGAGGAAAATAAAATGGTGGAGAGATAGATAGATAGATAAATGCATATGTGTGTGTGTGTGTTTGTGTGTGTGTGTGTTTGTGTGTTTGTGTGTTTGTGTGTATAGAGAGAGAGAAAAGGAGAAAAAAAACAAAGAGCAAAAGACGGAACTCGTGCAGGAAGATAGAACCGGGCGAACAACAACAAGGACAGAGAGTAACCTGAAAGAGGACGGAAAGTAGGTGTTTTATCGTGGCATACGCTCTGCACGAGCTGCGCTCGTCGTGTAACAGACGGAGAACACGTCGTTGAATAGAGAGAAATCAGGGGAATAAGGGACACAGCGAACGAAGAATAAGATAGAAATCGTCGAAGCTCCATGGTAGAGAAGTGAGATGAAAGATCTCGGCGACGAGCAACGGAGAAAGAGGGGGAGAAAATAGCCACTTGGTGGCGCACGCGCAGCACGAGCTGCGCACGGTACTGTGAAAAAAAGATACAGACAAGGATAAAAGAAGGAAGGGAGGCGAAAGGAGGATGGAAAGCACGTCGAAAGCCAAGAAACTGGCGGAGGAAGTAGCACGAGTGCAGACGGTGCAAGAGAGCGAGAGAAAGAGAGGGAAAGAGAGGGAAAGAGAGAAGAAAGGGTGCTTGTTCCGGGCGTACGCGCAGCACGAGCTGCGCACGGTAGCACTGGCGCATGCGCGGCACATGCCTGTGTTACTCCGATCGGAGAAACGAGTGCGAGAGAAGCACGTGGTGAAGTTGTGCTGAACGAGGAAGGAAATTGTTTTCTCGGCGTCGAGAAGCGGACGAAGGATGGAGAACGTCGCGCGTTGAAGGTGAGTAAAGGAACTGGGAATATTCTTCTTGAGAAAGGAACGAGACGGAAACATACGGCGGTTGCACGAGACACGTTAGACTGTGATGGAAGATGGACCCGCGCGCGAGCGAGAGAGAAACGTGCCGATTTGATGAAACGGTGGGGATAGAAGGATAACTTGTTGCACAGAAGGCCGTAATACGAAGGCGAACTTAACCTTAGACCGAGGGAATGGGGGAACGGAACGCGATTTCTGTCGCGATTCATTTGCTCGCGGTTGCAATTCGCCCAGTAATTTCACGTACATCGTGTCTTTGTTCTGTGACAATGTTTATGGACAAGGCGAAAGCTGTTTTTGCGTATATTTTCTCAACATATGTATGCAAATTAGGCACAGTGAGTAGGCAGGTTTGTTGTTTTGGTAAAATTTATAAAGCTACTGGTACGATGAAATTTTTAAATTTTTGAATCGAGACTCGAGAATGAAAATACATTGAATACATTTGGTATTCAGGAAACATTTCAAGAGTGTACTGATACACCTTTTTCGTTTTCAAACAAATTTTCTAGCTTCTCGCACATATATTTATGATTTATTATAGTTAGATTGCGATAGTTTACTTGTACAAATTTACGTTCGAATATGTACAAGATGCAAATATATACAAAATCTCCAACATTTAGTGGAATAAAGATATGAATTTACTCGTTTTCACTTTTTCGCTAATTCTATCGTTACCATTTTTCGTAACTAACAAAAGCTTGATATAATATAAAATCGAGCAAGTAGATTTTCGTATAATTTTGTACACTGAAGTAGTGGAATCTAAATCTACTTTACTCGCTAAATTAATTACAATTAATATCCCACTTTGAATACGTTCGGTATTTCCGTCGATCTGGCAACTTTTGAATTTTCCAAAAATGTGTAAATTCTCCGAAAATTCGCAGTCTATCGACAAAACATCGTATCTGCGTGGGTGGAAAGCGAGGAGGAATTGAAACGATCGCATTCGCGCAGAAAACGATCGACAAGAGGCGAAAAATCCCCGCGAACGTGATTTACATTCCGCGTAAATGGAAGAGCCTGGAGGGTTGCTCGCGTTAAACGCGATCCTTTGGTGCGAGGAAACATCCAGCTAACGCCTCTCCCCGTACACACATCGAAGCCAGTCGCAGTCCTTTTGCGCGTGTGTTGATCGATTCAAACTAAATCGAGAGCTTCGGGTTACAACCGGTAACCAGAAGCTATTACCAGCCGATCAGCTCCGAGATCAGATCGCGTATCGGCGGAATAAGTTATAAGATGGGCCGATAGCGCGGATAATCCGATCGTTTAACTGGCCCGTTTTCGATCTATCGATCATTAACGCCTCGTCGACCTCGAACGATCCACGCACGAGTCCGTTTCCGAGGTATTTTAATCCCCTGGACCTTCCGAGAATCATGTTTTAGTTAACGGCCACTCGTCGCCCTCGAATTATACCGATATCTCTCAACCGTTCCACCATTTCGTTATGACGATTGATCGAAAAAGAAAAGAAAAAGAAAAAAAAAAGGAAAAGGAAGAAATTACTTTGTATTCGGCGGAACTTCATCTCCCGAATTTTTGGTCTTGTTTATGAGATCGAGCTGTATCGGAAGATAAGACGTTTATTGGATGAATTATTTATTCTCGCGTATCAGCAACGTTGTCAAAATCGATACCTGTAACGAGGAATCCGGTTGCGTATCGCGGTTATGGCACCGGGACGCTACTCTTGTTAGCCAGCTTCTTTATCATATTTATTGAATTTTATGTACCAGGTGGAGGTTGCTCGTGTTTAATCGGTATTTTATGAAAAATACTGGTTGTTAGTTGGGAGTGGGCTTTAAATCGTGCTGCTGACGCTTAAATTATTGCAATCTCGTTTCCATTCAACGAGTTACTCATCGATGTGATAATTGTAATTTTATGCGTTGTAATAATTGTAATTCTTAACGTTACGACTCAATTGTAGTTGACAGTGTATCAAAGAAATCGGAATGGTAGGTGTAGGAGAAGATAAGAGACAAACTTTTATCCATTTTACGGAGGATTGTAGCAGATTCGAAAAATGCACCACCGTGCAAAAATTTATACACATACTCCCGTTGATTCTCTCAACTCACGTTCGTTGGATTCTGGTTCTTTGCCCAAAAGATTCACTTTTGCTTCACTTTTCGTTTTTTACGCGCCACTTTACAACAACATTTCTTGCTCCTCAAAATTACCATATAAAATACGGTATAATTAACTCGATGCTTTTCACAACGTACACGTGTCCCTTTTACGAAGGCTGTCGCAATTAATTATTTTTAATCTCCCGAGGTAAAATAGATCAAAGTCGAAATTTCGTTAACGTCCAACAAAGGAAGACGCAGAGAAGACCTTTTCTGTCAAAGGTTTGCAAGCGCGGTCTATTCGCTGTCGAGCATAAAATCCATTTAAAGCCGTCTTAGCGTCAGATTTTTTTCGAGCGTTTAAAGTCTCAAGCGTAAAATACCAAGGCGAAATCCTTGGAAATAGCCACGTTTCGATTGACTCGGTACGAATGGCACGAATCGCTGAAAAGTACAAATACGTATTTGTAAATGCGGTTGAAATAGCGTGGCATGCAAACGCAACGCTTAGAAGCCGTAGAAGAAGGGATTCCACTAATGGTCGAGTCAGTTTCAAGATGAATGGGTCGCGAGGGATGGCAAAGGGGTGTAGAAGGCAGTATTTAGATTCCTGACCAGCCGCACGCATTTGTCCACCTTCCCTTGTCCAACGTTGCTCCTCTTTCTTTTGCCCCCTTTTTGATAGACCAGTGCACCTAAATGCACGCGCATTAATGCATGCCAACATATTTTTCGTTCTCTTCTCGTTTTTCAATTCTTCTCGCACATCAATTTTCATTTGCATTAAACAATTTTTCTCACGTACCTTCCATATGGAACTTTTGATTAATCCAAGTTGCAATTTTTAGTTAATGGAAATTGTGGTTGATCTAGTCAAAAGTAAAATTTGTCTGATGCAAGAGAGAAGAAATTTTGATTATTGTTTAATTTTTAATTATATCGTGCCGGTGGTTACTCTGTTTTATTCGTATTTCGTATTGAATGATACATTTAAAGATACAAAAGATTTTTATGTTACTTAGTCAGATAGTTCTTCAAACGTTGGTTCATCTGTTTCTTACAAAAGCGATAAAACTTTGAAGTATCCGTAAGAAGTTCTTATAAATTAATTAAAAAATTAAAAGTTCTTATAAATTATGGATAAAATTTCCATCAGAGACATTAGAGTAACAGAAACAGAAAATCTTTGCAATACAACACAAGCTTTTATTTGTGCATTTATTTTAAGAAGAATCATTTAAATTTCTTAAAATAGACCGTGCTGTGTCCATCAAAATTCAGAGAATTACAATTTCACGCAAGTAATTATCGAATGTAAAATTACAGTTATCCATAGAGTTGAAATTGATGGAAAATTCGCATGCAAGTGCCAACGGTAAAGTTTCACAATCCTCCTCCCCCTCCGGATTGGGACGCAACGCGCGGGTCTCAAAGCGGTGACAAATCTGCCGACGCTCGTCAAACGAGAGACGAGAGTGTGCAAGCATTTCGAGAGCAGAGCTAGATCTCTCTCCTCCGGTTCGTGGTCGGGGTACACGTGGAGGCCGCGTGCACACGCACACGCGCGCGCACGCACACGCACACGCACAGGGTAACGCGCGGGTGCGTTTCTCGAGGGTGTGTTGATCGGCTCGCTCGCTTGCCTGCCATCGGCCCCAACAGCGTGTGTATATCTCCTCGGTGGCAGCTGGAGGTTTCGCGCGTGAGAACTCGGTGGCTCCGAGGTTCCCTGGTTTCTCGTCGCCACCTGTCCTCGTGCTGCTCTCTCGAGGCGACTGCCAACCCTCTTTCCTCGTCCTCCTTTTCCTTCGCTGCTCTCTTCTTCTCCCCCCTCCCCCTCCCCCTCCCCCTCCCCCTCTCTTCCCCCCCGGGGGCCCTCTTTTGCAACCCCTGGCCAAAAGTAATCACGCCTGGGCCACAGGCCCGTGGGGCGGAGATCGGAGAAAGTATCGGCATGTTTTGACGTTATGCTAATATGCATAACGGGCGTTGCGTACCGGGCTTCCCACTAACCTGATCCTGGCCACTTGCCAGATAGTGCCACCGCGATCGTAAAAATCCTCCTGACGAGTATATATACGCGACGTCGTCGTGGGCTCTCTCGTTCGATTTTTATCGCCCGCGGTAATATTGATTAGGTGATCGGGAGAGAGAAGGCTGTTACTTTCCTTGGTTAAGGGTAAGAAGCGGCTCTCCGACGCCGATGGTAATTATTATGGGTAATTATTGCGCGCGTGTTCTTGTTGGAAATTCCTTTCGGCAGATAGGCCCGCTCCGCTCGGCCCGGTTAACCCGTTAACCTGGATCGCGTTTCTTAATCGACGGAGAAGCGCGTTTTGCCGCCCGGAGTGTGGATTTTCAGACACTTTGATGGCCCATTGACGTTGCTGTTGATTTACACTGTTTCCTTCTTTTTCTTTTTCTTTTCTTTTCTTTTTGAGACGGGTATCTCGAATTTTGGTAATTGGAAACTTGCTTCGCTTTATTTGCAATAATGCGGCAGTGGCTCGTATTTGGAGGATTGGATGCGGTCTCGAGATAGGGACGGTGGTTGTTTGTGTTTGAAACTTCATAAAGAATTAAGAGTGAAGAGATAAAGGTCCATTTTATCTTGCAATCTTAGCGCAGAGGAATTTACGATGTCGAACGTTGAAATAACCACTTTGCAATTTTTTGTGATTACAATTTCATTCTTTTTTCTATCCGAACTCGTTGAGAACGATCAGTTTGAACAATTAGATTTTGTCGTTCACGCAACAGGAACTGGCGTTCGAATTCGTTCGACTGAAATCTCAGATCGGAAACTCGGCCGAAAATTTCACCTTTCGACCGATGATCGAATCCCTCTCGACGCGAATGCACCTCGCGCGTACGCTTCGAGGACGGGGGCCAATTCCGCGATGGACAATTGGAGACATTTGTCCGGATCGGCATGCGTCTTTCCTCGAGTTTCACCCTGGGATCTCGGGGGGCCCAGCGAGTTCCAGCGGCCCCCGTAAGCGTGCACGAAGCGTGGTGGTCGTGTGCGGGAAACGTGTGCGTCTTTTTTCGGGGCCCGTAAACCCCCGTGGGCACACCCTGTTCTCCTTCGTTCCCATGCCTCGTGGTCAACACGCACGGCACGGCACCGCACCGAACCAAACCGAAGCGGCCAGCGTCGTCTCGATCGAAAAAAATTGGGCCTCGTAACGGTCGGGGGGGTTCGAGAGTCCCGCGTAGACGTTGCTCACGGAAAAAGAAGCTGTACGTACGTAGGTACAGTGTCGCTGAAACTGGCTGAGAGTGAGGAGGAGGTAGGGGGACGAAAATTGTGCCGGCTCGAGGGAACTCTGTGTGTGCGTGTGTATCGTGCTGTAATTTTAAAGCTGAGAGGTCGTAAATTATCCGACGGGGGAGGGGAGAGTTGGCGAAATAAATAGGTATTGAAAAAACACACGCGTACGGAAATGTGTTATGTAAAAGATTTTGAAATTTCATTGGCACCCGTAATGAGATGCGTAATGTGTAAGCCGAGTTTGCGCGTAATTCGCGGCAGTTGCAAGATGTTTGATTGAAAATATAAACGGAATGAATTTATTATTTATAAGTGTCGAATTTATTGTTGTCAAGCTTGTTCATTGGTTGCGTAAAGGGACTGACTCATGGACAATTACAGATTATAATATCGCATATTTTGATTGAATTTTCAAAATTGGTTTCAAACTTCATCAAACATAGCTTTGATTATTGGAACGTTCTAATTATTCGTACATTTCGCATAATGTTTCGTATGTAATCCATTCGGTTTTTTAATTCGCCTTTGTCAAAATTATCGAGGTTAATGAAAAAAGAAAGGTACTTGAAGATTCTGTTATTTGAACGCACTTTTGACGAAGGTTTGAACGACATAAAACAAATATCATCATTTAAAGTAGAAAATTGTTAAAATCGTAGAAAAGAGGTCAACCAGCGAATGATATCCACAATAAAACACAGTTGCAATATTAGCGAAATTAAAAGATTAAGTCTCGTTCTGCATATTTTCACACAACAGCCATCTTTCACAAACATCGAAGAAATTGAATTTTCTTGTGTCGTAATGACATTAACTCTCTTCTTGGAAAACCTTACACACTGCAGGCACATTTATTGTGTATCGCATTGCAAACTTGCCGATTCCTGTAATTCTTATAACGTGCACGTGCAAATTATCACCGAATTCCACTAAGAGAAAAAAGGGAGGAGAAAAAAAACCCAGCACAAATTACACGAACCAATACGGTGGCGGACGCTTTCCCTAAAGTTTCCAAGATCCGGCATTGTGCGTGAATTCCTTCGAATTCGGCTCGTCATTGAGGTCAACGGATAAGGAAGGGTTAAGTGGATTTAAAAGACACGGCGCGACAGAACCCCACGTGCATCGCTCTCGTCCGAAAGGTGCGGCGGGAAAAAATTAATACCGCTCATTGTGCCGCGACACGGCTGTAATTAAGACACGACGGTGCACTTCGTGCGATGAATCGGCGCATTAACACAAGCTGCGGACGCGTAACGGAACGTCGTCGAACGGATTTTTGTCAAAGGGATTTTTACTCGAATCGAAGTATACTTTTCCTCAAACGTATCGAACGATCAATAATTTTTTTTTTTTTTTTGAATGACTTTTGAAATTTTGATTTTGTTAATATTAAAATACTAATTGCAATGTGTAAGATTTATAACAGAGAGGAACAGGAAAAGGTTTAGGTACGTGACAGAGAGCACGGGCTTTCATTTGTATAAAACTTATTGAACGTTTTGTAAAATATTCGTGTGATTTGCTGTAATAACAAAGAAAAACATTTATATTGTAGTAATGAAAGTTAATCTGCAAATAGCACGTTATGCCAAAGGGGCGTTTTGAGAAAAATTCGGAAATCGCGAGAATACAGGGTTTGACGATAAATTGCACTTAGTTAATCGTCAAAATTAAAAACGTGGTATTACAAGTACTATATAAAATATTTGTAAAATATTTATAATAAAAAACTCGCGTTAAATATCTTGTTCAATTTACACGACACGCCTGCGATTTACAATTTTATAATAATAAAACATTCCAATCGTTGTAATTGTTGTAAATTGTACACGTGGTGTCTCAACGATCACTTTTATTCGCCGAGTTTTTAATTTCGTTTGCCACGCGATGCGTCTTCGACGATTTCGTGCGTTTTCCACCTTTCGGTTTCGAACCTTTTCTGGCGCACAGGTTTCAGTACCTTGCAATTAGTCGCCGGTAATTTCGCCTGTTAGGTACGCTCGAGCTTATGTCCCAACCGATTACAATTATACACGATCGTCGGCGACAATTGGCACGACGCGACGACAGATGCGACAAAATGTGCCGCAACGCGTGTTGGCGAACAAATGTCACGAAATCTACCGGGTGTACTCGTGCGAATCACCACCTGGTATGCTTATTAACGCGAATTACCTCGTAAGTAGGTACGCACACGCGTATATTTTCCACGCGACGACGCGATCTCTCTTCTAATTGCGTATTATTTGTCTGCTCGATTTCTTGTTCTTCGCGCGACGAAAGCGCTTGCTGTCAATTAGCGCGAAATATCGTGCTCGACGGTATTTCACTCGTTACTTTCGTTTCGTCCACGTCGAGTCGAGCTAATTGACGCTGCTGATTACGGCAACATTGTGATTGTTAATTTTTGAGTAATTTTTGAGAACGTGGATATTTTCTTGAAAGGGAATCGAGAGGAAACTATCGCGCTTTGATTTTTTCTTATATTTTAATATAGAGTTTTCAGATTTTACCGTTAGATTGTAAGTGTTTTTCAATTGCTCTTTAATTGTTTGGCGAGGAATGAGTGAGTTGGAGTGTGTTTCTTCAGTGTACACTTTTCCTTTTCCAGTGTCATCATTCTCGATCGAAGTTGGTCAAGTTTGAATATATTCTTTGTTTCTATTATAAAATAACACGATAAAAATTCGAATTTGAATAGTTATTTCTCTTCTTGTCGCAATATTCATAAAATCTCAAAATGTTCATAATTTCAACGTATCCAGTATAATATGTTCAATTCATAATTTCTATGTATATTTTATGTAGATTTGTTTTAAACTTGACCAATCACGATAGCTATACTTTGTCACAATGTTAGTAAAATTTGAAATATAAAGAAAATATAATATTGGTATTTAAATATAAGTTGGCCAACATAATCAGGACGTGTCTCACTACATACAATATTAGTGTTTCAGTATTCACTAATGTATTAACAAATTATCACAATATTAAAATATAATATTAGTATATTAGTATATTAAATATAAGTTGGCCAACGTAATCATGACGTGTCGCACTACATACAATATTAGTGTTTCAGTATTCACTAATATATTAACAAATTAGCACAATATTAAAATATAATATTAGTATATTAGTATATTAAATATAAGTTGGCCAACGTAATCATGACGTGTCTCACTACATAAAATATTAGTGTTTCAGTATTCACTAATATATATTAACAAATTAGCACAATATATTAACAAATTAGCACAATATATTAACAAATTAGCACAATATATTAACAAATTAGCACAATATATTAAGAAATTAGCACAATATGTTAACAAAAAGTTCCCGTACCAACGTTGGTCGTATCACGCTACTTACTCCGATTTTTACGAAAATTCACGAACGTTTCTCCACCCCTCGAAAGATCTTGTCCCATTAATAAGTTTCATCGCAGATTGCTCCTCGTACGAAACGCGCCTTATCGTTCATCAAGGGCGAGCGATCTCGCTCCCATTCAAAAGCGCGCGTTGCTCGTTCGATCTAAACGCGCTCGTTCGCGGCTCTAGGCGAGCCGTGATTACAGCAACGAGGCATAATTTGTACGGGATGCGAAACAGGAAGAAAAAAGGAAACGCTGTTCCTCTCCCTGCCGGGCATAATCGGGCGAGGTATCGCGCGCGAACGCCTTTGCCCGATTAAACGCGTATTTCTGAAACGTAGGCGTTAACCTGTTGCCTCGCTATAAATAGCCGCGAGAGAACGTTCGAACGTACTATTAAGTCGTTCGAACGATATCACCCTATCCTTCTCGTGCTCCACCTTCTTCTTCTTTTTTTCTTTCTTTCTTTCTTTCTTTTGCCGACGAACCTCCCTTCGTTCCATCGTCCACGACGACGATCGCTTATTTATATTATGAAATGCGGAGCGAGTAAATGCTCTCGGTCACTTCGAAACGACAGCAGAGAAGAAAAATGTGAAATTTGATTCGATTTAATTTGGGTTTGATTTAAAAAAAAAAATACCATGTTCGGAATGGATAGTTCTGAAAACACGGTTCTCGCGCGTCTTTATCTCGAGGTGCGACGCAAGGCTTGTTCGATTGGTTAATTTTTGCGAAAAGAAAAATAGAAAATTTAATTCAGTTTGAGGCAATACGGGCAATTTAATTTATCATCTGCTTGTGGCACGTTACGAGCAAACGTTACAAAATAAACAAAAAAGATGTAGAAAATATATATACGCGACGAGCAAACCGTGGAACGAAATTATTTCTCGTTTCGAACCAAGACCAATTTCGTTTCTTACGTTTGTTAATATTTGTTGCATTTATAAATTCGGTACTTATCAATACATTGGACGATCGAGGAGAATTGTATTATTTGAGATTCGAGTAGATTTTGAAAGCACGATGTTTTTAATTGAGCATCCTCGAGAAACACGGAAACTTAAAGAGACCAAAAAAAAGAGAAGAGAATGAAACGTTTTACCTCTGGAATAAAAATAATTTTACCTCTGGAATTCGCAAAGAAAAGTTCTCGCAACGCGTGAGATTGATCCTTCGTTCTCGCGTCATCGAGCTAGAGTGCCGATAAAAGCACACCTGGCTTTCCGATTTATCCGCCATCGCGGCTTATCCAGTTTAACTGAATCGTAAATATTCTCTATCAGTTTCGTTCAATTAATTTTCCCTCCATTTCGAGACAATTAGACAACGTTATCTCTGCATCTGCAGATAGCAACGTTATCTGCCGAGTTTTTTCCGATCGAATCTTTACGACGATCTCTCCAGACGATTCGTTTCATTCTGCCTGCGATGTGTAAGTAAGAAAATTCAGCAGAATAGGTATGTATTATATATAAAGTGAGATACCCGTATTGATATTCAGATATTCCGCGAAATGCAAATTATTCGTCGATTTGGTTCGTTATTTCTCAAGTAAATAAATATTTTCCAGTTTTAACTTTACTTGGTTCAATCTGTTTGTCAATTTCAATTTCATACTAGCCCAGTTTGTTTAATTTTCTTATCGTTTAAAATGCCTATTAATCGTATTTTGTTTAAGTTGTTTATTAATTCAATTCAATTCCATTGTATTTCTATCATGTTTCTGTTATTCTAGTCGGAGATTTGAAATCTAGAATTACTATATTAAAAACCATTGTTCAATCGGTAAAATTAAATTCAATAAAATCGATGCATTGAGAAACTCGAACAAAATGAAACGAAATTAATAAATATTTCAAACGAAGTGGAATCGAATATAAACGAACGAAGAACTTGAACAAAATAAAATACATTGATACAAAAATTAAACGAATTAAATTGAAATAATAGTTAACAAAGTAATATTTATGTTATGTAATTATATTAATTAAAGAATATAACGTTATATAATTATATTAATTAAATAATGTAATGTTATATAATTATATTAATTGAAGAATATAATGTATTTAATTAATATAATAATATAATAATATAATGAATATAATTAAAGAATATAATGTTATATAATTATATTAATTAAAGAATATAATTATATAATTATATTAATTAAAGAATATAATGTATATAATTAATATAATAATATAATAATATAATGAATATAATGAATATAATTATATAATTATATTAATTAAAGAATATAATGTTATATAATTACATTAATTAAAGAATATAATGTTATATAATTACATTAATTAAAAAATATAATGTTATATAATTATATTAACCAAATGAGCAGACATCTGAAACAACGTAAAAATAAACAGCAAAATGAAATTGAATCCACTAAAATTAAATTTGGGAAACAGCCAAACGATATGTACCGATCAATTTACGCAAATAAAATAAAAACACGACGCGCGCGTGATAATGTAGCAACGATAAATTTTCAAGTAGTAATCAAATCTCGCAGACACGGTAGTACGTCCGATGATAAATACGAGTCACTGTAGTTTACATCGGGACAATCACCTGTACGTGCGAGCCCTCGTCCTTACGGTTAATTTGTTTGTAGTCGGCATTACTCGTCGGTCGTCGGACGCAGCTGGTTCGTCTGTTAATTAAATTCGATACGTACGTACGCTAGCGTGCTCCGTGTTGAACGTTATCGCTAATCCAGTCGATTATTGGAATTTAATTACGCTCGTCTGATGACTCGGAATCTATAAAAGGCAGCGTGCTTTCGACTTTGCAAACGTTCGTCGATTTTCGGCCTGCGGCCTTGGGCGTTTCCGGTTAACAGCCCGCGATGATTGTCGCCTCACGTTACTTCCTTCCATTCGATTAGCGGTGTTCTATTTGTTCCTTTTGATTCAACGTTACCGAGTTTGATTTGATTTTTAACCCTATGAGTTAATCGACGATCCCGTGGTCGGCGATGAAGTTATTTCAGTGGTTAACGTTTCACGATGTATCGAAACTCCAAAACTTTTCCACTTTTCTGGTAATTTTGAGCAGTCGGAGGGTTGATGAGAAAAATAAACTAGCACGTAGTTGCTCGCGTGTAACATTTTGGAGTTTCGTTAATGTTGTGACATTATCATCATCTCAGTGATCAAGTTTGGAGCAAATAAAAAAAAAAAAAAAATAGGTATATGAGAGTCGCGAGAGGATATAATAATTATATATTTATTATTAATAATATATATATTAATAATAAATATATATATAAAAATTCATTGCTTGTAGATATTTGTGGAATATATAATTAATAATAAATATTATATATATTATTGACATTATATATATATTAATAACATTGTATAGATTATAACACAGAGAATATAACATTATAATGCTAATTATTTGAAGGCATTGATGAAGCTTGAAATAAAATTGAAGACGAGATATTCCGTGCAGTTACTTGTGTATTTGTAATATTAAAGATGCGTGCTATTTATAATGCAATAACACGTATTTTATAATTTCTAGTATCGGTTCAAAATTTTATCAGTGTAACCAAGATATATATTTAATATATATATATATTAATAACATTATATAGATTATAACACAGAGAATATAACATTATAATGCTAATTATTTGAAGACATTGATGAAGCTCGAAATAAAATTGAAGACGTGTTATTCCGTGCAGTTACTTGTGTATTTGTAATATTAAAGATGCGTGCTATTTATAAAGCAATAACACGTATTTTATAATTTCTAGTATTGGTTCAGTGTCTCTTTACAGTATAAGTGCCAAATATCTGTTAAATATTAGTTAACACCTATTGTATATATTAATGTATATAATGTTAGTAATATTATTTTGAAAAATTGGTGTCACTAATAACAATTAATTTAGTTAACAGACAATAAATATTGACTAACATTTCATTGGTATCATTGGCAAGACCCAAACGTTTGTAACATACAGTCGTACAGCTACTTTCTTATTTAATAAAAAAAACATGCACACACTCGCACAAAAAAAAAAAAGAAACTGAAATTAAAAATTGTCGAATTAAAGAGAACAAACTTCCACAAATATCTACAAGCAACGAATTTTTGTATTCGGAAACGTCGGCGCGCATTTATTTATATGCGAGGGTCGTCGTCGTCGGCAGAGGAAATACACGAAATTTGCGATAATGAGCGCTTTCTCACTTTGAAACTGGCCACGAGTACACCTGTGTGATGCTTGAACAAATTGAAGCGACTCACACGGACGCCTGTAACACGCGTGTAACGAAGCCGTGGAAAACTGGAATTTCGACTCGAATAAGACAAGAGAATTAAACGCGTTAAACCCTCGTAAATCGATTTCACGAGATGCGAGCACAACTGGCATCGAGGATGAAATTTGTAATATCGTGCTACCGCGAGCGTCGCGCGTATCAAATTCTTACGGACGGTCAATAATAACCGACTTTCGATACCACGTAGACGCCAATTAACTTGGTACTTTGTGTTAATTAAAGATTCGTCTCATTGTAATTACGAGTTATTCGAGCGCGCGATTAAACGTGGCCTCCCTTTCCCTTTATCTCCCCGTTTCCTCCTCTTCGTTTTTCGTCCTCCCTCTCGTCTGGCGTAACCTTAAGCGAGGAAATCGAACTCGATCGTCGAAGATTTTAGACCGCGCGGCCTAAATCTCTTAGCTTTGAATTTCTATATTTTTGAAACGCTTCCATTCGTCGTGGAAAGAATGGACGATGAATTTTGAAAATGTTCGAACTCTTACGATTTTGGGAGACAAAAGTAGTTTTATTTTCCCTTATGTGAAAATATCTTGTGAGAAAACGAAAGAAAGAAACTTGGACGTGTCGAGACAGAGATCGAACCGACTGGATTGTCGATTGTGCGAATTTTCCAATTCGTATTCAACCACCTAGTCGAGTTTAATAGAGTTTGCGGATAAAAAAATGTTTTTAGACGAATAAATTTTATAAAACTAACAAATATTACAGATAAATCTGACGTTAATTTCTAGACTTTTGTCATTTTTATAAGCACTCGAGGATCATTGCAACGCTCGACGCGGTTTTATGATACTAAAACATGCGATAAAAAAAAAAGACCCAAGAACGCATAGACGATAAAAGAAAGAAAATATTCTTACCTGCATTCCGACAGGAAGTCGATACTCATAAAACGCGGCTGTCGGCTACTTTCTTCCAACACCTATACGAACGTGTGCGCGTTTCTTCCGTATTTCTCTAAATTACATCTCGGAACCATGAAAGCATCGATACCGAACGGTACATAATTGAGAATCCGCCTGATTAATGAATCACTTCCCCGTCGCAATATCGCTACATATTTCTCGCAAAGCGATAAAACGAGCGAGATAGCGATCATCGGCCATTAATCGGCCTGATTCACCGTAACGCGGCCCAAGCAGCGTTATAATTGCCCTGCGTAACGCCGTTCGATCGATCGATCGTTCCTCCGTTCCTTACCGAAACGTGTAATTTCTACGCGTTTCTTTCTTTTCTTTTTCTTTTTCAATGTAAAGTTTCGTCGTATTGTCGATCCGTGCGCGCGACGCATTTGAATTTGCCGCCAGACTTGGGAATCCTTACGAACCTGTGGAAAATCGAAAGTTTCAAGATTGCACGCGATTAAATCTATCGCATTTATCACGATATACAACAGCTGAAACGAGCATTGAATTTAGACTCTGCGTCTTTGATATGATATAATAATGATCGCGAGAAATTTAAAAGTCCGTAACATCGATAATCGTTATCAGTAATTATTTTCGAAACGATTTTACGGCTGTATGTAATTGGTAATTATATTGTCGATCCGTGCGCGCGACGCATTTGAATTTGCCGCCAGACTTGGTAATCCTTACGAACCTGTGGAAAATCGAAAGTTTCAAGATTGCACGCGATTAAATCTATCGCATTTATCACGATATACAGCAGCTGAAACGAACTTTGAATTCAGACTCTGCGTCTTTGATAACAGCGATCGCGAGAAATTTAAAAGTCCGTAACATCGACAGTCGTTATCAGTAATTATTTTCGAAGTGATTTCACGGCTGTATGTGATTGGTAATTAAGCGCAGATAGCAAAAGAAAACTCTACAATTTCTTTGCTACAAATATTATTCTTTAGTCGTCAGTGGTTTCAGTGTTGACAAAATTCCAAAATGTTCTAAACAACACACACACGCGCACGCGTAATGCATACGTATGATAATCTACGATAAACGTTGGAATATTTCCATCGTACGCCGAGCGTGCACGCGATGGCAAGCGCGCGCGTGTGTGTGTGTCGCAATCTCTTTTTGTCGGACGATTCGTTGGGAAGCGAAGCGTTGCCTGCTCTCGTCTACTTGCAAGGAGGCCCCGTTTCACGCACGCCCACCGCGGCCGTGACCACGTGTTCCACACGCTTCGTCCACACGCTTCGTCCACACGCTCGGCCGCGTTCGTGCGCGTGTGTGCGCTCGCTCGCGCGCGCGTCACGGCTCTCCGAGGCTCGCGTCGCTCCTCACGGAGTGAGTCTCGCCCGAGTCACACCTGCTCCTTTTTCCCACGAGATCGCTTTGCCCCCCAGCCACCACTCCTTCCTCGGACGTCCTCGGCCACCCTTGGCTCCTTTCGCTCTCTGACAAGCATCGACTCGGCCAGGGGCGGCGGAATTGACTCGTCCCTGCCGCCATACAGATTTCCTACTTCTCTAATCTCCTCTCCTCTCCTCTCTTCCCCACCGCCTTCGCCAGCGGTCTTGGTAGCAATGTTTGCGCGAGCTTTCGGCAGCTTTGCGCTACATCTGTCCGATCGCGCGACAACGCAGATGGAAAATTTCGAAATTTGAAATTTACCGAGCACCCTTCCGCAGGATGCAAAGTTTTTCGAGGAGAGTTATTTGCCGAGTTATTTGCTAATTGTCGGTCGGAGTTTACGACGAGCTTGTTTTGTATCAGTTTGTTGACCGATTTTTCTAGAGAGTACAATTCCAGCGACTGGAAGATAATTTTTTTCATTTTTAATGCCTTCTTCTTCTTCTTCTTCTTCTTCCACAAGTTTCAGTAGTTTTATAGTATGTATTAAATTGTTGCTTGTAGAGTATAAAATTATTCAAAGCAAGGCAGTAGAGCTTCCTTACAGTTTTGTCTCTGTTTGTTGCATAGTAAATTTTCAAAGAAGAATAAAGTAAAAATGTAGTAAATGTATAGAAAGCAAAAATATAGGAAAATAAAGTAAAAATTCTTCTTCCTACACAAGTTTCAGTAGTTTTATAGTATCTATTAAATTGTTGCTTGTAGAGTATAAAATTATTCAAAGCATGGCAGTAGAGCTTCCTTACAGTTTTGTCTCTGTTTGTTGCATAGTAAATTTTCAAAGAAGAATGAAGTAAAAATATAGTAAATGTATAGAAAGTAAAAATATAGGAAAATAAAGTAAAAATTCTTCTTCTTCCTACACAAGTTTCAGTAGTTTTATAGTATCTATTAAATTGTTGCTTGTAGAGTATAAAATTATTCAAAGCAAGGCAGTAGAGCTTCTTTACAGTTTTGTCTCTGTTTGTTGCATAGTAAATTTTCAAAGGAGAATAAAGTAAAAATGTAGTAAAGGTATAGAGAGTAAAAATATAGGAAAATAAAGTAAAAATTCTTCTTCTTCCTACACAAGTTTCAGTAGTTTTATAGTATCTATTAAATTGTTACTTGTAGAGCTTCTCCTCTTCTCTTTTCACAAGTTTACAGTATATGTTAAATTGTTGCATTTATTATGTAGGAAAATAAACTAAATATTCTTCTTCTTGTTCCACAAGTTTCAATAGTTTTATAGTATGTATTAAATTGTTGCTTGTAGAGTATAAAATTATTCAAAGCAAGGCAGTAGAGCTTCCTTACAGTGTTGTGTCTGTTTGTTGCATAGTAAATTTTCAAAGAAGAATAAAGTAAAAATGTAGTAAAGGTATAGAAAGTAAAAATATAGGAAAATAAAGTAAAAATTCTTCTTTTTCCTACACAAGTTTCAGTAGTTTTATAGTATCTATTAAATTGTTACTTGTAGAGCTTCTCCTCTTCTCTTTTCACAAGTTTACAGTATATGTTAAATTGTTGCATTTATTATGTAGAATATACGACTCATTTTCAAGAGAGTATAAATTATTCAGTTCGAGTTCATGACTGTAAGACACTTGAAAAATGAGTCGTATACTTTATATACAAAAATTTAATAGATAATATAAAACTACTGAAACTTACGAAAAGAAGTTTCAGAAACATTCAAACGAAGAAAGATACGCTCGTTCGTCTGATAAGTAAAACTTTTCAGAATTTTTCGCGCGGAACTCTCCCCGCAGTGTTCCTTTATCTCCGTTATTCCCTCATGCCGAATAAATTTCGCAAATAAATTTCAATCGTGAAAACGCAATTTTGGGGATGTCGCGATAACGTAAATTGCGCACAAAATACACAGTTAACATTCTCAAGAAATAAACTTGCATTAAGGTCCGCACTGCGCACTGTGGAATAAAAATACAAAATAAAAGTTATGAATCGTAAGTCGCGACCAAATTGGAATTTAAGAAAATTTAAGAAAATTTAAGAAACAAAATTATTGTTTAAAATAGTCTTAAAGTATCAAAGTTTAAATTTAAATTTTAATTTCCATTCGTATCAAAATATGCATTTTTAGAATTTTTGAAAATACTACGTATTTTTCTGTGATAGTTTCTTGAACGATAAAAGATTTTATATTTATTTGGATCTCGATCGTTTGACTGGCAGTTGCGACGGTGAAACTCAAGTTCTCTTCGTTCTTTTTTCTTGTTTATCGCACGACCGCGTATTATCTACTCCTGAGTAAATTCACTCACGGAACGTCGATCCAGGGTGCTCGCTTTGCCGAGAGGATACTTTCTACCATTACGATAAGAGAGGAGGTCCGTTTTTGATGGAAATGCAGATGCGTCGAGACGCGGGAATACAGAGAATCGGTAAATAGAGGCTAATTCTCTTTCTTCAAAGCGTAAATTTCACTTTACTGCCACGGTATCGAGTCGCTGACAAACCGTGCTAATCGACTCGATAAGTCAACACGCGTCGCCTCGAATTTTCCCCAATTAAAAAATAAATTCTGCCCAGATAAATAAACGACGAACACTTTTGAATAAACAGAGGACTGGGGAAAGTTTCGAAGAATCGCGATTTCTGTAGACAATAACGAAATTCAAAATCGATAAATTCGTCCGTTTATGTATTTGAAGGAATACAAATTTACTATTTAGGCAATTATAAATTTAATTATAAATCGTTGGGGAATGCAATTATTCGAAAATGCGATTGTGAGGAATTGGAAACAATCGGAAACAATTGTTGATAATCTTTTGAATAATTCTTGCACAATCTTCGTAGAATTTATATAGTAATTCTTCAAGCTCTCCGGAATAAATCTTTGTAACGCACGTATATTATCTTTCAGTTCAACGATCCTTCAATCCTTCAATTTTCATTCATTCGCGTTGATTTCCAATAAATCGGAGAGATTGAAAAGAAGAGGAAGAAAAAAAAAAAAATAAATGTAATTTCGTGCCGAACATCGGATGTTGGAATAATAATCTCGCGGTGGTCGCTGGTCCCTTAGTTTAGCCTTAATCACCGTCTTTAATTACATCGGTGAACGTCGCCGTGCCCGATCAAAATCACTTTCTGCCGCGCGGAGCTTTGAAATTTTAATTACAGCCCTCGCGTTTTGATTGATCGTCGAAAGCCACGGCAGTCGCTTACGAGAGAGAGAATCTTCTCCGGTGAATCTTCGTTTCTCGAAGACTTTGCTCGAATTTCTATGTTTAATCGCCGCGATTAAAAGGCACTCGACATAATAATAGTTTTCGGAAATATTCACTCGACTGCCCATCAATTATTATTTTGACACGTTTCGTCTTTTTTTTAGACAGGTAATAATTTTTTTTCTTCTCCTTCTTTAGGTTTGGTTTAGTTTGGTTTGGTTTGGTTTGGTTTGGTTTGGTTTGGTTTGTGTTGGCTCAGTTTAACTTGGAAAAGTTTTTTCAAGAGTTAATTACACGGGAAGAAAATGTTTTTCTTTTTTAGATAGATTTAGTTTTAATTCGAGGTTTAGAGTTTGTATATTGTCTGCGCGCGTATAATGGGCGGTTAGTAAAAACTTGCTTCGAGTTGAAAAGTGGCGGTGGTCTATTTCGTCTATCAAATATGTGTAACAGCGTCGTGAAAAGCGATCGCTCTGTCAGTTATTATTGTCTGATCGTCATTTAAATAATTGACATTATCAATTTAATAATATATAATATAACTGCATTATAGTACAATTTGATAATTTCAAAGTAATAGTAAATAACAAGATACTGTTTTTGGTATTGTATGATTGTCCGACTCAAATTCAGATGTGTGCATTAGCTATCGGAGCTTATTAACGATATTCTGTGTTGAATATTAAATATTTTATGTACTGGAATTCAGTTTCTATCGAAAGAAATGCATAGAAATCCACGATCTAATTTAATCTTAATTTCGTTCGATCTATTCGCCTTTAACTAGTGTTCAACGAACGTAAAACATAAAACACAAACCAAAGTACAACGTTATAAAATACAAATATTTACAATATTTAACAGACGAAACAAATTTTCCATTTCATCCCTCCATTTCTTTGGTGACTTATAAAGTGGTATGCCCCTCTAAAATCCCACATTTTAAAAAATAAGAAGCAACGAATGTTTCGTTTCATTTTTCCATTTCCTCGGTTGGATTTCACAAAATTGCCCGCGGCCGGTGTTCGAGTCCAGTTGAACGCACACCGACGAAATGTGTAAAAGGCAACGAACGAGCGATGATTAATTCGCGCGTGAATATCGCATTGCGAGCCGATGGCCGATCTCGAGGCAGCGACCTTGGTCGTGTACAGCCTGGAAACGTATGGACACGTCCTTGGCTGCGAAATTTACGCCAACAATTAAACTCCACCTTGGCGCAGCGCGCAGCGCAACGCAACGCAACGCAATGCAATGCAATGCAACGCCAGTGAAGAACGCGCCTGATTCCTGCACCTGATTCCCCTTTTTAAAAGGCCAACTCTACCCCCGTCCATGTCCTTGACCTCCCCCTCCTCTCCTGCATCCACAATGGCAGCCACTAACGGCAGAGCTCGCGAGAAAGAAATCAACTTTGGTGGGACTATCGCCACCTTTCCAACGACAAATCCGTCAAAAAATTCGCTCGGATCGTCGGCCCAGGTGTTTACGACCATCTCGCCAGAGATTTCTTTTTCGAAATTTCGTTCGCGGAATTATGTCGTCGAGGTGGAGGTAATCGTCGTCGTGCGAGTATCAACGCTGGAACTACCAAATTGACCAATTTGTAATTTTTGTATTACATTTCAGATGTGAGATAGTATATTTTTACATTATAGATTGCAGATTATTTTTACATTATAAATTACAGATACATTACATTTCAAATGTAAGATAGTATATTTTTATATTATAAATTACAGATACATTACACTTCAGATGTGAGATAGTATATTTTTACATTATGGATTGCAGATTATTTTTACATTATAAATTACAGATACATTACATTTCAAATGTAAGATAGTATATTTTTAAAGATTTTGAATAATTTTCTTTTTTATTTTTTATATTTTATATTGTATTCTTGCGTATTCCATTGTATTTCACTGTTTTCCTATTTTTTTTTTCCACTTTAATATTTCTGAATATATAAAAATTCCATACTTTAGTCTTTGGTAGTTCTAGCGTTAATGCTGAAGCCGTCGAGCAAATTGAAACAAACGCGAAAATTGTATCGGTGCAAGGGACAGGGAAAATAGCTACAAAAATCGTTCGAATCTCCAAAAAGTGTAAACATTTTTACTCTGCGAAACTACTATAGGAAAATTATAAACTGATAATCTGAAAACAGGGATAATTGATCATTTTGTCAAAAATATACGTGTTTTCCGTAAGAAAGGAATTTAAAATCGTCCAATGTTGAAAAAGACGATTTTAATTTTCAATCAATGTAAATATCAACAGTATAGTATATATTAAATTTATAATATATTAAATCTAATAAAATAATAATAATAATAATAATAATAATAAACAAATTTTAACAGTAATTTCAATATTCTCAAGTATAATCAAATATAATCTGCGTATAATTTTTATGCATTTTTATTTATAGAAGTAACATGCAAAATATTCAAAATACAAATGGTACGCAAAGCAATTTTCTACCTAGGTTCCATTTTTTTCAATTATTTCGGTGGAAATATAAAACTACTAAATGAACAATTTTACTACGTATGAAAAATTACACTGTAATTATTACATATTCCGATGTTCCATAAATTTCTTTTTTTCATATTACGCGCTTCTACGAATGCAAGCAAAGATTCGCAGTCTCTCAAATCCTCTCGTCCAAGTTCGGTTCCTTCGTTTGGCTCGGTTCGTAAGAAACCAAGTTACACGAAAAAATTAAAAAAAAAAAAAAAAAAAAAAGAAAAGCACGATACTCGTCAGAATGATACGCCGTATTTTAAATTCCGCTCGTGTAAAAAGCGTACGAAATAATTGCTCGCGATCGGGTATCGGTGACACCGCGCGGCTAATCTGAACGAGGGTGAAATTTGCATTGCGCGAGGTGTCGTTTTACGGTCCCGTTTTAAAAACCGCCGTCCTCGCCGAAACGACGGGTCCCCGAGAGTCGCAAACAAGCCGTTTACCGAGAGGAATCGCAGGTGCCTGTCGAGGATTTTCTTGTTTTCGCCGCGACATGCTCGCCTCGATATCTAATTTTTTTCGCCAGCCACTCGCGTGTTTTCGCCGTCGGCCGTAAGATCGAAGAAATCGCGGCGGTGAAGTTAATTTTGAGAGAGAGAAGTCGAGTCGTTAAGTCGCAATCATCAGCCAACAGCCGACGTCCTCCGGTCTTGGGTAAAATCGGCGTGTGCCCCCCCTCTCGGTAATTTTTATCGTCGTCGTTTCCCGTGTCTTATGAAATTGACTTGTCCGGAATCGAGCCGATTCTCCACCGTAATTCCGCTCGATCGTTATTACGTTCCCTGGATTGTACGGGGGACTGCTCTCTGTAAATTGGGACAAAATGACAAACTTACGGTTTACATCTCGTTGGCATTGTCGTTTGTCGGGACTGATAAGTGAGCCCGTTATGAGAAACATTTTTGGTAATGCGATGCACGGAGGTGTGTAACGTACGATAAAAACGTGGCGTTTCTTTCCTTTTTTCGATATATGTGTAGTGTGATGTATAGTAATGTGTGAAATTCGATTCAGTAATATATTCAATACATAGGTGTGTATATATATATATATATAATTCAGTTCCATTCAATGCATTAAATATATATATATATATATATACTCTCGAGTGATGGCAATATTAATAAATATTATATCATTAATATTAATATAATACATAATATATAATAATAGTACTATTAACAAATTGTGAAATTCTATACAGTCTAATGTCTACATTCGATATACAGATTCAATTCCATTCAATATAATAATACTCTCGATTCTCGAATGGAGGACCTAGGATCACAGACAACTACGATAATCTTACATTACAAAAATTCGACCTATTTAACTTCATTTTTTATTTTACGCTCTTCCAGATACGAAGAATAATCAAAAATCGCAAAAATTTAAATTTTTATGGATCCAAATGAAAAATCCATTGAGAATCATAGCGGCGCTATTTCTCAAATAAACGCGCAGTTTCGTTCGTTTACGAAGATTTAGAATTGACAATACGGAAGTGCGAAACGCACGAATGCAACTTTTTGCAATTTTTGGAACCGGTGCGAATTAAGGGCGAGACGAGACGAGGCCCGGTGTAACTGTAACAAATTGCAAGAGGACGATACTTTTTTTTAATAAAAGAAAACATTCTCTGTCACTCATCCACCGAAATTAATCGACGAAAATTTCAGCCTTGGCGCGGTGATAAATTCCACCGCGATATTATCTTGGAAATTTCATCAACTACCAAGCGTGTAGCACCGTCGTCGTATTATACCTGTGTATAATTCGCGTTCAACAGTCATAGAATACTTTTTATTCTCAATACTTACTGGAGATAACATTCATCGCGCAAATTTTTAAATTGCAATTGTGTGTTTTACAATACAGTTCCTAATGTATTTATAATATATTATAGTATAATATATTATAGTATAATATTATATGTTATTAATATATTATGTAATATAATATTATGTTATAAATATTATATGTTATTAACATATTATATTTACATGTTGATAACATAATATTTATATATTATTAACATATTATATTTGTTAATAATATCACAATATATTGTTATATATATTAATTTGTACATTACATCAAATATTACAAACAACATTTATATATATAGTGTAATATATATTTATATCAGGTTTCCAAGTTTAGCGTGCAAATGTTGTTTTCTACGGCTAAAAGTAAACGAAGATGGCAAAAAGTGGTTGTAAATGTTTCATAAAAAAAGGAAAAATGTCACGTACAAAGGTATTACTTAATTTTTCGAGTTTCGAGGCGGATATTGTCCACGTTGTCAGACCTCTGGACGGAAGCGTACTTTACGAAAACAATCGCACGTTCCACGGTCGAAAGGAACGCGTTAGTCTCGCAACCAATTCAGAAACGAACGACACGAAATCCGTCTCGGCTGTTGTTTTTCCCACAAGTCATCGCACCTTTGTGAAACCATCCAATTCGGCCAGTATCCCCGAAAAAAGGAGAGAAAAAGAGGGAAAAAAACTGACACGTTGGTAATTCGGCAGAAGCTTGCCAGGGTTGTCGACCGCCATGCTGTCGATCTTCTCGTCTGCGAACTGGTTTCAGAGAAAACCTGTCATTTCTCAGTAATATCTCCTCCTTTCTCGTTTCGATTCTTCGATTATTGGCCCTTTTGCGAAACGGTTCGAAGACGCTGTATTAATTTTTATTCCTTCTGTTTGATTTATTTACTTCTCTTCTTTTTCTCCCGATTATTGGCCTTTCTCGCAAAGTGTTTGAAGATACCGTTATTAGCTTTTATTCCGTTTTGTTTCGCTTATTTTACTTGTTTCTTCCTTCTTCGATTATCGGCCCTTCTCGAAGCCCTTTTCAAAGGAACCGTATTAATTTTTTGTCCATTCATCGATTTCCTCTTCTTTTTCCAATTTTTCTCTTTCACGAAATGTTCAAAGCTACCGCATTAACTTTTACTGATTTATTTCTTTTTCCTTTTTGTAAAATTTTCACATGAATGTTTTTCCTCGATTTCTTCTTTTCTTCTTTTCTTCTTTAAATTCTTCGGTCAGTCGCGTTTTTATGAAATTTTTATTCAATATTTTACTTGTTTGTTTGTTCTTTTCTCTTTAAATTACATTCTTAGAGTATTTCTGTCATTTTCTTTCCGTCACGACTAGAAGCTAGAGGAAAGTTGGAAGCGCGAAAATCATTAACCGGTCTCTCACGAGCCAATACGGCGATATTATGCTGATATATTCATACGGTTATGTGGTGATATCGTACGCACGTTATTTTGATCACTGGCTATTACGATGTTTTATTATTAGCAACGTTGCATGCACGTACGTGGCATGTCAATTTATTGCTTAATTTCAAAAGCTTGTCAGTTTCGCTTTTGTCGAGAGTGTTTCTCGCGCCGAGGAGGACAATTTTATTTCATTCTTGGACAAAAATCTTGATTTTTGAGAAGAATTTTTTATTTCATTTTTATTTCACGTTTGGTTAATTCCAAACATTAATTCCAAATTTCATAAATTTCGTCTTCGTCGAATTATTGACACAATCACAACGAACCGCGACGATTAAAATTCCCAGACTTTTACGATTTTACTTGTCTGTGATTAACTTTGTCCCGAGAGAGAAAAAAAGAAAAGACTCGACAATTAAACGCTTGATTTAATTACGTAAACGTTCGCGCAACGTAGATTCTGATTGGCCTCCCTCTTTTTCTCTGTCTTTCGGTGTCACAAATTTCCCTCACAATCGGCCGAGCTACCGTAAAATAAAGTTCCTTGAAATAACACGTTCGCGGCGAGAGAAGAAAGAAAGGGAGACGGAGGGACGAAGTTCGAAAGCAGGGAGCCGGATTGGAAAGTTTTACACACAACAAGCAGCCTGTGGTGCATCAAAATATTTCTCTTCCTCCGGGACATGAAAATAAAACTTCGTTCTTCTCTCTCTCTTCTTTTTTTTTTACAGTGCATGTGTGTAGCGGCAGGAGCGAACGCTCCGTTTTGCAAATCATTTTCGTCCGAATGCAGAACCCGGGCCGATGGTTCTTAATTTAATAACCACGCTTCACCGACTGTATTTTGATAACTTTATCTTGGCAACCGGCCAGTTAGCGAAAATATTGTGCAATGACGGCGCCATTTCGCCGAGACTTGTTTGTCCCTCGATCATTTGTCCGACTAATTCCTCCGTCTCTGGCTCGGGTCGATATTTTCGTGTCACTCGAACCATCTTTTCGATTTTTAGTCTTGGCAATTCTCGCTGTCGTGTTTTTCTTTTGTCAAAACTGAGATGCGAAATATATTTGCGTTCGTTCTTTACTTGCAATTTGAGCTTGTAGTAAAATTTTTGTTGGACATTCTTGTATTAATAATCCTCTCGTTGCTGGTATTTCTATTTGATTCGAGTTATTTTTGATATTTCGATTTAAATGCTGATATTTAGATTAAATTGCTAGATGTGAATCTTCTTCTTTTAGTGATTTTCTCAGTTTGAATTTCTCGTTTTTCATCGATTCGAATAATTAATTTTCTATGATCTGGCATTTTTACTCGATTCAAATGGCATTTCTGTCTTCAACAATCTCCTCTCATTTCTATTATAATATTTTTACCAGATTTAAATCATCCTCTTATTTCTATAATTTTCGCATTTTTAATAAATCGTTTAAATTGTTCCAAACAATCTTCCCTTCTCGTCTTTAATTTGCTTCATTTATCACACGCGTCGTATAAAATACTATAATTTGGTCATTTTTTACATCTCTGCATATACGTTATGTGCATCTTCGTACATGCTTTTCATCTTTAGCTTTCCATCCATAAATTCATCCCAGAAGGCATACGTGGTAATTGTTAACAAATAACGAAATCAAAAACAACCAATACACATCGTGCCTCTTGAACATCGCCGTGCACACCTGTTACACGTAGCGAGTGTTTAAAATTCAATAACCCGCGCGTATATATCTGTCGCGAGGAGAGAAATCTCCGTTTCCTTCGACGTTTCTCAACCAGTCATGTCTCGAGTAAAATTTTTCATAAAATGTCAAATAAATAATGTTCTGCCTCTCGTCGCGTTATCTACTATATTTTATACTTTGTTCCATTCCTCGCAAACATTGAAGGGTGTCTCAATAATACATGTAATTTTGGAATTTTTCATTTATTTTAATCTTGATTTCCATTTCTCGCAAACATTGAAGGGTCTTAACAATTCGCGTAATTTTAGAATTTTTCATTTATTTTAATTTTAATTTCCATTCCTCGCAAACATTGAAGGGTGTCTTAATAATACACGTAATTTTGGAATTTTTCATTTATTTTAATCTTGATTTCCATTCCTCGCAAACATTGGAGGGTCTTAACAATTCGCGTAATTTTGGAATTTTTCATTTATTTTAATTTTGATTTCCATTCCTCGCAAACATTGAAGGGTGTCTTAATAATACACGTAATTTTGGAATTTTTCATTTATTTTAATCTTGATTTCCATTTCTCGCAAACATTGAAGGGTCTTAACAATTCGCGTAATTTTAGAATTTTTCATTTATTTTAATTCTGATTTCCATTCCTCGCAAACATTGAAGGGTGTCTCAATAATACATGTAATTTTGGAATTTTTCATTTATTTTAATCTTGATTTCCATTCCTCGCAAACATTGAAGGGTCTTAACAATTCGCGTAATTTTAGAATTTTTCATTTATTTTAATTTTAATTTCCATTCCTCGCAAACATTGAAGGGTGTCTTAATAATACACGTAATTTTGAAATTTTTCATTAATTTTAATCTTGATTTGAATTTCATTTAGAATTCATTTTCATTTGTTTCATTTGCGATCAGCGAAAAGCGTGCGATAAATTACAATTTTTATCGATAGATGTTCGAATTATTATTCTCTAAGTCTGTCGCTTGAATTTCGGCAACATATTGGCTTCGAATTTCACGCGTACTCGTGTATACTCGCGTTAAAGAAATTTCAAAATGTTTTAAACAACGTGTGATTGTAACACTTACAATACGCGCGCATAACACGAGTCTCCGCAAGGTTTCAAATTTTATCAACACTTTCACGTACAGTCGTATCAACGAAATTACAAAATGTTTTAAACACGTATTATACGTTCATAACACACTCGCGTAATATATTCGTAACAAGTTTCTACAAGCTCCCGGATTTTATCGATATCCTCAGGTACAGTCGTGCGTGATGTTGGTAAAATTTCAAAATTTAACTAAATTTAAACGCGATGTATTCACTCGTAATGTATTCACAGTGAATCTTTAGTGTTCAAGTACTTTCGTGAGCAATTATCATCGTTAAAGTATCTTCTGCATACACTCCTAGATTCGTCTCGAATTTCACTATTAGAATCGGGACGATCGTGTTAATAAAATCTCAGTATTTTGTTCAACACGCGAAACTTCTGTACTAAATGTTCGAGTACTTTCGTGAGAAACTGCACGCGCAGATATTTTTTTATTTCTACGTACGTTCTTGTATTTGCTTCAAATTTCACCGACAGAATCACGATAGTCGTGATTCCATCGCGGTATCAATAAAATCTCGATATCTTTCGTACAACGCGCATATAACGTACGGACGAAAGTTGTACTGTGCATTAAGCGTTCGGATATTTTCGTGAGCAACTGTCGTACCAAATATTTCCCAATTTCTGCGTACATTCCTAGATTCGCGTCAAATTTCACCGACAGAATCACAACAGTCGTGTTTCATCGCGGTATTAACAAAATCTCGAAATCATTCGTACAACGCGCATATAACGTACAGACGAAAGTTGTACTGTGCACCAAGCGTTCGGATATTTTCGTGAGCAACTGCACGCAATGAATATTTTCCAATTCCTACGTGCATTCCCAGATTCATCCCAAACTCCACCAATACAATCACAATAGTCGCGTTAATGTCGCAATAAAATGATGTCAATGAAAATCTCCAAATGTTTCGCAAAACTTTTGTACCCTGTGTTCGAATGCTTCCGCGAGCCGCTGTTCTCCCCCCCACATACACACACAAACGTTCGCGTATATACGTACGTGAGCAAGAAGTGGACCGCGGCCACGGTCTCTTACGGGGTTCCGCAGCCCCCGGATCGATTTTTACACGTGCAATACTTTTTGATTACCTTTAGGAAGGTGGGCTGGGGCCCGAGGTGGGGAGGAGGGAGTCCCGTGGCTTTCCGCGGGCACGGAGGGGGGGCCCGTCGACGGGGGGACTTTGCCCCCACAAGTGGCTCCCCGGTAGCGCCGTCGCGCACCTGCCGCTTATTCCCACGCCGAGACTCACGTTCGCCTCATCTTTCCTCTGTTCGTGCTTCCCGCCACCCCTCTGCACCCCTTTGGCCGTCGCTCTTCTCTTTCTCGCTTCTTCGCTCCTCCACCTTTTTTCTCTCCACCTCTCTCTCTCTCTCTCTCCCCCACCACCACCTTGATTTTACTCTATTTCTCTCCTTTATTCCCCTTCCTCCTCTTGGTTTTCTTCGTCTTGTTCTTGCAACGTACGACCCTCTCTCGTCAAACGGGCGGCACACGTGTGTGCATCACTGGGCCCCTTATTTATTTTTGGATACTTTCGGACGGCCACGAGATACGCAACAACCCTGCGCGCAAGCCACTGCGAAGCATCTCGAACGAGGTGCCGTTTCGTTTCACCGGCCACGGCTCTCTCGTGTTTTCTGACTCTCGACACACGTGGCCCTGGGAAACGCGCGTTTGACGAATTAGGGTTGCTGTCGCGCTGGTAGGTGGAGATCACTCCGAGAAAAATGATATCGATCAGGGCACTCGCACTGAACAGTGATCACAAAACGTATTCACGACTGCATTGTTGACTGAATTGTTTCGCTATAGCGAACGTGGTTCGCGATTCGTTGTAGAAAATTAAAGTGTCAGAGCTGTAATACTGAGAGTATTAAGTAGTATATTTATGATATAGTATATAATGTACTTGTATAAATAATATAGTATATAATATTAGTGCATTAAAATACTAAAATAAGGTAAAGTCAAGTAAAGTGTTAAAGCTGTAATACCAAGTATATTCAAATAGTATAATATATAGTATGATTTTATTAAATTAGCGAATAAGTAATTACAAGAGGCTCTTAAATTTTATTAAAAATACGAAAGAAACTTTGAAACGGCCCAAAATGAATAACAATCGGTTCAAATAATGTATCAGTGAGGAATAATTCGAAGGGGTGAATCCGTCGAAAACTAACAAAATAATATCACGCCAGAGGCAAAATGAAGGAGAACAGGAGAACTGACAGAGAGAATATACTTTCATCCTTCCCTTCAAATTCAAATTACCAAAAGCTCCCCGACATCCACCGTGCCATTGTAAACACTGTAATTTCTCAAATGGACAGCCGAATTTAATTTACCGCGTTCCTCGCGGGAACGCGACAGAAACAATCCGTCCCCTCGACAAAGACGAAGAAGAAACAGAGAGGAACGGCACATTCTCGACGAAGATTATCGCAATTACCCTTTTCAGTTTCGCATTATCCGCGTTGTTCACGTGTTTCCGCAAGACACGGAGGACGAATTGGGGGGGTCAGAGAACACGCGAACACGCGTGTACAGTGAAATAAAAGAACGCGCGGGCCCCGGCAAAGTGGTTGAAAGTGGAACGAGAAAACGGACACCTCGACTCGTGGATATGTGTTCGTTCTGGTTAGGAATTCTGACGGGTTCTTTCGTCGAAGGAACCCGATACTCGGACGTCTCGCCACGCGGTCGAGGGATCGTTTTGTTTGACGTGGGCGCAACAATGGACTTTTGATATTCCAACAGATTCTTTGTGGATTGCCTGTATCGTCGATCGTGCTTGACAAAGTCTTGATGAAGGTCGATTCTCGCCCTCGCGCCTGCATATAACGCTAGGAACTACCCATAATGGTGGTTAACCTCTTGCGCTGGAATGACGTGGAGAATATTTGGCCCCAAAATATTTTCTCAGTTTTAAATTTATTGAAATATAACCCAGGCAAAACAAATAATAAATTTATTACTGCTTGGTAATTTCTATTCAGTGATATACCGATGAATTCAGAAAGAAGACGAATTAACGTATATACGGTTTGGTCACTCGTTATGGTCCGTGAACCAGTTACTAGTGCAACAGGTTAAAATGACTTGTTCGTCATTTCTTCTTTTTTCTTTTTTTACATTCTCGCCTTTCTAAGAATTTGGACGACTTTTTGTTAAAAATAATTTCAAATTTTTCTTGATCTAGATTAATAAATGCATGTTTTGCGTTTTTTGATGTCCTGCGATCATTAATCTGTAATTTGTAATCGTTGAACGAATAGTTAATTTATTTTTTGCTATCCGATATTATTGTAGCTGTCACGATATTAAGTCTCTGTTAATTATTTATTCGCGAGTCATTTAAAAATCTACGATTAATTGAAAGCAAACAATTGTAATTAATTGCTCCAATTGAAAATCAGACGGCTATCTCATATAAATATAAATAATATAATATATAATAACAATAATATAAATAATTGTTATAAATCATTCATTTAGTAATAAAGTGCAATTATATCGATATATAATCAATATAATACAATACGATATGCAATCGAACTCGTTCCATTAGACGTTTGAACTTAATTCACCGCAAATCGTCATCAATCTGCGTAGGCTTTAATGCTTCTTCCACCTGCATCCACTCGAACCCCCAAGTACAACCAATAGCACACCAACGCGAGATAAATACACAAAATGCGAGATACGATACAATACCGGCCGGGTTCAACAGATGTACAAAAATCGAACTTCCTCCCCTCGAAAATTCGGCTGAAAATTCCACGGTGGTTCTGTACCAGGATCTATAGATCCGATTGGACACGCACGCATCCTCCCTCATTACCGAAAGCGGCCAGAGGGAGATCGCGCACTCTATTTAAGAATTCTATTTAAGGATTCCATTGTCCACCGCGAGGGGTAGAGCGTGTTCCATCCCCCCAAAAGGGGGAGCGCGTCGAAATCAGTGTCAGGAATAGTGGAGGAATCCCGCATCGCCTCTATTGTTGCTCGTCAACCCCACGCGAGGGTTGCACGTTGGGACAAGTGGTATTGTGTGTTTTCTCTTTCTCTCTCTCTCTCTCTCTCTCTCTCTCTCTCTCTTTCTCGAGAGAGGGGAACGTTATGCACAGGTGCACAAACCTGCGTAAAGTGCATAATGTGAAACGGTGAATGGACGAATGGAGAGGGAGAGAGAGGGAGTTTCTGGACACACCAGACCCCTGTCTGTGCCTGGAAAGGAAAATTAGGACCATTTTTGAAATAGGGGCGAACGGGGGGAGAGGAGAAACTTGGTTTTCAGGCGAGAATCTTCTCGGGCACATAGCGTTTTTATTCGTGAATTGAATTTATTTGTCGATGCGAAGGGAGGAAAGATGGGAGACTTTTTCCAAGGGAAGGCTTTTCTCTTCCTTTTTTTTTTTATTGTTGGATAGTTGAGGCTGTGATAGTTAAATTTGATTCTGTAGTTTGCTTCTTTGTCTGTGCTCTTGGGAACGAACTTTTGCGTCTCGGATCTTTCCTTTGGCAGATATTTGTAGTTTTGAAAATGTAGTTGTTTTAAATGTTAATTGCTAGTTTTCAAAAATATTGGGCAGATTTTTCTTTTGTGTATTATAAAAAGGGAATTTCTTTCCAAAATTTGTAGCAAGTATAGAGTAATACAATATATTTCAACGTTTTAAATCATTATTAGTCATGTTTATTTTAAAATCGTACAATTATTCTTTTATTAACAAGTACACTCTGTTATATAACGAAACAACGTGCCAATTATTTTGAACTATATTGTAGTTGCATACTTATAATTAATAACAAATTCCCATTAAAAATTCGCCGTCTCCAAACGAATAATGAAACAAATTTCTGTTACTCTGTGTTGCAGTAGTATATTCGTAATAAATTAAAAATAAATTTGCATAGAAATTCGCCTTAGTCTACCAACGAAACAACGAAACAATTTTTCTACAGAACCAAAACTGCGTATTAACTCGAAGAAGTTTCCGGTAAAGAATAAATCAGGAAAAGATCCTTTTTCATCCCCAACTTCCGATACCGAATCGTTCCACCCTATATTAGGTCAGATTATTATATTTGATATTGCATATATTTGATACCCCGTGAGAACAGAACGATGTATATCAGCTTTCGAGTTGCACGAGGGGCTTACCTTCGTATCTCTAGACTCGTCGATTCTAAGATTCTTATAAAAGGATCAGAAGATGGTTCCTTCTTACGCGGACACCTCGACCGAAAGCAAATTCTACGAAACGAAATTTAATTCAATCCTGGCGTAGCCAAGAATTAAATAGAATTAATTCAATCTGGCACCGCACTTCTGTTACGTGGAAATAATCACTGCAATATCAAGTTTGTTCTGAATATTTAAATTTATTTTCTGAAATTTAGAAACAATTTATTAATTCTAAACAGCAATCTGTTTAATGTGTCGATAGATTGGATATATTCAAAAATATAATAAATATGATTTGCAAATGAGAATGAGGAATTTATGAATTTATTAGCAAAGTAATTCAAAGTAATAATGATGTTTGATTCAGATTTTCAGATGTTTAATTTAATTAATTTAGATTCAATTCAGATGTTCAATCAGGTTTTTTTTTTGTCGAATTAAATGGCTCCGCATGGAAAACTTTTTGACGAAGAAGAAAGAATTTATTTCTAGAAACTTTACAGCGGATTACGTAATTAAGTAGTTCTACAAGGCGTTTAAAAATTCTCCGATCAATGTAATTTTTGTACAGTATTTTTGTAGCTAATATTTTTGTTTGTTTATTTATATTATTTATATTATTTCTGTTAATCAGCCATAGTCAAGTATAAATATGTTAGAAGCGAGGGAATTTTAACTAGTTGCGCTGGCAATTGATTGCGGACCATAACGAGTGACCAAACCGTATACAGTAATTCGTCGCTTTCTTTCGTCGGTATGATAGAAATTATTGAAAAGTATTAAATTTATTACTTGTTTTGCCTGGGTTATACTTAGATATATACTTGAAACTGAGAAAATATTGCAATTTTGGGACAAAAAATTCAGAACCAAGAATACACATTGAATGTACGATATCAATCGAATATCAGTCTTCACTTCTCGCAAAGGAAAACCACCGGAGGCATGTTCTTTGCGAGACAAGGATTAAACTGTGTGTCGTTAGTACCGACCCAGTCCCAAGGTTACTTCGTTCCTGCGTAAATAACCTGATAGAGAGAAGATAGAGGGCTCTCTGATAATTGGTTCGACCGCGAGGAAATTACATAGCGGCGCAGGGCTCGTACAACAATGTTACAAGTATCGTACATACGTGCAAGTATACGCACGGTTGTTCGGTTCAGTGCACGGGTGATCGCGCGATCATCGAGGTAAACACGTTGCGGCTAAAAGTGAAACGCCATTTCAAAAAGCGAGATCCGTGGAGAACGATCGGGCCAAGGTGGTTTGTCTGACACCTTGCCCGCGAGCCCGTGCAAATGCCTCCGCGCGAAATCAACAAACGGAGCCCTCCTCCTCTGTCCCTGCTTCTCTCTTTCTCTCTGTCTGTCTCTTCTTTAGACAATGTGCGTAAGAAGTTTTCACGAGAGTAGTCATTGTCGATGATTAAAGTGTAAATCGTTTTGAAGCATAGTATAGCGTTCTCTGTAGCGTAATGTATAGTATAAATGACCAATAGCGAAAATATTTGAAAAGTTTGTAATGTTATGAATTATAATTATTGTACTGCCGACTTTTGTGCAAATTCAGACTTTTAAGAATACGAAGAGATAATTGTTTTATTGAGAAATTTCTTTATTTACAACAAAGTGCTTTCTATAGATGTATGAGAATTTCTTTATTTACAGAAAGCACTATACTTTTGATATTTCATATACTTCTCTGTATCCTAATTATTACTACAATTATGTAAACCAACTATCAAAACTACCTAGTCTAAAATTTTCAAAACTCCATTATTAACTGCATCCCTCCATTTCCTTTGACGAACATTTGTGTTCTCACATCGAACGAGAATCATCTTAAATCACATCAAAAGCTACTCTCAAATCTTCAGACTGTGCATCCGACTATGAAAACTATTCATTCGAAGCTTCTAAAAACTCTCGTTTATCATCTATATCCCTGATGAACGCTCAAGTTCTCAAATCGAATCTCGAGAGTCTCAAATCATGTCACAGGCTGCTCTCAAAACTATCTCGTCTGCCATCAATTTCAACCCTGAGCCTCTCCGATGACTCGCACGAATCGACGTGAAAAATAAAGAAAAAAAGGAATAAAACAAGGCTACAGAGAGGAGCAGGGAGAGTCTCAGTCCTCACCCAAATACCGAGGTCTCGGCTTTATTTTTCACGCAAGCCAGTGAACTATTGTGACTCGCCGCGAGAGACGCGCGGCAATTGGGCCCCCGGTTGGAAACGGGGCCCGATTGCCGCCACGTCGCCATTGGTCGAGACCAAACGAGAGAGAATCGAGCCCAGAACTCGCACCACACCTCCGCGATACTCGCTCGAACGCCATTGGTCGATCGGTTGGGTCCTTTCTGGGTCTCCTTTGGCCCTCTTTCTTTTTTTCTCTCCCACCCCACCCCACTGCACACGTTCGTCTCGCACTTGAAAGTTACTACTCCCCTTCTTCTTCTTCTTCCTCTTCTTCTTCCTCCTCTTCTTCTTCTTCTTTCTACATCTCGCGTCGTACGTACCGTGCACGCTCTTTTCTTTCGATTTGTTCGACTTTGAAACTGCCTCGGCCCCGGCCTCGTCTCGTTTCGCGCCAGCCTTTCTCTTTCCGTGCGTTCATCATCATTATCCTCCGCTCGTCGTTATTTTCTCTCGTGTCTACTACTACTCTACCTCGAACGAACTCGCGGCCCGCTGCCTAACGTGACCGTCGTTATTTTCGCCCGTAATTACTCTTGCACAGGTTTTAAACGCTTGCGTTTTTTTAAATTTTGAGAGAAGAATCTACGCGAGGAACGTGGATCCCTACGAGTCTGCGTTCCGCGTGGGCACAATTTTATTCGAAACGAAGGCGAGAAGTTCACTTAACTTTGACTCGTGGTAGAGGATCTTTTTTCGTTGATTACGTTACTTTCGTTGAAAGAACAAGCCTTGGAAAGGTCCAATTCATAAAATTTACAAATAAAAGTTTCTGTGCAAGATTGTGTTCTTTTTATTATAACATTTCTTCATGGAAATTTTATGCTTCAATCATCGATAGTTTTAATGTCGAGTACCACGAAGCTTCGTGATTGACTGACACACGATCGTTTCGACATTTATATCATTTTTTTTTTTTTTTTTTTTTGATTTATGACAATTAATATTTTCAAGCGCGAAAAAGGATACGAATAAACGGAGCACGCGAGTAAATTAAATCGATCTTCGAAGATCAGAATTTTTTCCTGTGTATTTTGCCGACTGAAACGCTCGTTTCACTTTTTGAATGTGCGCCCGGTTTAAGTACACGCCGATGTTTGACCGCGCTCTCCTTAACATTAAGAGTACACCATTGCGCTGAAATTCGTGGTGCGTAAATTGTTGCGTCAAGTTGCACGCAAGCCTCCAGACAGCTAATGGTATATAACAGCCATAATTACGGGCCTATTATGAGACAGCTGAGAGTAACCACGGCGAGTGGTTAATAATAAAAGAAAAGTAACTGATTTTTGCGTACGTGCGTATACGACGTTTAACCCCTTGCGCTGGCAACTGGTTCGCGGACCATAACGAGTGACCGAACCGTGTACAACAATTCGTCGCTTTCTTTTTTTTTTGAACTCGTCGGTATAATATCACTGAATAGAAATTATTAAAAAATAATAAACTCATCATTTGTTTTGCCTCGGTTACATCTAAATATACTTAAAACTGAGAAAATGTTGCAATTTAGGGTAAAAAATTCTCGACGCACGTTATTCCAGCGCAAGAGGTTAATGACGAGTATTCGAGACAAATTTACGTAGATATACTTGATTGAATTTTCGTCCGACATATACTTTCTGCAAAAGTATATATAGCATTATGTGGTTGAAATTAACGAGCCGATTTTATTCCAGAGAATTTCAATTGACACTATTAATTTTAATTGACCAGAAATGAAGTTTTGATTGAAAGTTTGAAGTTGAGTGATATTCAATTTTGGGAAGAATAACGTTGAAACATACACATGTGAGGTACGAAATAAATTTTTTAAAGGGGACAGAGGAAATATGCGGAACACTTTGTTGTTAATTCGTATTAAATTTCACTCACGCTCCTTTCACTTTGCCTCCCAGTACAGTGAAATTGAAACATATGAATTTCGTGTCCAATTTACGTACAACCTGAACAACACGAGCGAGAAGAGTAGTATCCGCGCAAGTAGAATTATTATTATTCGAACTGGTAGATAATGAATGACTGATTATTAATTTTTACAATTTAATTAACTGCACAAATTTTTGACGAAATCTTCGAGTGTTTCCCTCCTTTAACAAGCAATCTCTCGAATCATATTTTCTTTCTGTAAAACCTATGTATTTAATGTATTTCTACATGTATCTAAACATTTAGTAAAAACGACTATAGCAATTTATATTTTAATTACGAATAATGTAATTCAAGTTCCACGTCTCGTGCTTCATGTTACATATTCCATCCTACATTTCACATTTCATATTTCATATTTCATGCCCTACATTTAACATTTCATATTTCGTATTTCATATTCTACCAGATATATTATCCTCCACATCTCACATTCTGCATCACATATTTCATGTTTTACATTCCGTGTTTCGTCTTCCATATCTTATTATGTATCTCACATTCAATATTTCAAGTTTCATGCACCTCGCGTTTCCATATTCAATATCCTATAATTTGTGTCCTATATTTTTCATTTCACATCTCGTACTTTACATTTAATATCCCATTATCCTTGTGCAATAGTATATATCCCACAATTTGTATTTCACGCCCCATATTTTCACGTTCTATATTTTATATTTCATATTCCACGTATCATTATTTTTACATCTTGTACATCTTGCATTCCTTGCTTCGCTTCACTAATTCCATTTCTCTTAATTATGGAAAGACAAACTTACAAGATGCCCCAAAAAACTTAAAACTAAAATTCGTGAAAATATAAATACTTACCTATGCTTACCCAGTATCCATGAATTATCCACAAGCGTTAGAAATGATTTCATAATAATTTACTTAATAAACTACTTGAACATTTCAATTCAACAATCGAGTTTAATATTTCACAAAATAATTTTAATACCCCACAAATCAATTTCGTAGCGCACAGAGAAGTAAATCAACATACTTACCCAGTATGAACTGTCCACACGTGTTGTAGATGATATTATTGCATAACAGCTCACTTAATAAACTACATCAATTGAAATATTTCAATTCAACAGTCAACTAATAATTTTAATACTCCACAAAATGAATTTCTTGTACAGAGAAGTTAAAATACGAATACTTGCCCATACTTACCCAGTATCTACGAATTATCCACGAGTGTTGTAGATCATTTCATTCCATAATACATCTTCAACTTGATAAGCTATTCAACAATTTAATAAATTTCTCTACTATTTCTCGAAAAGTATAATATTCACTAATTAGACAATAAAATAAAATTCTCCCCACTCCAACGATATTTCCAAACCCGATTTACCCAAGTCTGCTGCATGCATATAGAAATATTAAGAGATTAAAGTAATAGATAAGCTACTAACATTAATTAGTAATAACTAATCAAAAGAATGCAACGCTTGAAAACAAAGCAAAAATTCCGATTGCAAATTTTCGAAAAATTTCGAATTTGTGATTTATTTGCAAACACTGGATCGTTTCTAACATAAACAGACTTTGTTTTTGAAAATTTGCAAGTGTTTTTGATTTCCATTTTCTGAACAGGGTTCGTTTAAAAAAATGTTCCATAATTTCGAAGAAAACTTTTAAATTAACGTTGATAATATTAATAATAATTGTTTAAAGTATTAATGTTACGTTAGTAGAACCCTTTTAATTTAGTATCAGCCCTAATCAGTATTGTCTATCTTCACGATAATCGAGAAGAAGGAAAAATTGTGTAATGATTCTTCGGATGAATGACGATCAGAATATTCGGGAAGGGACAGAGAATTGTTAAAATTATCCAAGGGGGAAGTTAATGCAGCCAGGGTCGACAGATCGTTGTTTGACCCTACTATAAGTGTAAAAGTTTCCTCACTGTGGTATAAATTAGTATTACGAAGGGAGATTGCGAAACGAAAGAGTATAGAGGAAGATAAAAATGGGGAGTAGGAAGAAATGCCGAAGCGTAGCCCGCGGGTTGAATTCGCTTCCTCTGGTTGGCATTAATGGGCCAGGGGGTAGTGCGCACAGTTGCGCCTTATAAAGCGTCTTAACGAACGTCTGGCGCGATGTCGGGGGAAGAGAACAACCGGGATACGCGCTGGCGATCGTTATTCCGCCAGGAGCGTGGACAAGAAGAAGAGGAAGAAACGGATGCGCTCGCCGGAGCATCGGCGAGGAGAGGGCTGGAACGCCCGCGAGAAACGACGGAATGGAACCGGGGGAGGTGGTGGTGGTCAGCTGGGAAAAAATTAGCGGCAGCACGTCTCAAGCTGCGCAATAATTCCCCGGGCGCGTGTTACACTGCCTTCTTCCTTCTCCTTCTCCTCGTTCACTGCTGTTTTATTCATTTTCTCGGAAATTTATGGCCGCGAGTTGAATCTCGCAACGCGTGAAAAATGAGGGAATAAGTAAGGACCACTGGTTTCGTGGTCGACCACTGTGCGTTAAGACATTGTCCTCTCGATGCTTGTGTCGAATATAATCGCGTCGTAAAGATGGCTTTTGAATTGTTACAATTTTCGTTTGCGTTACATTCACTCTGATGTATTACAATCGAAACGTTTACATGCATAAATAAAATACATTGTAATTATATTTTATACTTTATACATAAAATTCGTATGTGAATAATTGAATAAACGGATTGAAAGCTGAAAATGTCGCGGTTCTCTTGGAAGAAACCTCCGCGAAAATTACGCCCACGTAGCCGCATAAACGTCGACGTCTGCACGAGCATGACTACTCGGTAGTCCGTTTGCAAAATTTATTTACGACGGCGATACACGACGAGACGTTTCTTAACGACCGTGCGATAATACGACGCTCATTAATTTCGCATCGATAACAGGAAGATTTAGGGCTAAGCGTAATTACGAGCCGCGTCTCGTTTTTTGTGCCCGGGCTCGGTTCTTGCCGTCTCTTTACACCGAGTGGCCATTAATGTTTTCGGCTATTAACAAGCAGGAAATTCGTAGCCAGCCGGTGATATTTATCTGGCCACGTTTCGTTCGTCTTTCGTGTCACGTTTAATGGCCTCGTTAAAAAGCTCCATTCACGGCGTTTTCTCGGCCGCGTGTAATGCAAATCGACGCGATTTATTTCGAAAGCTGAAGAGACAAGAGCACCTCGACGCGGTGGCTTTCCTGTCTCATTGTCGGTTATATTATATCGTTTGGATTAATACCACGGTGGATCGAGGCCTCTTTGCAACGCGACGTTTGAGATAATTTATCAGACATTTGTTTACGTTACGTTGCGACTTGATACATTGCGATCGATCTGTTCAAATTTGAAGATTATTTCTTTTCAACGTGAATCTGATGTATAAATAAGTTAAATATAATTATGTACGTGACATCTGCATGTATTAATTTAACTTGTAATAATTAAGGAGCGTAATCTCTCACGATCGAAATAGGAAGATTAGGAACATTAATTTCTATTCTGATTTAACTAATTTAAAATAATTTCTGATATAAAGATATCTTGCTTGTTTTAGAAAAGAAATGCCGAGCCGCCACGACTGCTGTTGAAGAAAGTGAGTAAAAAACACCTTAACATTTTATAATATTACGTATAATATTATATAATATTACATAAGAAAATGAGTAAAAAATCCCCTAACATTTTATTATATATATATAATATAAAAATAATATAAAATAATATTATAAAATATTTTACAAAAATATTTTATACGCTGCATATTACGAACGCCAAGTAGCTTTAATTACTCTCCTCGTTACTGCTTTGATACTCGCGTGCAAGCACGAAATCGCTGAAAGAGGAAAAGAATTTCACCCAAATTTTCCTCTACGATCATCAGATCGGCAATTTTCCCGCCAATGATCGTACAACATCGTATTTAAAGGAACAAAGACACGCCCAAAAGAAAAAAAAAAAAGAGAGAAAGGAAGGAAGAAAGAGTTACACGCGACAGAATTTCCACTCACGATCGTCGAAAGGCAGAGAAACGGCTCGCAGATGTTCGTTATCAGCGAGCTTACCGAGCAACCGAGCAGCTCGGCTCGAAAATTGGACGCACTTTGGCTGCATATCAAGTAGCCGACGTGTGCTTGCCTTACGATCGCGCAACTATTCATTTAATACGCGTAAGTGGGCGAATTAACGCGCGTTAAGATGATTTACGCACAAACCGTCAATTAGGTACTCGTGTCGAAAGCGCGATCGATCCGCGTGCCTTGCCGCCAACCAGCTTTTTCTCGCTTTTTCCCAACAACCGGCGAGGCTTTCTCAAATACAAGAGAAACGAGGAAAGAAAGAAAATATATATATTTTTGTTTCCTTTTTTTAATTGGAAAAAAGGAGCGCGTGAATCAGTGACACTGGCTGTAACGCAATATTTCGCAAAAGCATGAATGTATCGTCGTGTCGATGATTATTAACGCATGACAGATGATATTGATTAAACGTTAATTAAGGAACACACGCTTGAGATCACCAAACGATAATCGTGCTCTTTGATCGATTGTTGCTCAGGGGTTTTAATTTAAATTTAAGCCAATTTGTAGATGAACCGATATAAACGGGATCTGATTCGTGGATTTGCGTGACGCATGGTTAATTGCGTCTTGGTTTAATTACCAAGCGTGCGTGTAACCGTGCTGCGAACCAAGAAATTTGGAGTTTGTTTCTTCTTTTCTTAATTTGTGTCAATGGCTGGAAATTGAAAAGAGAACATCGATTACTCTCGATTTATTTCCACATACGTCGATTTGGCCACCGACGTGCTATTGGTGGTGTAGTTAGCACGTAATTTATTTTAATTGGACGTCTCAGTGAAAAGTTTGTTATCGCGTTTGTTTATCTTTCGTTGTGAAAGATTTACGAGAATGATCGCGTTGCGAGAAGTTGTAGGTTTTTTCGTACAAAAAATTGGTCGTTTGTAATTTAACAGTGCAATTTTTAGTAACATATAATTCTGTCAGAGGATATTCTTAGATTCAATTTCTCCTTTCGTCTGATAATATCATCAATTTATAATTTATAATATTACAAATTCCGTTAGGAGATACTTTATGATAGTGTCAACTATCAATTAACAATTATAAATTCTTTGCCAAAAGATACTCCGTTCTAAAATCTCTAAAACGATTCTTCGATAGTTAATGTGATTTCTCTCCTAATAATAATTTCACAAGAAAAAAAACCATGCCCATACAATAATCCACTTTCCTCACAGTTTTCAACCCCGTGAAAATTCCAAAGATTCGCGCGACAAAGTGGAAAGTTGCAAAAAAAAAAAAAAAAAATCCAAGAGAAAATTCGCAACGTCTCGGAAGCAGCTACGAGCCGCAATGGGTCGATAAGAGTCACCCACGTTGCCTCGGGTCTAGAAAAATTCATCGAAATGAAAATCCGAGTCGGCCAACTCCGCTCGACCTGACCTTTAACCGCGCGTTTCCCTCGATCGTGTCGCAGTTTCCGTTCGCCTCGCCTCTCCGCGTTGCCCGTGCCCAAAGTTAGGAGAGCTTTCCACCTTCGTCGTTTTACCAGGATCGTATAAAGACGACCGCGACCGAGTTCGACCGGAGACGCGTCCGCAAGAACTCGACGAGCTTTCGAGGCTCGCGGTCGGTAAGCGTCGCGACGCCGTAGCAGGGAAGCATGGCCGGAAGTCGGAACAACCGCCCCTCGCGAGTATCGATCCGTCCCCCGTGCTTTTCCCCCAGACGAGCGTTGCCAAGCCTCTCGTAAGAACGTTTAATTCCCTTCGTTCGTACCGAAATTAACGTCAACGAACGTGGGTGAATGTTTTTGGCGTGATAATGAATATTAAATAAAAAAAAGAAAAAAGAGAAAAGAAAAAGAAAAAGAAAATTGACGCTTTGAGATATTTTAGCTGCAGGTTGAAAATGGAGAAAAACTAAATTAGATGGACGAAACGTTTTTGGAGAAAATTTTCATGATTTGGCGAATGTTTCCCGCAGACATTACCGTGTAACTAGGATACGTCGCATTTTAAAAACATCCGATCAGTAACTGAGATTCGGGGCGAACAGGGGAGCAGTAAGGGTGAGGAACGTTCCTCGAGCTTTCTCGCGAAGCGCGCGTACGGTGGGTAAGAAAAGGTTGAACTCTCGAGTGATAACCATTGCACCGTGGGTGACTGTACGCTAGTGAGATTAATTTATTGGAGTGTTCGATTTTATTTCGTCGTTTCGATAACTTTCGAGTCTGTCGGTAATATCGGTCACTGTACCGATTATATTTGTTCATCTTTTAATTTAATTCTTCGCGAGTGAATTTTTTTAATTTAAATCCTCGCGATTCTGTGATTTTATGTATCTTCGGTATTTAATGTTTAATTTACCACTTTGAAATTAAAGTATAATAATATACAACGTGATATTATAATATCTATGTAATTTAATAAATATATAATATGATATTTATATTATGTAATAATATTACAATATCATTACATCATGTTGCATATTATTACAGTTTAATTTCAAAGTGGTAAATTAAATATTAATTTATTAAATATAAATTGTTCCAATTACCCCTCCAATTACAAAAGATATAACTGTAAAATAAAAATGATTAAAAATCAACTCACGTTCCTTACGATAGTATTTAATTAATCATAGAAAATATTAAATATAACGACTACGTTCTCAAACGTTTAAATTTCCCAGTGTATAAGAATAACTCTTCTCTTTCTTCCTCTTGTGAAGCGCACTTTTTCTAAATTTCGCGTCGCAAGTATAGCGACAGCTATATTTGGAGCGACGTTCAAAAAATGATTCACGAGCGTTACGTAAAACACTTGCGCAAACGAGCGCGTAATCGAGGACACGTGGCCGAATCGCGGCCTCGAGAGCTTTTCACAGCGATTGCGCTCGACAAAGACTTGACGCGCACACGCAGCGCCACCGGAAATTAACTCGGTTCGGAAGTTTATTCTCGCGTGATCCCTTTGATCGCGACTTGACGCACCCGCTAATGGCATGCACGGCCGTGGTAACACGTCCGTTTCTGCGTCGGTCTTACCATTCATTCGACATCCTGCCGTTTATCGGCCGCGATAATTGACCGAGTGACCGGGTCAAGAAACAATCGCCTCCGGCCGCGAGAACACGTGCTGAACGAATGAAATTAGTCTGATTGAGCGACAGCCACTCCGATTTAATACAACGACAGCGTAGATTTTAATATCGTTGGTCGCGATTAAGAATAATAATTTATCCTATTATATTTAACATAGATCGCGATATTGACACAATTTTTGTATTTTATTTGAGATTCATTTTATGTCGTCAGTTTTTATTTTTGAACGTTGGAGTTATTGAAATTTCACATTTCTTCTATATTAATTATATTCATGGATCTTACGAAATTTGAATTTGTGCGATATTTTTATGCGATTCTCAGACCACGATTAGAAACACGAAGTCTAATGTATAGGAATATACGTACAATGATATATCGCTTAATATATATTACATGATACTATTATTATACAATATTTGAAATATTTAGGCTTCACTTGTCTAATTATACAATTGCAGTACATACTAATCGCAACGAACGTCCGAAATAGTAATAATAACATAAATTATATGGTGATTTTTCGTGAAGTCTGACAAAACCCCAACTAAAGTGATTTTCAAGTACGTGACCAGTTAACTATGTTCAGAAAGTTAATTTTGTCATGAAATTGCACAAAGATGCTTGCAGTCATAAGCCACAAGCCATAAGTATGATACTATTATAAGTCCAAAGTATAGTAAATACATCTCCTCCCATAAATGCATGAAAATCCGTAATCTATTGATCACGATATCCGAAATTGCAAACTAGTATCACCAATGACTTCTGTACAATATGTTCACAGCACAGAAGCCAATCAACTCCCTCTCTAGAATCTAAGTTACTTCTTATTAAAAATAAATTGTGCTTAATCATTAATTAATTAAAAAAGTTTATGTAGTACTATCTAACAATACTAATACTATCATCATTACAATACTACAACTGAGCCATTCCATTAAAAGTTTTGCAAGTTTCGACAGCAGAAGTATATCTCTGGTGCCAAGTATGAAATACAAAGTACAAAGTATCTTTAATGGAAAATAACACAGATTTGGTTCCCACCAGATGTACACTACCGCTCCAAAAGATTTTTAGGATTTTTAGAACAATTTTAGGATATTTTTATTTTTTTAGTAGTATTCAATACTTATCGTCTGTGCATATTTCATAATACAGTATGTATTGTAATAACACAATATATTAACATGTTACCAAAGTCTTTATTGTACAAGGTATATTTTATATTCAATTATGTTGCATTTATCATAAATACAAAAATTTATAATTTATATTCATTAGTTTTATACACATTTTATTTTATATTCACTATTTTTATATACAATTATTGTATAATAGTACAATATATTCATATAACAGGATCTTTATCGCATAAACTATGTTTTGTATTTATTGTATTCAATGAAATACAATACAATAATTTACAATATATACATATTTGTACGTATGTATATTCATTATACGTTCTAATTGTAACAATAAAACACACGTACGTAATATATGTATTTCATTGTAGAATAATTTATATCGCATATTGCACATTGTGCGTACAATTTACAATTTACGTCGTACTTTCATTTCACACAGACACAGTTACCCCTCTCAAAGTACTTACCAAAGGGGTGACATTCGGTCATCCTCTTCGAATCGCAGTCAACCCGAACGAATCTCATCCATCCCCACATGGCTGTCTCTCGCAGCAGCGCGCACGCTCGCGGCTCCCGTGGGCGTAGCAAGCACCACCCAGGGTGCTTACCCACGCCGCCTCCGCGTTCGTCTAAAATTAACCCCCGTGGGCGCCGCGACGCCGGCCACCTCTCGCCGTCGCGTGCTCTCCCGTTCCGATTCCTCGCCGTAACGACGCTCGTCGCGACGCTCTGTAGGAGACGAGCGCACGTCCAAGGACCCTTTCATCTGCTGTTGTTCTCCTGGCCGTGGAGGACGTCGCGGCGCGGCCTCTGACAACGTTTATCCTATCTTCTCGACCTTCTCGTCCGCGTCCGCGCGAAGCTTCCTCGCGGCGCGTCCACACGGGCGAAAAGCTCTCGGGTGGCAAGCGCGGGCTTCGGCCGGCGCGAACCTCCGTGCCCGACGTGATCCCCTGTTCCGCTGGTACGTCAGACGACGTCTTCCGTTTGACGGGCAGCCTCGTCAGACGTCGTGGAGACTGACGGTGCTCACCCAGCGCTGTTATGCTCGCCGGATGAAGCGTCGCGAGCCTAGGGCGCCGCTGAGCTTTCTCAGGGGCGTTTTCTCCGCGACGCGCTTCTTCGAGAGCTTCTCACCAGGTATCCTAGGGTGTTGTCTAGGGGAATCGTCTGAGTTCCGCGTCGCTCTTCTCTTTCCCTTTTTTTTTTCCTTCTTTCCCTCCTCTCGTTCACTCTCTCTCTGTTTCTCTCTCTCTCTCTCTCGCGGTCTTGTTGTTCCTCGTGACGTAAGGGCGCGCGGGCTGTGGGTAAAAAAGGGGGTGGTTGTCGTCGGTTCGAACGCCATCGATCCGACGCGTTTTTTGTTTTGGCAATCCTTTTTTCTTGTTTTCTTTCCGGAGTGAAGCGGGACGCGCGTACGGGACTGGGATCGGTGTGTGTTGCCGGTCTGTTGCGCGGCTGTCGGTTGTGTCTCTTTTGGGAAATATTGATCTGGCTTTGTTGCGATTGCGGGTTTGCCCGCCCGCGGCCCGTTGCGCGCCGTTTTCAATCCCGGATCGACTCGGGGGCGAATCTCGTTGCAGATTGGTTTCACTGGCTTGACCAACGTTCGCTGTTTAGAGTAATGAGGAGAGGGGAGGGAAATGAGATCCTTGGGCGGATTTGTGACGTTTGGAGAAAAGTTGGGGGGCTTGGAACAATTGCAGGAAGAATTCATCAGAAAACAATTGAAGCAATTTTGTTCGAAGATATTAATTAATTTGATAGCTAGTAATTTGTTACACGAATCTGGAAAATATGACAAAGTTTCTAATATTTGTTCTCTGTGGAAAATAAATTGGAACAGGAAAGATCAAGAGGCGTACTGTATATTAAAATAATATCTAAAATATGTTCTTCTTGTTATTATGACAATTATAACAAGAGTAAATTTTGTTCGCTTTACTGTGCATGTACGTAGATCTTCTTAAAATTGTACATTTGCATTCATTTGAAACATGAGAATCATTGCCAATATTTTAGGAGCGATCTAATTTTAGTTAACAAATTAATTGATTCGTGAAATGTTCAAACTTGTGTTTCGGTGTCACAGTCTGTATTTGCATATCACGTGCATTCTTCAAATATATAAAATGTTCAAATGCATAAAAATCCTTTGAGAGTTTACATTCACGTTTAAAGTCATTCAAAGCGAAAAATTTGGACATCTTTTTAATTACTCTACTTTGGATATTTTTTTAATTACTGAATATTGTATTTCTCACTTTTAATTAATATCGTTATATAATATTCTACTCAATTCAATTCTGTATTATTATAACATTCTACTATCATAATTGTGTTACAGTCGTGATTAATACTGCGACTCAAGTATCATAATTAATATTCTACTCAATAACACTTACAAGTACACTGTGGACTTTTCAAGTGCGAAACTACACAGAATTCACGTAATATGAAAAAAAATATAAAGAATATAGAAACTATGAAGTATTGTACCTTCTCCACATACATATGTTATTTTTCTGTTGAAGTTCTTCCTTTCAAATCATATTCTCAACCTGTATTATATATACTTACATTACATGAGATAATATAAATATTATCTTATGAATCTTTAATAAATATATTTATCACAAATTTACAACATATTACAATGTGTAAAATAAAATGTGCGTATGTGTATATACATATGTAATATAAAATTGCATTGAAAATTACATTATACCAAATTATATCTATCACAAATATTACATACCTTTGGTATCTAAAATATCAACTAAAATCGTATAAAATATTTTAGTATAATATTTTAGCAATGGTCAATATTAGGCTGAGATTGAAATTTACGATTTTAGTTGATATCTTAGATATCAAAGGTATGTAATATTTATGACAGATATAATTTAGTATAATGTAATTATTGGTATACTATATTACATTATATTGGGTTGTCCAGAATTATTAAATATTAAATTTAATTTATATTAAATCGGCACGAATTTTCCGGACTACCCAATAGATATAATTTAGTATAACGACACCCGACGTAGGTTGATCACTAACCGTAGATTTCAATCACGGCCAACCAACCCTTTCGCCGAAGCTCAATTAAGATCAACCTCGATTAAGATCCACCAGCGTCGACGTCTGTTCTCCTAGTACGTCGTCGCGACGCCCGAGAACTGGCGCCACGAGGCGTCGTCGTGCGCGCTGTGACGTCGCGTCGGCGAGCACCGCGACGCAGACTCGAGCAAGCTTCACCGAGGTTCTGAGGGCCGGCTCGCGAAACTCGTCGTGACCGAGCCGCGACAAGCGGTGAGCGACAGGTGGGCAGCTCTCGTCGGGAACATCGACACGTCGACTCTTTCAGAAACGTCGACACGTCGACGCGTCGATCGACGGCCGAGGATCAACACGTACGCGCGGTTGTACCAGCCTCCGAAGAAGGCACCTTCTCCCCGGAGCGGAGGGTGCAAGCACACCTGTGCGGCCACGATCACGCAGGTCGAGAGACGAGCTGGCGCCGCACCAGGCGCCCATCATGTCGCGTCGGCGTCCCGACGCCCCCAACTCCTTCTTCAGGGACGTACGCAGAGACGTTCGAACCCCCCATCTTTTAGCCTCTCTCTCTCTCTTTCTCTCTTGAATGGACTTCTTCCATTCTACGTTTGAGCTTTTCCTGAAAATTGAACGACAGAGTCAGAGCTTGATTAACAATTGACATTTTCTATCAGCTCTGTTTGAATTTGGTTTTATTTGATTCTGAATCGTTCGAATGGGTTGGCTGTGATATACTGCGAATTAAATTGTTTGTTATATTTGATTCTTCGTTGATTTTAGAGAAGATTTTATCTTTCCAACTCTGGACGTTTGGGCTTTTCCTGAAAATTGAACGACAGAGTCAGATTTTGATCAACATTTTCTATCAGCTCTGTTTGAATTTGGTTTTATTTGATTCTGAATCGTTCGAATGGGTTGGCTGTAATATACTGCGAATTAAATTGTTTGTTATATTTGATTCTTCCTTGATTTTAGAGAAGATTTTATTTTGGAAATTTTGGAACTTTGGACGTTTCAGTTTTTTTTCTTTGGAAATTGGTTGACAGTGTTAGAGTTTGGTTCTGAATTAACATTTTTGAATCTTTGATTGATTCTTGAAGGTTTCATCTTGAAGAATATTTAAATGGATTGGTTGATACTGTAGTTTAATCAGACTGTGAATGAAATTGTTAATAGATTTCGTATATTTGAACTTTGAACATTTCAATTTTTCCTTGGAAATTATTAAAAAATTGTAGTTTAATTCTCAATTGAAATTTTTCTTGGCTCTGTTTCGCATGTTTTTTGTACTTGCAATTAGACGTACTTGATACACAGTACCATAAATTAATATCAGTTGAATAGTTTTTACGTTTTTCTAAATTCTATTTTGAAAAGTTTCATTTTGAACAGTCTCTTGTACATTTGAACGAAGTTAACTCGCAATATTAAAAATTGCAATTTAATTCTCAATTGATGTTTCTCTTGGGAAATTCTTTAAAGAGGAATGTTATATTATAAAAAGGCAATATTATATTAAAATTAGAATTAATTAAATAAACTTGATACTTGAATGAGATAATTTCACGACACGAGGGTATAGTTCTAAATTTCTCTGTTGCTGAAACTGCGGGACAACTATTGGCATATATATCGTACGGCTGTAGGAGACTTGCGCGGCGTTTCCAATCGAAGCCAACATTTTTGCCATTGGCGTCGTACGTAAGAATTTTTTACCAGGATCGTATGAATCGCACGGAGGGTGCGTGTCGAAAGAAACCACTGGAAAAATGACTTTGTCGTATCGGAGAAGCCTTATGAGTTCCTGCCTTTCGTTCAGAACTGCAGATAAAGAGGGAAGTAGAATGAGAACGCCATGGACAGACACGGCACACCAGTCGGTCTCCTCTATCACTTGACCACTAGCGCTAAAGTAATCTTTAAACGCGTAACTTAAAAATATAAATTTAAATTTAAATTTCAATATAAATATAAACTTATGGAACACGTAATTTTATTAATTAATTTAACTGTAGAATTAAATTAAATTATTGTTCGTTTAGTATAATTATTCAAATAACTTTGCGTCTTGACGAATTTTAATAAAAATAAGAATTTAATAAGAGAATTTTAATACTCTAAATTGAGTGGAAAATCTAATGAAACGAATATTTCAAGTTTCACGTAGTTCTAACGTAGAGACTTTCGTTCGTAGATAACGTTACGATGTCGTCTTAGTTGTCCTAAATGTGATTTGTATGACCGAAGCAGATTTTCTGTATTCCTCGAACAGATAATGTTAATACCCTCTATCGATCAGAAATGGAAGTTAGAAATTTTCTAGGGATTTAGTATTTATTAATACGTGTTCTGTTAAACAAACGTCTGAGAGAACTGCGTAGAATTGACAATGAACACTCTAAGATATTTATAGAAATGGACAACGTGGCCATTGTAGCAGTGAACAATGCAATTAATGATATAATTAACAATCATTTTTTAATTAATTTATGTACAAATTTGATAAATTTATAAATATTTTATATGCAAATAATACACTAGATACAACTTAAATCTTGATAACTAATAAATAACTTTTTCAATTAATTTATGTACAAATTTGATAAATTTATAAATATTTTATATGCAAATAATACAACTTAAATCTTGATAGCTAAAAAATAACTTTTTCAATTAATTTATGTACAATAATATAAAAGCACAAAAGCTCCACAGTTCCGAGTGGAGCAAGCCTGCCTTCGCAATGCACAATTTAATTCCACAATTGCAAAATTGTTTCAAAGCTCTGCCTACAGTGTCGACAATCACTAACACCGAAACTCTGTCGCACACCCCCGCAGCCACGCTCGCGTCGAACGTCAGAAACCAGTGATTGTCAATCGGGGCGTGTCACGCCGTCCTATCAGGAGAGCACGCGACCGCGTTATATCGATTCCGGCATGCCAATAATAAAACGTAACGAAAGCTCGACACAGAGAAACAACCTCCTCCTCCCCGCGCACACACACACACACACACACACGTACATACACACAGCTGCTCCGGTATTCGCGAGCCAGATACACGAGCAACGATACACTCGGCACGGCGCGTAGAAGCGCGGCGTGTCACGCGTCCACGAGCGCGTATTGGTCGCTTCGACACGGGCACGAACATTGCGTTCGAACACTGCCATCTTCGCTCCGTGTTCTTTTTTTTTTTTATTTCTTTTTTTTCCGTTCGGGGGTGGGCGGGGGCGGCGAGGGAGTTTCGTCGCGAGGTTTTCGCCGGCGACGATCGCCTCCCGGTCCTCGCAAGGAAAAAACGGGAGGAGAGGCGCGCGTGTCGGGAGAGCTTTCGATAAGACGAAGCACCCAGGCGGTTGCTTGCGAGCAGCCCCCGTCACCAGGCTCGCAGAACGCCGGCATTGGTCGTCGGCGCTTGGCGTCTGCTCGTGCGCGGCCACCGAAAAAGCGCGGGCGTCGCGACGCCCGACTCGGAGAGCAGAACGCGCATAACGCGTTGCCGAAGAGAAGCTTCGCGCCGAGTGGCGGGGACGAGTATTTTTGGAGGATGTTCGCGCGGAGAGCTTACGAAAGTGAACGATTCGGACGATCTTGTTGCCGCGCTCAAAATTCGAAACTGACGTGGTTTGCGGTCGAGTGGTGGCTCGACGAAAGATTTTTTAGGCGAGGGACTAGTCGATATTTAACGATCACTTTTGTTGATTTATTAATTTTAATTTTGGAGAAACAAGCTTGGAAAGCTCCAAGTCGGATTGATAATAATTTCTAAGAAACGGTCGATCTACTGTTGCTGAGATTTCGAACGCGTGCACGGAGATGACTAACGTGTCAGAAGGGATTTCACAAAAGTAATATTGAAATATATGAAATAACTACATTCGTAAACTCAAATATAATATTTCAATCCGAAAACAAATAATTATTTCGGACAAAGCACAACGAAGCACTGTGTGAAAGATAATCCCTATAAATATATTTATATTTTATTTGAAATTATACCCAGCACTATTCTTAACACTAAAACTACCAAAGTAGTTTGAGTGACCAACTTTTGTTTAGGAATTTTACAGACACGAAATAATGTATTTTTAAAAATTTTAATGACTTTCCAAAGAAGCTTGCGCAATTTATTGTATCATAAAGCTTCTCTATTTTTTCACCTTGATGTTTCTGACGGAAATTTTATGCTTTATGCTTTAGTCGTCGGTAGTTTTAGTATTGACCGCGTTTCAATGTTTCGAACAAGTAGAATGAGACGAACGTCGTGGACTAAAAAATTTTGAACGTCCATAGCCAACTGGAGAATATTAAAATGAAATGAAAAATATACTATCGAACAATTAAAGATTTCGATTAAAGCATTATATATTTTTATATTAATCGTGTATATTATATATTAAAAACTAAGCACGGTGTATTCTATTGTATTGCGAAAAAAAATTCAGATTTCCAATCAGCTTATCCCGAATTAATAATCGAAATGAACGAAGTAATTTCTTTCTCGTCCGATGAAACGAAATACCCGAGGGGAAACGCGAAAAAAAGCAGCAAAATGTTATCATTCGCTATTAAATCAAGCTGCGTTTATTTTTTTCATTTGAATGTCTTCTCAACTACGTGGGAAACAAGACAACCACGTTAATGGTTGATCGACTTCTCGAGAGCAAAAGTGGCAAAAAAATTGGACGGGAAGATGGAGCTTAACAAACATAATGGGACCTGGGAACAAGTTCTCAATTCCAGCAGAGTTCAGCTTCATTTTCTAATTATCTCGTTTTAAGTCCTTGCATCTCTCTCTCTCTCTCTTCTCTTCTCTTTTTTTGTATCAACCATCATTTCATCTTCTTTTCATATTCTCAACATTCCTTCGACGGCGTGTATCTCATTCAACAGTCGCGCCACGACACACGCAGAGAGAAGCTCTTCGTAATAAATACAAATTAAACGATATGTGTATTTCAAGGAACAATTAGCTTCGGGGAAGAGAGCAGTTTTGAGAGGTCGGGGAGGCAGTGATTGCACGGATCGTCGTCTCCTTTTAGGAGCGACGAGGAATTTATGTCGACCACTACGCATCGAAAGAGCGTAATTGGAGGCAGTTTGCTCGAGAAGCCATCGCCGACTGACATAGTCTTACCCGCTTCCTACCGAGCGTGGCCGCGTTCAATGCACGATTCGTCGGTCCTCGGGATGTCTTTTCGAAACTCGCCGCTGGATTTCGTCCACCGGCTCGCCGTTCAGCGTCTTCTTTGGAATTTTGTTTCAAATTTCGTGAATCCTCTCGATTCAACGTTCGTTCAATTTTTTGTCGTATTTATGGTTGCACAGTTGAGTCGATGAAACTGAAAGATGGATCGATCGGTGGAAAGTGTAGTTGTTAAAAATAACTCTTCAATTTTTGCCTCTAACACTCTTCGTCTGGAGTATAAATCATCGACTACATTTAATTTCATGCTATACCGAAATATTAATATAAGTTGGAGGATAATAATAAAGTTGGAGGAACTTGAACAAAATGCACGCAATTGGAAAAATAATTCTCTCCGACAATTCTACAAGTCTTTCGAAATTTACGTGTATTTAAAAATTCCAAGATGGTAACAAATATTCGATTTACAGTTGACCTAATGTATCGTGAAACCACAAAATTAATCTCTACACCTAATATAGCAATTAATGACTAAAATTACAAGTTCCAAATGGAACTTGACATTTCAAAATGGTAATCTAATCTATTACGAAGAAACAGAATAAATTCCTGCAGCCAATAGAAATTCAAAAGAAATTCAATAATTTCGATAGAGAAAAATAAATATTGTACGAATTACACTTGCACTTGACCTGACTTGTACTATAAACGCACAGAGTTAATTCCTACACCAATCGTACTATAATACATTGGAAGAAATTCAATAATTTTAACAGAGAAAAGTACTTGACTACGCTACAAGTACAATATGCAAATATATAAAATACAAAAAATATGTATAAAAATAAAAACAAAATACAATACAAGAATATTCAAAATACGATACAAAATACAAAAATATAAAAATATTCTCAATACAGTGTCATTTATCGAAAATAAGAAAAAAAATGTCCCGAGCACGATAATTGTTACATATTTATGTAATTGTGTAAAATTAAAAGTATTGGAGTATTTTTATTAACATTTAATCAAACTAGATTTTTATGCATTTATTGGAAATTTAGTACTGCAAAAGATGCAATATGTAGAGAATAGGTAATATCTTGTAATTATTATAACATTTTTATCTTTACGTTTATAAAAATATAAAATTGCACGAAAATCCACGGTTTAATTAGAATAAGCTACTATCGCTATTAATCCTTGATAATAATAATAATAATAAAACAAGTTGGGAGCACGAGAGTGCCACGCCACGAAACGACAATTCTACTTGATCTCCAGGGGAGAACGATCCCCAATTTCGCAATGGCGCGATCTTAGAAAGAGTGACGATTATTTTACGAACGTCGGCTCGACCCTTTCGGGGTGCAGGAGGCACACACCAGGGACTTGATCACGGCGCGCGTTCTAACTATAAAATTGATATCGCTTGTAATTTCGAGTCGTTACAGTCGGCCAGCAGGAACGAGGATGCTAGATTATTATAAGTTCCGTGATTACAGGCCCGAGGGTGCGAGTGTGCCGTTGTTGGCGATCGACGCCATCACGAACGCCTTTACGAGCGTTAATGAGCCACATTGCATTCCCATTCTTTTTCTTTTTCTTTTTCTTTCTTTTTTCTAGCCCTTTCGTTCGTCTCGTCCCTTCCGTCTTCTCCTCTTGTTTCTTCTTCCGTCTCATCTCTTTTACGATCATCGAGACGGTTGCTCGATTTGATTGAACTGTGTCGTTTGGACGGAACGATCGAGATTGAGAAACATAGTAATTTTCGACGACCATTTCTTCACCCGCGATCTTTTATTTCCGGTCGTTTCGCGTCGTCGAGTCTAAATCTCGTCGGCGCAATTCTGAGAATTTGTTTTCGATATCTTTCTAGATTTCTTCAGATTTCTTATCTTCAGCTAGAGTATACATTGTTACATATTTATGTAATTGTGTAAAATTTTTTTAGTATTTTTATTAACATTTGTTGGAAATTTAGTGGCGCAAAAGATGCAATATGTAGAGAATAGGTAATATCTTGTAATTATTATAACATTTTTACCTTTACGTTTATAAAAGTATAAAGTTGCACGAAAATCCACGGTTTAATTAGAACAAGCTATCGCTATTAACTCTTAAATGGATTAAGAACTCATTGAATTTTAGAAAACTAAAGTGTCGAAAAAGACTACCTTTTTTATTTTATCCTTTTAATTTATTATCCTTGATTATATTATAATATAATATAATATCCTTTAAATTATTATCCTTAATTATATTAAATTTGTACGAAATCCTGATCTTTGAAAAAGAATATGCGTATATGTAATAGAAAATTGCAAGCAACAGATAGACCTTAAAGGGTTAAAGAGGACACGAATAATTTTCAATAAAGAAGACTAAAACGCGCGAAAAAGAAATGACAAATTGATCGCCCAATTGTTACGCAATTGAATAACAAACATTCTACATCGAAACAAATTTTCGTGGAAATTAATTTTATACAATCTTGTCTCTCTCCATTAAATAACACGATTGAGAAATTAATTGACCAGAAGAACGATCCGGACGCGCAAATTGATTTTGGGACCGGAGGTTTTTCATTAGGAATATCGATCGAGTCGCTATAAACTAGCACCTCGAATGTTTTCTTTTTCCTTTTTTTTGGATCCAGAGAAAAAGGTTTCGACAGAGATACGCTGCTCTTCTTCACGAGGAATATTAAGCGATTTAAGTCGATTTTGTTTTTCTTCCTGTTTGTTTTTTCTTCTTGGAATCTTCACGTGTTTCGAGAAAGTGTTATCTCCGCCTTCTTCAAAAGGAGAGATACCGTATCTGTTTCAACATAGTTTCGTCATTTACTTAATGAGGCAACTCGGTGGCCTAATGACGCGAGATTAGCATACATTACGTGTGTAGGTATTGTGTTGCAGCTGAACGTGAAATTTTTTTTGTATCGAAGAAATTTATTTTTATTCGAGAGTTGAAGAATTGCGAGAATCCTGCTGATTTTTGCGAATATTAAAATATCGTGAATCACTCTATTCAATTATTGAAGATCGATAACGTAGATTTTTATAGTAAAAAAACCATTGATTTAATTTTACTAATTTGTCGATTGAATTTCCTTTTCAAATTTTAAATTTACTATTCTAAGCTTTGCCCGTTCGAATTGGAGTTGGAATTTAATCTTACAACTCTCTCTTGTGAAACTTCATTCTTTGTTCAACGCTATTTGACAATTTTATTTACTTTTGTGCGCGTGAGTATTAAAATGTCACAAATTGTTTCGTTCCAATTATCATGGAAGATTGTCTTCAAAATTTGCAAAGATAATTCAATAAAACATGCAAGCACTAGTTTAATTTTGCTTTTGTTATTTTAATTGTGCAGGCACCTTATCAATTCTTTCTATTCAAATTACATTTATGATTAAACCCTATCTGTCTAAATTTTATTTTTCGTTCGACACGTTCAACGTGAAAATTTACCATGATATTAACAGAAGAAGATAAATATATAATCGTGGATGGTGGCAGAATATAAGATGAAGAAACCAAAGCCGGTGTGCTCATTAAATATTTATTTTCCTTCGTTGCTCCCTTCTGAGAAAAAGTGATGTGAAACTGCTTATGAAAACATAAAAGAAAAGAAAAAAAAAAAGGAAAGAAAAAGGAGAGAAAACAGAGCACCTGTTTAATTTTATTCTTTCTCCTTTTGTGAATTATGGAGTGTAGGAAACGTTGGATGGTGATTTTTATGACGTTGCAGGATACGCGAGCGGTGATTGGTCGGAATAATTACGATGCAAGGGCGGGAGGTAGGAGGGAGAGGTTTATATGACGTGGTTCTAATTTTTGATGCCGCGAGAAGGAACCTGATGATAATACACGGGCAACACTAAAATCTCAAACAAGGGGCTCGCAATTACGCACTCCTTTTCTTTTTCTCATTGTGTGCTTCGAAGCAGCTCGTTTCGACGATACTTGTAATTTATTTCGTCGTAATTTTAAAGCCACGCCAGGCCGCTTTGTAATTTCTTTATATTATGTTAATGTGTATTATTGTTTCTTTAATGTTGTGTAAACCTTCGGATTCATACGGTTACTTACAACAGTTTAGATTTTGAGGTGCAAGAATCACGCGATAAGTTATGTAAAATAACTAAAATATTTATTACAATGTATAATAATAAACTAAATACACTAAATTTCTGTTTCTTTGGTTGTGCCTCTAGAAAATTTGAAACTGTACTGAAAAGTCCGCAATCTAGTTGCCACTAATATTGGTAAGGGATTTTTAAAAATTAGAATAGGGAACTCTTCGTTTTTGTAAACTAAAGATAGTGCAGAAAATTATTTTTAAAAAAAGCTACGGGTCCTATTTTTTAAGAATCACATCACAAATAAATTCCAATCGGCAACAAATCCATTAAATATAATGTAAATATTAAATACTAATAAATAATAATACTAAACGCCAGTATAAGTGATAAACACAAATGCAACAGATATAAAACACTCGTTTAACGATCCAGCATACCGAAGCAACATAATTGTCACGAGAGTGAAGATGAAAAAGACGAAAGGAAAGTTTTCTCAACGAGCAGGAAGAGCTTTCTTTATTAAAACGGCTCTTGAAAAAAGAACGGTGCCTAGAGAGGCAGAGAGAGGGGGGAGAAGAAAAAAATGAAGAGATGTGAAAGGAAGGAACGAACGAGGCTCAGGGAGGGGAAAGATAAAAAAAGAATCAAGGGTGACGAGTATCAGTAGGATGAGATTTCCTCTGTCCTCTCACCCTTCCTTCGTCCTTCGAGGGATCATGGCAGAAGGGAACAAAAAGCGGAGACCGCGCGCCGTGCACACGCACGCACACGCCTCGCGACGCACGCTACAGGTGGCACGCGTGATGCGCGTGCGCGCGCGCGGGAAAACCCCGGAGAGATGCCATTTCGATCGTGACAGTGATTGCGTAAAAATATCTGGTACGTTCGTTTGTCCTTTTAACGAACAACAAATGTGTTTTTGTAACAATAATATATAAACAATAATATATGAACAATAATATATAAAATATCCAAAGTGTAGCACTTCCTAACCTCTCTTGTAACTTCTATCGAGATTCATTCTACTATCCTTTTTGTAGTTCGAGTGATTATTAATATTAACGCGAATAACTGTGCAGCCTCCTGCAATATTTGTTCGGTCGTCGAAACAAATTTATTCTTTGCGCCGGTTATTTCATCATCTGTAAAGTTAAAAGTACGAAGTGAATGTAATTTATTATTAGCAAGTAGAATTCATCTCGCGTGATCAGACACAACCATCTTTCGATCGTCGAAAGTAAATTTAGTCTCTGTGTGTCGATTACTTCATTCTCGTTTCTCACGAATAAATGTAATTTACATAAATAAATGAAATTCACCTCTAATTTTGTAAGACTAATTGGAGTACGTAGACGCGATTAAGAACAATTTAAAAAGTAGTAGAATCTCATTTAAATGGAAAATTATTTCTCCCACTATTTTATCGCAAGATTGAAAATTAAAAATCTACCTATCATTCAATTATTGTTTTTCACTCACCAATGCCTATAGTCATAACTTTAATGTCATCTCATAAAAATCCCTGCAAATGCTATAATCGTTAACATTCTGTCGCTATCGTTACGATCTCTTTCGAAACGAATCCTACGATTTTTTGTAATTCGAGATTTAACACAACGAAATTATCGTCTATATATGTAGATAACATTGTGTATATATATATATATATCGTATTCTACGCTTTAAATCAACGCTCGAGTCTGTGCCCACTGCAAGATCCTCGCGAAAGCCTCAAGGATCTCGTTTAATTTCTTTCGTTTCCTCTGTCTTCATTCACCGCCGACTTATATTCAAGTTTTCAAGACCACACATGCGAACGCACAGCGACCGCGCAACCAGTTTACCTTACCGAGAGCTACTTCATCACGCGTATTACTGCTGCGTATCCGTACGCACGATGCATCACTGGGTGCACAAAGAGCCCAGCAACGTCATTCCGTAATGTATCACTTATGGTACATTCGCTCTGATCTGCTTCGCCTGCTCGTTTACTTGCCGTAGATATTGTATCTATGTCGGTGATTGATGTGTTAATAACCATCTTTTCGTTCGAACTGACTTTATTGGACTGTCGAGTTGATCTTTGATTCGGAGTATGCGAATTTTGTTGCGATGGTTTGAGACTCTTTCTTACATTAATCTTGATTAATCGGATTCTTTCTTAAATTCTCTCTCGGGATGACTTAATTTTGACACGAGATTCGTCCATCTTTCAACGTCGAAACAAAATTTCCGCGAAACAGTATAATAATTCGATGTCTTAATCGTCTTCCAAGTGCGTAGAAACGTGTATCTAAAAATAGATTAATTTGTATTTATATCATCGTTGTTATATTAACATTATGTTTATTTGTTTGAAATTGAACTGATTATTTTACGTTTTTAGTTCAGAATATCTTTATCGTTAAAGAGTTAATCTTGATTCTTAATTATTCCAGGAGGGAAATTTTCCTTAGTAAGAAAAATTTCTTTGTTAAATTTTAATAATTCTAAATAATAGTTTATTAGTATTTATTGGTAGACTATAAACTCTTAGATAAGAATTTATATCGACATGAATATTAAATTATTCTGAACCTAGTATGTTTATTATTCTGAATTTAATGTGTTTCGGCAAATGTTTAAATTTTAAATTTGCATTCTTTGGCTTAGAATGATGATTTAGTGAAAATTAACAAAAATTCAAATTTCTAGGTTGAATTATTATTATACAGTAAATTTAATATTAACACTAATAAAATTGTTACGTAATTTAATTATTATATAAAATTATTACATTAGGAATTATATGAAATTATTGCATGACAATAATTCAACCTAGGGATTTAAATTTTCTGCAATTATTCTGCTGTTATTATTATTATATAATTACAAATTATATAACTCATGAAATCTTGAAATTTAGAAATTCTTAAATATATTAAAGATAAGACATCGAATTATTATTATAATGTTTCACAGAAATGTACTCAAATGTACATTTACGAATTCTCGAATGCTATTATTTGACAAAACATTGTTCACAGCGGAGACAGAACGAGAGGTGCACGGTTTTTAATAAAACGGTGTAATAGCGTTGCACTATGTATGCAAAGAAGATTGCACAGCGAAGGATATACCCAGTCCGGGCACACGTGCTGATTTACATGCAAATTATACGCGGCCAATGAATCATTGCATTTTTTCTCGTTTCTTTTTTTTTCTTTTTTTTTTTTTTTTTTTTTTTAACATTGCACCGACTCGTATGTGTTTACCAACGCAGCTGGGAAAACATACGATTTAAAAAAAGCATGTTCTTGGACATACTCAACAACTGTTTGCACTGCGAAGCAATTAAATTTAAATAATCGAAAGAGGCAGCCGATCCTCTGTTTTTCACGCGGAGTATTACAAATGGTAAACGATCGGAATATTTTAATCGAATTCAATTAAAATTTTATTGAAAATTGAATATTTAAAACAAACTGTCTGGATTTTAATTCTTCCCACTAAAGTTATCAAAATTCAAAGTTCAAGTATCGAAGCGAAGTGTGTAATATGAATTGAGAATGAATTCGTCTTTGAATATAGATCTTTTAATGTATTTTAACAGATTTTGATATGTTGGCCTCTTTGAACCTTTAATAATTAAATTAATTATTTTTAGGTGTCTCAGATCGAAGAGTTAATAATATCTATTAAAATATAATAATATCTATTAACCTTCCAGGGACGTTTTGTGCAACCTACGTACGAAATTATTTCAACAAATAAAATTAATAAATTATTTCATAATTATGCACGAAATATAAATATTATAACATTATATTTATAATACAATTCGATAATTTGAAGCTGTCCAACACTTAAACCTACGTAATTATCATTTATTCAATTTAAATCAACGACAATGATCAGAGAAACTAAATCATAAATCCCAGACGTCCCTGAAAGATCACAGTATCGTGTTTGTACAATTAATCTAAACATATTTCCAAGTATACTACGTTTTAATCTCATCCACTCAAAAAATGAATTTCCTCCTAACAAAGTCAACCCTGTGTTATAGTTCGTACACCCTTTTATCATTCATGGTCTATTTACCTCCTCCGCTTTTATCAAATATCTTCATATTATTTCCTCATTCGCAAAGCACGTCCGTTTCCCACAGCTTTTCCTTACATCCACTTGCTATCTTGTTTCCTGTGGCGATCAGGCAGGGATGCCTGTGACTTATTAGCACTTTCCCCTTTTTATCAAGGCACCGCGTTCTCGATCAAGGAGTTTTCTACAAACGAAGCAAAATTATTATTTATCGTTCCAACAACCTTCTCTTTGGAATTTTCTCTGATTCTAATGAAACATTACTGTTTCTCTTCCTCTATCCGCCTCTTTCAGAATTTTTAGTGACAAAATTGGAAATGTAGAAGTTTTTGAATTTCGAATTTTTAAGAATGGAATTTCGGAATTTCGGAATTGTTACTGTTGTTGCTTGCTTAATTTAAAGTCTATTTAATTGCCCAAGTGTTTGAAATACATATTAATTATAACATGAACTTGACTTTGAGTTATAATTTAATTTCTTCATCCGTATTCTGTTGTCTTCTTTTGCTCGTTTCTCGACTGTGAACTCGTATGTCACGCTGGAGGTGGCAATACAAATTTACCATAGAGATCTGAAAAAAATTATCACATTCTGCAACAATTACAAAAAATAAATTATATAATAATAACAATAATAAAGAACACTTTGTGTATTAATTTACGCGCGACAACGTCAAGAACAAATCGAGTTCAAAGAATACGTCTCTATCCTGTGTGTTCATTGGTCCTGTGTATGTGTGTGTGTATATATATATTACATTTTTATCACTTTTATCATTAAATCGACCAATTACCTATACTATTTCTTTCGAAGAAATTAATTTCTTTATCTCATAATCGATCATATGACCAATTACGACACGAATAGGTACACAAAGTAACAAAGTGCTGGTACGTTTAGTAATAAATACGTCTCTACCCTGTGTGTTCATACGCGTCTAACGTTCGTAGGAAATCTCACCATCAGACGGTGTTCTCCTTCAATTTTTCCATTTCTTTCCCCCATTCACTTCCCCGCAACTCTGTTTGGTCAGTCGCCTCGGCTTCTTTTCCCTCGTTGATCGGGCCGGGTTCGTTCGTTCGTTCGTTCGTTCGTTCGTTCGTTCCTCGGCCATTTCGTTCCCCCGTCTCCCCCGACCGCCGCGCGCTCTTCTCGCTGACTCTCCGGAGAGCGCGCACCTGCCGCCGGTTCCCACACTCGTTGCCCTCGCGCCGGACGTGACGTCACCGCGTGCCCCTTCTCCGCGCGAGGCCGACACGGCTCCTCCACCGGGAGCGTGGCTCGACGCGGGCCGCGCCGATTTGCCGCGCAACTACATACGTACACCTAACGTACGCACGTACGCAACGACTCGAGATCGACTCGAGATGTGTGTTGGACGTACGTATGTAGAGGTGCGCATTAGGCCAGGCCTGGTACGCGTTGCGATAGTGGCGCGCGAGCAGAGGCACACGCGCAGGTCGCGCGCTCGCCGCTTCTGCTGCTGGCTTCCTCCGTGGCGGCGCGCGCATGTTTTAATCGCCAGTGACACCGTGCAGGTCGCGTGCACGCACCGCCACCGTCGGCCGCCTCTGGCCGTGCGAGGTTGCGCGGAGCTTTACTCCTTTTTGATTGATAATACCGCTGGGATCAATGCGAAGATCATTAAAACAAATATTCATTTAACGTTGAAACTACCAAAGTGATCGGAACGACCAATTTATAATTTTTAGATATTTTGTAGACGTATAGTAAAACAGCGTATTTTTAAAGATTTCAATAAAATGTAGTTTCTCTATTTCTTTCTCTTTTTTTTAATGGAAATTTTGTACTTTAACCACTTGCGCTGACCACTGATTTTGATGGAAATTTTTTACTTTAACCACTTGCGCTTTAACCACTGATTGCGGACCATAACGAGTGACCAAATCGTATACAATAATTCGTTGCTTTTTTTTCTTTTGAACTCGTCGGTGTATCACTGCAAAGAAATTATTCAGAAGTAGTAAATTTATTATTTGTTTTGCCTTTTGGGTTATACTTAAATATACTTGAAACTGAGAAAATATTGCAATTTTGGGAGAAAAAATTCTCGACGTGCGTAGCACGTCATTCCAACGCAAGAGATTAATCGTCGGTAGTTCCGTGCATAGCAGTATGTTTCCACTTTTAAAGCGCTTTCTTTCGTCGAGCTTCTTTGCCGAAACTTAATATATATTTACAGTTTTCGGGGATCCTCGAGAAATTTTTGAAATTTTTAGATAAGGGAAAATCATCTCTGCGTGAGAGTCGAGATCCGATCCTTATTTTCGTTCCTCGTTCTTCTTTTCTTTTCCAACTTCCTGTCCTCCCTTTATGAATTTAGCGACTGATGTTCGAATTCTGCCCGATCTGTGATCACGTTGGCAGCAAGAAATCAACCAAGTGGTATTTCGAACGAAGAAATAAATAATTTTACTTATAAGTGTGTTAAAATTAAACACTAACAAAGTTATACAATTGCAAAGATAGATAATTAGAATATTAACGGTGATACGTAATTAAGATACAGACATCACAATATCATTCCTTTATCTTTACTAGTATAGTTCGAAGATGTGAATTGTTCGTAAAATTTATGATTTCATTGCAAAATTTGAAGCACTATTCGAGTCTCTATGAACCATCAAATCTGATCTTGTTGCTGGCTTTACTATTAAATCTGTCAAAAGTATGCTATTGAATCTGTCAAAAATAATCACACAATTTATGTAAAATAATTTCCAAATTTATTACTTGTTTGCAAGAGCGTGTTCTTCTTTCCTGTTGCTAATAGTCGACGCCATCAGTTACTATTTCAGCTTCATCGCCCTGGGGAAACAAACGCCACAAATAATAACGGTACAACAGCCATAAAACCTGCTTTTCATCGCGACGCAGTTATAATTTAAAACGTTTCATCAGAAAACGGGAAGCGTTGCGACCCGTCCATAAAATATTAATGTCGAAAACCAAAGAAATCGTACATACATATACATATATATATAATAATAAGCACATATTTCGCTTCGAACAGTGAACCATCAATTATCACTGTGATACACGAAAGAAACATGTGTAATATCGCATAAATTATTATACAGTCGCTGGCAAAAGTATCGACTGAATATCCCATACGATTCTCGAATTATTTTTAAATATGTCTTTCGTCGTTTTATTCGATCTATTGGATTGTATAAAATACAGTATATTCGATCAACGGTATATAATTTTGTCTTTCGTGTGCAAAATTCTTTACAAATTTGATATTTATGGTTTAACTTTATTCATTTATTTATATTCGTTAAAAAGATTAGTGTCGCAGAGATTGAGAATTTGTAACTTGAAGAATGTTTGCGAAATTTGCAAAATCAGAAATTCAAAGACTCTCCCAAAAGTTGAAGATTTGCAAAATTAGGAAACCAAGAAATTGAAAGATTCGAAAGTACGCATGATCAGACGAGAGAATTTTACAGTTTGAAGACACCTCGAGAAGTTGAATGTCTGCAAAATCGAAAGATCAGAGAAAGGTCAGTGAAACGTGGAAGAATTCCAAAATTCGGTTGGTTCCAAAAGCTGGACGTTCGTGAAATCAAAAGATCAGAAAACTAAAGTACTTGAAAACATGGATTAATCCAAAAATATAGAAAAATCCCCCAAAATTGAAACACTTCCAAGTTGCGAGATCAAAGGTTGGAAAACGTGAAAATCTGAAAAGAAAAGTTGGAAGGTTAGAAATTCAGAAACTTCGAAAATAGGAGAATTCCGAAGATACGTCCGAAAATTTAAGAAGAATCTTACTTTTCAAAGTAAGAAGAACAAAATTGGACAACTTCCAACAGTTCAAGTTCGCGAAAAGAAAAGCTGGGAAAGTGTGAAAGAACCCCAAAGAGCTTCGAGAGCCTCTGAAAGACCTGAGAAATTCGCAAGCTCCACGAAAAAGCTTGTTAGACGAGAGGATCTTGAAATAAATATGACCCTCTTTCGAACGGGTTGTTCTATCGAGAGACGCGCAGCAGGTGCATGGTGCACGCACGTACTCATCACTCGAGAACAGATCCGCCGTGAACAATCGGTTTGCCCTTTCGATCGAGATCGAGGGCAGATCAAGGTTGCAACGTCAATGGAAGCGCGATCCCAGACCGATCCAGATATTCGTGCCATCTTTTTCTTCTCTTTTTCTCTCGCTGAAGTATGACAGTATCTCTGGCTGACATGAACGTGCATCCGGTAACCGACGAGAGACGACCCCCTTGTACCGCGAGAGTCAATTTCTGCAATTAACGTCTCGACGCGGGCGGTAATCTTCGGTTTCGGACGGTTAATCGATGACTACGTTTAATGATCGGAACCAGTGACGTTGTACGTTCGATAAAAAATGAATTAATTATTTTCGAGTCGGATGAAAACGGGGAATACAACTTCCGAAAGTTGTTGCAATTTGTTAAGCTTGATAAAATTGCAGCTGTAATTTAATTGATACTCGGGAATTCTTTGAAAATCAGACGTCGAACTATGAATGAAACCTTGACAAAGATATTCTTAATACAAGTATTGGTACAATTACTAACAACAAATTGCCATTATCTATCTTTTTATTGCAAAATAATTGTTTCAAATTTTTGATAAAAATATTTTTCGATGATATCCTTGTTCATTCTTCATTTATTTAACATTGTTCTGAGAGAATGTTTGTTTCTGCTAAAAATTTCGTACGAGCCTCCGTACGAGGGAACTAAATCATTAATCATTTAACGAAGAGTTGATTTTTTTTTACCGTACAGCCGATTGATTTCTTTCCTTTCTCCTCATCGTACGAACAACAGGTTAAAAGAAACCGGAGCAACTGGTTGCGTAGCGCGATCAATAGCAATTTTCTTCATCCTTCGTCGCGATGCTTCGTCTTCCCTATCGATCTCTCGCACATTGATCACGGCATATAACGCGAATCACATCCGGGAAGTGATTCCTCGGTTCAAACGTGCTACATATACACGTATCTCTCTACTTTTAGAAAATAATAATCGTCACTCTCGTTTTGGAATTTACGAATTAATCGTTAATAAACTGTATTAATGATAATTTCATTTGGTTGTTGTTGTTGTTGTTGTTGTTAATTTTCGTTGATTAATTTCCAAGAGACAGAGACGAGTATGAATAATTGAATTGCTCTCGAGTTCGAAATCGCGGCACATCGAGTTGTTGAGGAGAAGGGGGAGACAGCTTGAAGAATTTAAAAGGAAGAAACAACCTCAAGAATTCGAGAACAAAATGAAACACCTTCTTCGGTCACGAGAAAAAGGACAATCGAAACCGCAAGAAGACGAGGAAGATGAAGAAGACGAAGAAAGATCCGAAAGAAGAAGAAGAAGTAACCTCAAGAATGTAAGAGAGAGAAGCAACCTTGACCTCGGGGTTAAGGCCTTCGCCTGCAAAAGGTGGAAGGAATAGCTCACTTTCTGCGTAATAGTTTCACTTTTCAAGTCATTCGAGAATTGATATAACACAACGCGTGGTGTGTGTGTTACAACGAATACTTACAATCAAATCAACAAACTGAAAGAAATAATTTTGCGTGCCAAAATCATTTGAATATAACATATGGAAATCTTTATTCGTGACAAGTTCAAAGTTCAAACAAACGTAAAGTTTATTATTTGAAAATTTGCCAAGTAACTGGACAATTTTTAACGAAACAATATATTCAAAATTTACTTTAAAAATGTAGTTCCATATTTTTGACTCATCTTCGCGCTTGACCAATCACCTGTTATTATAATTATTCCATTCTGTTACGTTTGGAATTAGTTATGTTCCAGTATATACTCGATAAATTTTTTAATTCAATTTTCTCGAAAACAAAAAATTCTCTTTCTTATTTTTTACATCATAGAATCACCCTTTTTTCACTCGTACTATCGATTCATACTGGGGCATTCTAAATTACTAACAACGAGGAGACCTGGGGTATTTTTACTCTGTAACTTTGATTATTTTCTGTCTGTCTCAATCACAAATTAATGCATCGCAGATGACCACGTATTCCGCGATGATTCATCTTCGAACCCCTACCCCATTTTAAACAACGGTTCCATTTGCTCTTCGTCCATCCCGTCGTCACGAATTGATTTCACCCTTACGATCGACCTTGATTCCACCCATCAGTTCTCCGACTGACCACGATCAGTTACCACGGCGCATCTTTTGTGAAACGAAGACAGGTCTCTCGCCTGGTAATATCGATCTTCGCTTCTTTTTTTTTTTTCTTCTGTACATCGTAACGCACGTGTGGCGAATGCCCGGGAACGTCGGAGCAAAAAGTATCGTCGCGAGCTCGTCCGACAGGGTGCAAATTCCCGTGATGTCGCGACGAGACGTGCAATTAGACCACCGGGTATAATTTGCAATTACCGGTGGATTTTTCTAAACGACGCCGGTGTCGTTTCTACCAACGTACGTGAACGAGCATTAATCGACTCGAGAGCTTGGAGTTGATAACTTCATCGGCGAATAACTTATTGTTAGGGGACGTATCGACGTGCTTTATGAACGTATTTAATCATAACAGCTCGTTCTCGTTTGATAAACGTTGCGCGCGGTCACTGGATAATTTTACTTGTATGTATGCATGTATGTGTGTGTGTGTAGCTTTGATAGAGATCGTAGTGGTGCTGGAGATGTGAGAGGTACTTTATTTCTTCGTCCTTGGACCGTGGATCGAAGGGACGTTGAAGAGATCTTCGATGATAGATCGACGATTTTCAACGGTTTCTAGATCGAGTTTCGATTGGATCACATTTTGAAACGTAAAGGGAGTGGAAAAGAGAAAAATATTCGAATAGGGAAATATTGGTGCAGGGAGAAATTTTATATATGTACGTATTATGAGCCTCATTTTCTGCCATTCTTGTCAAAACGAAACTATAGCGATGATACTTTTGAATTTGGCAGAATTTAGAAAGCCAGGTGTCGAGAACTTCACACTAGAACTACCGACGATTAAAATATAAAATTTCCATTCGAGACATTAAAGTCAAAGAAATAAAGAAACTTTATGATATAACAAAGGACTATGCAAGCTCTTATTCATAAATTTAAATCTTTAAACATACGCCGTTTTACGTCGATGAAATATCTAAATATCTAAAAATTGTAAATTGGTCATTTTTACTACTAGTAGTTTTAGCGTTGTGCCGAAAATTCGTCGAAAAGATTTAATGAGAATTCTCACCGACGTAACGCGGACCATAACGAAGAACAATATGGCGACGCCTCGTTGAAAATTATTTAAATCTTTAAAAATACATTATTCTATGTGTATGAAATATTTAAATATATCTACAAATTGTAAATTGGTCATTTTGACTACTGATAGTTTTAGCATTGAACCGAAAATTCGACGAAAAGATTTAATGAGAATTCTCACCGACGTAACGCGGACCATAACGAAGAACAATATGGCGACGCCTCGTTGAAAGTTATTTAAATCTTTAAAAATACGTTATTCTATGTGTATGAAATATTTAAATATCTAAAAATTGTAAATTAGTCATTTTGACCACTGATAGTTTTAGCGCTGAGCCGAAAATTCGAAAAGATTTGCTCGAAAATTCTCACCGATGTAACGCGGACAAGTGTCGCGAACAACGCACGCTTCGCAAAGAACAGTATGGCGACGCCTGTTGAAAAGTAGTGCAGAAGGTCGTTGGAGGCCGTGATTTTACAGAATGACCGTGTGTCACGTGTCGCGTAACGCTGATCGTTGACGGCATACGTCACGTTAGACGGACCTCGTGATTCTAATCACGTAGCACGTGAGTAGAAATTTCTATCAGCTGGATGGGGACTTCCTCGTGGGGCTCTGACCGGTCATGCGACCACTTTAATAATTCACCATTTACCTCACGATTAAAAGCCACTTATGCGTTCAGATCGTTCCAACAAAAAGGCGTTTCAAACCCGACGTCGGCTGAATCTAGCTTCTTCTTCTCTTTCTCTTCTTTCCTTTTTTTCTTTTTTTCTCTCCGTCTTTTTTGCTGTTTCACGTTGCGCTTCTTCATCCGCTGCAGTTTTTCTTCATGACGTCACGTAATTGTGTAATTGGTTATGTAATTATATAATTAGTTACGTAATTAGATTTTACATTAGTTATACAATCAACGATGACGTAATATTTTTCATTTGTCGTTCGTTGTGACTGCGATTATTTAAAAATTTAAACAATAAAGTTCATCTGTAACAACACAGGCGGATATAAATTATAAAATTATAATTTTTATCTTTAACAACGAAGCGAGTCTCGCGTTTAATGCCGAGAAATTGTTAGTTCCTTGCTCTTGGGAAATTCTAAACGCTTAACCGTGAAGGAATCGAACCGATTAGACTATAAAATTAAAAAAAGAAAAGTCTAAAAGTTCCCTGATAAAAAATAAAAATCTCGTTCGAGACCCGAATAAGAAAGAGTCGGTACGGGTGAAAGAAGAAACATTGTACGAGCTGTGTTTACCAACTGTAATCAGTATAAGTGAGATTTTCGCGTGGCGTGTATAAATGTAAACCTGTGTAAGGTACACGCATAAACCATGCAAAATGCAGGCGTCCCTGTTGCTCATCGTAATGATTGCCCATAACCACAGTTTTCACTGTGTATTGCGATTAAAGTACCCAGAGTATCTTCGTACCCATTAAAAAACACCGTTCGATCTCAGCCAACCATGTGGATACACACACACACACACACGTACGCGAACGCATGTTGCATCAATCGTACAATCTGGTTGATGTATGTTCACACCAATTTCCGCGAATTTCTCGAAATCCACGCACGAATTGTCCGTTTCCTGTGCAATTCGTCCATCCAGTTCTTTCTCTCTCTTTGTTTGCACCAAAATATTCAAAATATCTACTGTATTAGACAGTGTCACAATTATAATTGCCATTCGCGGGCAATCTGAATCGTTCACGTCAAATTTCACTCTTTGATTTCTTCGAAAGAGGTGGATCTTTATTTTATTTTAGTCAGCTGTTCCATCGAACATTTGATTTGGAGATCGATGGAATATCGAAGCAGAGAGTTCTTCGAAATTTTTTCAAATTTTTCAGAAAGTCAATCTGGTAAAATGGTTAATCTGGTTAGTCCTAATTCAAGGCTCGAATTTTTCGAAAACGGAGGCTTTAGTGAAAAAATTTTTACGTGTCGAATCTTCTAGTTGGTTAATCACGAGTCACGAGACACCCTGTACATTGTATATTGTATATTGTATTTAGATTTAGATTTAGACACTTAGATTTTAACACTTATCACAGTTATCGACGATCAAAAATATTAAAATAAAAAAAAAATAAAATACACTTGTTTAGAAAAGAAAATGTTCGACTACTTTTGCAGTTGAGCAGTTGCAAACTCGAAAAAAGCGGGGAGATTACGTTTAATTTGTTTACATCAATGTTCGTCGCGAGAAAAAGAAACGGATGCTCAGCTTTCACCTACATAATTATCCGGCGCGCATCGAAAACACTACTTTGCTTTTATTATCTCGAGGTGTATCGGGGCTACGTTAATAGCGCTATTATTATTAATTCCGTGTAATCGACAGCGTACGTTTATACCGCGGTGGAATTACAATAATTGGGAAAATATCGCGGACACTTGGAGCAGAGTGGTAATTACAGACGCGAAATGAAAATCCGAAATTCGAGGAGCTTTGTGGTCGATGCAGAAGAAGAGAGTCTAATTAAACGATTCCTAAAAGAGAAGGGGAGGAAAAAACGAAGAAAGGAGGAAGAAACATTTTCGATCGAATTTTCATTGACGTACTCTTGATCGCAAGCGAGTCTAAAGGTCACTTTTTGGGAAAAATAATTCCAAAATACATAGAAAAATTCAAGTTACTTAAGTTGGAAGGTTTTGAAGTTCGATCTTGGACTTTGCAGGAGGAGCGAAATTAAAATTACAGAAATTTCAAGAAACTCGAAATTGTCAAGGAAAATTTAAATTAAATGTTCAATTTCTCGAGTACTCGGGAACCTTAAATTTTCAGTAGGTTTCTAAACCGCGAATAATTCAAAATTCAAAGAAATTCGATGAAAATGTTCAGAAACTTCGATACGAGAAAATTTGCTGCAGAAGGTTCAAAGAAAAAAAAAAGAAGAATGCACAACTGCACATAATTTTTACAATTTTCTCCCATCTGAATTCACCCCTGGAAACTTGTCGAATAAAAAAATTTACAGATTACTAACCTTTAACGAATAAAATTCCGTTTATTGACGTTCAATTTCCTCTAACTTCTAGAATCTAAGCTCTGAGTCTCCAAGAAGAGATTACTTCAATCCGCGTCAGTTCCGTCGGCTATGGTTTTCGGTTCCATCGGAGCACGTTCCTTCAAAACGCGGGGAGAGTCGCACGCGAAAGGGTCACGACGGTGGTTCCATCGGCGATTCCCCGAAACGCGAACGCCACGAGTGTACAAAAAAATGTTTTCGAGCCATAGGTATGCGCGTCGCGCGGCCTGCTCGCTGATTGATATTCCCGGGACGAGTCCCAGAAATTCGTGAGAACAATTCCGGGCCAGGGGGAAGACACTTGCAAAAGTAGGCGTTCGCGTCGACCTTACGACGTGGACATCGGTCCTCGAGCGTGTTACAACAGCCCCGTCTTGTACCGTAGAAATTCAACTAATCGCTTCGTGTAGGAAGAAGAATAGACTTTCATGTTACAACATTCTCACGATTCTTTTTTCCAAGTTTGGTTTTGTTTTCTTTTCTTTTCTTTCCTTTCCTTTCTTCTGTGATGTACTCGAAAATGATCTTCGGTTGGTCGTGAAAATACTTGAATATTTCCATTCACCGTATGAATATATTGAATATGATAATATTATAATATATATATCATATTCAATTATAACGTAATTGTATATTATTCTATATTATACAATTTCTATCCAGTGATACCGGCGAGTTCAAAAAGAAAGCGACGAATTATTGTATACGATTTGGTCACTCGTTATGGTCCGCAATCAGTTGCCAGCGCAAGCGGTGTTAATATGTGTACGACCGAGAAGGTCAAGACCAATGGCAAAAAGCCACGACCTCCGTGGATCTTGAACGAACCACGAGAGACGATGGATTCTCTTGAAACGGAGGAGAAGAAGAAAGACTCGGATCGGCAGAAGGTAGCGGAAAAAGAGAATCCGTGGGCGTGTCGTGGATCTTAGAGAACGGCGCGATTAGTCGGTGATTTTTTGCCTGTCTGTTAAATCGAAAGGCAAACACTCGAGCTACGTGCCTGTGGGAACGAACGTTCACCGTGCATAAACGCGTTTTCCGCGTCCGGCAAGAAACGCCGCCGCTTGATGAAGGTATCCTGAAAGGATACCCTCTGCGACTGAAGCTGTACGAACCAGAGACAACAACGGAATATCTCGATAAAGAAACATCACGCCTACGCGTGATTATACTTTTACGCGATCCTCTATTTAACCACTGAGATAATCAAAAAATGACCAACTCGCCATTTTTTTCTTTAGAAATTTTATATACGCGAGATGAAAATTTGAATGATTTCTCGTGTTACAAGGTTCATACTTTAATTTCTCCGGTGGAAATTTTTGGTTCTAGTAATTGTAACGTAGATTATTTAACTTTGAATCTGAATTTTATTTAACTTTAAGAAATATTTTAATTCTATTCCTACCGTTGCGAGATACTTTGACTTCTCCGACGGGAATTTTAGAATTTCAATCTTCGCTACTTTTATTTCAAAAGTAGTACGAAAGGGACACATCTCTCGAGGCAAAGCGTTCCGTTTCGTTTCCTTTTCTTTTCGAGTGATGTTCTGAATTAAAGAACGTGCATCGACTCCGAGCGGTCTGTGCTTGAACAGACTATTCTACTTAAGGGAGCCGCGCGTACTCGAGAAGAATGGCAGTTCGTTGTTTTCGCTTATCCTAACAATAATCTATGAAGTTGTACTACATACAATTCAAACAAAATTCTTCGTGGATCATTAAAAATTTTATGAACTACTGCTTTTTTTTATTATGTGGTGATTTATAGTAATTTGTGTGAAAAGGATGAAATCAATATCTTTTCTTTGGACGTCTCTCCCTTTCTTAAGTTGGTGTATATTAAACAGAAACTCCAACTGTTAATTACAAAATTAAAGCTATTAATTAACACTGGAACTACCAAATATCTGTAGCAAAGAAATTAAAGTGCAAGGTGCAAAGGTAAATAATAGACCAAAGTACCTATTTTATTAAAACATCACTCGAGCATCTAAAAATATACAAAATTATAAATTGATCAGTTTGGTAGTCCTAGTATTGATCGTAAACTTGTAAATCCACCCAAAGATCAAAAATGCACAAGATACAAAAAAAAGAAGAAAAAACGCGTCAAATGTCCAAAGCATAACATATAAATTCGTTGCGTAAAGCAATTTTCTGCTCCTTCAAAAAAAAATCGAACGAAACGGAGCAAAGGGGGAAGAGAAGAAAAGCCCAGAAGAAAAACCCAAAGGAGAAAAAGACTTCTCTGAAAGAGAAAATATGCAAAAAGAGAGAGAGAGAGAAAGAAAACAGAGAAAAGATAGAGAGAGTCGAAAGCGGAAGGGAAGAAACGTGCGTGTGCAACGATCGAAGGAGAAAAAGCAAGGAAAGGCGAGGCAGCGGCAGCTCGTGCCTCTTGGACAATGCCACCGCTGGTGAGGCTATGGGAACCCGCGGTGTGAAGGCATGTGTTGTTCTCTCGAGGCCGTTGGAGGACGTGTCGCGGCTCGCATCGTCAATTTGCCTGACAAAAGGAAACCACCGTGGCGTGGACAGGATGCGTGACCAACCGGATTCTCGCGCGATGCGTGCGCGTACGCCTGGAATCCAGCCGCGTACACCGTCCACTCTCTTTTTATTTCCTTCTCTCTTCTTCTCCTTCTTTTTCTTTCTTTCTTTTTTTTCATACGACTCGAGCCACCGCGTGTGCATGTATGTACGTACACGCATGTATATTCTAATTCCTCCACTCTTTCGGAGAAACGTCCCACGAAATTCTTCGGTTTATGCAGAGTCAACGTTCACTCCACTGTTGGCCGTATCTTCCTTCTTCGCTCGTTTTTGGTGATGGGATCACGTACACGATTGGATCCCCGCGGCTATCCGTGCGGTCGCTTTGACACCGAGGCCGATAAGCTTCCCTCAACTCGTTCGGGAAAGAACTTTTTTTTTTTTTTTTTTTTAGAAGAGAAGGGGGAGCTTTTTTTGGAGAGATGCAGAGATATTGGATAGTGGTTTTGTTATAGATTTTAATTAGCACAGTAAAGATGAGCTTTTTTTAGGAGTGGGTGGAGTTTTGAATTTTTTTGTAAAGTGGAAATTTGGAAGATTTCAATTCTAATTTTAAACTGCTACCATTACTATCGTCGCTTTTATTATATTATTATAGAATTTTTTATCCTACCCTTTATCTTCTATTTAGGATTCTTTTTCCCTTTTTTTTTTTTTTTTTCAAACACTGAACTGACGAGAATAAGCAACTCGATAGACTTTTCGTAAAATATATAAGTCAAAAATTTGTATCCTTTGTTCTGTTTTCGATATTTTCTTCCACTTTAATCCCGCCAATGTGAAAATATAAAAATACACAAAAATCCGCAGCCCCGTATCTAATACATTTTGCTATAATTTGTACAACATATATATCTGCACGTGTACTTGTATACATTTCGTACAATTGTGTGCAATTTGTACATATTAAAACTCATAATTCGTAAGATTTCACTAAAAACGCATTAATTCGAGCACGCAAGTAATTATTGCCGATCGTTCGACGACGCTCGCGGGTAGAACTCGGAAACGAGTTTGAAAGAATCGATAAAATCGAGAGGAAAAAAATTAATATGCTCGCCCGGTGAAATTTTCATGGTAACACACAGGACGTTAGAACGCGGCACCCGATTCCCCCGGTGCATTGATTTATGCAGTGTGCATGATTGAAACAGACAGCCGATAAATAAGCGCTCCCTCTCTCTCTCTCTCTCTCGCGAACAGAGAAATTTATCAACATATTTATCATTTCGGGAAGCTTCGAGTTGAAAAATATATATCGCTCATTTTTCAATCCTTCAACGCGCTATCTGCTCGTTTATTTCGTATTGGATCAAAACATCAAGCTACAGCCCTGTTTCTCTCAACTTTCAATAAACTTTCGTTTGCATTTTAAATTTAATTCCCTGCGCGGCAACGCGTCGAATTAAGTAGAAGAAGATTGAACTTGATCGCTCGATCGTGGAAACCAGAAGGAAGTATTTTTGATATTTTTGTTCTGTGTCGCGTTTCTTTAGAAGATTTGACAAGATTAATATGTAATAATTGTTTTTCTTCTTCTTATATCTCTTTAAAATTAGAAAAAATGTCTCAAGTGAGAAACAAAATGCGAGGAGATATTTTTCTTTACTTTATTAAAGATATTTCTACGTAAAGTGTTTTTCCTATTGCGTTAAAAATAAAACGACAGATATTTTCTTCTTTTCTTACGTACAAAAAAAAGAAAAATATGTAAATTTGAATGTTTTTAAAAACGAAAAGAAGATTAATTTCTACAAAATGCGAGGAGATATTTTTCTTTACTTTATTAAAGATATTTCTACGTAAAGTATTCTTTCTATGGCGTTAAAAATAAAACGACAGGTATTTTCTTCTTTTTACGTAGAAAAAAAAAGAAAAATATGTAAATTCGAATGTTTTTAAAAACGAAAAGAAGATTAATTTCTACAGAATTGCGAGGAGATATTTTTCTTTACTTTATTAAAAATATTTCTGCGTAAAGTGTTTTTCCTATTGCGTTGAAAATAAAACGACAGATATTTTCTTCTTTTCTTACGTAAAAAAAAAAAGAAAAATATGTAAATTTGAATGTTTTTGTTTTAAAAACGAAAAGAAGATTATTAAAATCATCCAACAATTCGACTAAACCGAGCAAGAGGAACACATGCAAGAATAGTAAGAAAATTCGCGCTTAAAGAAAAGTCGAAAACAGACCGTTTCGCTACGCCTGTAATCGCACGACCGAGCGGGAAAACCGATTATCCGAAATTAGTCCCATGAGATTCGCTCGACAACTTGGAGCAGCATTCATAAAAACGAACGTTTATTGTTGCCTTCAGTTTCAGTCTGGTGGTCTCGAGACAATATCCCCCGAATAAAATCGGGGCCACGGGTGCCCCGAAAATTTTTACGACAGTTAATAACGACATAATAATCACTTATTACTGTGTAATACGTTGCGAAAGTAAAAGATTATCTCCGTTTATAGTTTGCCTCGTTCAGACGAGAGGAAAAAATTAATAAAACAACCGCTGTGTGTACACTGAGGTAAAACTAAAAAGAGATGGGGGACAGTAGAAGGGGGGGCTTGCCTTTTAAATTATCCGCAACAACGGCGATTCACCGAACGATATTGAATATCGAAGAGCAAATTGAAACGGCGGGTTACTCCGTATCAATTACGACTTTCGTTTTATGTCCGGTAATTGTTAATTAAACTTCGATCCGTTTTGGTAATTACGGTTGATAAATTGATATAAAAGGAGGAGGAGAGTTGAGTTCGTGGAAGATGGAGACGAAATATTTACACAATTGAATTGATACGATCGAACGTATCGGGAAGGTGAGTGAGTTTATCTTAAAAAAAATTTCTTTTTCTTTTTTTTTTTTTTTGGTAACGACTCTCGCGAGAAGAAAAATATCTTTTGGCAACGCAAAATGGTAGTTCGTACCTCTTTTTCTTTCCCCTCTCGAAGGTTTGCACAAGCCTTCGTTGCACGCTTTCTTGCGAAAATGGAACGAAAGTGGGATGATACCGTGTTCCTCTCGAGTTATCACTTGCAAGTGATTCGAGGAATTACAAAGCGGAGAGCGTAGGAATGACACCTGTTGCCGTTTTATGGTAACAACGGACTCCCGTTGTTGATAAACGTCGTTAACGAAAATAATGTGTTATTACGCTCTTGATCACTGTTCTTCGCGTTCTTGTGAAAAAAAGTATCGCTTCTGAGTTGCGTCATTTTCGAAATGAGGGTATACTTTGTGTGTGTGTGTGTATCGAGAGCTTTCCTTTTCGTGGAAAGCTTTTACCTTAATTACGCGGCGTGTTATACAATATATTTGGAAATTTTGTCATTAAATTAATAATATTGGAATTTTTATTAAATTTTATTATTCTTGCAATATATTTACAATATATACGAGTAGGCTGACACACGAATTTAAATTCTTAACTATGTCATTAAAAATATTTGTAGAAATTCGTCTCTCTTGGATCCTTTGAAGTGTATCTTTTACTTTAGATATATTATCAAGATGAAAAATCTCTTAAGAATTTTAGAATAATTTTAAATAGTAGTTTTAGAAAGTTCTAAAATAAAAATTGGAACAACACTCATATATATACTGTCCGGAAAACAATCCAAGTTTGAAAGAAACCTAAGAATTGCAAAATATTCGTGATACGAATATTTATATATCAAAAGTATTAACAAATCTTGATATTCAGTGGGATCGTACTTGGCATACCACTCGTTGCATACCAATTTTTTTACTTAACACGTAAACGAATTCAAATTCCGCCAGTGTGAACATAGTTTCGAGATTTCAAGGTATTTTGCACAACACGTGTAATTTATTCAGAAGGAAGTTCTTGTAATTGTTCAAATACTTTCGCGAGTATATTTAATTGCAAGCGGAAAGTATATTTACAGACTGAATTTTACCAACGTCACGATGACAGTCGCCTCTCGTTACAGTGTCAACGAAATTCCAAAATACTTTGTGTAATTTTTCAGAGAAAATTTCCGTTCAAATATTTTCGTGAGCAATTACAAGCGAGTTTCGAATTTGCCACTCTATATATATATTTTCAGGCTGACTTCAAATTTTTTGCCAATGTAATAATAGTAATATTCGCGTCGTTAATGAGGCTTCGAAATATTTTACGCAACACCTATAATTTTTTTAGAAAGAACTTCAAATACTTTCGTGAGCAATCGCAGGCAAAATTTACAGACTTGCTTCAAATTTTGCTCAATTACAACGATAGCAATCGCATTTCGTGTATTAATGAAATCGACGAAATTTCAAATTGCGACGCGACGTAATTAATTGTCTGCGTCTGACGCATGTCTGCATATGTAAAAAATTCCCGTGCGCGTTCAGCTATAGCAACAATATTCGCGATATTTCACTCGAGTGACACACGATGAATTGCAAGTGACTGAAGACCGTGCGTGGCCGAGATCGATTATTTATGACAGGATATCAATTACGATTCGCGGAATGCACGTGGAACGGATTGAGATACTTAATGCCACGTGGAGACGTCTGAGCACGGCGCATAAATATGCAATGTCGTGTGATATTTTCAAGAGGGTGATGAAGCGTCAATCAACGGTTAATGAGGCGACGGTGAATCGATAGATTATGCAAATCGACGTGCCGAGTGTTATTACGTGTTATTACGTGACTAATTGCGAGTACACGAGATGATCACACGTACCCGGAGGTGATCTCTTTTTCTAACAGTTAATGGAGTAGAGTCAAAAACTGTTTCAGCGAATGTAATGTTCAAACGACGAGGAGGATTTAAACGTTTTTTCATCACTGAAAGTGATTTTAGCAGAACCTAAACCTAACCCAGAAAATCGGGCCTCTTTAGGTGCAACGCTGATGCAACGAAAATTAGCGATTGGTTGATTTGGGTCACGTGATTCGCGAGGACGCGTGGGGTAGACCTCTAGAAGAGTAGAAGAGAATCTAACTCTTCGAGTTTCACTTTTTTGACTGTACAAATAATTCAATATTCGCGGGTATTTAATTGCTCTTTTCGAGTCATGGAATTAATTTAATTAGGAATGCGTCTATTGTCAGAAAAATGACAAGAGGTAAAGCCTAATTTTCCTATCCAAAGAACAATTTACACAGGTTTTAATATTAAAGAGATTAAAAACGATCATTTACACAGAAATTTATAAAATGAAACGAAATCGGTATAACACTCACGAAGCTAACTCGTTATTTTAATAATCTCGAACCCGCGCAGCTTCCTCAAAAGAAAAAGAAAAAAGAAAAAACCAATACGTAAAAATAAAATTAATCGAAACGTTACTTTTCACCTTAGCGTAAAACGAAATGAACGAGATACATAACACCACTTGAGACTGAGAATAACACTGCTCTCGACGAAATTACTATATAATGCGCGTGCAGCAGCACGAATACGGGACGAATGGATCAGAAAAACGAAATCGATATCGGCTCGATAACAGTAATAACTATTGATTAACCGCAGTATCGCATCGCTAATTTATCCAACGCAGCGCGGAACAATAATATTAGTAGAATTAACGCGAAGTACCGGTGCAGCCCGGTCATTTCGCACGGCCATTTTGCGTGGCCGATTCCCGGCCGATTTTTAAAGGAACGCATCACGTATCGGGGAACGGTGGCTCGAAACCCCGAGGGCGACGACACCGACGACGGTTTATTAAAACGAGAAGTTTACTGCTCGACGTTCGCCACTTTCGACGCTACAATGTATGCAAATTTCGTCTCGGGGGACGTTACGATTTTCGCCGATCGCCTTCCACGCTGCCCCCCTCCGGAGAATATCGTGAAATCGTGTAACATTTTTCCCCCGGTAGCGATGGGATTCGAGGCGGTTCGTGCCGAGAGGAAATCAAACGTACAAGAGAAAGAACGAAGAAAAAAAGAAACTGCGAGACGAGAAATGTGACTGGACGAAAGAAAAAAAGAAATCTGTGTTTATTGATGACGTCGTTCGTGTGATTAGAATGATGCGAGTGTAATCAAGGCTCTCGCGTCTCTCATTAACGAAACGGAATTTAAACGAAGATTGATTTCATTCATCAAGTATTGTAATGAACGCGATTCGTGACTTGTCACGTTTATGCGATTCGAATGTCGTTGCATCGTGTGTCTGCATAAATGTCTGATGTCTTATTTCATTAATGCAGTTCTTAATGCATTGTTGTTTCATGTATATAAGAAATTTGTATTTTATATATATATATAAATTACATTTACAAATAATTTTATATATAAAATACAATATAATTTTATATATATATAATATATATATATATGTATAAATAAAAACTATAAATAAAATTTAATTTTATATTTTACGTATTTCTATACAATATATGTATTTTGTGTATTTTTGTATATATAAATTTCTTACGAGTGAAAATCCACAGTCTTTAAATGAAAGTAGCTTCTTTCCAAAAATTCGTACGTAGATACAGCGTGCAGTTTGAAAATCTGCGTGAAACTGTGTGTAAAACAATTTTTCACCAAATTTCTATACTTTCGATTATCCTTTTTAAAAATATAAATTACTTATTTTAATGTGGATTTTATTTAAAAGAATGTGTATATTCAATAGTATCATAATAATTTACGCGACCGAACTGTGCAACAACTATGTAACTCCGATTTATAGTCTCCGACTGTTCGAACTGTTCAATTTTGATTTACAACCTCGTGTACCCTCGTTTTATATCTGAACACGATGACGTTTCAATTTCCCCCGATGTCTGAGGGTTTTCCAAAGTCTGAATTTTTACCTGCTTCTGTCCCTCATGATAGAAAATAAATTAAACTAACATTGAAACTGTGACTAAGTTCCGATACTACGATATTAATAACACACACGTTTCACAGTAGTAATTGTAATTAGTATAGAATAATTATAAATAAAATGGACGATAATAACATATAACAAAAGTGAAATAATACACTCAATAAATTATTATAAATATAATATTATTATAAATATTTATAACAATCATAAATAACATTTATTACATTATCAAGACATAAACATAAACGTGTATAATGATATAACATATTCGACAGTGACATCTACAATTCATGCACTCTGAGAAGATTTATTGAATTAATTCAAAAGAGCAAAACAAACAATTGTCTTGCCTTAGTAAACAACGCAGTTTTCGGCACTTTCGTACGGTTTTCCACACGCACGCGTGCCCATCAACCGCGTAGAATGCAAATTTGCAAATTGCACGCGGTATCATTCTCGAACGCTACACCTCGAGCTCCAGCTCTCCGTTTGCCTCGAAGACTCCTTGCAAATCATACGATGGAATTACGGGTGAAACCGACCGGTACCGGCCCAATACTCGACACGCCAAATATTTGGAATTTCGCGTTACGATCGATAAATACCGCTGCCTTTTCATACGCAGATCGTTCAACGCCGCTTCGAGCCTCCCTTTATCGACGCTCCATTAGTTCCAGAAGCGAGAACACCTTCGATTCGAGTTAAAGAAAGAAGGAGAAGAGGAGGAAAAAAAATATACACGACCAGGCTGTTGCCGCCGATAAATATCGTTCGAATCTTCTGCCGTGCAACGGCAACAACCATCGGGGGAAGAAGAGTGTCGGTGCTTCGTCGCGTTCGTGGAAGTTTTTAACGACAGTAAACCCGGCTCGCCAGAATATTAACGACGTTCTTCTCGTCGATACGCACACGCGCGCGATACGCGTTACTTCGATGCCGTGTTATTTTGGAACTTCGTCGCGATGATTGGCGAACGTTACTTTGAAGCGTGATAAACGCTGCTGGCTTCTTCAACACGCGTCGAGGGAGGAGAGACCGGAGGGTAAGTGGAGCGTGAGTGGTCTGCGAGTGTGGAATCTTTCTACCCTCGGTTGGGGGAGAGATTTTAGGGAAATTTCTCTCTCTCGTCTTCTCTCGCTCGTTTGAATTTGAGAGTTTCAAGTGTAAAGAAGGTTGGGAGTACGGTAAAATTCATGTTAAAGGAGAGACGGAAAACAAACATGATTTCGAGTGTTTTGGGACCTGCTGGATTCTCAGAAGGAACAAAGGTGATGTAAATGACACGCGGGAATAAAGAACCAATTAGACGAGCTGCAGCGCTGTAATTGTATATACTTATATATTTCTTACATAAAAGTGCGAAACGCGGTAAAATTGCGCGGATCTAGTTGAACTTTAAATTCTAATTCCTCGTTAAATTAAATTTAAATTAAATCAAATCAAATTAAATTTAAATTCTAATTCCTTCGGTCGCATCGGAAAGCTAAATACCATGTATTACTATTAGTTTTTTAAATTAAAATTAATTCAAATTAAATTAGTTTTTTTTTGAACATTATTTCCCACTCCCACAAAAATTCCAACTTGCAACGTCAATTTTACCCTGTTCCACGCGACAACGTGAAATTGCGCAAAAATCTGACAATCAGAATCGAGCCACGAAAACTAGCGTCTCAAAAGTTCCAACCTCAAATCTGTTCTAAAAGAAAAAGAAATCTCCAAAGTCAACCATGCACGGACTCGCCAAACAGCCGCACAAGTCGCGCTCGTCGAGTAAATGCGCGGCACAAGCGCAGCACACGCACAGCGCACGCACAGCACGCAGCCAGCATCTCGAATCCCTCTAGGAAACGCACATGCCTCCGCGTGTTCACATTTCGATGCGATCAAAAGGAGTACCCGACCCGAGGCAAAGGCAAACGAGCGGTGAGAGAGAGAGAGAGAGAGAGAGAGAGAGAGAGAGAGAGAAGAATGGGGGCCAATTCAGGGCGGCTGTGCGACACACTTGCGGGGCTTTTCTCGGCCCGTCGCCACGGGGTGGATCGGCGTCGAAGACGGGGGAGAAAGAAGGGCCCCTGCGAGAGAGACCCTTCTCTTCGGCCCCGTTTCAAAACACGGGAAGACTCCGATCGACCGGTTCCCACGAAACGGAGACACACCACCTGTGCGTCGGAACGAGGACGAACAACCCTCCTCCGTGCAAACGAGCAATCGTCCGCGGGGACGTACCCGTGATTTTCGGAGCCTAATTTCCAGGGGACAGGCCGCGTGCACAGCACCCGGCTTACACGCTACGACGGGGGCGTTGAATCGTTCGCTACGGGCTGGAGACTCGCCCTTTCGCTGCTATTCAGACTGTCACCGAGGGGGATTTTATTTGATTGAGACAATCAAGGCGCAGTTTTTCTGCCTCTTTTCTCTCCTTTTTCTTTTTCTTTTTCTTTTTTTTTTTTTTTTGTATCTTTTGGGTGGTTGATCTTTACTTTCACGGGTAATAGAATATCTTTGTAGTATTTAAAATTTGTGTAGTATTTTTGACATTGTGATGGGAGCTTTTCTTTTTTTTTTTGGTTTGGAATGTCTTTGCTTTGTTGGGTCAAGAATTTACCCAAAGTGACTGATTTTATTTTATTAAATTAAGAAATTTCTCTGCTTTCTTTCTACTTTACAAACATCAGGTGTTGAATTAAGAATTTCAATGAACAATGTAATTAACGATCAACAAAAGAGTAATTACTATACTTGTGTACATCATGCCACCATCCCTCTCTATTCTCATCCTCGCTTTTATGCCCTCAAAAATCAAAAAGTTCCATTAAGACAAAAGATTACACTGAAACTCAAATATTACAATTTCATTAAATGACCAATATAGCAGACAATTAATAGAAAAACAACTACCTACAAATTATTTCCTCCCTGTTCTCACCCTCAAAAATCAAGAAGTTCCATTGAGACAAGAAATTGCACTGAAACTCAAATATTACAATCTCATTAAATGACCAATATAGCGAACAATTAATAGAAAAACAACTACCTACAAATTATTTCCTCTCTGTTCTCACCCTCAAAAATCAAGAAGTTCCATTGAGACAAGAAATTACACTGAAACTCAAATATTACAATTTCATTAAATGACCAATATAGCGGACAATTAATAGAAAAACAACTACCTACAAATTATTTCCTCCCTGTTCTCACCCTCAAAAATTAAAAACTCCTACTTCTCATTAAAACAAGAAATTACAAAATCAAACGTTAAAACTAAAACTCGAATGTTGGAACTTCGTTCAATTAATGAAGAACAACTACATAAATAATTACCTATACATCATCCCCCTCTATTCTCGCTGAGAAATCACGCGGAAGAGAAACATCCCTCGACAAACGAACCATTTATCCACGGTAGACCGCCGTTATAATTCAGAACCGCCTCGAAGGTCTTTGTTCGACTGCGTGTATATTCCTTTAATGGGGAAACTGTGAAGGAAAACGTCGGTCATAATTAAGACTCGCAACGCTAATGGACGACTAAAAGGGGGAGTCGGGGAAGAGGTGGAAGCAGAAAGCGGTGCCGGCGTGTTTTCTTTTTTCTTTCACACACACACACACATACAAAAAAAAAAGAAAAAGAAAAAGAAAAAGATAAAAACTAGAAAGTGACGCGGCGTGTTCGAGAAACGAGAAATATCGTTGGATCGAGAGAGTGGTTGGACGATTGCGCTCTCGCGGCTCCTTCGTTGGAAAACGTTTAACCGGTAGCGGTTGCTAATTAGTCCCCTTGGCTCGTTTAGATTCGCCCATCGGCCAACGAATGAGATAAAGAGCGGCGGGAAAAATAAAAGACGGTCGTCAGCCGACGGTCGTCTATCGTTCTATGAGCTTCTTTCTCCCATAAAGAGCCAACGAAGGACAACCTGTTTCGCGTAATCCGCCGGTGTCGTTCGCGGTCCGCGGATTCCTACTGGGTACTCTGATCGTGATCAATTTGCAATTAATTAATTGTTCGATGGATCGATAATCTCGGAGAATGACGAGAGAAAGAGGGGAGAGAGGGGGGGAGAGAAAAGGCGAGAACGATTGAAAGGTATTGTAATTGGTAATTATTAATTACCACCTTTCTGGTAATTCCTTTCCATCAACCTCGTATTATTAACCCGTGGTGTTCTTGGAATTTTGTTGAATTTGTTTGAATTTTTATAATAGAGGATAAATATCGTTATGGTTTGAATGTTAATGCGTTAATAACTGGTGAGACGAGGATCTGGGTTGGATTTCGTTTTAGCTTCTCCCCTGCTTTCTTTTTAACCCTTGGATAATGGCGATGGAGCGACTTGAATGCAGAAGTGAATAATGTTCGTAATAACGAAAGATTAAAATAGTTGATAAATCAATAAAAGCAGAGGTACGAAATATTTAATTTTCTTCTCTATTAAAAAAAAAAAAAGGAGCAAAGAAATTTCCTTTTAAATACCAAACAAATTTAAAACAATTTAAAAAGGTAGAAATCTGATAATTCTCTAAATTCTAAAATTACTCTCGGGAGGAAAGTGAAAGCGCCACTGCGATTTCACGTGCCATACTCGGTTATTTATTTTATGACACGTGATAATTTCAAATAACACTAAATAATTCTTTAAAAAGTTCTAATCGTATGATTCTCGAGAATTGTTCCTTTTAAAGCTACTACACTGTTAGATGTTATTTGCGAGTATCGCGCGTGAGAAAGAGAGAGAAAAAGAGAGAGGGGGAGATAAAGGGGAAAGGAGAGAGAAAGAGGGCGTCGCGGAGGGCTGCAATTTTCGCGGTTCGCATTTTTCGCCAAACGTCTGTGCCCGGCGTACCGTTATATTCGCGGTAACCGTGTCTCATCGTGTTCCTTTCGGCCCGGTTCCTCTTCTCGGCGCGGCCACCTGCTTCGCGCATACGCACCGTGCGTGCCACTCGAATTAACGTCGACGGTGACTGAAAGGTCACTCGTACAACGGTCCCCTGCCGGAGCTGGCGTGTCTCTGTACCTTTTATTTTTAACTTCTCGCGCGTAGTAGTTGACTCGACGCTGCCTCCTTCGCGATTCTACGCGAACCAGCGTGTTCAGCGATGATAGTGACGACGATAGGATGAGAAAAGGTCGAGGAAACGAGAAAATTCGCGGGGGTGTTGATGATTTTTTACAGGAACGGGGGTACAACGTTTGATAAGTAGGAACAAACCGTATTGTTCGTAAAGCTTCAAGTATTATTATTATAATAATATAGTAATAATATAATATAATAGTATGATATAATAGTAATATATTATAATTATAATATAATAGTAATACGAATTCAAAGTATCTGAGGGAACTCTCGAATGTTACAGGTGGCTGATCCTTGTTTTCCAAATTTTTTGAAAATCGCATTCAATCTGTTACACGAAACTTGCAAAATGTGGAACACTTTTCAAATCTTCGACTCGCGAAATTCGAAAAATATTGAAAAATAGAAACACAGACATTTCGTCTGATATAGAGAAATTAGTACAAGTTAATAAAAATTAGTACAAGAAGATAAAACTTGTATAATGTATTAATATATGAAAAAAGATATTAATATTAATATACATTAATATCTTTTTCATATTAATCAATTTTAATATATTAATATTAAAATTAATCAATATATAATTAATTAATATCAATATATAAAAGAGATAAATACACAGGAGGTGGTATTTGGTTAAATACAAGAGACACGTGTCTATCGCTTGAAATTTAACATCATCACAAGTTTAATATTTCATTCACAAATTGCGTAAAGTGAAAAACTTAAGCACTAGAAATTAGAAACGATCGTCTGATAAGACGTTTTAACATTTTATTCTGGTACGACACAATTTATAATAATTATAACAATTATAATTAACAACGATAATTACAACAACGTCTGAAGACTATAGAAGCTATTAAAAGTCTGAATCTCGCGTTTCTTGTCTCTCAACCTGATAATCAACCTGATGTAATCATAAAACGAATAGTTGTCTAGGAGTTTGGCACGACTCGATTTCATCCTCAGCCGATATCGTCCGGCGATTCGCTCTGCCACCCCGACGAAGACGAGAGCAGCAGGTGTAATCCCCGTAGCTGGGCCACGGGGCTCGTAATTGACTCGGACTAAACAGGTCACGCGGTCATTTTGATGTTTATCGAAGCGAAGGGCCCGAGCATCGCGTGATACCCGCTACGCCCTGTCTCTCTCTCTCCCTTCCCTCTCTCAAGTTCCCCCTTTGCTGCCGACTGTTCAATTTCGATTGAATGAGGGACAGTTTCGACCCATTTCTCCAAACGGATCCACTGACACGAATGTTGCGTACACGCTTCTTTTTTGCGTGCTGTTGCTTTTCTTCGCTGTTCGATCTTCGTGCGTGCGTGTGCATTACGTATTGTTCCAAGTCGAGTTCTCTTCTTCTTTTTGCAGGTTACGAGGGGATATTTTATCAGATATCGAAGACTGTAAGAGCTAGAATTAAACGGTGGTTGATCATTTTCTAAGAGTTGTTTTATCAAAAGGTACGAAGTTTAGCTTTGGAGATATCGATTTTTCTTTTTCGATCGATCGATCATTTACACGTTAGGTTTATCCTACTCACGTCTTTCACTTGCATATATTTTTTAACAAATCGAACGGAGCGTATATTGTTATAATTCCCTATATGGATAAGGTCACTTTAGGACTATCATTCACTCGCAATCTTAGCAGTGTTAGCACTCGTTCAACGTATGTCAGGCTTGGTTGATCGTTCAACAATATAAAAACTGCCCGCAGGGAGCCGGAGAGCTGAAACGTCAACCTAGATTTCACGTAAGCGCGACAGATCGACGTCGGCGGATCTCGCGCGTGTCGCAGCTTTTCAAAGGTTCTCTCCCGTTCGCTCGTTCACTTCGCGCCCTGTGATTAATCGATCTCGCGCGACTTAGTCGCGCGTCCTTACGCAAGCCTCGAGAGCCGAGGGTTTTATCACTCAATCTGGCCGAGACGTTCGAGTGAAAGCCACGCGTGATTTCGACGACGTCGAAATCGGCTTTCGATAATTAAATCCAGACTGATACACCGTCTGACGAGCGACCG